>OZ016540.1:5997424-6597424 GCA_963966675.1 Lasioglossum calceatum | reverse complement strand
AACGAGTATAGAACTGCATCCACATTGGATGCCTTTGCTTTCGCTGCGACACTGTGGAAACAAATTAATTCTGCACGTTGCAGACCCTTTTGAAATGCATTCTCACGGGTTTAGGTTAAACAGGGTTCCACGGTTACCGGGAAAGTCTCGAGTGGTTCTAAATCAGGCGATTCCGGACGATGTTACCGAATAAGAGAAAGCACGCCTCGGCAAATTGGAACAGGCGCGTCGATCGATACGCGAATGTATTGGTCCATAGAATATGCGACGCGTGCATTGCTATATTTACGGTAAAAGAAACTAATAATAAATTTCACAGATGGACCACTAAAGCATTCGTACGCGGTCGAACTATTGAACCAGAAGAGGAACTCGGCAAGGATAATCGAATTTAGTTTCTGTGAGCCTTTGCTCGAACCTGTAGTCAACGTCGCGCATGTTTACAATGTTCTATGGGGGTTGGCTTGTGTATAGGAAGACAGATTTCAGAATATTCTATTCAAACACTCAAATATTCATCGTCGTCATTTAAATCAACTAAAACCAGTAAATTATCTTAACCCTTAGCAGTTGACGGGTGACTCAGAGTCATCAATAAAAATTGCTGTACCATTATTCATAATATTGTTTACATCATTAAATATGTTGTATCTACTCGACATAATATTTTATTGCATGAGGTAATATATCTATTTCATATCCACAAAATGAAGAAAATCATATACAATGGAATTATTCTAGGTCGGAAGAAATGTTTAATTTTCAAGTTAAAATATAATAGCTCCGACTGCAAAGGGTTAATAGCAAGCTTATACTTATTAGCACTATTAGTGGACTATGAATCTCCATAGGCCGATAGTCAAAATAAAATAAAACTTCCATTTTCAATCATTAGAATTTAAATCGTCCGAAACGTTTGCAGGCTAATTCACAGAGTCGCGTGTTCACATAAGTTCGCTAGATAAACTTTCCAAGTAATTTTTCTCGGAAACGGAGCCTTCGTTATTAATGACGTTAGTATGTTATCTCGAAACACAAGATTGTCAAAAAAATAACAGCGTGCGCCCAACCAGGGTCCAACGAATCTGTCGTGCCCCTGGTTCGTGCCCAAGAACTAATTCCGCGATTTCTGCGCGTTCTCGGCGAACGCGTCGTGCCATTGAGATTCACCTCCTCTCTCTGCTCGACGGACTTGAAAAATGATCTGGACGTCGACGTGGTAGTCCGATGCAGACGCTAAGAGGTCGCTAATATAAATCGTTCATTGTTATCCAACGAGGCCGAGGGCAGTCGCCTTAAGAACCCTCGTCACGTTATTCGATACCTTTGGGCATTTCTTTTAAAACAGGACACGGCGCGGAAAGCGGCGTGGGAGGCGATAAAAGACACCCCGAGCGAGACGGAGCGGAGCATGGAGAGGAGGAAGAAGAAGAAGAAGAGAAGGAGATCAAGCGCGCGACAGAGAAATGGATAGAGTTAGGAGAAACGTGCCGTGCCGAAGAGCATCATGCGCAATCTTGTATGCAAATAGTGGCGAATTGGTGGTGGGAGAACAGTGGGAAGAGGGGGAGAGAGGAAGGGGTGTACCAGCAAGATGGAGGTGGTGGCACGAGAAAAATTTGTTCTCTTAAGATTTCTATATGCAAATCCCAGCCCGGGTTCGCCAGGTTCCATCGGCGCAGATTAGATTTGCATTCCGCATCTGCATTCATACGCCGCGCAGGCGGCGGCGGTGGTGTCGGCTCGTCGGTATGTAGTGTCTCTAGTTTTATTAATGATCCGTAAGTGTCGGCGGGAACGTTATCGTCGGCTGCGGGGCTGTGGGAAAGGAGAACGAGCCGTCCGCAACGGGAGACGCGGAGGCGCGAGCGAGAAGCATGGCTGCGCCAGCCAGCGCAATTACCATTAGTCCATTAGGATCCATAATTTCCCTAATCGGACTTCTCTATGCATTACACTGTTTACTTCAAACCGTTACACGCGATCCACGCGTACGTCTTACCGCAGCCCCGTTCTCTTCGTTTCCACCGAATGGATGGAGACGAAGTGACGCTAATTTCCGACGAAACGCTGGCGCGAGGAATCCCGCACACCACCACCCCCGATCTCTATGTCGTAGATCAAGGAAAACGGATCACTTGGATCCTTCTGTTCTACCGGAATTCGTGTTCCGCGGTTTCGACGAAGGAGCCACCAGTTTCTCGAGAATGAGGCGCTTCGAAATTCGAAGTGCGCAATTGAAAATGGTCAGTATCACATAGTTCAACTTCGTTGGTTTACAGAGGGATTTAGGCAACAAATCAAATTATTGGAGCTATTTAGAAAATTGTATAGTCAATTTATAAAATAATTACATTAACCGTAAAATTAATGTTAATCTAATTAGTTAAGTATTTAGTTATTCATTAATAATAATTTTATTTGAACACGAATTTAACTGGTAAGCTATAATAATATTACTTTTCAATATATTTTTGGTCGAGATAACGAAATTTTGTGAGTTTCGTTAATATTGGTTTCTTTAAAACATCCGATACTCCATGAGCCATGGTACAGATCCAATTCCTCAAACTAGATAGATCTACAACAAATTCCCCGGTCCCGTTTCTCGTCGTTCGATCGTCTGATACGGAAAAAAAACCGTTCAGCAACAAACGAGTGTTTACCGGATACGGTTTTCGAAAACATCGGTAAAACAGTGTCGCCCGGGAATTATCCATTGGCAACCCGACCTGTATCGACTGAAATAAAGGCTCTCAGGCCATGAATTACGGCGTCAAGAAAGTGAAGCCGACTGAGGGACGGCTTCGTGCGAACGAGGGAACGGAACGGAAAAAGAACGAAACGTACGATGGATAATGCGATTCCACTTTCGCGGATAGAATCACGTGAAAAAGTTTTCCCTGTCGTTGCTAACTTTCGTTTCCACTGTGCCCTCTTCGCTCGTCCGCCCCCTGCCCGCTCCGCTCCTTCCAACAATTTCGTTCGCTTTCGTGAGAGAAGGGTCAACTGCGGGAACAACTCTGCTCGTTGTACGCTGAGCAGGTGCTTTTTGACTATATAATTACGCGGTCAAACGCAGCAATGCAAGTTCCTACGAATACTGAAACTACGGGATACACCAGCGGCTTATATGGATCAACTGAGGAAATCGAAATTATGTATGGCTAAAATCATTTTATTTATCAACGGACAAGAGGTCCAGGGTAAACAGGGCCCCCAAGGTCTCTAAATTTTAATGAATCCAATACGGGTTAGTCTTTGCTTATCGGACCTATTTCAAAAGCAAACAAAATTCTAATTTACTACAACTTCTTCGAATTGAAATATTTTAAACTAATTTTGAAATTAACGAAAAAATTATTAACTGCACTTAATCTTACGAGAAACATGCATGAAATCAGCCAAATCGTATTAAAATAATCTCGTCCTCGCAGAATTTTTTGCTGCATAAACCTCTGTACCATGTAAAATGTACAGTTACAGAAATATTTAAATCTCTCGCGTATTGCGCAAATAAAAATGGCTGGTGCAGAGCCACTCCTTTGCCGGACAGGTTAATGACAAGAAGCCGAGAGAGAGAGAGAGGTTCACACTGACTTTCACGGTTAAGGCACATTGACGAGCCGCGGCCAGCAGAATGAATCCGCGCGAGTACGTCTAATGCCTTTCGGATTACGTGCTGTTAATCCAACGAGAACCGCGTAATTTATCCGTCTTTCGCTCGTTCGTTCCTTTCATGCATCACGAGGCGGGACGGGGGCTGGTTCAGCGGCTGCGGTGGCGGCAGTAAGGAGAATTCGCGCCGGCAAAAGGAGGACTGGTTCCATTAAAAGCATTTATTTTCCGTGTCTGCACTTAAGGGTAGCAAGACCGGTATTAGAGGTGATTCTAACCCGACCCAGCCCCGAAATCGGTTCGGAAGCTAATCTCCGAGTGAAAGGAACCGGCCGATCGATGCGACGCGCGTGACTCGCTTGGCCGAAAGACAATTGATTGGAAACAGAAATATGAGGCAAGAATCACGCGACAGGGTAGAACTGATTCGGCAATTAAACGGTGCACACGGATGATAACGCAGCGGAGTGGACCTCTTTCAACCCGCTGCAATATCTCAGAAAGTTCGCGCCGAGAGAAGAACTTTGGTAAGAGCAATGGCGCGGGAAGTGAAATTGCCTCGGGAGTGGTGGAGGCCAGCCGCGAGAGTAAGAAATCCTTGTTAATGCCTGTTTTACGTACGCGTGTTTCGGAGGTGGTTGCTCGGGAACGGCGTGGTGCGTCGAGACTCAGATTTTCAAGTTTCTCGATGGACCACGGTGTACTTGGATCTCCCCAAAAAAATGGCTAAACACTAAGTAGGTAATGTAGAAAAACGTTAGATATTGTAGACAAAATCCAGACGTCACTAATCGAAAATTCTATAGGAACCTTACCGAATATGCGATCTTGAATTTTTATTGTTAGAGTCGTTTTCAGCAACCTCGAATACCTCTAGCTAACAAGTTTCGGAAATATCTAAGATTTTGGCCAGTTTTTGGGAGCTCCTGGCCGACTGTGTTTGGCCGTGCAATTTCGAGAACGGTGAGATTGGTAGAACAAAATGCTGAGAGGGATACGGTCGAAGAGTAGGGTAGAGCAGGGTAGTATAGAGTTGGGTTGGGTAGAGTGTAGGCGGTTCTGCAGGACACGAAAAGCAGAGGAAGCGAGTTTAATTACGAGTAAAAATCGAGTTTCCTCGATCGGCGTCGAGATTGTCGCCTTGCGAAACGAAGTCTTACGATTATTAGATTTCCAGGTGGTAGAGAAGGGGTGAGGAGAGAGAGAGAGAGAGAAATCCGGCTGCATCTTCTCCGTAGGGAGGTCGGCGGAGGAACGGACAGACTCGTCGGTGTGGGAGGGTTGGCTAAACAGTCCACCGTACGACCCGAGAAATGGCTGGTGCCTGGGGTGGTGGACGAACCGAGGGAGGGGTGAAACTATTTCTCTTGCTTCTCCGGTACGCCGGTTGTGATTTGAATACATCCAGTTAGCGGCGCGTGCCTCGAATTCTAGATGCTCGACGGAAATGGTTAAAGGAGCCACTCGTTACTTCGTTTCGCTGATATTATGCTTCTTCCGCGTCGTATCCTGTCCCGCGATCGCTGCGCCCACGGTTCGAACTGTAAACAATATTCAGCTTGTTTCGATCTCCTCCAAACCCAAGGTCAACGGAATATTGTTATGTTTCGACGGGGAACACGAAGATTCCTTATACTAACATTCTTCTTTCACGGGAGGTTAAATTGCTTTAGGTAATCTACCAACTGTAAAAAAACACCGTGCGCTATTATATCTCCATGTATGTCCGTTAGGCGAGGAAAAAGTATCGTTCCTTGAACAATATTATGACGCGCAGTCAAACAGTGTGCAATATCGCCCGAAACGCGGACAAAATATGATATTGTTGTTTGATTTTCACGAAACTTGGTATAGTGTACTAAGGTTTTTTGTGCTGCTGATTAAGAATCTAATACCAGATTAATGTTTAACTTACCCGTTTATTAATTTCCATTCTACACAACTAATTTGACGAAGGGTCAAATGAAAAACTTTGATTCTTTCTTTTCGACTGACTCAATTCGTAGTCAATTCAATTTAAACATAGTACAGTAAATTCTCTATAATCGCAAACAGGGCATGTACGATAATCGCAAATGAAATATGCCCTCCAACTCAATACACTGATCTCGGCTCGGTATATCGGTGTGAACCACTACTAACGCGACGCGGAGAGTCGCAGTCGTCGGCACAGTTCAAACGCCCGTGAGTCATCATAACGTTATACCAAAATTCTATCTTCTTTATTTTCCATTACTTTTCCATGGAACTTTCACCAACATATTCCTGGCATTTTTCTAATGCAAAATGATACCAAACACGATATAATATGAACTGAATTTAGTGGTTTAATTGACGATGAGAGTTTCGAACGCAAGGAAGGACAGCGCATCAGAAAGAAAGAGACGCGGACAGGTGCCGTCGCATCGACGGTTGCCGTGGTGTCTCTTTACACGCGCTGTCCTTCTCTACGTTCGGCTCGGCCTTTGGTTCCTTCTCTACGTTCGGCTCGGCCTTTGAAGCTCGAAAAAAGTAGGACCAAGATCTATAAATGCAAACAGGTGCCGTCGCATCGACGGTTACCGTGATGTCTCTTTACACGCGCTGTCCTTCTCTACGTTCGGCTCGGCCTTTGGTTCCTTCTCTACGTTCGGCTCGGCCTTTGAAGCTCGAAAAAAGTAGGACCAAGATCGATAAATACAAACAAATCCCCCCGAGGCATTTGCGATTATAGAGAATTTACTGTACCACTTCGAAAGCTGAAGCTCCTCTTCGGGTGTCTCTCACAGTGTTGAGGATCAGCCCCCGAAGCCCACATGCTCGTCTTACAAAGGTTGCAAAATAGAACCCCCAAACTAATACCCTAACTTCTGATTACTCTACAACTTGTGCTAAAGGCTAGCTTCCGGCTGATCGACGAGAAAATTCTCCAACTCACCACGAATAAACGCAAATTAACTCAAAGCCTTTCGACTTCTAATTAGATGCGACGCGAACTGAAAATACAGCACTTAATGTCACTTGTATCTTCCTAATCTATTTTAAGCAACACCTATTTTGTTGTTGTCGGCCAATTGGCGTCTAGGTCGCGCTCTGATTCCTCCGTGTTTTTCGTTAAACAAAGTCGCGGATAACATTTTTGCTAAAAAATGTTGCTTCAAATGACGTCAGGAACCTGCCATTTCCGGCTGTTGAAGGATTTTGGGACACCCTGTATAGTTTAGCGCTCCACGCTTTTATTTTTATAGTCACTCTAATGTCATGATTTTATTTAAATTTATATTAAATTTTTCTATCTATACCGACACTAATTTTATAACAGAAAAAATGTTGAACTAATTGCTTAAAATTTTAGGGAAAAATATTATTAATTATTTAACTGGATTCGGTATTTTATGGAGAACCACGAAAAAAATTATTTTCTCCTTTTTAGTGCATTTTAATATAAGCGTGGTGTGTTATTAAAAAGTTATTTTATATAGGTATATTTTATTACCATTCAACTTTTTTATCCTCAAGACATTTAATGTATCTTTAATCTTTGAAAACAACAAAGATATTTGAGGTATAAACGTTAGATGCCTCGCCCTGTATAGACATCGAATAACAGATGGAAATATTCTTTCTTTTCTAGAAAATTATGAAGGAGAAAGAAGTTTTAAATGTTGCAACCGTAAAATAGATCGTAGTGTAAAGAGGTTAACATTCTTTTACAGCGAAATAAGCATTGAATAAATCATCGAATACGTCAATGGAAAGAAACTTTAAATTGATTCTAAGAATGACGTCGTCTTGAACTGCTTGAAACTCTAATGCGCCGTTTCCCAGTCTAGCACAATAGGCTTGCACACTGGATAATTGAAGAGCAACGCGCAACTCGACGCGCCGCGACGCCGCGCGTCTACGCTGAGCGAACTGCGATTGATGTATGCAATTTAAAAATTTGTTTCGTGCCTGACGTTATATTTAAATAAGCCGACAGGTTGGTTATGCCCGGGATTACGTGCAACAACCGTTCCCGGTGAACACGCGTCTCGCAAGCCGAGATACGCGCGATAATCTCTTACCACCCCTCCGCAGCCCGCTGTCGACATAATTTGATATTTAAATGAAGTTAAAATAGTTCAGAACTGCAATTTGTCTTATGGAGTTTCCTGGAGTACAGCTTCTCCCGCCCCTTCTTTTCGATCGTTCGCGTTCTATCGCTGCCTCGACATCTTGCGGATTCGATGATTATGAAACGCTAAAGCCTGCTCGGATCAATTCAATGGGCACGATTATTTCCGACTGTGTTATTTCGCTTTTTTTAACGGTTCGTCTGTCAGCAGTTTTCTTTAAAATATCCAAGTTTGCTCGTGTGACAGCTACTGGTTTCTTTGTCGTTCACATCTACGAGACAGGTGTGTTTATGTACGTAGAAAATCTTGCTCGTTTAAGCATATATTTTCCATCAATTCTAGCATCCAATCTTTTCGAAACTAATGTATACGATCGACCGGAAGCTTGAAACTTTGAATTGATAGAGACGTAGAGACGCTTGTTTAGTCAACAAACTGAAATAACTTCATTAATTTGTAGTGCGGCAGGGTTTCAGGCTTCCAGTGGCTCTTCCTGAAAATATTGACTTTAAGTCGCGAAGAGTTTGCAACGTGAAATCATTTTCGTTGGAACTTTCAGCCAGTAGTATATACCGGAATTAATCGTTCAAACAACCTCGAATAGTTAACAACAATATGAATCAAAAATAAAAAAGCTGAACAAGTTTCCCGATGAAATTATACTAAACGATCGAGAAGAAAAAAAATTTCGCGCCATTAAGAGAAGCGTGCGACTGTACCATGACGGCATATCGGAGCGCCAATAAAAAGTACCAACGGCTCCCCTCCACGGCAATCTCATTCGCGCGTCCAAGGTTTCAGCAATATCGAAGGAGTAATTAAAATTTGCTCGCTAGAAGAGACTTTCATTTGTCTAGCTGCGTTAATCTCGTTTCCGCCGGCGTGGAAACAAGTTGATCACCTTAATATCCTCGCGAAAGAGCCTGAAGTAACTCGGCAATCGTCTAGATTAACGACGACGTCCACAAAATTGTTCGTGGGAGGCAAAGAGACGCAGACGATCGTGGTAACAGGTTGCGATAATTGTCTCGAAATAGTTGCCGGCCCCGTTTGCGTAATAACAATCGTTGTTACCTGTCGCAATCTCATAATTGCCGCAAAGTTAAGCGTAACATACAGCGAACCGGTGATTCGGCGACTCCTTACAGTTTCGGCGGATAGATGGGTGGGAGGGATCTAGGGAATCGTCGCGAAAAGCCGGAAGTAAGCGAATTTCAACGGGGACGTTCTGACTTTCCGGAATTAGCTAGTAAGTCCCGAGACTGCGGCTGCTACTTCCCCGTCAATTCCTTCCGCAACTAATCAAAACTTCCTTCCGTTTTCGGGGAATGTCACACCGAGATCGCTTTCCAATCTGTAGATACTGCTGGAAATGTAACTCTCGCGTTGCGTCTCCAGAATTTCCCTAATGAACGCTATTTTTCAAATGATAATGCTTCTTTCGACTCATTAAACGATCTGTTAACTGTTATCATGATTTCATTCGTACCTAACATTCCTCAGTTCTTTAATCTAATCTTTCAGCCTCCAATCGACACTAAATTCAAGTCCCATTGTGATATGTTTCTGCCATAACATCATGTTAAATTGCAGTCAGTAAAAAAAACAGGTATTTAACATTATTTTGTTAATACATTTTTAGGAAGAAAGAATTCAGTGACCATAATACCTTGAAATGTCCTTCAGTTGAATTCTGAAATTTGTGAATTTTTCTATATTGTCTCAGAAAACTGTAAGATATACAATTTGAACTTAAGTTAGGCAACGACTCGTACGAAGTTTTAAATGTAGGACCGTAGTCTTAAATTATATTAATTTTCCGTTATATTGAAATTGTTCACAAGACTCCTGAAAGTAGTTAAAAAAGATTTCGTTCGTGTCAGATTAACAGAGGAGAAAGCGTTGATTGTTCTCATTAAGCAGCGTTGATCCCCAACGTGTCATTTACGAGACCAGCATCATTTGGTGTCCACACAGTTCGCGTAAAATTGGTTCACACGCGACAAGCAAACACAGCCACCGGTTCCAGCTATTATTAGTTAATAATATTGATTAGCGGCACGCGAGTTCGATCAATAGTTAATATGCTTTGCGTTCCAGTTTGTTAACGGGCACACCGGCTGTAATTCCATCATAATTTGTGAAAATAGTATACGATGGAAACGGCGGTAATTTGACGCGCATCAAATTAATAAGTAATATCGAATACCGGATGAAATATTAATTGCGACCGATTGGAAACTGTTAAGGGGATATTGGTGGGCGACCGTGGCCGCAATATACCGTGAATTATGAGGATTCTTTCACGCGCGTGTTTTTTGGCCGTCTGCCTGTCCGAAACGGACTTGGGTAAAATATTCGATAGTGCACGCGAGCGCGCAGGCGCGCGACTCGATACCTCCGAAAATCTCGCGGTATAATAACAAACGTCCCGGCTATTGAATTATTAAGCGGTACGTGGTATTGACAGCGTATTAAAACGGCCGGGCAAGAATAAACCGAACAGGATCGGTTACGCTGGCCACCATATCGTTAGTTTCAGTTCTTTATCGAGACTACATCCGACCGCACGTCAAAATTTTCAAGGAGACGTGATGAGGACAACGTACTGTATAAATACAATATACGGTGTCCCTGCATTAAATTGAAACGCTTGAGGGGGCATTGTGCCCCAGAAATGTCATAATATAGATTTTGGATTTTTCATATTTTTCCAGTGTGCATCACTTTAACTTGGCGCTGTTTTGTTAAACATCAATTTTAATGAAAGATCGCGGTACAGACAATGGCCACATTCTTACTGAACAATATTGTTTTTTAACCGTTTAATCAGATGCCTATAAAAGTTGGGATCGTAACAGCAATTTATAAAAGTATTGTTTACATTTATTGTGATCCGGGTCTCTAGATTCACAAGTAAAGGGATCCGAATTAATATTCGGATGCTCTAAAGAAGACGATAACTTTTTAAATATTGTACTATACGATTTGAACTTTTTTTGGGAAACTAGAACATTTAGTTTACTGCAGGATGTAAAAAGAAATTTTTTCAAAAAATGCAAGAGATCAGAATTGTAGAAGAAATACTAAAGTTGTATTTTACAACTTTTTTATGTGGGCCTATATTGAAAACTTAAAAAATACGTTTTGTAGATCTGTGTCAATCAAACATATCCTGAAAATTTCGTCAAAATCGGTCGACGTTGCAATGAGCTACAAACGTTCAAAGATGGTAAAAATTGTAGATTTTCACGATTTTCAGCCTCTAACTGCAATAAATCTAAGACTTCTTACATCTTTTAATGCCTGTCGTTTTCTTCCCGCATCAACTGATTTCGATGAAACTTTCACAGTGCATATAATTGACGCAGATCTACAAATCATATTTTTTGAATTTTCAATATAAGCCCACATAAAGAAGTTGTAAAATACACTTTTAGTATTTTTTCTACAATTCCGAACAATTGCATTTTGTGAAAAAATTTCTTTCCACATCCTGTAGTAAACTAATTGCTCTAGCTTCCGAAAAAAGTTCAAATCGTATAGTACAATATTAAAAATGTTATCGTCTTTTTAGAGCGTCCGAATATTAATTCGGTTCACTGTACATCGTTTTAGATAGTAATTACATGTTAGGCCTTCTGTGTGAATTTCATGGGTATCAGTGAATGGGATTTTCGGAATACCGACAACAATTCAGCATGTGGCCCTTTTGGCTACAATATCTGTTCCTTCATTGCAGGATATTTCAATATGCGAGCGAATCCAAAAGGAATTAATGAGCCTACGAGCTTGGTTGTCCTGGAGGAAATCACTATACAGTAGGATCTCGATTAACTGGCTTCATCGGGACCGAGAGAGACCGTATAAATCGATACCCACCGGATAATCGAGACCTGGGAAGAACAAATTGAAAACGCAATGTACATTTATAATAGACATTTGATTTGACAATAGATATTAAATTTTGATTTGACAATGAAGTTTTAAAATTAAATAATCTTATAACAAGTATGTTCTTTCCCCAAGGCAATTAACACCATCACCCTGCATATGGAGAACACGCTAATAGGAAGAGTTAGGTGTCCATCGACGGGGAACAAACCAGCGGACGTTTTCTTGCGGCTCGCAGGCCGCGAAGGAAGGCAGAAGCCATGAAAGTGCTGGTGCGGGTAGTCGAGTTCGAGAACAAAGTCGATATTAAAATCAATCCAACTGTCGGGCAACGAGTTCGACTGAGTTCGTAACCTTAAAAGTTCCGGCTAGCAGGCGCGCAACCCCTCGCGCGGCCCCCTCCCTCACCCCTGACGATCCGCATATTGAACTTTAGTCAAGTTCACTCTCCCATTTGCGTTCCGGCTTGCCAGCGGAGCAGAGAAAACGAGGAAAAAACCAGTCCCTGAACGGGAGAAGTGAACCGGCGAAAGGAACGGGGGCAACGGATAAATTGGAGGAGGACGGAAAAACAAGGGGGCGGGTACGGAAGCGGCGAGGGATAGAAGAATGGAGGAATGAAAGAAATGGTCGGAACTTGAGGCACTGATCTTCCACAGCATCCGCTAAGTAGCACTCCCGAGAACGACATTGAAAGACTCGTATTTTATGCGGCGTTCGTATATTTTTCTCGCGGCAAATGTCAGCGAACAATGTGCTAAGAGAAAGAGAGAGGGAGAGAGAGAGAGAGAGAGAGAGAGAGAGAGAGAGAGAGAGAGAGAGAGAGAGAGCGCGCGAGAGAGATAGCTACGTAGATATCTAGATGGATAGATAGATAGATGAGTGAATGGCTGGAGAAGGAGAAGACTGGGAACAGAGGAAGAGAGGAAGAGAGGAATTTGTACGCGACGTGTCTACATTATGCATCGATGCGCGGTCTCGTCTACGTGCTCAATTATGTAGCGAATAGTTTCGTCAAAAGCGAAGTGGAAGGGAGAATTTTTATCGTGCTTGTAAGCCTGTAAAACTCGCTGAATTCCTCGCAAACTTTTTGATTAAACGGTCCTCTCGTCGTTGTCGACGTCTTAACAATTTTTCTTACTCTCCCTCCTCCGGTTTCTCCAGTTCTTCGTCTCTCACCAGCTCTCTCGTCTCTTTCATTGGTTGTCGCTTTAATCCGGCAGGAACCGGCGAGGCGGGGGTGTATTATAAGCTTCAAGGTAACGGGCAACTACGTTAATTAAAAATAAAGTACTACCGTGACCGGGTTCCCAGTCGTTCGATCGGGGGTAGTGAACGTTCGCCCAAGGGTGCCGGAAAGGGCGAGCAAAACGCGCAGGGGTTACGGGGGTGGTTGGGGACTGGGGAGTTGGCGAGGGCCGTCATTAAGGTTATACAAATCGCCGATTACGCTCGGCTGTTTAACGAGCGCCGAGTTTCGCGAATATTCACGACTCGAAACGGAAGCTCGAGACTAGCAGGCTGTAAGGCGGGTAAATTAAACATTTCGCTCGCGTTTTAAGCGCCGCGCCCGGAATCCGCCCCGTCGTCGTCGCTGAAAAGCTTTTACGCTTCTTATTCCCGTTAGTGTTCGCGTAGGCCTCCACCACTGCGATCCTACGGCGGTTCATGACCTCGTAATTATGGAGCGACCGCCGACGACTACCGTTCACCGACCGACCACTCGAAACATGAATGATAAATTTCAGTCGATGATGGAACGACTCGTGTCGTGAGACTTCGTTTCCTCCTCGATACCCAACCGAGATTCATCCCAGCACTTCCTAGTCTTCCTCTTTGGGTCTTCTTTGAGCTGGATACTCCGTGAATGGGTGAAAAATGAGGGGTTGATTTTACACCTCGTGATCTCCGTGAAACGAATGATAATTTTATACCGGTACTTGACGACACAAATTCGACAGTATTATTGACGAATTAACCCGTTCACATACGGATTAACTTTGTACCTTATAATTTCATCCCACGGCTTCCGGTTAAAGCACAAGAGATCAAGACTTGAAAAATTAGTTTTGTACCTTCAAATGATATACAATAAACTTGTAGATTATAATAGCAATTCTTGATTAAATTGTAACATTTGTGAACGACTGAAAGTATACCCTCCATTCAAGAAACAAGACTTGTTCAGCATGTCGACTGAGTTTCCGGGAAGGTCTGTTGTGTTTTTAATTACGTCAGAAGAATGCAGGTAAGCTGCAACGCAACGTGAATTGTATAACATATTAAACCGGCGCGTGTTGTTGGCGTCAAAGCCTTAAACGAGCCCGGTAAGCTACGCTAAGTAATGCAGAAAGTAAAAAGAATCAACGCTTTTTTACTCGCGCCTGGGAAGTGTCCGCGCTTTACGGTATTCCACGCGCTCAAAGACTACTTTCGGTGTCCGGGTCTCGCCTGTGGTCCATACATTGTGGAATTTATGGAGTACTAGGTGTGCCCAGACTCGGGAAGAAACCAGGTATCAAAGATGAACAAAAGAAGGAGTTCGGGCGAGCGTTAAGGGGTGGAAGCAGGACTGGGTCGGACATAAAACCTTTATTCTTGAAAGTCTCTTCTACTTTCAGCTGCGGCTACTCGAGCGGTGCCGTTTAATTACGGATTCTAAAGCCCCTTCACCCGCTCCCGAAACACAGCCGCATTTTGTTTGTCCCGGTCTTATTGCCACTTTTACGGCCCACCTTTCGGTGTCTCCGCAATGAAATCGGCCCGGTTTTCTAGCGTCTTCTCTCTACCTTCGTCTTCTCTCCCATTTCCCACCTCCGAATGGTATCGTTTCTCGATGATTCGTCGAGACAGTGGAAATAACGGCGTGGAAGTATTTCGCGAACGACTTTCCTAATTGTCCCATCGTCTCCGTTTAATCGGGCAAATGACTGCGCACCGCGCCGCGCCGCGCCGGGCGCAAAAACTGTCAAACTTCCACGGATTCAGAATCGAAAACGAGATCTCCGGCAGCGAAATGTAGTCTCCTCTGCGAGTACCGAGACCTGGTTAGGCGTTCGTACTCCGTGTTTTACGAACTTCGGTAACGACTTCGGCGACGCAATTATCGCGGCATCTAATCTCGCATCTAATAATAAGGCGAGGAAACCTTGACACACAATACGTTTTCGCATGTTTCACGTGAAACAACGATCGATCTATCATCGCTTTGGTCAGAATGGCCCTTGGGAGGAAAATTACTTGATGCAATGATTAAGTAATCGTTAGTAAACAACGTGCGAGCGAAATTGAATTCTAGACTATGTAATTTGCCGCGAACACGAAGAGACAGATAAGGCAGCGAAACAGCAATTTAAACAGCGTATTCAATAGTCCAGCGAATTCTTTCGCCATTTTTCTTCGCCCAACTTTTACTTCCCTTATTATCCCACTCGTTCCCATTCTTACGATTCGCCATTTCATCGGAATTCTTTGTATTCTAATATTCCGTTCGTAACGTGTCTCTTAATATTAAGAATTGTTCCTTTTCTGTATTATAAGATTGTAGATGTTTATGCAATCTGTTGTTTTTAAAAGAATATTTTCGAAAATCGCTGTTACATAGAAACTTCTTTTCATTAGAAATTTCTATTGTATGTACTGAAAATATTGTAAAAACTAGTGTTATAAGTTTTACGGTTCTACGTTTTGCAGAAAATATGCTATAAATGCATAAACTTATACTATGAACATTTCAGTTAATCTTTCAGCACTAAATAATTAAAAATCGTTCTAATTTGACCAGTGATGTGTTGGCAAGGGTCGACACTCGATTACATCCCCGCGCCCAGTGCAGCAGTTCTGTCGTCTCCCATTTTCGATGCTTGACATAAGAGAAATACATAAATTATGTGGGTGGCGGCGGGGTCAGGGCAACGTGACTGCGAGTTGCTTCGTATTAAAGTTATGAATATAAATCACAGGTCGCTCGTTCTCCGTCCTTTCATAGCTCGCGACCGACTCGCCGATCTCTTCCCCTTTTCTTTCTGCCCCTCTCGCAACCCTTATCCCACCCGTATCCCCTGCCGGTGTGCATCGTCTCTCTTTCTTCAGCTTTGCTCTTTCTCTTGCTCTCCCCCGTGGCCAACACACCGCCTTCGCCCGTCTAAGTCAAGCCAACAGCTCGCTGGTGTCAAAGTCCCGGCCCATTATTCACCCGCCGTCAGAGTTCATGTCTCTCTGGCACGCACCCTGCTCGACAACTAACGCCTCCCACGCCCCCTCCCTCATCCCATCTCCCCATCCCCAGCTTTCTTCGGTGTTCTTCGAACTTACAATCCCTCTCGATGGTGTTCGAGGATAGGGCGGCCGTTTATCAGGACGCCTGACCAACCGAAGAGCGTCTTCGACCGGGAATCCTCGGAAGACCACTCCGGGAACGACTGAGCTGCGTCCCAAGGGGGTGGAACAGCACTTTGCGGGCCGATTTCATCGAGCCGATAGGCAAAATTAATTATTTCCGTCGATGCGAATCGCTGACAGACTTTACGATGGCTTTTTATTTGCCAGTTAACGTCCGCTGATCTGATAATGGGAACTATCCCTCTGTTACGCCGCTGCCGCCACTGAGTCGCAACCGGGGAACAAAAGTGTTTCGGTAATTTACCAATCGAGCTTGATTTTCTCCGAATAATTAGATTTCTCCCAGATCTAGTATGTCGATATTATATGTATTCTCACGCGTACGGGGTGTACGATATTTAAAGTATTCTCCGAATAAACTTTATTCTCGCGGATGCATTCATTTTTGATCTCTTTCCTTTTCTCTGTATAGTTTTTGCATATTTCTTCTACATCGTATACACTGAAATTCAATGCATGGAAACTGCTCATAATTTTACATTGTAGTAATCTCATGCCTCCATCTGTTCAAGGAATAAACACATCAATTGCCTGTTGGAAAAATCTTTGGTCAAAACCAGATTAAAGCTTAAAACCTGCATCGATTTAGCAACCATTTCCAAGTGATATAAGAACTCCATAAATTTTAAAAATAGTTTTTAATTGTATTGTCTAAATTTTATTAACATCCGGGATAACTTGATCTTCACGCACGTTTAGACGTGCTTGGCAAATTGGTAAGGTCTACGGGAAGTTTGGACGTAACTGTTCGCATCACCGACGCTTACATTGTAACTTACATTTTCTTAAATGATTCTTCGCTAGCGTCTGCTTAATTGTTAGGAACAGAAAGAAATTTTTATATAGTTTCAGTGTCTTGTAATTTACGAAGAAAATTGTTATTTTGCATAAAGATCCGCAGTCTATCGATCATATGTTTATCTACACTTTACCCACTGAAAACTATTCTTTAAATCTACCGATTATCAAATAAGTTGAGAATAGAATCTGAAAGATGAGGATTGCTGGACGAGCACGGGAGCTTCTAATACATCGTCCCGTTTCTCAGTAGTCGCGCCCCGGGCCGCGTGCCATATCCATCAGCCATGAAAAACTAGCATACTTCTTACAAACATTTTTTTTTAGAAACGAAGATTAACGTTCCCCTTTGCTCTAGATTCGCCGTGTTTGCCGGCACTGAGTGCCGGCGACGGTCCACAAACTCCGGAAAATATGAAGACAACTGTAGTTTACGGGCAGCTTTTTATCCGGGGAATACAAATCATCGCGGAAATTGCCGTGTGTAGTGCTGGCCGATTCGCGTCACGAATTCATGACGGAAAATTTGTCGATTGAATGCTCGAAGATATCATGGTATAAGGCTGGGCATTGGGAATCGATTTACAGTGGAAATCGCGGCATAAATCGGTATCGAGGAAAGGAGGAACGCGTTTGCGTGCCAAGTCCCCGTAATTCGGCGAGCGCAGGTCTCGCAGATCCAGTAGATTCTTATACATATAGAGAACCGGAAAGGGCAAATCTTATCGAGGGTGATCGCCAGCTAGATGCGCACGCAGAGAGCGTATTCCATTTGTAAGCTAACTGATTGTGTCCTTCTCGCAACGGTGGTAAAAGTTTGATGGTGAAATGTGGTTCGTTGTTAAAATACACATTCGCGTGACATTAAATGTCACGAGCTTCGCCATCATGACAGCGCCATTCGTTGTCTTCGCGAAGACGAAAGTCGTGGTGATAAAAGTCGCAATTTCCTTCCACGTGTAAACGTACATTTAAAGAAATCCATGATGGCTCATAAAATTTACGGTTGGGAACATGAAATGTGCTGTGTTTCTTTCTTCAATTGTGCTCCGAGGATTTATGATTAATATGCGGAGTTAGATGTGGAGTATTTTTCAATCTAAATCAGACATGATTAATAATATTCTATTGACTCTCTGGAATATACGAAAAACACGGGAAAATATTTTCCGGACTTTGTCGAAATATGCATGTGTAATTATTTTTAATATATTGCATTTTTATATTCCACTCTCTTCATTAACCATAATGTAAAAGTAATTAAAAACTGAAAACAAGAAGTCTACTCGATTCATTTAAACGCTTTATTGGAATCAGTGATATGTAAAGAATATGCACAAGTATGCATTAATTTGCAGCTGCGATAATTCGTGAAATTAATTACGGGAACGTCGATGCAGACTCCGATTCCGGAATCATTTTGATTCAACGCACATAAAACGGAAAAAATAACGTTCATGGAATCGATATACATAGGAATCGATATAGGAACCGAAACAGATGGTAGTTAAACATTTCGATTCTTTATAACGTTCGGTATAATTGGAATGAAGAAATCGATATTACAACAGTTTCATCCTCTGTGTCTAGAAAAAGGATATTCGAAATTTTAATTAGTGAAATATCACAAGTGCAGCAAGGACTAACTGGAAATGCTGGTTCGCATAATCAATCGGCTAGTGTAACCAAACGGAAACAAAACGAAAGTAGCCGATTTCTGGAGAAGGAGTAAGACGAAAGATTGTCTCGATGGTAAGACCGGGAGTCAGAGTGCATTCAGGGTCATAGCCAGGTACACATGCATATCAGGAAAGCTCATGGGATTCCGGCGATCACGCACGGATACTTCTCTCCATCCTATACATCGCCGATACGAATCCGAAACGTATCGATAGCGCGACGTCATACATATCCGATGCCAGAAGCCACGGGCACTCTCGTCGACGAAGATTTCTTCCATGGATTTCGCCGTTACCATTGACGTCGCCGTCCTCCCCGGAACCCTCAGGACCCTGGGGTCAGGATATTCCTCCCGGGATCAGCTTCGCGTGGCGCGGGACCCCAGTGAAAGAAACCGTGTCTGTCTTCGACTACACCACAAAAACGCAAGGTGAAACCACTGGCCGAGATTGGAACCGGGGCCAGGTTTACCTGCTGGGAGCGAGACATCTCCCCGTGGTAATTTCGCCTCGCTGGGACACGCTATCGTCAAAAGACTTCTGGAGGACGTCGGGGACGATGTGTTTGCCAAAGTGTACCGCTTCGAAGGGAACGTCGACTGATTTCCGATCGCGTACCCCAGGTGCACGCGGCAACGTGCCCCCAACGACTCCAATGAGCTCGTCGGCATGACCCGGCTAACAATCAGACACCAGTAAATATTGAGGGAGAAAACATTTGAGTGCGTCGTTGACTGATTGTTCCGCCGCACAGCGTAGTATTTTCCCCGAAAAGTTAGCCAAAACTATTTCAGCATTATTTTGAGACTTGCATACATAGTGTAGCAACTCATTCGATTCGAGATAATACATCTCATCTGGCTCATTTCTGGCAACTAATTTAAGTAGTTGATTTTCCAAATGGTGTGTAACGCAGGGTAAACGTGTCTCAAGAAAGTACGTCGACTAGCTTGAAAACAATTAATAAATTAATTAACCAAAGAACTTCCGCTACCCGAGATTTATGTAGGAAGTTCGAAAAAAGGTCCGTGCAGGTGAGATCTTCAAAGGAGAAAGCTAATTGCAAACGGGACACCATTAATTCTCCTAGCAATTTAAAAAGTCTCATAGAAGCTTCAAATGCAGTGAGCCTTAATTAACATTATAAAGAAAACTACCTCGTTTTAGGATGGTTTCGTAAGCTCTTTGCCACGCGATTGTCTACCGAAAATAATTCACAATTGTATTATCGCTGCTGTGAAAGTAAATATCACATTGTTAACCCTGAAATGACCACAACAAATTTTTGAATGAAATGTTCACGGGAATGCAATAAATTTGTTCAAATACATTAATACATTCAGATGTGTGCGGTAGAATCCCGGATGATTCAGATGAATCTCATTCGGGTCTAATAAATAATTCTTTCCGGAAGAACGGGCACGGTGGGCGTTGGAACGTGAAAGGGTTCCGGGCAAAGTAATTTTTTCGATTAATTAACAAGACTATTAGGAACGATCAATTTCTGGGATCGATCTCATTCCGAGCGGGAGCTGAACCGCTTACACCGGTGCGAGTGCCTCCGGTTAGAGTATCGGTATTGGGACGGATAAGAGGGCACGGAGCAGGAAAAGCGGCACGGCACGGGTGAAGCGTTTCCCGATTTTCCGCTCTATCGAGCGTGACCGTTCCGCGGATTAAATCCGAATCGATATTTTTATCGGTCAGACTCGTTACACCGGTTACAATAATGTTGGTGCCTGTTACGGGGGTAAGCGAACCGGCGGGTTCTCTCTCCGCCAGCTTATTCTCACCCTCTGCTATCCACGTTAATACCTCGTTTATTACGCTCCACTCACGCGCAAAACTTCATTGACTACTTTCCGTCGGTGGCCCCGCAACGACAGACATATTCATTTTTAATGTATGCGGGATAGCACCTCCAGGAGAGCGTCCTGTTCCGCTTAATAGACGGAAGACGGGCCAGGAAAAAAGCAGCTGCGCGAGAATCGTAAAAGCTGTTGCTCGCGAAGAAATTTCTCGTGGAATGAATCTTCTGCGCCAGGTCGAATGGGGCGACCCGAGAATTCGAGACTCGCTGCATGCAGTACATTGTATCGATCTGGAAGATTTCTTGGAAGAATATTATGCTTCGAACTTTCTTCCGCCGAGACGCTAGCACTGTGTTTATTGCATTCGGCTGAGATGCAGGATATTTTATTCGACGATGAGATAGTTAAATGCAACTTCGAGGGGAGGGGGGCGAAGGAAGTCATCAAAGTTGCGAGTCAGTCAGCTTAAAAATGGAGATACTCTTTTAGCTAAAGCTTTGAAGCTTAACGGCGCACGGGACGCAAAAAGATTTTTTCTTGAAAATTCTAGTTACTTGGTAAGAAGATCTTGTTTAAAATCTTGTGGCCTGTGCTTACACACCAACATCTCAAAACTTCCTCAACTAATCCTGTAAGTATTATCTTCTTTGAGCGTTTATGCTCTGAGAATACTTAAGCAACACTTTTATCAAAAGGGTCTTGTATAGACACTACGTACGCTCAGTTTTATTTTCAGTTCAATTAAATTTAATTCAAAGTAAAGCTGCGCGTATTGTGCGTCTTTTTTAGACCACATCAAAATCTCTGAGGCAAAGACCGTGCCAAAAAATGAGGATAATAATTCAGGGCATGAGAGTTATGTACTCAAAATTGTTGAGTTCACAAAATAAATTAAAATTTATTTTCTGTACCAATAACTTCTCTTTTTAAAATTTTTTATAAAAAAAGTTGAAAAATACAACTTTAAGTATTTTCACAGTTCTTTTGAAGAAAAACTACTGAAAAGATGGTTAAGGGAATATCGTTCAAAACCAGAATGCGCCCTTAAAAAACTGCACGCCACGTCTACTCCACAGTTGGTCCTTATTACGAAGCCGAAGTACTCCTTTAAAAAAGCAAAACGATATTGCATGAATCTCGTGTACCCAATCCGGCAAGTCAATACCTCGCTCGAATCTCTCTTACACTAACTTCGTCTCCATTACGTCTGCCTATAAACCAACGGGCGCAGCGTCCTTCTTCCACGGCATTCCATACGACCACGCATCCGCTCTGAACTTCCTCGATCCTTTTTAGCATCGACACGCCGGTAAAGTTTCACCTTTATTTCCGGGCAGCTCGCATTTTCCGAAGCGCGTCGCTCTTACAATTTTATCGGCGACGTGGTGCGCGGGCGTGCGCGCGAACATCGCATCCCTTTTTCTCGCAGAACTTTTTAAGCGCGACGGTACGGAGGCGTGCTAGCACAGAGTTGCAGGAGTGCGGGAATGTAGGAATCCGGGGTTGCAGGAGTACTGGGATATAGGATTGCGGGGGTGTACACTCCAGGACAAAAAGATGGCACATACAAAGATTTACATGAATTGCACTTATTGCCACGCTGCAACTGAAATTGATTTCTATACACTACTTCAGGATACGTTCATCGACATGTACGAATAAAAATAAATAGTGTTTCATCACGCTGTGTAGTTTTATTTATCAAAAGCTACATTGTTGTCAAGATAAAATTACAAAGAAAAAGAGAACGATGATAGCACACATGTATAAAACAAAATTTTACCAATTTTGTGCACAGAAACTAGTAATAACATGAAATATGTATTTTCATCAGTTTCCATTACAAAACTAAAACCTGTAAGCTGTGCCATCTTTTTAGTCCGGAGTGTAGGTGTGCGGACGTGGTAGAAAGTACACAAGAGAGAGAGTGCGCGTTCGTTGCGTAGGTGTTGGTGCCACGTGCGCGTTCGGTGCCGGCGTGTGCGCGAGATCACACGGTTCAGAATGGTCGCGTGCTGGCATGAGTGCATGAGTGCATGTAAATGCGCGCGTACGGTCTCGCGTCGCGACGCAACACGGAGTGCCGTGAAACCGGCGCAATTCCGGCCGGCTATTTATTAAACATATGTACCTTTATTATGCGGCCCGTACATATTTTAGCTGGTTTCGCGTTAGCCGGCCGGCACGCGAGAGATCGGGTGACGCGCGATTGTATCGTTAATAATTGAGGGAAAAAGGTTAAGCGGTTCAATTAATACAGTCACCGCGATAGGGGATCGCGATACAACGTCGCCCGAGGGCCGACAGAGACGCGGACCGGTGTATTTGCTAGCCCAAATAAATCCGGTGGACTCGTTAACACCGTCGCTGGTCAAATATTTGAGGAACGGGTGAGCAACTACATCGCTGCTGATAAAAATAACGCGATCAAGTTTTTATTTAGTTTTCCTCCCGTTTTGTTTTTACCCCTCTTTTCGGGGATGGGTGGCGAGCGTTGTTTAACAACGAAACGCTACCCTCGGTGATACGCGTTCTTCTGCGCGCCGCGCCGTCCTGTTCACGTGTGATGCTTGTCTGCTGACAAAAATAAAGGTTCGCGGCACACTTTCGTTCGTCCTGGATGTCGAGCCGCCTCCTACCTCCGGGTGACACTCTTGAGAGGTGCAAGAAGAACAGGAACACAGTTCCGATCGTTTCGATATCCGTGACAGATACGTATCACTGGGTGTGCTTCTGACGCGTTTCCGGCTCGATCGAAATCCGGGGCGAGCACACCGACGCACACAGCGTGCACCTGCATCGTGCAATCAGGTACGTGAGCCTCAGCACCGAATCGCAGCGAGGTGTGGCGAGGCACAGCACACGGCTTGGCTCGGCTCGGTTCGCTGTAGTTGTAGGAAGGTTTGATAATACAGTAGCATAATGCCCGGCAATATAGCATAACGGAGTTGACACGTTGACACTGTCACGTGCCACCGGCGTCCTAGAGGCTATTGACTACGTGACACCGAGCCGCTTTCTATGAAGAGTCTCCTCTCTCTTCCAGCGCTGCACTCGTTAAACACCACCGGATTACGTCCGCCGCGTCTCCCTTTGGATTTCGCAACAAATTTCGCTCAAGGCGACCCACCCGTGCAATCTCCGACTTTGTTGACAGCTGCCTTTCTACATGAACGAAATATTTGGGAGCGTCGCGCGGGCTTCGTTCGAAATCTCCGCTCCCGTAGACAGGATGTTTTCCTGGCGAAGCTGGGGCTGCGCGTGGAGATTTCAGCGGTGGGAAATGTGTTGCGGTTCATCGTCGTTTTATGCATTTCTCGATGGGTAAGGCGATGTTATCGTAAATATTGTTTAGGGTGTGGAAGTGAAACATAATAAATATCTGGGAGGATCGGTAGGGTTAGGAGGAAAGTGATCGTATTCACGAAAACAAATAAAAGTAAAATATTTTCCATCGCGGTTGACCTTCATTGAAACTGAATGACCTTGTGTCGTAAGTCACGGTACACGTCTTAAAACGCCTTATTAGGTAGTCCATAGAAAAGTACATCATTCTAATTAAAAAAAAAAAAACGGAGTTGACCTTCATGTCCTCTACGCGCGCACCTACAAAAAAACTATTAAGCACGAGTACGAATGGTTGAAGTTAAGAATACATTCTTTACCAAAAACAAACAGGACAGAGAAGTACGATTGCTGTTCATAATCAAATACGTTCAGACAATTTCCAAGTTCGAAACCCTTTTCGACTGCTGTCAATTCACTTTCAAAAATTCCCTAACACCCACAACTTCCTTTTCGTCTCATAAACAATTCAATGCGCGATCTTTCACTTATTTTTCAAGACAGAATCTAAAGAATCGTAGCAGACGATTGCGATAACGAGCAAAAACATCTCCGTGGACCAAGCCTCGGCACAGACCCCTTCCGACACCTCATTTTTCGGTCTCCCTCGCGTCATATGGGATACGCCGTTCCAGTCTGCAGTTTTGCAGTTCAGGATTGACAGTTTGATACTCAATTGATGGATGATCCACCCCGATGCGTCTCGCGGTCCCTATCCGCGGTGGATTTAACTGGTTCCCACCGGTACGTGGATAGAAACGGGCAACGTGGAATGATTATATCGCGTCGCGGGCACGTAGCTCGTCAGGCTGGCTGTGCCTGGTTCACTTTCACCCTTCTAATCGAGCCCAGTGGCTTACAAATTAATTTATCTCTGGTAACTCACGGCTCCCGCGATTGCCAGAGGTGACTGCCTCGCGTGTTGATAAATATCGAGCGAAGATTCCGCAGAGACCTTATCTGAATACAAAATGCCTTGTCCCGGTTCTCGGAATACAAACGAGGAATTTTCAAAAATCTCCAAGCCGGTTAATTCGAGAGGATCGGGTAGAGAGATCGGTATACTCTATTAGCGGCGGGTGCGTTTCCCAGCGATACTATCGCGAATTCTTCGATAGAAGAACGTGCCCGCTCCGCTGCTCCTACTCAGAAGGTCTTTAAGCCCACCCATGCCGGGCGGTGTATATTTTACGTGAGGACCTTGTATATTTTGCTCGGAGCAAAGATACGAATGAATTATGGTCGACAATGTGCTCCGGTACAGGCTGATGAATTACGACATCGGAGCATCGCTGTATATACATGCGGCTAATGACGACGAAATTTACACAGTCGGCGATGATCGACTCCATTATGAATGCGACCGTACCACAAGGCCAACTGTAATCCGATGGGCCGCGCGTACCGCGAATACTTGTCGCAATCCTGTGCATTATCGCGTACTCGTAATAGCAAGATGCAACGGAGTTGGTGGAGCTAAGGGAATTTCCTAGTCTAGAAATGTGCCCATATTTATGAAAGTGGTGTAAGCCAAAATTTGAAAAAATGTGTTTATCACATTATTTTAAATCAAATTCAATCAATGTAATTTTTATTAGTATTAGTATTCTGTGGATCAAAGATAACCCTGTTGAATAACTAGATGTTTTTAATTTTTTTTCACAAACAGTACCGATTTTTAAATTCTTCTAATGTTTTTGCCGTTTTAAATTACGTCTATCAATTTATGTCAAAATCCGCTGTCCATTAATAATTGTTCTCCTCGGAAACAAATTACTGCAAATAGTCGATTTTCACCAGAAAGATAATATTTTTTCCAAAAATTAATTTCGCTCATGAAACTCCACTCCCTGCACTACCCCGTGACGCAGATGATCCCGCCGGAATTTTCGCGCGACAAAGTTCGACCGCGACAAAAATGGCGAAACAGTGTCGGCGTGTCCGGTGTCCATGGTCGGATGAAAAAAAATCGGCTAACTTTCTCCATACATCAATTCACGGGAAAAAACGAGGCTCGTCGAATGCGAGAACGGTCGCCGCGTTCGTTTCCCGTCCTTCGTTACTCCCAAGAAGACGGCAGGAACGGTAACAGGGAACCGATATACGACGAAAGTTAAAAGCGAGTAAAATCCGGGGAAACTCCGGACCGGACACCGATAAATACCAATTACGTCGTTCAGCCGATGCTTCTTTTTTTTAACCTTTACCGACTTTTTCGACGGACATACGCCCGGATGTATTCGACCGTTCAAAGCGAGCTCTCGGAGATTAATGGCTGCGAGACCTTCGCTAACAAGAACGCTCGCGAAAGGTCCTTGGGATTTTTATGATCGTCTAGGGTCGCTCAGCAGGCCGTTCGACCATATGCAGATGCGACCTTCGAGGTGAGACTACTCCGCCCCAGCGCGAGATAACTTTGATATTGTGAAATACGAGCGTCTCTATCGGGCTTGATTAGTGGGAACCCCTTACACGATTCTCCGGAAAGCAATGCGATGGTTGAGGGCGCATGCGGCTTTGCAGACTCTGCACCGCGTGCATCGTACCCATGCACCGTGCCGATACTTAGAGGTGGACGCATCCATTACGAGCACCCCGCGTCATACTCGATTCTGCTTTATCGGGAATTTCTAAAGGCGCCATCCGCGCCCCTATGCGAGCGCATTTGGCGGCGGGTGAACGGGAAGCGATATGTATGCCGAGAAAGGTCGGTGGTGCGGTTAATTGCCTTCAATGTTCGCGTATTGATATCCTTTTATCTCTCATTTCACGAATTTCCTTTTGACGACTTTTTTCGTTGCTCCCGCTCAACGCAGCGAACCTGTCATCGACATTATTAGATTGTCACATATGGAATACCCAATTTTGAACAGTAGCATTAAAGCAACCGCAAATTCTTTCTAACTACACTTATTGATCAAAGTGAACACCATTGTAATCAATAGATTGCGGATCTTTATATGCATTTATGGGTTTTGAAAATATTCAGAAAAGATTTATTTCAGAACTACAAAGGCTACTACCTCTGAAAATAGGATGTTACACGATTCCACTTTCTTAAAATTTGCCTAAAAAAATTTAAAATTGCTTTCACATCCACAGTCTAGTATAATCAACTTACTACACCTACAATCACCGGCTAGATGACTGATTTCGAGTTTTTCATTACAAAATTATTGGAATTGTAAACAGGTATGATACAAATCGCACAGAAGCTAAATAAATCGAATCTTGTAATTTTTGTGAGGCAATACATACCAGCCACTTTTAGTGTTGGGGTAGGTTTAGTGTTGAATGAGGATTACGTGCTAAGAGCAGTAGAAAAATCAATGATTGGGAACACATTCTACGAATGTCGATCAGTATGGAAGTAACTTCCAATCGATGATAATTCATTTCTGTGCCGAGAATAGAATGTTTGCGTGATGAACGCCACGGAAACGAGTTAGTCCCAAAACGTGGTAATTACTTTCTTTAGACTCGGCACAATGGTTACAACACTCCATCAGCACTCGCCACCTAAAGGCTTACTCGAAAACTCTCTCCACGTTTCCTCGATCTGCTTCACTTGCAGCACTCTGTTCTCACGAAGTGCACTGACCGCCCTTGAGAACACTTTCACCCCCGCACACGTATAAATGCGCCCCCTCTCACCTTCGTTCGTCAGCATGATCTGTGGCACGCGTGCATTCCTTGAATCCTCATCTGTACGTTTTACACATCTGCTGGATACTTTCGCAACAACGCAAATCCCGGTCGAGATGATCCTGGTATGTTGATAGCATCGTGCAGCCGCCCATTATTTACACGTTGCGGAATGCTCATGTCAGAAATTCATACAATGTTCTCGAATCAGATTCGTGAAACAAGGGAACATAAAATAACGTACGTAGTAGTGGTTGAAATAACTGTATAATAATAGTCATGAGGTATTATCTCATTATATGCGGGACAAGTGCTAGTACTAATTAAGGGTGTGCGGGTACCCGAAAATACGGGTCGGGTTCGTGTCGGGAATTTTCTTTCGAATTCGGTCCCGAAAGATTGTCTGCCACATAAATATTGTATATTGGGTATCCGGAATTTCGGAATCCGAAACACAATCCGGGACCGGTTTGCTATTTCAGAATTATCGAAAATATAATAACGCTTTCATAGGAAATGACTGAATTGATTCAATTTGTACAAAGTTAACGTAAACTCAATCTTCTCACTTCTCTTTTGTGTTTGGTAGCTGTAGTGTTAATAAGGGGTTGTGCTATTTCCAAGGTCTGTGATATTCATTAAGAAAAGGTTGGCCTTGCCAACGGTACAAATAGCAAGTCAGCTCGCCATCGCAGTTCTCCAACAAGCAGAGAATTTCCATCGTTCCGTCTTCTCATTTCCGTTTCGTTTACAAATGTCACGCACAGACCAACTCGAAAAACGATTAAAACGCGACGAACAAGAATCCAAATAATCTAATTATTTCCTTGCCTCGGCGAACAAACTTAATCCCTTTGTTTCGGTCGACGCGACGCGACGTGGCGTCACGTTCGACGCACAACACTGCGAATCGGCGAACAAAAAACGGAAATGACAAGAGAAAATGGAGAGGGAAAGAAAAAGGCCGGGGAAACACGATTAAAGGCGTGACGGAGAACGGCGGATGGCAAATCAAAAAGTCAGAAGCTATGTGTTCCCTAGCCTCTTTCAAGTCAGAATCTCCTTCAAGTTCAGGTTCTCCCGGTTGCGAGCGATGAATTTCGTTTCAGATCCATTTAAAGTCTCGACTTCATGCAGATTTCCGTTTCGCTTTAACCTCTGGCCGACTTCTTCCGCTTTTTAACTTACCCCCGTCTGTTTTTTTTAAAGAGTTGTACAAACGAGAGAGAGAGAGAGAAAGAGACGGAGTGCGAGCTTTAGACGGCGCGGCGGTTGCAGCGCGCGAGAAAGAGGAGAGAAGGTGGAGCAGCACAAAAAAGTTAAATCGGATTTGGCGCTCGGAGATCTCGACATCCGGGGATGGAAAGTGCACTGGTTTAAATGCGGCCGGTGACCGTAATGAGCTGCTCGCGATCTTAGAGCTCCGTTAATCCTTTATCCGCTGTAACGAAACTAAATAATGATCGCGTGGACAGTGCGAGAGGGGAAATACAAACGGATACGCTAATTACGAAAAAGCGCGGATATACATGTCACGAGAAATTGAAATGTTAACTTCACAACGCTGCAGTTGGGCCGCCGTTTAATTAATACCATTGTTGTGAGAAAAACTGTTGTGAGAAGATATACAAGAACTTCTGACTGTCATAATTGATGCCTGTGATTCATGAACGAATAATAAAAAGCTTTGTATGAATATGAATATATGGAAACCAGGACCATTCAAATATATTTATGGTCTCAATACGCCGTTCATTTGTTCAATTAAAAATAAAATATTTGTTAACCCACTGTACTATAACTTGTACATCAAGTCAGACTCGTAATGGAGATTTCGAGCAGAATGTACTGTGGAAATGTTGTAAATTTCCGTTACCCGGAATAAAATTCTATTTTTTAACTGTCGATATACAGTCTCTGGAGAATATATGTATGTATAGGCATGCAATAAATATAAACTTTTGTTTCTAATTTGTTATGTCATGCAAAAACATTTCAGAAGAAACTGATGGCAGATTATAAAAGTAGACTCTACTGTTAGTAGAGACTAGGAGCTTTAAAGTAGACCCTTTATTGTTACACGAGTTTCCCCTGCGAAACTATAACTAGCGGATCTTTACGCAAAATAAAAATTGTCTGTATCAATTGCAAGATACAGAAGATATATTAACATTCCTTTTTTTCTTTAATGACCCGAATACATAAATTAAAAATAATACATCGTCGTTCTTACACTCTTTTAATTTACCTACCACTTTAAATTGTACCAACTAATTTTTGTCATAACTGCATATTATCCGCAGTCTAATTATAACAGTTTAAACACCGACAATGTTATGTAAAAATCTGAAATATAGTGTGCCAATTCTTTTTGGTACCACTGTATTTTATTTTCGTGACAGATTACGGTGACGTCGAAATTCTTAAAAGATTTACCTTCTGAAGAAGAATGTGCGCAATTCTACGTGATGAAAATTTGCTGTATTTTCTATTATGATATTTTGGAACAACGGAATTTAGGTGGAATATTCCATGTATGAACGTGCATATTTTTGTATAATTGCTTAGAGAACATTTTATCCCCGCATTCCAATTACGCGACTAGCGTCCCACTGTGGTCCTTTCCATTGATTAAGCTGGTCAAGATTATTTATAATATTTAATGGTTACAGAACGTTTTTAAATAACATATAATATCATTCATTTCTTAATACTTTCTCAATATTTTTTTATACATTTTAAATAAAAAGCAATATATTGTTGAATTAAACAATATAAATTAATAATGGGGTACTTACAACTGTTGTGTATTTTTCTTATTCCAGTCAAAAGGGGGTCGAAAGTTAATAATAATCTATTGATCACATCTAAATTACAAATGTATTTCTCTGGAGAATTTCACGGCAGTGAAACTGTGGTCTGTCCAAGGTGGTTCGGAACCCACCTTATAAAAACTGTAGGTCCCGTCGCGAAATAACCCTGAATAGGAGTTCCAAAAGCGACGTAAAATAAGGAAAAAAAAAAAATTTCACGGCAGATTGGTGCAGCTAATTTTTGTTTTATTCTAACATACATATAAAAACTGACTCATCGAATTTTAGCAGCAAAACATGTACTATGAAAATCTCTAATTTTCGATGAAGTATAGCACGTCATAAGTGTCTGAACGATAAAAAAATATTAGCCCATTGTCGCCCATATATTAAATTATAGCAAGCAATACAAATTTTACACTTTAGATAAAATTTTTGAAATCGACTTTTGGTTAGCTAAATCAATCAAAAGGACTACTGTGTCCATCCAAGCTGCACTCGGACAGAAACAGACGAGTTAATAAAAGAAAAATAATTCACCGAAATAAGAGCCTGCGAATGAACATTTAAACGGCAGTTCGTGGAACGATCAGGGAAGAACCTCGTTATCGAGTCAGACTCGAGCCATTACATGCAAATAAGTCACCGATCTGTCTATACGGATCGTCTCCATCTCCTCAGACCCATCATCTTCTCCCGTGCTCTCGTGTTTTCACCCTTACCAACCATCTCGTCGTTTCTCTCGCTCTCTCTCTCTCTCCCACTCCCTCTAGCTGTTCTCGCTCTCTCCCGTCAACTATCCATCGTCTATCCGTTTTCCTCCGACCGGCCTCTAAGATCTCAAAGCCCGAGGTTCGTCTTAATTACAGTTGTCTCGAGTCAATCTCGATGGTAATTAAGCTGGTCGCCCAAGAAGCGGCGGGTTACTCCAATCGAACAGGAGAGGATATGATTCTCGTGGAAAGCTTTCGGCAGCGATGCGCGCGGATAAAATGATAGACCACTGCAAAAAATCAAGGAAGAAAAAGTCGTAACCTGTTCAACGAATCGCCGATGAATATTGACGCAACGAGCAGGTGACATCGCGAGCGTTAATTTGCATCCGGAACGCGTTAATTTGAAATTGAAATCAGCCAGAGAAATTGCTTAACATTTCGCGTTTCGATCCGACGTTAGGCTGCTCGGAATCGACGGTGCCGCGACGACGTTGCCCCTCTCCCATTGTTCCGTTCCCAGAGCGTCACCGCGAATTATATTCTAATTCGACCTAGAATAGTACGCGGAATTACACGTCCGTTCCCTTTTTGCGGATAGAGATCGTTTTCACACCGCTTTGGGACCGGATCTATCGTGTTACCGTTAATGTATCGCTGAGTGCTAACGCGCGGCGTGTCAATTTTCGGTGTGTTGCGATGATAAAAGTGGGCAATTAAATACGCTTTTCTCAGCGACGAAATCATAGAGAACATTGTTTAGGGGGAACTGTTCAACTGTTAAGAGGATATTCTGTTCTCCGAGTGAGAGAGAGAGAAAGAGAGAGAGAGAGTGCTTTTGTTGCCGGTTGATAGTTTATGTTGATGGCATTAATAACGTTATATTGAATATAATGGGTTTCCCTTGGTTCGTCGACAACCCACTTCACCGACACTGTTTTCATCGACACGGTATGACCGACAGTAACTTTCGTTGACACTATGTGTTCATCAACATGGTCAAATCGTCGATGAAGACATTTGTCGACGATTTGACCATGTTGATGAACACATAGTGTCAACGAAAGTTACTGTCGGTCATACCGTGTCGATGAAAACAGTGTCGGTGAAGTGGGTTGTCGACGAACCAAGGGTAACTAGAATATAATACGTGAATGGATATAGCGACAATTTCATTTTGATTGAATGGGCGTGCAGATTGTTTGAAAATCTGGTGAGCATGACTCGTGTCTCCTTTATTTATTTAATGTATCTTTTTAGAATAGAAACTGCATTTATATAATCGGGACAACGTGTACATTGTGTTGCACGTGTTGTATGTTCTGTGCATTCTAGTTTTGTAGTTAGTTGTTACGAATCCGTAATGCAAAGACGTCTTGTATACAGGGTGTCCCAAAATTCCTTCAACAGCCGGAAATGGGAGGTTCCTGAGAATATTTGAAGCAACATTCTTCTTTGCAAAAATGTTATCCGCGGCTTTGTTTAGAAGTTATTAACGAAAAACACGGACCAATCAGAGCGCGACCTAGACGCGAGTTGGCACAGTCTAGTCGGCACGCCAACTGTCTATTGGCTGACTGTGCCAATTCACGTCTAGGTCGCGCTCTGATTGGTCCGTGTTTTTCGTTAATAACTCCTGACCAAAGCCGCGGATAACATTTTTGCTAAGAAAAATGTCGCTTCAAATGACGTCAGGTACCTCCCATTTCCGGCTGTTGAAGGAATTTTGGGACACCCTGTATATTGATTTCACATTATTAAAAAAAATATATTTTTAAAAAAACTCCGCTGTATGATCCCAATAAAAAGTATAAGCTCCAATTTAACAATATAATGAACAAGCTTCATACGTTCTCTACTAAAAAAACAGATTATTATTACAATGTGCCTCTCCTGGAAGCATTCAATTCCACGTGAAACATTGTTCGCTGCAAATAATAACAGTCACGTAAATCGAGGTGGTAATACATATCTGGTGAACTGGCCTGCGTACAGTATATACAATACAAAATATAATTCATATGGCTGTATAAAATGAACATCTCATTCATCAAATAAAATAAAACAAATATGAGCTAAATATACGCTGCAAAAGAAGAAGTACAAGTAAAAAATGGTGTTTAACATTTTCATCATAAAACTTTTATAAAATCTACCACAAAATAAAATGCACGATAACGCCTAAATAAACAATACTCTGGGATATAAACACTTCTAATTTACGTTTTCAAAAATATTTTTAAAGTTCGGTCGGTCGAAATGTTTAACAAATAAACATGTCTTTCTCTTTCTGCTCGTTGTTCATACAGTTGTGTCTGTGCCACTGTCACCTTTTACAATATAATGTAATAACTGCTACTCTTTCGAATAAAATGTGATCAATAGATATTGATAAACACGCGTTGAACGCATGAAAAGTCAAAGCTATTAAAACAACTCCAAATAAATAATTAGCACAGTCCCATCGTATTCTTCGCACGCGTCGGTTCATTTGAAATAAAACGACCGTTGATGTGCACGTTATAATTATTCCCGAATTATTTTGCAAACAGACTACAAAGCACATTCAAAACCGTGGGTATAATCGCCAATTAGTTGGCCGGCTTCGGTACTAAATCAACGTGTTTAAATAACGAATTGCGCGGAAATGTTACATCCAGCGGTTTCCCGTTCCCTATTATCCTAAATATCCCGGACGAGTAGCCGAGCCGGTCGTTTCTCCCACGTAAAGATTCGTTTTTAATTTCTCTCAGCGGCGAAAAAAAAGGAGCAGGAAAAAACAACGAGATAAGTGAGAGAGAGAGAGAGAGAAGGGGAGAAAAAAGAGAGAAGAAAAGGGAGACGGCCGACAGCCTTTCGCGTAAGGAAGGAAAAAACCGACGAGTAGGAAAGCCGGTTAAACCATGGAAATTACGTATTTGCGCCGGGATACGTTTAAATTAAAAAATCGTTTTAAAGCTTGCACGCAACGGGCCGCTGATTTATTTTAACCGCACTTAGTCGAAACTTCTTCCCCCGACGGGGGCGTGTTGCTCGCAACACACCCCTGTCCCAAGAATTCTTCTCCGGAATCGCGGTTTCCCAGACTGGACGCATGGGAACGCGACAGATTTAACGGCAGCGTTCCGTGAACGTTGAAACGAACGCGTTGAAAGGGGAGAAGCACACACAACGGGGACGCGAATACGCGGCACACGAACAACAAAAAGAAGAACGCGCAAGAACGCGAACGAACGACTCGAGCTTTTCGTTGTTTTTCGTGTCGAGGGAAATTCACGCGTCACGGGTGCGACTAGAAGAAAATTTCGATCGCGAACCAGCTACAGTCTTTGATGATTATTGCTCCTGAATATATGTATGCACATGATCGTCTCAGCTTCGTTGGCTGCTCGAATATAAAATACAAGATGGCGCAATAACTTTGTCCACCTTGAATATTTCTATTATTTGTAATGATATAAAAAAATGATACATATAAAATCTGCATGGTACATAGGGGGAAATATTGTGATGTAAACATTTTTTATGTGTGCAAAGAAGTTTCGGAGATATTTCAAGGTCAGTTTGATTTCATTAAATGGAAAAACCTACTTTTTGTGTCATGAATCGATAAAGCATGCAAATTTACGAAAAAATATATTGATCTTCACGGAAATATTCAGGGTGGACAAAGTTATTGCTCCACCCTGTATAGCACGAATCGTGAAAATGCATATCCCCGTTCCAGAAGGTCTCGTTTTTTTATCTACACTTGTTAAATACACTTTCGTAACCATCTCGTTAAGTGATTGTTTGCTGTGTTCTCTCCTGACGCATTTCAACAACGAGCGCTGAAGACGTATATGCATGGCTGGATAAATATTTGCAGATTAACGAAGTCGTAGGTGCTTTTTCATTTTTCTGGGCTGGTCTGGCATATGTGGGGAATGTTTAATTAGGTTTGAAAAGTGAAACCTAAGCGAAACCTCTTCGCATTGTGATAATAGTTACGAATTGGATCGATTACACAGCATTCCACTACGCTTTATTAATGTGAACACGCAATTAATCAAATGCGTGAAGTTAGTTTGTACACTCATGGAAGTAGAAATGTAATTTTTAAATGAGCACACTTAAGAAATAATTTAATTAATTTATAAAAGATAATGGTTTTGGTAATTGTTGCCGAATAAGTCGCATTTCTACAAGAAGAGAATTGAGTGTTATTATTACTTGTCTTTATTCCACAAATAATACAGCTTATTTAGAGATTGAGAATTAAACGTAAGATAACATTGCTACCGCAAAGGGAGAATTAACTTGCTTCAGATTATTATTGTATTGTATAAGACTTGCGGGGGGTGATATATAATCAAAGGAATTCAGCAAACATAAATGTCTTTCAACTTATCTGACTCGAAATGAAGCATTGTTTACTACGGGTTAAGGGAGACATTCTATCTTGTATATAATTGTTATTTCTAATACCATGGAAACATGTGGCACATCACCTTTATCACGGATTAGCTCATATTTATTTCTCTTTATAAAACCTTGACAAAGTGGAACCAACAAATTTTATGAGTTTTAATAAACAGAATATATGCGATTTCCTGCAAAATAAAAAAAAAATACAAATTTTTCCGTAATATTTATTGGTAAAAAGTAAAAGATAATGAAACCATACTTCAATTTTCAAATTTCAAAAAATTTGAAACCGTTGGTTTTACAAAAAAACGTCATACTACAGAAAAGACGCAGCCTGTCCAGATCTACAGGTTTTGTTTAACATATTTTTCCATATTTTATTCTATAAATGAGATACATATCTCGTCCATTGCTGTGAAAGGTTAAGAGTCTTGGTGCACGTTCTCCCGTTATCCGTTCGAGCTCAATTTTGCACAGATTTTTTAAAATTATGTGAAACAACCCTGGAGGGTGCTGTAAAATAAATTTTGACAAAAATTTTTGACCAGTGTGTGTGTGGGTGGGTTACGGTTACACGGAAATGGAGATGACAATCTTGTAAGTAAAGAACGTGATACGATTGGAAAATTCAATTTCTACCGTAATGCAGTTAAGAAACTTGTAATTCGGTGGATGAATATGTTTAAGTTACTGTTACAAGTCGGATATTTAATATGCAACAACCTGATAGAAGACGAAGAATGAAGAAAATGGAGGATATACAAAGTAGACAGGCATCGAATCACCAGAAAATCGGTCCCGATCGAAGCTCGGAAGGATCGCGGGTCTCTAGTGTTCGGGTCGTGGAATTGGCCACCGTTGGTACGTGGGGAGCTCGCATGCCAAAGTACAGGTGCCGTTGCATAGGCACATACATAATGCATAATATCAAGGCTTCTCTAGTCGTTTCACGGCAAGCTTTCAATCGCGTAAGTCTGCCTTCCGCCCGTCCCTGTAGCACACGGCCCGGCCAGGATGCCGGCTACGGCTCCACCGGCTTGCAGGTCAATAAAATTTTACTCTCGTGCCACTTCTCTTCTTCCTGCGGGATTTCCAACGGCGGTCGAAGAAAAAAAGGACGCGGCAGCGATCGCGTCGGGACAATGAAAAGAAAGAGAAACGAAGAAGGCCGCGGAGATGCGAAGAAAATTCCGGTTTCCTTCAGAAGACAGATTGCTCCCATCGTCCTTCGGGAAAAAGGTATTGAAACGATTCGTAAAAAGTTTCGCTGCTTCCGGAATTTTTGTTTGCCCAATATGATTATGCTTCAACGGATTTTTGCGGCTTTACCTGTTTGTTCTCGGTAATTCTCTGCAAGCGGAAGAACTTTTACGATTTATGTGGTATGTCCGGCCGTAGGGCGTTCGGAATGTGATCAAGCGACTGACTAAACAATCAATACCGAAGGACAAACAATATATCTACTTTTATATTGTTAGTGATTTGTGCTTCTTCAACACTGGACCTACCGAGCACAAAAACTGTGACACATGTATTGCTTCATAAGGATGATAAGATCGAAATTATTATTATTATTTATTAAGATCGAAATTATGTAGATGCTTCGCTATTTTCATTGCAATATATATTAATGATGGCATTAAGAAGTTTGTTCAATCATTCTTCTTCACATGAATTTTATAATTTGAACAATTTTAAAATAAAAAATCAGAGACTGGTCGTTTAATCAGCGCTGGTAGGCTTATTGCATCGAAAAGAATTCATATAATCAGTGACTGTTAACGAAAGATGGGAGCATAGTTGGGTATGTGTTAATGTTCGATCTGTATTTCATTAAAATATGAATAAAAGTAGAGTAAAAAGAAGTATAAGGGTGCGGAGAGATTAAAGCAATATTGACGAACGTTGTCTCAATGAGAGAAGAATAAATTGAGTAACGGTAAGAAACAGGAATTTATAAAATGTAATTACTAGATAGAACAATATTGCAGGAGTCGGAACAGTTTACTTGTTTCTACGAAGAAATTCGCCAAAAATCCAAGGTTTTAATTAAGGAAGCTATCCGGCTGTAGTAGAAGCAGCAGCAGCAGCGGAATCAAAGGAAAATAGAAATTGCGTGCCTCAAATCTTACCATGGACAACATGAAATTCGGCCATTCGCGGAATTAGTTAGTGTCGGGATCCGTCTTGATTAGACCGCAAGTTTTCGTCAGATTTAATGAAGCAGCGACGTGTCCGGCGGCTTTTGGCGTGAGCGAGTTATTGAACAAACCATATTCTAGATGCTGATTAGTCCGGTCTGCCTTCAAAGGAGCCGTCCACAGTTCCAGGCGGCTGAAGCCGTGCAATAATTACGCGATATCGCGTCCCTCGCCACCGGAAAATCCTTCTTTTCCTAGGCGCCCAAGACTCGACCGACTTGAAAGCCCGAGGAAACTTTTGAATGACTACAGCCTCGTGATTCCAGAAAATAAACGCAATAATAGAAGGGGAATTTCACGACGAGAGTTTATGGTCAGCTCCTTTTTTCTCCTGTTGCAGAAATATTTCAAACGGATTCTCGGATGACTCGTGCATTCTGCCTTGTTTCAGTTACATGAGCCTCGGGATACTGGGAGCTCGTAAAAGGATCGGTTATATCTATTTTCGTGATGCTGAGCCGATTCTGACGATCGCAATAATATACGATCCATGTGTTGGGTATACTAATTCTACGACTGTTTCCAAAAAAGATCATGAATATTTGAGCGTAAAATAATACTTTCAGGACTTCGATGAACCAGTTTCAGAGAATTTATAGACACTCGTAATTTTGTTAACAGATACATACAGGGAAAATATTGAAAGTAAGTTTCAACATTATTAATATTACTAGATAGCGGATTTTATGCATTTATATTTATGGCAAATATGATTAGGTGTAAATCAAAATAGTAAAAACATTAAAAGAACTAAAAATACTATATTGTTATATTGTTTTCAACCTATTAAACATATTTTGAAAGAAAATAAATTATTAATTCACTCCACTTTGTTACAATGCAGGTAGAAAATTTTTATTTTGCATAAAGATCCTCTGTCTATTTTACCTACTGCAAGAGGAAGATCATCGCGTCTAATTCGGCGACTGGAGGAGAAAAAGGTCGGACTTAAACCGTTACTATATCTGATACTGGAACAACGCTCATAACCTTGTTCCAGGTTCCCATAACCGGTTAAATGAAAACAAGCCCGCGTCGAATAAACTAGCTCCGGTTCAATTCACGGACACGAATCCAATTTCTTTACTCCGGCGGCCCCTGAATCGAGGACGGTGCTCGCGTCGCAAAGCGTTTCCGGCGCGGCGGCACACGGTAAATTTGCAGAGGAGCCAGGGGGCTGGCTACCTTTATTAGGTGAAATTCATTGAAATGATAGACGCGAGCGGCGCCAGCTCAATATTTGCATGTTTTCTCGTGCATCAGAATTTACGACTCGAGAGCAAATAGCACTCGGGCGACATCCGTGGCGACCGAGATGGAAGGCAAAACGTTGGGTTGGAGGGGGAGGGGGAGTCGCGGGGATGGAAGCGTACAATTCGTTCCGGCGAAACGTTCACAACTCGTTTCTCCGCCGGCGGAACGTCCAACCAGCATTTTACCCTTAAGCGCCATTAAGAGGGATATTATTTTATTTCACCTTTTTTTGTCATCAACCTCGTCGCCCCCGTTCAAGCGTCAGGACACGACGAGACTCGTTAATGGCGGCACCCGGCAAAGATAAGCTTTCCTTTCTATTAACACGTACCAAGTTGTTACAGGAAATTTAATGACTGGGAATATTTGCTAAAATAATTCCGTGCGCACTCCCCGTCGCCCCCTCTGATCCCACTCTCTTTCTCTCTCTTTCTCTCTCTCTCTCACTCTCTCGATGCGCGCAAGCTCCGACGAATTAATACGCGGTACATTGATAACATTTGCATGATAACAGCTTTTTCGTTCGTTGCCGAATTGCCCCTGCGACCCTTCGCTGTTCATGGAACCTCGCCCTGCGTGTGCCTTTCAGGAAAATTCACCGAGCGAGATCTCTCAGGAGGAACAGAAACAGAATTCGTATCTCTGTTGGCCATCAGAACAAAAAGTAGTCCGGCTATTGTTCCCGGTATTCTTCTCGCTCGCAGTGTTAATTTATTTGTTCAGCGAGGGAACCGGGTTAATATTACAGCGGCTTAATTCGGGCAATGTTACGCGGGCAACAATTAATTATTTAATCCGTGGCGCAGTTTCGAATGGAAACTTCTTTTCGGACTTGCCTTGAAAACCGTTAACCCACTTCTGTCACTTCATCTCGGTAAATTCGAGCAATACATCGCGCAGCGGTTGAAATATTTGATCAAGCTGAATGAAAATGAAAAGTCGGCCCGCTCTGAATTGTAAAATGGAAGTTACGAGTGCTTTGTACAGTTCTATATTAATCCAGCTGATTTTCTCGATTGTCCCGTACATTTTTATTTCCGGTTACTGTAACGTAATTGTAGTAATTGTGAATAGGGTTATCGTTAACGCACAGTGACTGGCAGAAAACTGTTTTTAGATTAAACAAAACGACTTGAATTTTTTCGAGACGTTAGAAGAGTTACCTTACTAGTTCACGTGAAGAAATGTTTCGAAAAATCGTAAGTCGGTCAGAGTCGTGGAGAAAATGTCAAAGGTTACTTTTCACAAGATTTTTATCTGGGCCTGCGATCAAAATGAAAAACTGCATTTGGTAAACGATACATATGTATCAGTTATATGTATAGTCTGAAAATTCCATTGAAACTGGTTCAGGCGGGAAAAAACAACAGATATCGAAAGCTGTAAGAATCTGTAGATTTATTACAGTTACAAGCCGGAAGACATGAAAAACTGCGATTTGCAAACGATGTATGTGCAAGAAAGTTCATTTAAGTTATCTACTAAATAAAAATTAACAAATGTGAATGTGTGCTCTATCTTTTTGTCTCTGACAGTATGTAGCAACTAACAATAAGACAGGTATGCATATATTCAATTTAATGAAATTCTTCATGTACGAGGTCCTTACAAAGCAGTAAACATTCGAGAATGTTGACTCTCCAACAAAACGTCACGAAACTCTTCGACCCGGACCGTCATGCGCCTCGTCGGCAGATGCACGTACTGGCGCGCCGCCACCCAGATTTCTCCCTTCGCTGCTCCATCATAGTTCATAGCAGTGTGACACTACTAGGAAAGACGACAGTTGGGTAAATGGAAACAGGGAATTTCGGGGAAACTCGATCAACGAGGTCGTCACGGTTGGCCGCGGGATTGCGGCCCATGGAGCAAGCGTCGCGGTTCGCTTCGCGTCGTCCTGGAGCGCGTTGCCTGCTCGCAGGCGCGAACTTCCGAGATTTAGCACGGCGCTTAAGAGCCGGGCTCGCGATGTTTTCAAATTAGTTACCTCCACGCGCGAGGATGGATTAAATATTCATTTATTGCGGCCGCGAGCCCTCGGTCCCTTCATCCCGCTTGTCCTGCACAACCCCCGGCCCCTTTTTCTCTTCGCAAGCTCGACCCGTTATATTCGCGTGCGTAGTTTATTGGCCATAACAACGGCGCAGCTACAAATCGCCCCATCCCCGCTCGCCCAGCCATCCCCTTCGGCTTTAATGCCGGTACACGGGGTGAAACTGAAGGGGCTCGTGCACGCGCGGAAACACCGGGAAACTGTTTCATGCGTGGACGTTATGTAGGCCTCAAGCCGACCGCGCATGTGTCAAAAGCTTGGCCGCGAGGCGGCGACGATCATAGAAATAGTAATGGGAGCACGCAGCCCGCGCCCGTTCTCCTATAATCATATCGTTTTTACAGTAATTACGAGCGCCCGGGCCCTTTAGCCGGCACTTACTGCCGACATTATTTTCCCATTTCGCCCGATGCCAAGATTACGCGCGCGCGCGGCCGTAGTGCCGCCCTATCTGCACGACAGCGGGATCGCAATACTTTAACGCGATTACGCGGCCCGCTTCGTAACTAATCGCTCCCTGACCTTTTCCCGACACCGAGGATCGTTCCTCCGCTTGTGTTTTTTTCCGTTTCTTTCGCCTGTTTTGCTCCGCAAGTGACTCCGCCGAGCCACTCTCGCTGCCAACGATCGAGATAATGGCGCGCGAGGTATCTTACTGATCCACTGAACCGTGTACTCGGCTACTAATCCTTATAGTGTGCTCGGTGCCTCTATAAACTCTGCGGATTTGTATGGATATAGATATTCGAAAATTTGAGATCGATACCAGGGATTGATTGGGTTCTGGAACTTTTTAATAAGCTGCAGTGACACAAGTAATTTTAACACACGTAAACTTTTAAAATTCGTTCAAACAATTTCAGTTTTTCTCATAGCAACATTAATCAAATTAACTAGAGGGATATTGTTGCTCGCTCGTTCCGCTCGCTCGCGAGTGAGGTTATTGTTGTTCGCTCGCGAATAGGGTTGTTGTTGCTCACTCGCTTCGCGAGTTCGCGGTTCGCGGGTACGACTACTCTTGCGAGAGGGTTATTAGTACTTATGGCTAGTAGGGTCTACAGCTATTAATGTTTTATATTTGGTGTGTGACTCTTGGAGAGTCACACAAAGAACTTCCCGATTCGTTAGCATTAGTTGCATAATTGAAAAAAAAAAATTTTTTAATTAAAAAAAAAAAATTAAAAATGAAATATATATAATTACGTTTGTTTATTCGGTGGAAAATGTCCATCCTCTCGTATAAATTGCATTGTTGAATGAACTTCTTTCGAAAAAAACTAAAAAAACTAAAAAACTACTGGTCCAAAGTGGACCAAAATCTAATCAGCTCTAAGTTACAGCGGGACACATCGATTGCATCATTCATCATTCTGATCGCGTTGTTACTTTTTCAGAAAACGTTAACGAAAAATTTGATAACATACAAACGGCCATACGCACACACACACATACGAACATTTTGCTGAAAATAGTCTAAAACGACTGCAATGACCATGAAACGTGAAGATCTGCTAAAAAATCGATTTTCGATTTTCGGGGTAATTACAGTAACTTCCCTATAAAATCGGGAAGTTAAAAATTAATTTTCGAGTATGGTGAAAAAAATGGTGTCGGTCATATAGGGACAGCGGAGATTTTCCACTTGAATTGCAACAAACCGGAGTGTCATAGAAATTTATTTCCTCTCGTAATATGATCAGTAGGTTGAAAATAGTATAAAAGTATTTTTAAATTCGTGTAATATCTTTAATTTAAAAAAAAATTAAGTTTTAGTTGGTTCACGCAGTAGACTTGACAATGCTCGATTTTTCAATTGTAAACTGGTTCTGATTCAATTAATAAGACATGCGACGACAGATAAGAGCTATTCCCATCGATTTCTTCCGTTAACGAGTTCCAGTTCGCCGAAAAGAGCAATTAGAGAAGTAGGTAACACGAGTAATTGGTAACTAGCGATCGCGGTTCGGCGAGTTTAGGGATCGCGGCCAGCGATGGTTTAATCGACGTCACGGCAGGGGTTCAGGTGTGTTTAGAAAAGTCACGAGAGTGTAATCTCAAGCGGATATAACCACGTTACGCTCGTAGCCGCTTTACTCGCAATTCAGTTAAGCCGCAGGAACTGTTTCCCCTCCCGCTACTCTCTTCGCGAGCAAATACGATGCATTTCATCCACGTACACTCGAAACTGCGGCCCGCTTTCATTCAATTTCGTGACGTTCCGAGTAATAATTTCAGGTTACGCGGAAATATCAAGCACCCCGGGCAATTTCGTACACGCGGATGACACCGCGTTATCAAGATCCTCTGGTTTACAACAAGTGAACGATTAGCTTCGCGAAATGGACCGCAATCCTCTAAAAAATTGATTGCCCCATGACTCGTAACGCAATTTCTCTTCCAATCATAGAACAACATAATCGTCCTATAGCACGTGACCTGCAGATTATTCTTAACTTTTTAATAGAGCGTTAAACAATTTAGTTATGTTTTCATAACATTTTTTTCTTGATGAGACCCACTGTTGTCTAGACCCAAAATACAAAGAAAAAACAGTAGAGAAATCGACAGAATTCGAAGGTTGCAAATGTTTGTATTGCAATGAATCGTATTTATTGTCAACCGAATGTTGGATTGCATGCTAATTTTGTAGACGCTGGTCCCACAACACCTGTGCGGGGTTGACCAAAATGACTTAAAAGAAATTCATATTTGCATACTTACTTTTCTTCGTACTGTTCTTTAAAGTTTAATAACTTTTCAAAAAAAAAATGAATTTTTATGAGGTACTAACTTATGATTATATATTGAATCATAAAAACGTCAATAAAATGTATGCTTATAAAGTTTTCTGTATTTTGCTAAGCTTCCCTATGATACCTCTTCCCATGCGTGCACCCTCTCGTAGAATTCTTGTCGTCGTTCTTTCTACACATTTATTTATCCGGTTGATGAGATCGGCGAGCAACTGCTTGACGTTTTAGCACGCGTTCCGGAGATTCACGGTTGCCGTTGCGAACGTAGGCGGGAACGTGACGACGAAAATTCCTCCATACCGTCGACATGACGTTTATGAACCGGCGACGAAGAGTATCGTGGAGCACGGACGGTTTCATTAACGGCACCGCGTGTCGAGGATAAGGTGTACACGGTGAATTTTTTTCGGTAGAACTCGACTCGACTCGACTCGAGCCGCTGCTATCGCCGGTTTTCCCGCTGAAAGCTGAACGAGCACGCTGATACGAAAAAAACATTCCGCTCTGAAAATTTCAGGAGGAGTTATAATTACCGCATTCTTCTTCGACCTCGTGCACCCCTGCACTCGTGTAATTGTATTTTTCAACCTGGAACCGCGGATTTCTTTCCTCGGCGTTAATTAAAACAATAATTGGAAGCTGTCTGAATTTCCTGCCACGTTGGTCTGAGATTGTTGAATTTGCAAAGTATTTCAGTATACATAGACATATAATTAATTCCACGACATATTTATATTGTGGATTCGTACTGTACAGTGAAATCACAGCAGCATGTAATTACGTCAATGAATTTTTATTCTGTACTTGCTCAAATGCAAATAAAATTCTTGAAAATCCATAACAACGAATCAGTACTGTTCATCAGAACATTAAAAAATAATGCTATTGTGTAAAAATTCTTTGAAATGGCTAGGTTTGATTACTCATAGAGAATCAGCCCATAGACCTAAACGAAATTCCCGGCGGAAATCCGGGTCAAATAGACACCGTCAAGAACTATCTCAAATTCATCGTCGGTCGACGCGGGGCAGTTAATCGCAGCAGAAAGATACAGGCTTCAATTAAGGGAATTAATTATCTCCGTCAACGGTTGCGTCAACGTCAAGTGAAATTTTCCTACCCGGGGATTCAAGCCAACGCCGCGCGGCAACGGTGAAGGAAAATGTTTTTCCCACTCCGACAGCCCCTCCCGTTGGGAAAGCTGCTCTTTAACCTGGCGTTCGTTCGGTTGACGCCTACGCTCGTGGCTCTACGCAAATCTCCTGCGAAAATCACTGGGACTGTGGAAGATCGCGTGAAATGCGAATCAGAAGTGACGGTGAATGCCCGTGGAAGTAACGGAAGAGCAAGTTAATTGGGTTACGCAACTCTTCTCTTCAACTCGATTAAAGCATCCTCTCTCACGGCGTAAACATCTTTTGAGGATCGAGGGTGAAAGAAAGAGGAGGAGGGACAGGTAGAGAGAGGGAAAGGGCGAGGGAGAGGGAGAGGAAGAGAGAGAGAGAGAGAGAGAGGTAGTGGTGGAGGGGATCCGTCGTGTCAGAGACCGAAGGGTACTCAGAGCTGGTTAATTAGCACCCTCCTAGTCATTTTCCGTGTTCCTCGAGTAAGCGACGATAATCTTTCTCTTCGGCGGCTTGCGTCCGCCCCTCAGCCCTTTCCGTCGAGATTGCACGCTTCCGATTCAGCCCCGTGATTATCCTCCGCGACTTGAAACGCGGCACCACGCGAAACACTCAAACCCCTTTGCCGTCGGTTCCCTCGTCGTCGTTCGTCTGGCAAATACCATCGTTGGATAATGAGCGACGACCTTTATTTTTATTCCGTGCCTTTGACATTCCACGGTGAGAGCTTTTGTTCCGCTCGTAACGCGGAGACCTATGGAAATGGCGGCGGTGGCGGCTTCGTTTCCAGCCGGAGTTGGAACACGTAGCCGGTAAAAGCACCGGGGCTACAAGGGGTAGGAGAAGGTTATTACATTAACGGGTGCATGAACCGAACGTTTTTTCCATCTGTGCAGCGGCACTTTTCCGGGAATACCGGGAAATTGATTCGGTCGGTCGTTCGTTTACAGAGGTCATGTAACGACGATTTAAACTTCTTCCATTAGACAAGTCCGCGTAATGGGTGCAAGTACACTGTCATTGACTTCAAGGAGGGAGGGAGGGAGGGTCAGAGGTGACGGCGAGCTGGCAAACGCGCGGAATTTCCACCCTCCGCAGGCCGGATGGCCGTAACGATCATGACTGAAGCTGGCGGACCAGCTCTAACCACCGTCGGTGGCCCGTGCCATAGTAATTAGTTGGCTGGCGCATGGTTTTGCCAAACTCCCCCCCCTCCCACCCGCCAGCCCACCATCCTCGTTCCCCTGTGCTTTACCCGTCCCTTTCCCTCTAGGAGCGACCGCTGCTGCTGCTGCTAGATTTCCTCGTGCAGCTAATCCATGATCACTTAGAGCGCGGCACGCCACGCTGTGGCCACTGTTAAACCTTCTCTAATTTCTCACTCGCCGCCAAGAACCAACGGTAACTGCCGTCAGAACGTCGCGACTCCACAGAATCTCGGAAAACCGTGGGTTATAGGAATCACCAGTCAACGAGGCTATCGATTATCGAGGAATCCGATCGGCAAATAGATTTAACACGGTTATCAACTCGTCCAGCCAATGCAGCTGCTTGCTCATACGTCGCGCACGTTTTATTACAGGTAAGATAGCGAATAAGGGTTGACCCACAGAAGCATTCATCTCTCCCGCCATAAGTGTGATGTGTGTATAAGTGGTGTGCGGTATTCGTTAGAGTTAGAGTATGCGCGAGCGTTTTTGTCCTCAGACGCTGTAGGACTTTTGTAAAAGCAGTACGCATGCTGTCCATTAATAAAACCATATTCTTATCTTTGTACAAACCCAACAGAAATAATGGGCCGTACGCATGCAAGCAAGCCTAACTTTCACAGTGCGAATTCGATTATCCGAACCCCTGATGTCTGAAATCTCAATTAACCCAACAAACATGAAATTTAAACGGATTGTTGTTCTCTGTTTAGTGATTTTAATCAGCTCTAATTAACACATTGATATATTTAAATTCTCTTAATTTGTCCTCTGCATTAAATTGCACTTACCCAGTTTCATCAGAAGTGGATAAAACCCGCAGTCTACATGAGTCATCAGCCACTACTAGTGCGCCACCGGTTCAAACTCGTTAATTCAAATATAAGAAAATGGCACTGCGTATATAGAATGCATGTAGACGGTGAATTGAACAATTTCTGAAGAGATTCCTAAACGGCTGAATAGAAATGAATTATCGTGGAGCAGTGATAATTTCAATAACAATTGTTGGAAAATAAATCCAGTGTGGAGGATCCAAATGTTCAAACGATCGTTATGATGAGAAGTACGATTGTAGCAACGCGTCGATTACAAACGCTTCTGGAGTGGAAATAAATGTTAAAATCCGATATTTTCAGTGGCCTCTCAACGTTTCACTTTTGCATGTTTCGAGTGCTACGAGTGCATGTTACTCGAGGCAACGATCGAAGGGTAACAAAGCTATCGTCGACACAGAAGAGAGAGAAAACAGATATGTGTATGCATTTTCAGCTTTCAGCATTTAATAGCAGTGGATTATTGAATCCGCAATCCCGCGTCAGAACTGTCACTGGCACGGATCTTCTATCGAGCACCAACTTGTTCCTTGCTTGTTTATCTATCTCCCCGGTATGCCCCGAACGTATTTTTCCTATATTTTTTTTTTACACCCGCGATCCATCGCAATCACGCGGTACCTCGTTTTTTTCAGTTTGTTATTACAAGGCGACTATTATACCTACCGCTGTAAATCCCCGCGCCGTCAAATACGACGATACAAGCGGAGATAGACAATAGTTGTGCGCACAATAATCGAACCACCGATAAAAACTGAAATCATAGAGGGCCGTATGAAAATGCGGGGAACTCATTGATATCCCGCTTCTGTTTAATGAAAATAAGTGACGTGTCCCGTCAATACCTATAGTACCGATATTTCCGCTGATTTGATTTTTATTAATTGTCTGGAACTCGAAGTAGGGTAACTGCACCAGTGAATAAACGGGCACCAGTAAATGAACGCTATTGTATATGTCAACAAATTTGAAGCCTAAGACTAAAAATGTAGTGTTCATTAACTGGTATTTTTTATATTTTTTATTTAACGTTTAATACAGAAAAATAATAATAATTTTATTTTATTTGTGTTCATTTATTTTTAACAAATGAAGTACAGGGAGCCATTTGGCATATATGAGATTCCTTTAATTCACATATTTTTTTTAAAATTAAATATCTTCCTGAACAATTTCTTAAATGTTCATTCACTGGTGCATTTACCCTATACAGACATCAATTTTATTAGCTTGAGGATAAATTAATACAGAATAAAAATTGTCTGCATCAATTGCGAGGAACAGAAGCCAAGTAGAAATATCTATGAATATTTAATACATTTAAATAAATTAAACTTCGTGCATATATGTAACTTACTTGGATGTACAAAAAGCATATTTCAAATTTTCGTTATAGGCACACATAAAAAAGTTTGAAATTTCGAGCAACAGTAATTTCTCAATTATTGCTTTTATACATTACCTACTCAAAGAACTTTAAGTCGTTTCGTCCCATTTTAAAAAAGTTATTAGTCTTTAAAAGGTGTCCGAATATTTTTGTCCCCCAGTATATACCGAAAGATTAAAAGAATTATCTTCCTTTTCACGGTGGCATTGTAACTGCATTTTTACGAAACCAGAAACGATTTTCTGTCTTTGTCTTGAAGAAACAGAACTGCAGGAACGATCATAGTCATTTGAATCCTTTTCTTGCGAACTTGTTTACAGCAACCTCAATCTTAATTTGAAAAATAAACGTAAACGCAAAGGCCCGATTGCAAGGTGTATTGTAAAGTTTGCTTCGAACGTCACATTTCAGACTAAAATACCCCCTCAAGATGTCAAGCAGACGTTCTTTAATTTGTCGGAACGTTTCTCGAACTAATATAACACAAAGCATGGTGAAAGTCGGAGGGATCCTCAAGAAGCAACAGGGCAGAATGAAGAGGGGACCAAGGAAGTAACAAGGAGGAGGAAAGTATTGCGGCAATCGGACGATGATAATCAAATGCGAGCTGGCGGATAGGCAGTAACGAGCTGTTGTTATTAAATTGAAACAGGCTGGGCTGGGCGAGCGCAGCGAGGCTAATTGTTCAGGGATTCAAAAGCCCCGAATATTATTATTTTCTTGGCCTCTTTGGCCCTCCCTGCCCCCCCCCCCCCCGCTCCGTCGTTTCCTAGCCTTTTTAACCGTCGCGTCGCCTTCTTCTTCACCGCGTTTTTAACCTTTTTCGTTTTAGGTATGCCGCGGTCGCGGTCGCTTCGGCTCTGCAATAATTCTAGAACCTCTGGGTTCCCAGCGTGTCGTGCACTCGTAATTATACGCGGTGAACCGTGCATTTCGCATCGCGGCATTATTCGTGAGTGTTTTCCACCGTTTCGTTTTTTCTTGTTTCCCCCTTTTTCTCATTGCTCCCCCTTTCCCTATGTACACCGTTAACCAGCACACGGGGAACAAGCGCCGCAGAATATAAAGACGTAATGGATTTTCGAAGGGCACGCGATTAATTCGACGCTCGCCTAAATCCGACACGCCAACAAGTGTCAAACGCATCGGCAAAACCATTCCCGCAGCTCAACATCCCTCTTCGTCTGGCTCAAGACGGAGAACTGACAAGGAACACTATACCATCGATGCGATGTTGCACTGGATTTTATACAGTCTGTCTCATTATTTTGTTGGTGGCACATACTTTAAATCAGAATAATAATTTAATTATTAAAATTAAATATTCAACGACATTAAAATGTCAATTTTAAAGATTCTTCGTGATTCTGTCATCAAGTGAATAGCGTTCTTTGTGAGATCACGTTCAGAGCGTCTTCCGCGCAGGAACTTTTAATAGCAGTCGAGGATTGTTACGATTTACATACTCTTGTCGTCGGTGTTTGCATTAGCTTCCCGTAATCTATGTTAGACTGTTTGATCAGGCGTCCAACGAAATATGAATATTCTGCGGAGTATTGACACTTTCTAAATTAATTTCGGGGAGGATAAATTACAATTCTGTGGTCATTTGTTATTTTTGAAATGCAGAAAGCTCGGTGGACTTAATTTCTTTTTGTACTTTATATTACAGAATTTTACATTCTTTTCCAGTTTTTTGTACTTCACATTTCAGTTTTGAGTTTTATATTTCATGTCAGAAGGAACTAACAAGGCGTCGAATCCCGCTCCTTACAGCTTCATTAAAATATGTGTTTCGACACTGTGTGCACTTGAACTTTTTACTGTATGATTATCATATAAAAAAAATGTTTCATCACTTTCTATTACTGTTAACGTATAATCTCGTGCAGTGTGTACATACAATTAATAGTGAGGGAATTGAAGCCTTTTTATTCAGTAAATAATATATTTTCTTTCCCTATACGGCGTTCGCTAGATGTAAAACATTGTATTAAAAGCGCACAGTTAGTTAAGCATGAATTAACTAAGGTAGTTTCCTTATTTCAGCGTTCCGTTGTTTCTTAAATAGAAGTCGGCTTCAACGTCTACATGTTCCGTTCTCTCTAGGAAAGGCTTCTCTTAGTTTAAAAACATTTTTCTTGAAAAATTGCGTAATATTCGCAGAAATAAATTAAACCGGAAACACAATGTCAGAAAATTGCGGCGAGCAAGGCAAAATTTCCCATGTGCAATGGACCTTACACTGGCTTACACTGAACTGCCTGAATGGGGGGAGGGACAAAACATATGTGTTTGTGTTATTTAAACTGTAACACGAACAGACCATGGAGTGTGAAAAATGTAAAACTCACATATTCACAGTCAGTTACGATACGCTTAACATTGACACAATAGATTTTCCAATAAATAATTTACTTCTGTTCACTGAATTCGTTATTCATTTTTAAGAAACAAAAAAAATTTTTTTTAGTATAAATCATACAAATTTTTCATTTTATAAAGAGAACTGCGTTTCAAACAATCCTCTAAAATGAACCGTTAAATAAATTCCTGTTATCCGATCAAGCTCAAACTTTGCAGTTTTTTTTTTTAATTCTTTGGAACAACTCTGCGGGGTGCCGTCAAAGAAATTTTGACGAATATTTTTGACCTTAATGTGCATTGTACATACATTTTATTAAAATCGGCGATTAACACCTCTGTGTGTACCCTTGCCAGTTATTGGCTGTTCGAGTGCCCAGGAAATCAGGAGACAGACCGTACTAGAAGGAGCTCTGGTCAAGAACAACAGGATTAAAAAAGTGTTGCGAAATTTCCAACGATTCGGTCCTTTTGATGTGGACTTATATTTTATCTCATAGAAAGTCTAATAAACCGGCGGGTCAACCCAGTTTATTCGTCGGAGGCGGGTGAATTTCGAGGAACGAGTTACGACGTCGGTCGAAACGCGATGGGAATTGCGAGTACGAGGCTAAGGTCAGTCCGTGGATCCGTTCGCAAATACGGAAACGCGGTCAGAGCGTAAACTTTCCCAACGCGCACGTTTCGATGTTGTTCGGACAAGACGTTTACAACTGACCAGGAACGGCGTATAACAATGTCTGATTCAGCTGTCGGGCCAGTGAGCAGGCACGCGAATAAAACGCCGCGAACAAACCGGAGAGTGATGAGGATCAGACTCGGTTTACGTTTGCTCGGTTGCCGTTTCGGTCGATAGGGGTTTCGAGGGAGATCTTGCACCGGTGGGAAGGAGAACATCGACTGCACCGATGCAACCCCCCTGCACACCGGTAAGGCTTGCATCAGCGCTCGCGACGCAGAATATAAAGTGGAGGTCACTCTTGCACGGATTTCGACTACGTCCGATTGGCTGCCGCGTCCGATCCGCTTTACCCTGGCCGGATTTTATGCGGCGCGTGGGATTTTTGCATTCGCCACTCGCGCGATCCTCTTTCTGCCCCGTCATTTATATTCGCAGCTAGCTCCCGCTCAAATCAATGCGCGAAACGCTTCACTTTAAATGGATATGCAAAACGCTTGTCTTCGGGCAATTTTGCTGATCGCTTTTAAACGAAGTCCACCGGAAGCGATATCTCTGTCGTCGACGTTTTTTCATTTTTGTGACACGATCGCTTTCACCGTGTCGCAAGTCGCAACACGCTATTCAGCTGTCATGGAATTACAAACAATTTGACAAATTTTGCAAAACGAGTTTCTTTCTTCTTTTCCCCTTTGTAGTCATTTTTGGACGATGTGTGCGTGCTTACACGTTAAATTCGTTTGCAAATGACTGGTCTACGGTAATAAATTGCGAATTTTATGTATCTGTTGCAAAAATAACTGGATGAAATTTCAAACTGTTGACAGATTGAATGTATGTAAGTGTATTGATATCAGAAATAAGAAACAAATTTTTATTGCGTTCGTGTGCCTTGCCATTCATGCAGACAATTTTTATTATACGTGAACTGACGATCTTTATGCAAAATAAAAATTGTTATGTAAATTGTGAGAAACAGAAGGTAAACATGACTGCATTTTCTCGTTTAATAATTTTAATATTGTTTTTTGAATTCATAACATCCGCAATCTAGTAACTGAAACAGTTCACTGTTTCTACAGTCGCAAATAATGTTGGTATGAAGATAAAAATACAACTAACTTGACAGGTTCAGTGGCCTGATGATTACGTATATCAAAGTGGTAATATCAGGTGAGACACCCAGTACATATTTCAGCGAGTATATTACGATTGCTTCTGCTACAATTAGAATTGTGCAGTCGTTCCTTGGCTGTTCATTGTTCGCATAACATTGTGCGTTGTCTGTGGTTCTCAGAATGTTTTGTAGTAGGTACTTCTAGCTTACAAATGCTGGGATTTACTAAAATGAGTTCGACTACAATTCTATCGGAGCTACTTCTTGCTTCGGATAATAATTTCGACTTGAGAGTGAACCAACCATAACATCTGCGTTTATCGTCGTTTAATCAGGTCAATATTTGTTGCAATACAGTCATTCTAGTTAACCACAGGAGTTCCTACGTCAAGTGTAACTCGAAATGTTTCAATTGCCATTGTAAATATGCATTATATTTTATAAATTTAATTTTCTTGTTGCTTAGATAAGCAATATACGTAGATTCAGTTATTTTCAATATACTTAATAAAAAATTGTTTACAATCATTACCAATCAAGGAACTATGTTTTCAAGTACATTATAAAAATCTTTCCAAAAATAGCACGTCCAATTTGTTGGCAGGCATCCTCAATGCTTACTAATGTTATCGAAAGTAGTTGGGTTCTTCTCAATAAACGTCTTCTTTTGTAAAATTCTTTATTTCAAATTATTGTAACTTAGGAGTTCGTTTCAAAACGATACAGAAATCCGCAGCAATATTATAGACACTGCATACCAGTTTTAATAATTCAACATTGAAAGCAGCAGGGTCGCGCTATTTGGCACTGCTTGGCCAGGTTCCCGCACAAAGGGGCGGGAAGGGAACCATTCAAATGGCCGTTTCTGTAAATATTTGTCATCGGCATGGCATCGGTACAGTTTACCAGGAGGCAATCGAGAAATCGTAAAAGTATAGCGAGGTGGAAGTCCGTAGGAACGTGAACGAACGAAACCGTAACTCGGCAGCGATTGTCCGGGGTAGCTTTTCAGGAAGACTTCTTCCCGCATAGTGGACCTCCTTTCAACGAGAGCCCCCTTCGTCTTCGTGTCGTCGAGCGAGAGGTGCTGTCCGACATCGTGTAGTTTCCATGGGCGCACTCTATTCACGCCCCACCAGATAGGTTAACCGCTGCCTCTGCTGCCTTTATACGTCTGTACGTGCGTCCTTACACAGTCGCGTTGAACGCACACAGTACCCCGGGCTTCGGCTATAACAGGTCTCAGTTACTCTAGCTTGCTATCGATGTACACAACGACGCTGGAAATTGCAAGGGACTACCCTGCTCCCACACCCAGCACACTCCTTCTCGCGCGCACGTGCGCGAGGAAACGCGTTCCCCGATCACGCACACCGGGCTGCGAACACCTTCGAGAATCCGGACCCAACACGCCGAATCCTAACCGAGTACACACGATAACACAAGCACGTCCGCACACAGAGTCTCAGATACATACTTTGGGGAAACATAGAGAGGCCTCCTCGACAAACTGCCACATGGGCGTTAGATAGCACCTAATACCACCCTGGCCAAACAACCGACACCTTGGCTCGTGCCTCAACTCTCGCCGCTGCTGTAGCCAGAAGTTGCCGATACGCTTGCCACCGCGCTACCACGTTACGTTTTCCTGGCCACTCCTGGTTACCTAAGTCCATCCCTGTAAGTTTCGTCGTAAATATATTGGCTGACCATGGAAAAATAGGGATTGGTGGACTACCTAACAGAGATTTAGAGACTATTCACTGTGACAGACTCTGACCTTCAGGATTTTAATTAAAAATTTTCATTAATTACATATTGACAAAATGTATAGATCTTGCACATCTTTCGCTTTATTTATGTTTGAACAGAATGTACACTGGAACGTGTTGAATTTCCAGTTTATTTTCATTAACGAGGACATGTCCTTTAATCGCTACAACTAGAACTGCAGTAATGTCTCAATATATGTGAAAACTTCGAGACCAAAGTGGAACTTGTATCGTGTACAGGCACTACACCTCCATTTCTTGCCGCTAGCATCGAACGTAGAGAAAGATAGCGAGTGAACGAAACATCGACATCAATACTAATCTCGTAGAAAAACTTTTTTTTTACATTATTTATTTATGAGACTTTTACCAACATGTTTGTCAATCACAATTTGGATCATATTTACTCAATATCATAAAATAACGTTCATAAAACGGTTAGACTCATCAGTCAGCGTTGAGGGTGCAAATTGATACGCACAGCAGGATCTTTCGCACAAACTGTGCTATCGAGAACAATTCGAGAAACCGCACGATGAAACATTCTCAGTAGTCCGTCTATTTGTCCAGCAGCTACACACTTGCTGAAGAAGCGCGCAAGTTGTTGCTTTGACATGGCAGCCAGACGTTCGAAAGGCAGCGGCCCAAGATTTACCGTAGTTCGATACGTGAAAACCCTGAACGTCTGAGGCTGTACAAGCATTGCTCGCCTCTGTACACCCAACTAAGCAGTCTGTGGAGGCAAAGGAGAGGAACGAAACCAAATGAGCTCGAGGGTTCGAGTTCTTTTTAGCCGAGAGCTCTTTTCCCACCGAAGGCGACTACCGTTCGTCTCGCGATTCTTTTTTTCCTCGGCTCATATCCGGACTACTTGCCGACTCTTCGTGCGATTCGAGGTACAAGCTAAATAGTTTAACAACGACTTCTGAAAATAGAAACGATCATCCGGGATTCAAAGGGCCGTGGTTCCACGAACGACCGCTCAGCTTCTACAAATTAAACAATCGCAGCTGACAAACAGGCAAGAACTTTTCTCATAAATGCGTCGTCCATTATGAGGGAAGCTCCCAGGAAGGTTTTCGAAAGATTGCAGCATCTGCTATTGTACCATATAATACACTGCTTTCCGCTCCTCTGTTTCCACCGATATCGAAAAGTACTCCGCTTTTAATTACAATATTTTAAAACGTCCCTTCTGTCGTCTCGATTTACGAGAATAAATGAACAATGTAATTTTATTTTGCAGCACGATTTAACCCATTTTATTTTTTTAAAATTCAGATTTAATTTTTTTATATAGAAAAATACAAGTTCCAACTTTGAACGGTCTAGTGACCTTCGAGTCACCGTGTGTAAATTAAAAATGAACTTCAATAGAACGTCCGGGAAACCTCGACATTACTCACAAACACACTGCCGCAAATGAAAAACGAGTTCAACTTCTCGGATACATTTAGTGTTAAGTGATGTTGGTACAAGTTCTGAAAGGGAAGACCGAGAGCACTTTGCACGACGGAGAGTTAATATTTGTAACTAGAGGGCTCGAGGAGCTTGGCCGACTCTTTCCAAGGTTAATGCCGTATCATCGAGCATCTCATCTTGCGAGGGAACTCGGCGTTAGGTTGCGTGTTACCGCAGCAACGGGGGAGGCGCAAGATTATTAATCGCGCGAGAAGAGAAGAAAATCAACTGGTGGTTGCCTATCGTGATTAAACGGGCGCCGTGACGGGTTAATGTTAAGCAAACTGAGACGGTAATCCGATTTCCGTTTTCCGGTGAATTGTTGCGCGGACGCGACTCGACGCGACTCGACGCAACGCTACGGAACGCAAAGTTGGCGGAATTTCGCAGCGGGTTACTTGACCGACCGAGACATCGACAGACATGTAAATTTTTCGGCGGATTCGTTAACTTGCTGCGGTGGACAGCGTTTGTCGCCTCCTCGCGGAAGGTGTTCCGTCAGTGCAAAATACCGGACAAAGTGCCGGTCGCAAAGCGGTGTCTAGCCCCAGCAGTTACAGTTTTCATGCAATTTGTATTACAGCTGCGAGGACTCGGTAATTCGCTGCCGTGCGCGGCGGCTATACGTAGCGCTCGCTAATGAGGCTACGAACGAACCACGCTACTAACGAATAGTTAATACGTGCAAAGCGACGTCGAAACTCGCGCAAACGAGGCAAACTCTGTCGCGAACGGTCGATCGTGCAAGAAAATTTTGCTAAACCTGTAGCTTGATTAATTACAGGAAAATTATTTTCATTCGCGCCAACCGCGACCGTCGTTAACATTACCCCCATTTTTTCTCTCCCTCTACAACTCATTCTTTTTCGCTTTTTCTTTTCATCGTCCCGGAATCTGTTCTTGGTCCCTTTGAAGCGGCCGCACGTTGTTTATTCACTGTGATGCTTCTACAGGCCGCGCACCGATGGTGAGTGGATAACCGTGGACTAGACGCGATACAGAGATAGACTCAGTGCCGACAATTTTGTTCGTAAAGAGTGCTTGCCGCAGAATTTCATTTCTGCGGACCGGAACGTTTTCTTCCGCTCGTTTTTCATTGATTCAATAAGCAAGTTTTATAAATCGCGATTTTTCCACCGCCGCGGAAGTTTTGGCAATTATACAGAAAAGGGTACACCTCACCGGTTTTGATGACCTTAAAATATGTTGTCGAGGTCATCATTTTGAACAACTTCCGTTATCTGTATAATTATGAAAGTTTTCTTCATCCATTTCCTACTCTGTTTTCTGAAAACTTCATGCACGCATAGTTGGAATTATACACTAACGCCTCAATATATGTGAAAAAGATATATGTATAGTCTACGAATAAATAAGGTGAAACTAGGTGACAGCTTTACATACAGTATTTCATTATCGAGTCGATGTGCGGTATTAAGCGCGAGCCAACCGCCACGGCACCGTCGAGTAATTAGTTGCGCCTCCGCTAATTGAAACGCAAGTAAATATAATTAATACAATTACGTCACAAGAATATCAGCGATTGTAATTTGTCGATGCCGGGGACGCGCGTACAGTCAGAAATGAAAACGGTTACGCATCCCGGAGATAACCAGCCGATAAGCCAAATTGCCAATTGTCGTATTTAATTGCTCGCGTGATTCAATAGCGCCGGTGACGGTCGACTAATAAACCACCGGGTTTGGAAAAACAAAGACTCCTGACTGGACTATGCAGACAACAATGGTGGATGACCGACGTGGCATTGTTTAGAAATCCAACTGCAAGGTCTTTAGCGTGTTTTAACACTAAATCTACCGAACTTAAAAGTAACTGGTAGATCTTTTCTTATGAAAATGACAAGATTGATTTTATTTAGACTTTGCGTGGCTCTTATCGTAATACGTGCTCTACTAAAGATATGTGCACAATCATTTTTTATGAAATGATTTTTATTATTTCAAAATATCTGGTACTGGTCACTTTGACCGGTGGTGTGACCAGTTCATTGTTAATTATGGTCAACAGTACTTCATGAAAAACCTCAGACAATTAAATTTTATTCCAATATTATTCATTTTATGGATATGAAATTGATAAAATACATCATACAAAATATTTAATAATGAAAACAATACTGTGAATAATGGTAAAGCAAGTTTTATTGAGTACTCTGAGTCACCACTAGACTCTGCTAACAGTCGAGATTAGATAAGAAAGACATGTAAAGACATGTAAAGTGTGTGAAGATGGAATACAGGAACGGTGGGCGAACCGAACACAATTGAAAATCTATCCTGTGCTGCGATCGTAAGATAGCAGGATAATGAGTCGCCGCACAACAGAAAAAAGCGTAAAATTGGGTTTTATTGGGCAATATAAGGACACGTTTTACTTCACTTGGCCATTTCATAGCCAAGAGGAGTGGGCTTATTGCAAGATCTTTCATTAACTAAAGAAATTAAGTCAACTACATAGGTACTTGTCGCGCATGTATGGAAGTGAGAATGGCCCATGAAACGGATCGCAGACTACTGCATCTAAAGGGGTCAGAGCATGTTTATGACACGTCAATATCTGTTTATCCCTTGAAAATGCCAAGGCAAACATTAACTTCTATATATCACTGACCCGAATATTAACCCATTAATTACCGAATATAAACACCATAAATTCCTACAAAATCAAAGTATAAGATTCGTACAAAAGTTTTAGTCATTGGTTTTACTTTAACAAAATAATGTACATAATTCAAATACATGCGTGCAAAATCCAGATGCAGAAAGTTCTACATTTCTCCTGACTAATTCCAAAAAATTGTTAAAAAAAAAGTCATTTAAAACTAGAACACCGCTATTAACGGGTTAACCCAACCAAAGTAAAATACACTGCGTCTCTTGCGCGATATCAAAAATTCCGGCAGCATATTTCGAGTCGTCGAGGATAGTTAGCGACCTGTAAAGTGAAATGTGAAATGTCTTGAAAAAGCGGGAATTAATGTTAACTCGTCCTGTGGTCGACGTAATTTTCCCGTTACACGAGCTACTCGACGGTGTGCGTAATTACGCGTGATCATTCCGCACGCTTCAGCCCCCGTGCTATTTCCTCTGCACACGAAGAACTTCCTTTCCGCTATTTTCTCTAGTTGTCCTCTTTCCTGTCGCCGTCTCCTCTCCCTTTCTCTCTCATTCTCTCTTTCTTTCTCTCTGTTCCTCGGTTGCGCCCAGTTCCGACAGCCTCCGACCTCTATCTTTCCGTCAAGCCGCTGGTTGTTTGTGCGGAAATAAACGATGAAAATAATGCTCGCGGCGATGAGAGAGGAGAGACGTACAAAGAAGGACCAGAGTCACAGCGCCGCTAAAAGGGAAGTGAAAAAAGGTGCAGGCGAGCATACATCTGTAAGAGGAAATGAGGGTCGTAGAAAGAGGCAGGATAGAGGCAGAATAGACGGCTTAGAGGCACGAGACCGGAGACAGAGACAATGAATGTCCCACGCACAGCGACGAGACAGAGACCGAGGCTAGGTGGTAGGAGGTCGGAAAGTAGTTTCAAAGGTAATGCGTACAAAGAACCCGATTCATGGGGAACGGAACACGCGAAGATTCTCCAGTGTGGGGGCGAAGGAAGATGAGAGGACGAGCGTTGACGTACAAACGCGACGCGACAATTAATATCTATAAAGTCCCGTTAGGCAAAGATGAACTCAACGAATTACGGGCTAACGCGGTGGGCACGGGTGAATCGCCGCGCACCACGGAGGCGTTCACACCGTCGCGTCGCGTCGTCGCGCGTCGCGGTGTCGGAACGTCACGTATCTCCATGAATCGCAAAGGGGTTCAACGACCAAACGAGCTGCCCCGACTAAATCTTTCCCGAGGAAAGCCGTGAGAAATGGTTTTCTTCGTGAAATTGGTGCCTACGCTCTCAGGTGCCATAGTCACGGGAATAGAACATCTATCCAACCAGTGCAGTCGAATCAATAGGGCTAAATCAACGCACGTAATAGCCAATTGACTGCGACAGTGTTTGAGTCCCATTTTTCACATAGTTAACACTTTTTCGGTGAGCTATTTCGGCTAACCAGGAAGCCATCGAATCCGCAAAGTTAAAAAATTATGAAACTTTGCACACAAGTAGTAGAGTAAGTTATGCCTAATACAACCCTGTGTGAATGGGTGGACTATAGCTACGCAATCCGTGCGTGCACCGGGCGAAAGTAAGAGGACGCTGAAACATAAACGTCGGCCTACATCCTTGTAATTAATTTTTGCTGTCTTCGTCGAGATAAACTTTCGCAATTACCTCGTTACCGGCTGTTCCGCGTGGCAACGGGCACCGACGTTGCTTCTTCCCCGACCATGGCAGGAATAACGATTAATTTTACAAATTCATATTCCGCCACGGCCGAGAAGGTCGGAGATATGCGCCGCTAAGGGGATGCTGACCCTGTGAGCGTCATAATTAATTTCCATTCTTCCTCGAGCGGAGTCCGACAGTTACTAGTCTCGTTATTCGACCCCGTTGTTGGAATTCTTTTTGACAAATGCTCCGCGAGGTAACCAGAAACGCTTGCTAGTTTCTCGTTATCTCCATGCCGCGCTACCGCATCGTGTAGTTCTGCATCGGTAGGAACGTTCGGGTTTCGTTAACATGTCGAGCTGCTCGAGCAGCTGCGAAAATTATTCGGGATTGTTTTAATCGACAGAAAACACGACAATACCTCGTACCAGCCTACGGTATTTTCAAACCCTCTGACGACACGATGTCTATCTACGTAAATTTGTTGTCCCCGTTCTCTCCCGTCCGAATCGACATTCTTCTTGAATTGATGTGGAGATTCTTATAGAGTTTTTCGCGCTGATTCCGAATCTGCCCTTAATTTTTCTCCTAGACGCACAGTTTTTGAGAAATACGAATTTGAAAACAAGACATATTTTTCAACTTTAAACAAATATTGTGGTAACGAATAATAATGATTTCAGCGCACTGGTTCAATCTGATGCTACCGCTTTAGCAATTTTGCTTACAAATACTGTGATGTTGTAAAAGATATAAAAGATATAAAAGACATGTTTAAACATGTTTAAACAATCATTAAAGACGAAGAGACACCACTTTTGCTCCAATTTTTTAGGATATTTTCCAATTTATTTCAAAAAATAAGGGTCCAGCGGAAAAACGAACTATATCACGCGATGGTACAGACTTTTAGCTTCAGAAACCACCCTTCCAAGTTTGGAACGTCGACGTTTTTTTCGAACCAGAAAGCAAAATATCTTCGCCCGACATGAGTTATCGCCAGTGGCGCTTCACCACTAGAACGATCGTTCGACGGGATACAGCGCGGGGCGCCGCGGCCACTTGTGTAGTATGTAATTTGCGCGTAGGACGCTTTAACCGTTGCGTTAGCCATCGTTGGATTTATTGAATTTGATGTAGGTACTTGAACTTTAGGCACGATTGATACAAGTGTCTCCGACGGCAGAGACACGAGTACAAACACAGTGAGAGAAGAAACACTTATTGTTAGATGATAAAGATTCCGATAGTGCACTTGATTACCCCAAACAGTTGCAAGCAGTGTCGCCAGGTCGAGAAAATCGAGGGGAATACAAATACCCCCTCTCTGATGACCAGTCCAGTCTACGGCACGGTCCATGGTCTTAGTGGGGGACGTTGGAGTGTGCGCATGGTTCTGGAATGGGACAGTGGAAGGGGAAAAAGAGGGGAATGTGTGAGCTCTCTCTCTGTTTGGAGCTCATCTGGCGACACTGGTTGCAAGTGTCAAAAACACCACGCGCACAAGCCGCTTGCCGTCGCCATACACGCGAGCACGAAATTGTATAATAAATACATCGGTGATGGCTCACGCCAAACTCAATCTGCACAGGTTAATCGAATTGTTTTTCATCGAACTACCTCTTAAGTCAAAACACTATCGAACGACGACTTGATGAAATTTCGAAGCGTTTGAGGGCAGGAAGCCCGTCATTTTAGCGGAAGCTTCGACGCTAAACTTCGTTTACGTTGTTACTCTTGCATAGATACGAACGGTTCCATTAAACTGAGCAAGGAACAGAAAAAAATGTATGTGTACGGTATAGGTATATTTCACTGTTCGACAATGAATTTTACCGTCAATTTGTCCCGATCTCCCCACTGAGCACGCCCAATTTTTGACAACGGAATTACCGTAGCGATCTCGGATGCTCGGTTGTCTCGTAAAGCACGTCTCGTAAAGCACACTAGACCGCACCGCGGCAGCATGCCGCCTGACCGCCTCTTCTGTTTTGACTTTCTTCTATGTAGTTTATAGTTCTATGTTTTACATCACGCATGGGCAAATTTTTTCTCGATCGGAGGCATATTCAAGAGATACGGCACTACGGCCGCCACGGGGAGCGAGACGCGCGGCCGGGAGAAGTGGGGGTATCCCTTGAAAATGCTTCCGATAGAGCAAAAATTTGCCCATGCGTGATGTAAAATGTAAAACATAGAACTATGAACTACATAGAAGAAAGTCAAAACAGAAGAGGCGGTCTGGCGGCGTGCCGCCGCGGTGCGGTCTAGTGTGCGCCAACCTTTATGCGCACAGTATTGGTCTCTTTTCTAATGGCTAAATATTAGACTTCCATAACAGAAGAATAGAATTTTATTTCAAGTTAAGATAACTATATGACATACATATCTGTGGCGAGTCACATTTGGCCCGTTCTCCCACTTCTTCACTCCGTTAAGGTGAGAGGTCCGATCCCGCACTATTTGACACGGTCTACGATAGTACCGCCAGAAGTACATACGTGGCATAACATAAGGCTTAAGTAGTGGGGGAACGGACTAATGGGTGGTGGGGACCATGTGGCTCGCGACGACGAAATTGGATAGACCTGATTTAAGTAACGAGACATGACATGTCATTTTCACAAAATCTCTTTTAACACTCGGAATATGTGCTATTCCATTTACGTTTTTCATTGAAATAGAGAGCATCTACCTGAAAAGAACGAGACTAATTTGGTTAGTACTGCACGACTCTTTCCTTTTTGATTAAAAAGTTCTGGAATAAAGGAAACATTTATACCCAGCCAATTTTCATTTTATCATAATGGCCACTTTTAGATTTAGTCATTTTCAAACGAACCGAGGTAAAAGAGATATATATCATTGAGATACGTAAAATTTTTCAAATGCACATATTTTTTGTAGAAACAGTTCGCTTCCACATGTTAGCAACGAAATTATTTATTTAGCTAAAAAATATGAACGCTTTGAAACTTCCGCGAGGTAGTGAATTTTTTTTGCGATTAATAAAAGGGCAGAAATACGTGTAATATTATTTTTAACTGTTGAATTATATAAAATATTTCCATTATAGATTTATATTATTTTTCCTCTCTCTCTCTTTTCAATTATTTTGTTTATTACTCCGATTAAAATTCCATATAAATGTAAACTGCCCTAAAAATATGTAACCATTTGCTTAATACACAATTTGGTTGTTTATTCAGATTATATTTTCTTTCAAACGCATTTTTGAAACTGCTTTTTCGAGTTATACGTTAAGCGCCTTAATGGACATAATAAATAGTTAATACATGAAACCGGATGTTAGAACATTTCTACATCTATTATATTATAATAAATATGGAATGATATTAAAAACGCACTAAATTGTCGCCAAAAAATTGTTGCCTTTAAACTGTTATGAACGATCATACTGTATGCACAAGTAATTTCGTTTATGTTATCTACGAAATAAAAATTAACAAATTAATAAGGTGTGCTAGTTTTTGTTCCTGACTTAGTATTTTTTCAACCTTGGTAAACATTGATCCCACCTTGCCCGAGATCACTGAGATGACATCACGGATGATTCAAGATGGCGAGAACACGGGAACGCAGACGACCGCGTCAAACTAACTGCCGACGTTTTAATAGTTGTGGTTTACACGCCCGGTTTGCATAATTGCGACATTGTAAGGCATGTAGGTAGTGTATAGGAGAAAGTACTTAAGCCCACGGTCGCCTTCAACGGTCGAGAGTCTGGTAATTGCCTTAATTACGACGAAGTCTGCCTTACCCGCTTATGCATACCCGTTAGTAAATCCCCTTCGCGGTGGTGTTTCTTTTCGCGAGCGTGCTTTCGCGAGCGCCACGTCACGACGTCAAAGGCGAGAAACAATTTACTGAACCTGCGGGGAAAAATGTTTGCTCCTCTAACTGTTTGCAAATCCCGAAGAAGCGTGTTCTCTCCTTTAGTGTTTCCAACCGACTTAAAAAACAAAAAAAAACGAAAAGGAACGTTCGAATCTACATGTACATACAACGATCATTTCTTTTTTTCTATTACTTTCACCCGGCTGAGCGTGCAGTATTGATTCAAGAAAATCTGGAAGAATAACGTGAATTGGACGAGCAAACGACGGAAAGAAAGTTCACGCGGTGTTTGCTGATGAGTCGAGTGTTCTTCAAGTCTCGGAAATAAAAGACGTAATCCGAAGCGAAATAGAAAAGGGATGGGAAAGGGGAAAAGAAAAAGAAGGACGGCGAAGCACGAGGGTGAACGCAAAGCGTCTTTCGCGAGAGAGATAATGTGGCGATTATTTATGGACAGGCTTGTTGAACGGAAATTAAAACGTTCCGACCGACAGAATCCTCTAATTTGCAGTGACTGTAACCCAGTGCAAATATACCGGACCTCGAAGAGCAGACTCGACACCACGGAATTCTGCTTGGTCGGTGAATATTTAATGCGGCGAGAGGTTACGAGTGTAGCTGAAGAAACCAGCGCGAAACGCGAAGAACCGACTGTCACGTAGGGTACTTTTTATTTTTCAACTTTCGATTTTGTTTTACCCTTCTAAATTGTGACACCCGGTGGGAAAATGATGCGTGCCAAAGTCCAACTGGCGAATGCTTAAAATTACATATTCAGACATTTCCTTCGTGATTTAGAAATTTTCTAATCAAAAATGTAGTATGATACATGCGACATATAAATGTAATTTTGGTAATTTTGGAATCGTCATGACTTTATTTGAATGAATTTAAGCATACATTTTGGGGAAAGTAAGTTCGTTTAGACGTGTTCCATTGACATTAACTTCCATTAAAATCACATTTGAAATCCTATTGAAATGTTTCGATATAAACTCTCCCTAGAAGGGTAGTTTTATAAAGACATTTTCTCATTCTAGCAAATAAGTAATACCAGAATTGGATTCTACGACCCAAAAAGCACTAATACCGTTCTGTTTGTAATTATTAATGTATGATTACAGAGGCTGTGACTGACTGTGGGTTAAAGATTTAAGAAAGGAGTATATATTTAAACTGCTTATGTAGCAGGCATACGACTGTTTCTAATTTGTATTGTATTATATAAATTATTGAAAATATTGAAATATCTGTTGAGTAGTGCAAAACAATCTTCTCCTTGAGATTCAAATTGTATTAACGAAAAGAAAAATGATTATAGAGACATGAATTTTGTCCAGCTTTTTGCGATTATGGCCCACTGTGTGCTGAGCGGAATTATTAGCAAGCCAGTTTGCGCGACAGGACGATCGCGAAAAGTCGCGAGGGAAGTTGATCGTTCCCGTGAATCGCGCAACGAGCCGCGTTATCTTCGACGGAAGAGCATTAGTCGGCCGGAAGTGACAATTTCCGATCGTGAACGTTTCCGTTGATCGAACCCTCGTTCGCTCGCTTGCTCGCTCGCTCGCATTCATCACCGGCGTCGATCCATCATCTTGCCGAGACTGGATTAACGGCTAACCACTTCTATCTGTGACGGTGACTTTTATTGGCAAACAGCGAATGGAAACAAAATTCCGGGCGTTAGGTCCAACGGTTTCGGGACCGTTAAACCGGACAATCGGTTTTTCGATCTGACCAGTTTTGTCCTTTGAACGGGGTGATATGAATCAATGAAACGCCCCGGCTCGCCAATTATTACAAATTCGCAGTCGATTATTATTTGGTTAACGGATCCCGGTTCACTTGGTTCAATGGAGCAGGCTAGTGTAATTACGGGATTCAAAACTTTCTCTAAAGCGTTAATTGCTGCGCTATTAGGGCATTGTGCCGTGAACGAGAGCTTTTCTATAGTCTATCTTTTCATTTAATTCTTCGACGATTGTTTTCAGCCATTTAGTTGTTTGTGGAACACAGTTATAGTACAATTGCTTATGGTAAATAGCTTCAAAAGTTAAATAATAGTACACTGTAATAGTGTAATAGTACGCGTAATAAAGAGTTTCGAGAAAAAATATTGTTAACAAGGTAAATATATGTCCAATAGAAACATACTTCCATTTATATTTACCTAGATGTACAGATTCACACTATTCATGTAAAAGGAAACTTTTGATGTGATATTTTGTTCACCACTTGCTGGTATTTCTCCTATAACTAAAATACTTTCCACGAAAATCATAAACTTCGTTAATAATATTCTAACGAAGAATTTTACTAAAGTTTGAAATATATCTTGCACAAGATTACCATTATTCGTGTCAAAAAACTAAAAAGAAGGACGTAATAATATCCTGTATTATTAGCCTGAAATAAAAATATTACTGGTAATTTCCTCGCAAGACACGAATTCCGACTTTATCATAGATGACCGGTGTTCCCAACTCACGTGCACGTGCATACATACATATGTATTTCATGAAAATTCGCCATTCCGAAGGCTATAATCCTGTCCGACTAATAAAACCCGTTTCTCCTTCGTGACTCGACCACGATTTAGAACAGTAGAGCAGAGGAGCGATCGAACAGATTATTTTCAAAAGTTTTCCGTCCCCTCGGTTGAAACTCCAGGGACGAAACGGGGAGCGGGTAAGGGCGGGTTGCACTCGAAAGGGCGCGACAAGTTCAAAAAACACCCGTGGGAGCTCCGGGACCCAGTTCCTCGCGGGCAACTTTCCTTTCCGCGAGGCGGGTTATTTAATCAGCTGCACGCATAATTACTCCTTAAACTTGAAATATGCAATTCGGTTAACTTTCTCGGTGTTCCCGTTTTCTCGAAAATAAAAATAAAAGAGAGGGGAGGATAATAAAAAATAGCAGACGGTCCCGGGACCGCTTCTCCGCGAGCTTTTTCCTACGGAACTTTACCATTAGAATCCCGGGCTGAGATTCCTTTGTTCTCGCGGTAACAGCTTTCGGGCGTCTTCTTCGTTCAATTGTGCAATGAGATCGCCGTGAATCGTTGTAGCAAGTGGGGTTGGCAGATGGGTCGTGAATCGGCTTGAAAACGTTAATAGGAAAATTATTCAGCCTTCGAGTTCGTAATGCAAGTGCGATTCTGTGTACGAGGTCCACTCGGAGCTGTGTGCCGTTATTAGCATAGTAGCTTAGTTCCGCTTGCTCACCGGCACGTACACAGCCGTAAGAACACCAGCCGCACGTCCCAACTCGCAGGAACACGCATCTATGCACCTATTGGGACCCATAACTGCCTAATAACGTCTCATTCCTTATATCACGCGCGACGCGGCCCCACCAAAACCCAGAACTTTGTATTGTTGGGAATTAACCGCGCGCCTCCGCCGCTGATCTTTTTAGCCCGCCTGTTCATTAACCCACGCGGCCCCGCTGGAAGACCAACCGGATCTTCTGGTTTAACCCCCTTCTTCATAACCGAAAAATTTGATTCACCGGGAAACTCAGTTAGCCATTCACCAATGACCATTATCCGAAATCCTTTACCTGTTTTCAACTCTGATTTTGTGAATCGGATTCTTGAAATAAAAATAATTTATTTTGTGGTTTAGATGACCACAATAAAAGTATTTTATTGATACAATTCTACACACACACACACAGGGTGAGTCACCTAACGTTTGTACCTCAAATATCTTTGTAGTTTTCAAAGATACCTTAAATGTCTTGCGGACAAAGTTGAATGATAAAATGGGGCTCACACGGTACAAAAAAAATTGTCGTTTTGATGTCATTTCTTTTAGAGATGTCAAGGTCGCCTTCATCTTTTAAAATGGAACCACCCCTTTTTAAACATCCACAATGATAGCCCCTTTCATTACGAATTCAGTGACTATAATTATTCAAGGTTATTCAAGGTCACCTTCAGCTATTCAAGACAATTTTTTAGTATCGTGTGAGCCCCATTTTACCATGCAACTTTGTCCTGAAGATATTTAATGTATCTTGTTTTGGTGAACGGTAACTTTATTACTAGCTAACGATATGCGAAAAAGAATGAATTTAAAAAAATGTGTTAATCGATTGCAGATTTATATATTATGCCATTTAGAATACTATTCTTTTGAGTCAAATAAAATTGAAAATATTAAATAGCATTTGATATATTTATTTCGCCAACTATTATCTACCTATGTACTCGGCTCCACCAAAGTTATGAGACAATTCGTTAACGGGTGATTTAAATCGCCATTAGTACAGAGGGAGCATTCAACGATGGACGAGTACAGTCCTGGTAAGGGGAACGCGCACAGTGGATCCGATTCGGCCGACGTCCGACGTTGTGTCTCTTTTTCGCACGCTTGAAAAAAGAGACAGATGCGTCGAACAGCGGCCAAATCGGACGAAAACGGGACCACTGTGCGCGTTCCCTTAGTATCGAAAGGGTTAAATTCGCCTGGACCTGTGGATATTGACCTGCTCCCTGCTCGACGACGCGGAATCGAAGGGAAACGGAAGAGCGCAAAGTCGAAGCTACTACTCTGCGCAAGAAAGAGAGTCAAATAGTTAAAGCAAAGCAAAGGGGTCCTAGACTAACTGAACAAGTTTGAAGTTCAAACAGTGGAAATTAGAGTGGTGAAAGGACTGTTGAAGCACGGTTTTAGCGGAAAAGGCGAGCGAAGATAGGGAAGTCCTTTGATGATACTCTAACCCTTTCGAAACAAGGTGTCTGTTAACGTTAGCGTATTCCGAGCTGAGTCGAACGTGGATTTTGTGCGTTCAGAGAATTTATGATAGATTATTACCCCGTGTGCTAACAGGGATATTATTCCCATATTATACTCGTCTCGTATTTTTAATAGGGTTGGGATAGTTTCTAAGTAATTGTTAATAAAGAGTGTACCAATTTTTGTAAGTCAATTTAGTTTACTTCAGATATAGAAAAGAGCCATTAAGAATGAATAATGGCGAATTGGTGAATATTTTCGATACTATAACAAATAATAATCCACGAAGCAAACAACACTTTCCTCTAAAACACATTCTACACAAGTGGATTAAAAATAATAAATGGATAATCTAGATTATTTTGCCCGTACAATAGTATTTGGGTCTGATGAATGATGGATATATCAATTATACGGTTGAATTATAATGGCATTATTATAATAAAGGGAGTTTATAACCGCTTTGATATTGATATCTGATTAATGCATAATCAATATATTGTTAGGAATGGTACGCAACTGATCAATAATTATTTCCAAATCGATGAAACAATGAAGCCAGCAAATTGCAATTCTTTAAAAATTTCTAACTTCTTGAGAAAACTCGAATTATTTGCTTCAGTTTTAAAAAAGTTTTTTCATTGTATAACGTGTTTAAAGGTTAATGCGGTCCATTCTATATCGAATCCAACACAACCAGAGAGAAATCGAACACTTTTTAGTACCCAAAAACTAGAAAAGGATCAATGTTCATTATCATCCCGAGAACATTTAGTCTCGGAATGAGGAAGTCGAAGATAACTGTTAGACCGCGCCTGGTTAACTGTAGAAACTTAAACGAATAATGCCATTACAAAACTAGAACGATGTCTAACACGTCGGAGCTCTGAGGCAGTTGGCCACAGATCGCAGTTATCGTTCGCGATCTCGAAAGTTTTACACGGTGCATCCCGCACAAATCATACACCGGCGCGGCGGAGTGTTCGTTGAATCCAGTGGAATCAAGTACCGGCCATAAACGTGCATTAGAGCCGTTACCGAGATTTCAAACAGCGTCGTTATCAGTCTTCATTTATTAGCGGCAAGATTCTGGCCGGTGAACCGGGGGGTGTGGAACGGGGGGGGGGGGGTAAATGAAAGAATGCACGCGTACACGGTTGGCTAACGAGCGGTTAACCGCCCAAGATTCATAACGCGGCTGTTAAGCGTCGAAGCGTCGACGGGAACCGCGAGATAAAACCGCACGCGACTCGAAGGTAAGCAAACTAGCCTGCGCAGGGCCGATGTTATTAAGTGCCCGGGAAACACAGAGAATGGGGAAAGGATGTTACGGGGGCTGAGCAGAACCGAAATGGTGAATAACCAGGCCGACGTAAGGATAGACGCCGCGGCGCGCCGGTGAAATTAGGTTAAGACGGCACCGTCGGGAACAGTTTCGGATTATCTCGCACATGTTGCCCGACTGCATTTCCCGGTTACCTGATGAGCTACCCGGTTTCCCGGTACTCGAATATTCACGATCGATGTCGCGAATAACTCGCCAGATGACATCCGGCGGGGATACACATCGGCCCCCGGCAAACAAGGGGAAAAGAAATTTCGTGATTTATCGGCGACGGTGCTGATTTATCGCAACCACACGTCTGCGCCGCCTTCTGTTTTATTTCCTCTGTCGTTCAGCTCGCTCGGACGCTGAAATACGATGCTGAACCACGATTTATTTGAATTTTGTTTCATTACCGGCTTGGCCGCGCGCACACGACCCTCAAACTGATCAAGAAAGAACGCGCGAGATTTTTTCCCGGCGTATTAGATTTCAGCGAGGCAATGGTGGAGGTTTATGTTTCTTGCCGTGATCTAGCAATGGGAATCTTGAAGGATCTACAATAACGCTTGCATACATAGTGCGGAACAAAAGTATTAGCACACAGGTTTGTATAAAATTCTCTATTTAATGTTTTTGGAAATTCTAACTTTTGACCTTATAGTTTAAGTACAGGGTGTAAAGAAACATGTGGCCTTGACTGCCATAGGCGTATTCTACATCTTCGGATTGATGAAGATGTGTAAAAAAAGTTGCCGCAAAATTGTCCTTGACCTTGACTTTCAAGGTCAAATTTTAAAATTCTATTTGAAGGGTCAAAGCAACCGAATATTTTGAGTTTTTCAAAATTTTGCCAAGTATGTGTATTCTCAGCATCATTGTACAAGATTATTGGTTAGGTAAGGCATATAGATCAGTATAGTCCTATAGAGATAACTGTCTTATAGAATTTGTTTTGATGCTACGGATGATCTACGTATCGAAAGCCAGTTAAAAAGTTGGCTGAATCACATCACGGTCGGGATTTAAGAGATTGGATTTTATTATTCACGAGGGCAACGCGGCACTGATGTACATATGTACGTATGTATAGTATAATATATAATAATTACGATACAAAAAGTTCAGGGCTCACGAGATCCGATACAAATAGTTTCGAACATATTGAAACTGTTACTAACAATCTGCAACTACTACGACCTCGAGTTGACGCTTTCGGGCTTACCAGAGCAGGTGGTCCTCGAACCTGCGCTTGTTAAAGCCATTACAAGTATCAGGAAAATCTTGAGACCATACTTTTCTAACTAAGAAATTTTGCGTGTTCAGATGGACTTCCAAGATCTTTGGGCACCATTTTAAACGTGAAAGAATCATGATTTTATAACCTCTGTGCAATATAAAATTATTGAAAGTGGCATAAACCAATTTTTAGAGATCACATAGACATTAAATATTCTTAGAAATATCTACGCACGTGTGTACATATTCGTAATCAGAATCTCTACTCTAGATTCTAGTCAGAATCCCTCAAATTGTCTAAAACATATACAGCCATTTTAACCCTTACGAATTCAACTCCTATAACTCTTCAAAACTCTCATTGCACATCTTTTCCCTTGAAAAATATGATTTTCACACTTCCTTCATGAAAAAAAATGTAAAATTTTATTTAGCTTGTTTCAGTAGTGTATTAGATATTTCTGGTACCGACTTTGAAACTTACGGTTAAACAAAAAACATTTTTAAAGTTTCCATACTCTGCTATCATTCTGCAGTATCACTGCACGCAGTCAACGGATCTATACAGTTGTAAACAGTTTCCGTACGTAAAAAAATGTTGGTTTCACTCAAGTGTTTGAACATTTTCTATTCGAAAAACAAATGCTACATTTTTAGTTGTACGCCTGAGGGCCGCGGTTCGCTGTGCCACCGCGAACGGCCAAACTTTCAGAGCTGTAAATCCAGCAGTTTTACGAATTTCGAAATAAAACTTTGGCAGAGTATTTCCGCATGATGGCACTAACAGAATATACTATTTTCGATTTTATTCTCAAAATGATTTTTACAAAGAATTATACAGAGTGAGGCACCTTTGACAGGCCACCTGAATAACCCGGTTGCTGTTGATGATAGATATCCTATTCCGTATTAATAACTTTTCTTGCAGGTGGACGCTTAGAGGACCTATGAAGGTCGACTCCGTTTTTTAAGGTTCTGCTGTTAAGGCTTTTTAAGACGCGTATAGTGGCCCACGACTTAAAGTCATTCAAAATCATTTAAGATCTTTCAAGGTCAGCTGCGATGGAAAATATTTTACTTTGAGAAGTTATTCACGTGGCTTGTTTTATCACAGCAAGTTCTCGTCTACGGACGGTTGGTCTTAAAATTAGAGAAATTGCATTCCCATTGGATAGTTTATCCGGCTGATTAATAAGCAGTGAAGGGGAGTATTTCAGCGTGAATGGGGAGAAGAGAAACAGGCGTCGCTGGTACGTGTACCAGCGTGAAATTTATGCATACTTGAGCGAGTAAGCGGACAGATCGGACGAGGGTAAAAAGCGAAGAAAGTGTAGCTGGTGTTCCGCGCAGCGAATGGAGGCGCGCGCCACTACTCATCCCTCAGTTTACGTTCCTCACTCGGCTGAACTTACCCCGGACTGGAGTGCCGAGGAGTCAGGCCGGTCCTTGGAGCAGACCAGGAGACCGAAAAGACCTGGAAGGGGTTTGTCAGGGGGTTGGGATGAGTTTGCTAAATGCGTCGGGTCAACCTATGCATGCTAATGCCTATCTTACGGACTTGCAGGCTCTAAGCTTCGCGACACCCGAACCTGCGGATCTCCGGTCCACGACCGATCCAATCGTTTCGCCCCTCCTGGCTAGATGACGTTGCAGAACTGGTCGAAGATGCGGTCAAAGAAGACCACGTTTTACCCATGACATTAGACCCGTTTTGTATTAAACAACAATATTTACATTGAAATATGTTGTACAGCTCAATATTTAGAACAACTTTTTCCTCTGTGAAAAATGTCGCTCGGCCTTTGTTTTTTTAGATATCCCATAAACATTAGCTGCGATGAAAAATTGTGTGTATTTTCGTTTCTTCTTTATTTATTTATTAAACATATTTTATTTTGTTGTACCATTGTAAAAATTCTTACATAAATATAAATCTTTCTTCACCATTTGAATTAAATGTTGTTCTTTTTTGTAAATCCAGTTTAATTGGTTTTTCGTATCAGTACTCGAAACCCCGTATTTTCGGAAGTTGGCTCGCGCGTAAATCCTAGTTATAACATCTAACTCGAGGAAGATCGTATTCCGAATCGAAATTCTCAACGGTCTACTCGAGTATCTCATGGGTATCTTACATACCCATTTGAAACCAGGTAGCACCAGTACAAATTCATCTCTTTGTGCAATCTGGGCCTTTAATCGTAGGATTATTCTATACGCCGATAAGTCAGTGAACAGCTGCTATCTGTTCGAATTAGGGTCATTTGTCATGCGTCAACTGGATACAAATTTCAGGATTGCATATCGTCGAGGGGTGAGTCGAAGGGGGGCTAGGGGGGTGACTCGCTATTCTATGGTGCGTGTGTAGCTATATAAGGTGAGATGGTGGTTGATCGATAAAAGAACATGGAATCGTGTTACCTTGTACTGACGCTTCTCCTTCCGCAGGGGCGACCGGAAGTACACGGTTGGTAGCGAATTTTGAAACGGCCCCGGGATAGCGGTATAAGTAATGCGATGCAGGGATTCACGATAACCAGTCGTATTCTGGTAAGCCGGATTAAACGGATTAAGCGGCTGTCTTCGTCCGGGTCGGTCCTTAAGCTCACGCACGAGGTTTTGAGTTACACGCTAAGCATGGCCCTTACATCCAAAAGGGCGATTGCGAGCCAGAACTGGTTCGGAAAGCAGAAAAGAATAAACAGCTGTGAGACACGTTATCGTTCGACCAGCTTCACAGATTATCTCTAGGAAGTAAAACTCCCCAGCCATCTAAAGATAATATTTATCGTTCATGAATCTTTTCTAGCAAATGCAACACCGAATCGAAGCTTTTCCACTGGAGCATTTCCTTCTCATTTGATTTGTATGTAGTTTGGCTGCGTTACCGAATCTCTCTGAATACGGTGTTGTAGGGTGACCTGCCCAGTGAGTGAACACTTAAGCTGCATGTTTGCTGAAATTGATATTCGCAAATCGTTATTGAATTTCCTGGGTGCTACTTCTATAAAACGGCTGTGTCATCGTTAAGATCTTACATCCCAGAACACAATTCTAATAATGTTCGATGATTACAGCTGGCATTTAAAATCTGAGGGATTAAACGAAAAATGGACTAAATGACCATTAAATGAACATTAATTTCTAATGAATAATCTTAACCCTCACCATTAATTGAATACAGGTTATGTTCTTTCGGTGGACAGGTCAGCCTGCGTACATGATTCTCACACTTTTCAACCAATTATTGGGTTGGCAAGAAAGTAATTTCGGTATTTGAAGGTGAAATGAAACCCAATTTTGTTATTCAATATGTAGCTGTCGCAGCTTTATGAAAATAGCTAATAACTTTATTAAGCTACCAGACAGATGGCAAAAGTTCATCGAACAAATTGGATAATATTTAATCGATTAAAGTTCATTGCCTAAATAAATTTTCATTTCACCTTAAAATACCGACATTACGTCCTTGCCACCCCAATAATTTCAAACTTGAACATTTACATGGTGGAATGTTTTCGATAAAGTTATTCATTTCCTCATAAAAAAATTCCAGACAGCTAATATTGAATTTTCAAGCAGCCAAAGAGACCAACCTCTCAATGGAGATGAAGGAAGGTTATCGAAGGGTGCTCGGTACAAGACACAGGAAAGAAATAGCGAGAATATGGCGTATACGAATACAAAAGGGAAACGCTACGAGAGGTAATAATTCGCTAGGGATTCGCTACTGTGTATCGTTCAGGCTATGCGAGCAAGTGTTTGTTTCAGTAGGTGCAATATTAAATGCAAGAGAGATTACGCCGTGCGGATTTATCATAAAAACGATTCCGTGAAATTCCGCTTTGAGATAATGCACGTATACTTTTATTACGCCGTCGGCTCCGTTATTAATAACGAAACGGCGAGATATTTAACGCTCGAGATAAAAGTACGGGTCGGGGGCACGTTTTGATAGTTAATTCTCTGGTAGTGGAATGCCGAAGATCACAGCGAGATCCGGTTCTTCTTACGATCGTCTTCACCGGTCCCCGCCAACCCTCTTTTCCACCTGGCAACCCTTCCTGTCCCTTTCCCTTTCGCGCTACGTGAGAAGATTCTGCCATTCCACTGTCTCTGTCGCTCAGCTAACTTCTATCTTATTCCGCACTCGCATACATAGATCCTAAGGTACATGTACGTGTCGAAACTCGAGTCTCGGGAAGAGATTCCCAAAGGACACTGCTTGCCTACTCTCTCTCTCTCTCTCCTTCTCTCTCTCTCTCTCTCTCTCTCTCTCTCTCTCTCTCTCTCTCTCTCTCTCTCTCTCTCGCACCGAGGTCTCGGGCTAAGGAATTGGAACGCAGGGATTAATGTTTCGCAATTAGAGATCCGACCGTGGATTCGCCAATGTGTCGGTCCAGGAATACTCAAGAAACCTCTCACATCGACGCACGCGTATCCTTGTGCCTTGCCTCAATTTATTCGACCGAACTCGAACAGGATTATACCACAGCTTTTCCAGCACCGTGAAATATTTATTACGACCCCCGTCCGAATTACGTGATATTTGCCGACGAGATGCTGTCATTAACCTGTTAACTGTTTTGCTTCAGCTTAAGAACGTGCACTCATGTGCTTAATTATTTTTCTGCTTTTGTTCATACTACTTCAAAGATTCTTTTAAATTTTATTCAAAAGCACAGGGAAATCTTTTTAAAGTATACTTGTCACTAGACAAAAAATGCCATATTTTCATGCCGAGTATACCCGACACAAACAGTTAAGGGGTTAAACAAACCTTTCTTCACATTGTTCGTTCTACCCGACCGTTCTCCCGTTCAAATAGAGACCGGCGCTGCTAATAAAGAGATAATAACTATTTGAGCCTGAAACTCGGCAGAGGAGAAGGAATCTTTTTCGACGACACTCGATGCTACCCGCGATGTCTGACATCAATTTAGGTTCGCTAAAATTGGCTACTGTGAGGGCTGCAAATTAAATTCTGTATGACGTGTATGCTTTTGATAAATTATCTCTCGGTTCGTCCTTAATAAGCTTTTGCTCGCAAGACGTTAGTTACGTGCGATCGCGTATAATCTACAGCTTTTAATACACCACTACTTTTCTTTTCTTTTCAATTCACGTAGATATTATATTGGCGATCGATGACAATGCTTCCTAACAAGGGACACTATCTAATTAATGATAAAATCGCTCGGAATAAATTATTGTTATAACTAAACCGGACTAAAGCTCGGAATAAATTATTGTTATTATTGTAAATAGTAATGTGAAATAGATAATTGTAGGGTGTTTGTAAACCTAACTGAAAAGAAAATATTGAAGATAATCGAACGAACTCGTGTCACCAGTCACCACCCAGTATTTCGACACGAAAAAAGGATGTACAACATGCACACCCTCGTATAAGACAAGGTAACGCGTACATTACCGACCAATAGCGTCATTTTCACTATATTGTCGCGAATGAAAATCGTTTGACACGCAAATAAATTTTTCCTTTATTTCTGTTCTCAGTGAGCATTCTACAAAAGCAGAAATTCGCACGGAGACCTGCCTATCCGAGCATGACAATCCATCGGCCACATTCACATTTCTGATTAGTGTCATCGTTCGTTGTTTCAGAGCCGGCTCGCGATGACAGGCGTGTTCGGTGTCCAACGGCCAATACAAAATTACAATTACAACTCGTAAATTACTTACTAACACACGAACCGGCTAGAAGGCTCGTGGCGAGAGAGGAGGTGAACGTGCGGGGGTGATCGAGCTGGATCGGGGGTGCCGTTGCGTTGGTCCGGTCAAATTGCAACAAATTAACCGCGTTAATCAAGCCCGCGGTCGGACCAGACTTTTCCCGCCGGTCGGATCACCGGATGCGAGGCAGCCACCATTAACGGAAGCGCAATTATTGACCCGGCCACCACCGAGAACTCGTCGCTTTTTACGCCCAGCTATTCTAAACCGTGTCCGAGTGGGTGAGCGAGGACGTAGGCCGTTGTAAAATTTTTAAGTTTACGCGGTGTCCGCTCCGCAGTTATGGCCGCCCATTAAAATCGGCCGACGGAGACCGCGTCCACTGTCATTTTTATCCTTTTTATTCTCATCCCGCCAACGCAACGCCGCCTCTTATTCCCATTCTTTTGTGTTTTTACACGGACGATTCGTGAAACACGACGCGCCGCCTCGCCGTATTGAATTCATAAATATATCGGCGTGGTATCGGGTAATCGTGTAAATAAAACAAAGGGGCGCAAAAGTTGCTCGTCCATAGTACCCCAGGCTGACGCGACGACGCGACGCGGCGCGGTGGAATAAAAGAGGAGAGACCGGTCATGGTGACCCCGGGAATTACGCTAGTTGAGAAAACCATGATAAATGAACGACCGGATTCCTTCGTATGCGCGTGTTACACGCGGCAACGTGGAATATTTCCGTAACACTCGATCATGCCCGGCGACAGTCAAAGGGCGTTTGTCTCTTTATTGTTGGAACGGACGCGAATAAAACTTGATTCGACATTCGCGCACTCGATAATATTTGCTTTTTATTTAATATGGAAATTAAACGAGAAATAGTTGCACCGCGCGGCTCGGGTCATATTTAAAATTACGGATTGTATAACGCGGCGCACCGGTGTCACTCTTGTCCAATTACATTTCGATGCTGAAAAATGTTTGAACAACGGACCCGTTTTTCCCGCAAGCATTCTCTTTCGACATACAGTATTAAGTAATTCCCCCACCGGGCACACGAAGGGCGAACCAGATTTTTTTGTTGCGTTCCGAACGAAATTCTTCGAATATTTTGCCTTTCGGCTGCACTCTGACTCGATAATGCGTAAGCATTGTGGCATCTCCCTAACGGTCTTTGGTATGTATGAGATCGTTTCTTTTTCACGACGCGGGTGATATGGCTAGCAATACGAGGTGTGATAAAACAGAAATCGGACTCTATCAATTTCCTTGCGACGCGACGGTATCAGATAAAATTTGATGACTTTGCTGGTCACCCCTCTGAGCCCTTATGTTTCAATCTATTCATTTTTATCGAGCTGCGGATATTTCAACGAGTGCTACATGCAATTTAGTAGAAGCATGATCGCGTGGCTCTACGATTTTACACTGCACGAATGATTATTTTTTAAAAAAATCAGTTTCTACTAAAAGATTCGTCATTCAAAGACGCACCAATTGGATTTCGAAATTTTCGTCTAGGTCTAATAGTTTCAGAGATATTCTTCAACTTTCAGGGCTATTTTCACCCCCTTAACGTGTCAAATATTTTTTTAAGTTCTGTATTATACAAAAATTCCATTAAAATCGGCGTGTTACGATTGGGTAACCTCCCGTGTTAGAAGAAAAGATTTTATTCTATTCTAATTTTCGTTTCACCTGTATTCAATTTTTCTGCAAGACACCTCGTCTTTAATCAGATGAAAGGGCCTGTATGGGATTAGAACACCGACGAGCCCATTAGTAAATTTTAAACAACTCCATCCCCGGTTTTAATTATAATCCAAGTGGTGAAGAGTATATTATTTTGTGTGCACCTAGTCGGGATCCCCGCGTGACATCCATCGTAACAAAAATCGATGTCAAGCCGAATGGATGCTGGCGCGTAAAACAGTTCCATTTGGTAAAAATTAATTCGTACGGATTTTCTATCAGGCGAATGCATCACGCGAGTTTGTCGGAGCATTGTTTAGTGTTCCAGGGTTGCTAGCCTAAGTGCGCGGGTTACTCGCGGGCGTCGTTCAGGCGTCGTTCAGGCGTCGAATGTTTCCCCGGTGCTAATGGCGGATCTACATCAGACGTACTTTGCGCGCTTGGCCCTATCCGTGGCTCGATGTCGCCGTTTAATATTTCACCGGTTACACCGCACGCGACTTCATGTAAAATCGACGATCTCCGGCAACGGTGGCGGAATGCCGTCGCCGTTCCCCCGCCGCCCGATGGTTTACATCAGCGAATTATTAGCAAGCTGGCGCGGGCTTACCAAGCCTGTCAATTGCACGGCAACATCGATAAAATTAACGATTACACGATACACGGATCCGGGGGCATCCTCTCCTCTGGTGTAACCCGCGCGCGGCCCTGTGTCCACCATCGAAAACTATTCGGAAAACAATCTCCGTCATCGGAGAATTGTTGACTCGCCGATACCTGCAGCGCACAACGGTCCGGGCCACGCGTAGTGGACATTCCGGCCTCCAAGTTTTTTCGTTCGGATTTAATAAAAAAACGCCCGATTAATGGAATAACTTTCCCATCTGTGGCTCGCGATTTTCAAATTTTTCCGTAATTCCGTGCTGTAAATCGTCGAGTCGGGCGCGTACAATTTCCTCTGGAGCCAGAACAGCGTCACCGGACGTATTGCGGTCGGTGCGTCCTATCAACTGTCAGAGGACAATTGCTCTTTCCAAGTATGATATGAAGTTGGGTTTATGATGTAACCATTTAACACTTTAACTATCTCATAATTTCGAACGCAATTGTTTTCGGTGGACGGCTATTGCCGCCAAGAATTTACGAAACGTGGGTTGATTCTCGTAACGCCACCACTTCGAATACAGTGGATAATTAAATTATTAAAGTCACAGTATGGAAAATATATTTTTCGTCTCGACGCACAGTGGAGTATTTGCCCCGAAAAGTTGACCAAAACTATTTTAGCATTATTTTAAGACTTGCAAGCATAGTATATTGTGTCATTGGATTCATTGGATTTATTTCACAATTACATTATGATGGTGGTTCTTATAGAGTTTTATGCGCTGATTCCGAATCTGCCCTTAATTTTTCTCCTAGACGAACAGTTTTTGAGAAACATGACTTTGAAAAAAAAAATATTTTTCAACTTTAAACAAATATTGTGATGTTATTATAAAAGATATTGAATTGTTCTTTGCAGCAAAAGATTCTGTAGACTTTCCCGAATACAGTCATATCTAATACTAATACATTATGAATGTTTAAACATGTTTAAACAATCATTAAAGACGGAGAGACACAACTTTTGCACCAACTTTTGAGGATATTTTTTAGTTTATCTCAAAAAATAAGGGTTCAGCGAAAAATCGAACTATACCACGCGATAGATCAGACTTTTATCTTGAGTAATCGTAATCACCCTTTGAAGTTTGCAACGTTGGCGTTTTTTCCCGAACCAGAAAGCAAAATATCTTCGCCCGGCATAAGTTGCCCCACATGGTGCTCACCACTAGCGCGATCTCAACATAAATTGGCCAACTCTGTTGTATTTAGTCATATTAACTGAATCTTATTTTCTAATACAAGATTATTATGTTGAGAATGTGTCGATAAGTATTAAGTTTATTAAATTCTGTTTTCTTTAATTTTTTACGCAAAATTTCATGCTTCATTTAAATTCGGTAGGAGATATTATCTGAATTAAAATCCAAGTAATAATTTTCAATTTCTACATAACTATTTTAAATACAGTTTTGTCATACATGCATAAAATCTGAAATTTAATATATTATAAATAACATTTGCTATACGGCATTGAAATTATTGGTTCCTTCAAAATGATTAATCAAAATTTCATCAAGAATTCTTTAATAAATATGTTAATTCTGATACATAAAGAACATAATATTTAATATGCTACAATCCATTACAGAGATTCGCAACATCCATCAGCATTTCTGGTTAGCGCAAACATGCTCAAACGACAATAAACTGGAATTCTTGGACATCTACAGATCGCGTACAACCATTACTATTATTATTAAACCGTTGATATCTAGGAATCCCGAACTAATATGCACTAATTGCCCACCGCAGAAATTCTCTAACTAACTGATTCCACCACAACCAGCATAACGCAAACATTGTTACATTCAATCATTGTACACGCTCAACACGTAAACTAGTTGTAATACATGTGTATACACAACACATTTGTTAAACGTATTGGCACATACTTGTGTCATCAACAAGTTTCTATAAATTCAATCAACTATCAAACAGTTAACTTGGTAATATTAATTAATCTTTGGACTATATGCTATTACAACACTGAATGAATTTACGATATTCGAAATAACACACAAATTACAAGTAAAACTAGGGAGACATATATGTTCATGAAGTTAGACTTCTTAAATGTTAGTACAAGCGAATGAACTTTGCTTTCATGATAGATGCATTTCTCTTGATATCTTTCAACGCTTACACGACCGCAAGTTATTTTCCCCAGTAACTCCTTAACTATGCACAATAAAAGAAGTGACTTGAATAAAAATTGTTAGGTTTCATAACATCTGTCTGAGCATCGTAAAGTTGATGCGTCATTCCATTTGAAAAAAAAGTACGGTTGGCGCTGTTTCCACCCTTACGAAACTTACCCCTACAGTATCTTACATCCTAAAGTGTTGGCCCCTTTCCACGATTCAGTATTTCAAAAATAAATAATAAAATAGGCCCTACAAGATATTGAATATTAAACGAAACCGATAAATTCCATTTTACAATACATTCCGTTTTTTAAACACATGTCCTATCATTAGGTCTCATGAATTTGTTCTATTTCTCAACAAGTTTTACGAGCAACGACATTTTAGTTTTACCAACTGAGCTAAATGACCAAAACCAGTGTGAAACGATGTATGTACGATTCAGTCATGTTATCTACTAAATAGAATTAACAAATTAAGTGTTCCATCTTCCTGTCCCTGACTGTCTTACAAATTGAAGAGCGTTCAAATATTCCTCGATGGTAGTGGATGAATTTAGCGAAGTTATAGGAACAGACGGAAAAACAAGAAATGCCGCGCAATTCGTTTCAGTTCGTTTCGCGCATTGGATTTTCACGAGACGGACTTCGAGTTCGGGTGTTTCGCCAGCGCAGCGGTGTGACACGCGACGCCGCGATGACGGCACGAAAGGCATGGCCGTGTTCGAGAAAGGTTGGTTATCAAAGGTGAAGATGCAGGCCGTTGCATCTGGAGGAAGGACGAAAAGAGGTTGAAAGAGAGGGAGAGGGAGAGAGGGTGGGAAGGCGATTACCGCCTCGTCGTTTGACCGTAAAGCCGGAATCGAAGAATGCGCCACTCCATCAGCAGTAAACTTTTGCGTACTTTCTGCCGCGTGAAACGTCTCATGACTGGTACACACATTCGCATGGATGGTACATCCGGTCTGTGCTCGCGCGCGCCTGCAACTAGGGTTGCAAACTTTCAGCAGAAGTTCGAGTCACGACGACGACCGCCGTGTGTACACCTACACGTGGCGTTATTGGAGGAAGGGGAGAGAGATCAAATAAGAGAAAGCAAGAAGCCATCAGCAGGAATGGGAGTGAGACAGGGGGTTGGGCGAAAAAACTGGTGACAGAGAGGGATCGAGGAACAGAGAGTCGGCTGGGCGGAGAAGAATGTCGCAGAGCGATATATCGATAATCGATTCTCGCGAAATCGACTGGCAGGCTCGCAGCACGAGCACGACACCGCTTTATTACTTCGTGAACGTTTATATATTATTCAACCGCCTAATTTATCGTCGGTGCTCGCGCGTTTTCCCGCGTTTCTCTGCCCGCTTTTCTTTCCCGAGGAAAATCGGGGACAAATTGCGCGGAGCGCCGAAACGTTTGTCGTCGGGTTCCGGTTAATCGCCGCCGACAATCTCCTTCGAAAGACTTATTGGAAGTCTGACCCCTTCGCTGTTACAGATTTTAATAACTCACCGTGTAATCAATTAATTTTAATCAAACTTTCGCAGTCGGGTCCTCTTGTTCTTGTCTTGCACAGGTGATAAATGCGTCTTTGGAATATTCAGTGAAACAACCTTTTATAAGACAGAATATTTGAGACTCGGAAACAAATGCGCTTCTATTCAACGTTAACCAGACGGTGAAAAAGATTAATTAACCATATGGCACATATAAAAAGTCTTGCTCAATTGTTGTTCAAAATGTTGTTGTTCAATTTCGTTTAGAACTTTTTATTAATAGTATACAGGAAAAGTACCGTTTGATATATGTAACTCCTGAACGGTACATGATAGCGCAAAGATGTGTGTACAGGGACTTTTGTAATAATTTTCTATGTAGAATATCACTGTGACAAAAATGTATATTTTTAATTTTTCAAATTTATTTCAAGGTCACTTTGTGTTTTTGAAATGGAATACCACATTTTTGTTTTGATATTATGAAAGTACCGAAAAAACAAGTTCTACATATATCACTGTGTTGATCTCGGCGCAATGGTTCGATCGGAGATACAAATTAAAGCAATTTTGCTAGTTTGATTAAACTTTCAACGTTTATCTTTAAGATGACCTTGAGATAATCCAAGGACGACAGTCACAATACGTAGCCATCCCGCTGTACATTATAAACCTAGAGTAATGAGAGATACAAGATATTTTATACCAGAAAACCACGTAGTGTTACAAGGTTCGAAATAAATACAAAGTTAATTGATAAACCCATCGAAAATGGATGCAAGAGTAATATAATCGATTACTAGATCACTTTGATGAAGCTTCATTAAGAACTTCAGGACACTTTGATAACGCCAAGCATCTCTCAAACCATTGCTGAGGAAGAGGTTTGCCGAGAAGTTAATGGGCACGGAACAGACCTTAAAATCCACTTACTGTTTTTAAGGACTTTCGTAAACATATGTAGGCGTATCTAGAAGAATTGTGTTGGGAACCAGTTCAATCGAACCCGACCAAACAATTCTTTTACTTATCCGATGCAGATGTCTTTGTAAACTCGTTCAACTTCCCGATATTAAAGGAATCGTTCTCCGTCTTCGAGATCCGGTGAGATTTTTTCCCGCAGAGATTACTGCGAGTGGCTTTGCCATAGTTGCGAACGCATTTCCGTGGGCCGCGCGAGAAAAAACAGTTTCTTACCGAGACGGAATTCACTTCGCCGGCGGAAAGTCGACGCGGCGCAGCTTTAACGGAGCAAAAGCGAACACGAAGCAAATCAAAAAGACGGAACACGTCGTTGTATAAGTAATGCGCATCGTTTGTGGATCGCGATGTAAACTGGCGCGCCGATATATCGCTCTCGTATATCCTTGCTCCCGGGCTTAAAGGTTCTGTGTACGAAATGACTCCAGCTCCCTGGGGATGATCCAACTCGTATTTTTCCCACCGAGGTTGACTTCCATGAATTTCAACAAATCGCGAACGCAAAAGAAATACCGACCCGTCGGATTATAATGATAGATGAATGACACCGCGACGATTAACATTAGTTCCGAATACCGCGGACATTACACAGGGTGGGTCGCTTAATTGTACCACTTAAATCCACTCATAAATTACTTGTTGTACAAACAAATTTTGTAAACGAATCAGGCACACATTTTCATAATTATTACATGTTACAAATATTTTCTTATACAAGTAGTATATGAGTAACATTAGGTGTCATCCTCTATAACAACAACAATATCGATTTCTTCAAAATCGAAAGATATACTAGAAAATGTTTTGTCTGCCAAGAAGTCATGTAATCTCTCTAAACTCTAACAAGAAACTCCGATCTTGATGAAACCTCGTAGACACGCGGTCTACCTAAAATTATGGTACACGTATTTTGTTATCAGCGAAGACTCAAATTTAAGGGATGAGACTCTCCCACCGAATACCACCCTCCCGTGTAAGTAACAGGGCGCCATAATACGCCATGCATATGTACAGTCGAGGACAAAATTAAGTGGAGATCGTTTAAAGACTACAGTAAAAGCTCCTTCGTTGTCCAAAATCAAGGGCACGCTCGTTGTTCAGTGCCTACCCATTCCACTGCCTGTCAACGCCGAGTCGCTCCGCAGGCGGCGTCGATTGATGTCGGCTCGGGTATATCGGTGTGAACACCACAACATTGACTCGAGTAAACCGAATTTTCAAACTTCTTAATTTTCATTATTTCTTTATGGGACTTTCACTAACTTATTTCTGGCATTTCTCTGACTAAAATGACACCAAACACGATATAGTTTCAACTGTATTTAGTGGTTTAATCGACGGTCAAAGTTTCGAAGGCAACGAGCACAGCAACAATGTGGGCCTTTAAACTGTGCCGGCGACGGCGACACGCTTCGGTCATCCGATCCGTATCTCATTCTGTCCTTCTCTACGTTCGGCTTCCTATTGAAGTCTCGCTCGGCGCGGTCGGCGCGATATCAACACGCAGTCATAAATAAAAAATAGTGTCCGGGCACGCTCGTTGTCTGCTCAGCCCCCCGGCCTTTGGACAACGAAGGAGCTTTTACTGTAATAACATTTTAAAAATTGGATCAAACGATTTGATTGTTTTGAGATTGTAGAAGGACCAGTTTATTACCCAATGTTCGTTGTAAATTCATAAAATTCGGAGTCTAGTAATGATTTATACTTATAATGGTTACAATCTACCGCCTCTTCGCGTTGTTTGTTCTGCTATCAATGTGCCGAAATAATCAACTTTATGTTCGACTGGCTCTACATATGTATCTCGTGTGTCATGTAATAATAAAAAAAAATTAAAATTTCCGCATGCGACGTAGAGTAAAATTGAACAATCTCTACCATCCAAGTACGTCTACCGGAGAAACAGTCCGGCGAATCCGGGATAAAGTGAGAAATCAAGAGAAAGGAAGAACGATAGATTGGAAAACAAATTGTCCATTCCCGATGGAATTTTTGTTTTTCGCAATTCGGCGACAGCGTGGTCGCGCGAGGGAGCGCGTGACTATACAGCCGAGCGTTCCCTTCGCGCATCATCTATCTGGTAGATTCTATCCAAGCTTGTTCACCGCCGTGTGTCCGGATTCCGGATTCGGGAAAGTGTCGAATACGCTCGGTTCACCGGAATTCGAAAAAAATATAATAAAAATGAAAAAAACATAACAACGCGGCGGTGCCGGTGATCGGTGGAGGGGAGGATAAAACAATGCGGACGTATTTGCGAGCCACCGTAAATTTCGTCGCAGTCTATATTCCCGGGGTTGTACAATCGAACCAGTCGACATAATAACACTTGGATGCTGACCGTAAATTTACTAACCAGGATAGCTACCGCTGGTTAAACCGCTATTGGTATTCTCCCCGAGTAGAGTCGTAACCTGGACCAATCCCCTGACCCTGCTGCATGCACGTGTTCGCGACGGTGGGTGCTTGGACTCGGGTTCAAGGGTTCCCCGGGCCCATACGTCGTACCTTCGCTCCGACGAAAATCGCGTTTCCAGTTGCCGCTAATCAGACGTTTCTTGGTTTCCAATTACCTCAGGCGTCTGCGGCATAATGTATTCTTCGACGGAGTATCCGCTGGGAGAGGGTGGAATACGGCGCGATGCAACGCGGCCGAGCAAATCGTAAAACGGAAACAAACGAGCCGCGGCTCTAATTGTCGACCGCGCCGAGCAATTTGTAAATGCGCGGCAGGAACTACAAGCGAGCCGCGGCATACGTGCGTATTCGTATGCACGTATCTGCATTGTAACCGATCGATCGGCGCAATCAAGCCCAATCGGGTATTGATTAAACTTCATTGCCGCTGCTTTTTGCATTTCATCACGTTAAACGATCGTGACTCTTCGTGCGATATCAGCCGAAGCATCGGCCACGGTGAAAGGTCTTTGATAAACTGCGCTGCGGTTTTCGAATCGATCTATGCGATTGATGTATGTATCTTTTCGTAGATGCAAGTTTGTTAGAGTTTTGATCTCTATAGAAAATTGTTTCGCATCCCGATGCATCTCTATGGGATCACGCAGGACAAATATGTTCGAAGGGAACTGTGTACTTTATTGGCTATGTATGCAAATATCTTTTTCAATCGTTTATACATAATGACTAGGTTACGGATATCTATATGTAAGATAAAATGCTTGTGCATCGATCGCAAAATGATAATGTGTTTACTATCATAAAAATAGTACGAGGACTTTCGCGAACTATTTTGATCCTTATGCTAGTTTAAATTGCACATATTCGTTTTTGTTATAAAAGCATAAAATCTATAGTATAATAATGACTTTATGTGCAGGAATAAAGAATTTGCCAAATTATTCTTATAATTTCGGAGAAATTAATCATTTATTTTCATTATGAAAGAAAAAGTTGGTATGACCCATCCGGTAGTTCTAGTGTTAAATAAATCGTTCTCGTAAGAATTCAGGTAATACAGATTCGACATGAAAACAGAACCTCCTATGCGATGTGTCAAACACTTTAACAAACGTGAAGATCAAAGCAGACCTATTCCAAAATTGTTTACATTGCATTACTGCCATCTAACGAATTAAACAGCTTATTTTATGCGCTCTCAACCGTGATTCGCTAATTAGGTAGTCAGTAGGTGCGAGGACAGTTATTTCTCTTTCTAGTTTCATCTGCCTCCTTCACCGAACAAGAATCTGTCCGCTGTAGCCGCGCTCTGATTGGTCCGCGCTCTTTATCGTTAATAACTCCTTAACAAAGCCACGCACAGTATTTTCGCAAAGGGATAAGTTACTTCAAATGAACTCAGGGATCACCCTTTTCCAGGAAGTATACCATTTTTGGGTCACCCTTATGTATAACTTGCGATTAACTTGTAATCAGGAAAGAAGAACCCTATATGTATGTATCATGTATGTATTAAGAGGGTGTTCTCGTTTCCAATGCTCCTAAAATGAATTTTGTAAGTGTTTTCAGCGAGGAGCAAAATTGAACCTGTGAAATTGCCTAATAGTGGTAAAATGTTTAAAGCCTGTTACTGCGACCGATTCGCGAGTTCCCAAAACGCTATAGTGTTATCTCGTCGCTTTCCGGATGGGAGCGAAAAAAAATAAAATTTTATTCGGAACGTAACATTTATATACCTATTTCAAAATTTGCAATTTAAATACAACTAAAGTTTCAATGAACCATTTCTATCAATTACTGCTACAAAATTTATATACGCATAAAGATTCGCAGCCTGACAATGAATTTCCCTCGTACTTTCACATTGCAAACAGATAATTCAGATCTGTCAGCCTTTTTTCCCCGGGTTTTTACAACAATTTACAGCTGGGACAAGCTAGACAAATGCAACGAGCAAATATACACACATATATATTGCATATATACATATACAGGGTGAGTCACGAAGCTTGATTAGCTCAGATTACTCTGTTCCCCGCGGTTCGATTGGAAATTTTTTTGCTAAAATAACATGGTTCAAGGAGAGCTTTAAACTGATTGTACCAAACTTCTTGCCAATCCTTCTTTTCCAGAGTTATCAAGGTCACCTCCAGTTTTTTATAGGTAAACCTACAATTTTTTGACATCCAACTTTTAGACGAATTCGGCACAGATCTTTTTTAACTATTTGAAACAATCCCGCGTGGTGGGGGTGTAAGAGAAATTTAAAAAAAATTTTTGACAAAAGTAAATAAGAGCCACCCTAGAGATCACGTTTGTCGGTAATGTTAAAACTTCAGAGAATCTGTATACCTGGGAAGTGTAGTATTAACGTTAAAGCAATAAAAGGAATATTACCTGGAACTTCATCAGTTCTGTCGTTTATCTCCAGCACGTTTAGGTTTAGCGTGGCTCGGATCCCGTAAAAGAGGGAATCAAACACGACAGTAGAAATTCCTCAGTGCGCGTTTCTTCGTCGATCGCCGACGGCAATGATCGTAAACGAGCAGGAGTTACCGAACTCGAGCAGCAACACGGTGATTCATGACCGGGAACAACGGGGCCCGGCCCAGGACAAGAAATTCGATCGATACCGATCCGGATGAAGGGTTTTCGATGAACCATTGATCGAACGAGCCGTACAGTGAGAACCGGTGTCGGCCAATGGATACTAAAGGCGCGGCCCAGAAATCCCGGAGCCATCGGCACAAGAATCGTCTTGGCTCTCGAAGACTTTGGTCCCGCTTGGCTAGATAATGCGGGCCGCGTCGTGTCGCTTCGGTTAGAATCCCGGCAAGTTCTTGCTCGTTCGGTATACTCCCACCAGCTCGAGAGGAATTCCCAAAATTGCCGGCGTTACTGCGGACAAAGACTCACCGGGCAAAGTTTCGATTTCCGTGCCGGTCGGGGATTTAGGGACGACACGGAACGACGCCGATGCTGTTCTCCAATTAAGAATCTCACGGACATCGCCGTAAAATCGAACCGTTTAAATTCGTCGCACCGTCTTCGAACGCGTTTCATTCGCTATGGTTACCGTCGCGTCGCCTCGCGAGGACTCACGATACAACCTAGCTTGCTATTTCTGAGCCACCAGAAAATTTTTAACGTGCAATCAAATTCTACAGTAACCGTGGGATAGACATAAGCTCTTCGAGCACGTATTCAACACCTATCTTTGTTGTATCTGGCGTATCTGTCCAAAGACACTTCTATATTCACCCTCGTAACGCTACTGGTGCGTGACACGATCCTTTATCGTTGATTGAAATGAAAATTTATCATTTAATTCGCAAAAGTAAATGTTGTGGTAAGCAAAAATGTTGGTCAACGTCATGTTCCTAATTTTTATTAAGGTATACACTTTTCTATGTGAGGAAGTCCCTAATATGTAATTAATTAAACTTACATCTGTCATATTTTTCATATAACAAGAAGATTGTATTTCAGAAGTTTCTAACTGGTTACTATAACAGAATATGAAACGCGTATTGTCTGCGAAAGTTGTACCGGCCCTCTTACATGCCCTCTAGTTCTAAAGTTTAATATTAATTATTAACATCCAATTTATATTTTCACAAGGAGTAAAAATATACACGAGAATTAATAATTCTAGATGAATAAATGAGTAAATTACACAGACGTTTTGCACAACTATTTCAGCTTTTTTCATATTCAACGTTAACGCCTTGCAATACAATGAATAACGAATAAAACTCGTGATGAAGATAAAAAAAATGTTATGTTATATCTTTATTTTAGGACAAATTAAATTCTATTCTTTTGTAATCAATATGTGCACACACTTAAACATTTTCTTTTGTAAAATAATGTAGTATTTTTATATTATCTTACATTGATCTACCATATGTCTCGGACATTATCGAAGATAGATAAAATGAAAACGAAGGCGTCTGTTTAATGAATGACTTCTATTCCAGACGTTGTACATTAAAAAGAAATATAATCAACGAAGGATTGTCGATTTTGTGACGACTCTATGTATATGTAAAATCAAGCAAGACCGTGAGACTAATTCAATAAGTCTGATTCTAAGCTGGCAAGGACCTCGTGACCTTTTCTAAAATGTTTCACCGGAATAGCAGCATGACGCAAACGCTCGTAAAAAACGGAATCGATTGTTCTACATAAATTCGATGGTGACACGATGTTCTCATTCCCGCGCGAGTCAACGTAAATCGAACCACTCGCGTTCGTTCCAGCCCGTCGAGATCGATCTACATTTGCGTAAAAGTATGTACTCACGCACACACGCTCTTGTCCCAAGCAAATTACGCTCCTCTTAACGCCACTATTACAATAGCTGCGTTATTAGACAACCAATTTGTCGATCTGAACTTCTAAGCGCTGTTTTACCCACTGCTTTTTATTCCGTCGTAATGGAATGTGCTAGAAAGTGATCCATACGAGATAGTTGACATATATGACTACGTAATTTTCATATGCGTTTGCACAAACTCCATAAAGTCTTGAAATGATTAATTTCTACCGGGAAACTGAGACGTTCAATTTAATCAAAGTGCTTTTCTCATTTTCGCATGTAACTTTAAAAATTGCAATTTCTTCGAAATCTTATTTGCAAGTCATTTAGTAAACCAATGCTTCATCAAACCAATGCTAATTGCTCATAAAAAGTCAGGTCGTTTGATACAATCGTCAAAAAGTTATATCGTTCAAAAGGGCGTACGAATATTTTTTACATTCACTATATGAGCGACGATGGCGAACATTTCGTGCTTTTCATCAACAATTTAAGAACATTATGTCAACTGTGTAGTTGCGAAAATGGGCCACCATTAGACGGTTATAAAAAAGTCACAAAAATCACTTTGCATTGGCATTCCAAACAGACTCCGGCCTTAATTTTGAAACTGCCGAGTGCCGATCGTAGAGGATAGCGCCACAGGAAATCTACACGGTGAACCTAATTAACACTTGACCTATTTGCAGCTGCATTCCGTTTCCGAATCGAACGTTAGAACGTGTTCATCGATTCGGCCGTCGCTAGTCGGCGTCGCGGTGAGAACATCGCCTGAACCGTCGCTAGTCGGCGTCGCGGTTGTACAAACGCGAAATAACGTAGGGCGAGCGGGCGGGAAGTAACACGTGTGGCCATACGCACGTACATGTAGGCAGAGACGTAAGTCTGACGCAATGATACATCACCGTAATGAAACCGCGAGGCGACAAGTTTCTGCCTCTTTCCTGCCATCAGTTTCCCCGTGTATACGAATGTGATTTTCCTCCTGTAAGCATTTCCTTCGTTCTCCTCTCAGGTCCGCCCGTCCCCGTAAACCATTGTCGGAGTTCGCGTCCCCGCTACACCTTATAAATCATGGTTTACCTTTGTTTCGGTGAACGATGTCTCGGGGAAAACACGAGCCAATCGGATTCGCCGATATCGTGACGGTAACACGATGGAAATCCTATTCGTTAAAGCAACCGTCGCGTCGTCGACTCGGCGAAACCTCGTCGGTAATTGAACAGCTCGGGGGTTGGGAGCGTTAGCGGAACTCGCGGAATGACGATCCGAATTTCCGCGCGTTGTAAATCGTATCGGGACGGTGAACCGGTTTCTTAGTTGATTAATTGATAGAGAGCGGGCTTATCAAAGTGTTACAGCCATTGATCCCGATCTAATCGATTCGTTAACACAAGCATATGTAGACGTTGGTAATTTTAGAGAGCGTCAGGCTTCTATCGTCGAACTGTTAATTATCATGATCTCGAATCTGAGAATGTGGAAATTTGTACCCGTATCCTGCGATTGATACGGTGTTTACATTATACGGAATTAAATATTTACCGAAGGCATTTTTCTCATGTTCTAGTCGCGTGTTTACTTCCAGTAACCTCTTCGGTATCAAATAATGTTTACACTGTCTTAAAGTCGAATACGACGAAAAGCTAAATATTTCACATTTCCACTACTGTAAGTCGAGTAATATGTTAGTAAAAACATCATGTGAAACGTGTTTTGAATTCGTCTCGATATCCTCTAAATATGGGGAAAAGAAAAAATATGTGGTCCTATTTGTTATACCCAAGGTGACCTCGATTTCGCCATGAAAACAAACTGTTTTTGAAATGCGCAACTCTTGTTCTATAGTTTTTTTTGTCAGATGGTTGCTAGGGGGTGAAAAATCGTGCGTCGCGTTACAGGTAACACTCTGTATAATTATATAATACATATATGTTCGAGCGGCGAGCTTTCGGATGCTTTCGCCAGCCACTGCAAATCATCTTCGGATTCCGGGGAACCGCATCTGAACGACCGCAGAACTCTGCGAATCCTCCGCAACTGTCTGCCACGGTGGACAATCCGAAAACTGAGAGACCCGCCAGCAAACCACGTCTATGCGTCGCCGTTTCGAAGACGGTCGAAAACCGATGGCAGCCAAACGAGCCCAAACTCCTCGCGTGTCTCTCATGTAAACACGGGGATAATACGATTCCCCGGCTGCGACTTTGTTCAACCGCGCGCGCGCGCGCGCGCGAGCATGGCAACTTCACGCAATAATGAACTCTTGCAATCCCGTAACCAGTCCTCGTTTCGAACTACTTGGAACTTAACAGCCCGAACTTAACCGTGAGGATCCTTTGGAAGTCAAGAGGATCGGGGCATAGATCGTCACTGTTCTAACGACACCTGGGTGCATCGTTAAGAGTTCGCGACTGAGAGGACACCCCCGAATGCACAAACAACCGGAAAAGGATAGAGGTTGGCGCGAGGGTTAGGCTCCGGCCAGAGACACATAGAACGAGACTGTGTGTGTGAAAGAGAGACAGAGAGAAAGAGACATGCGGAGAAAGAAAGAAGGAAGAGGCGATAGAGGCTGGTCTGAGAGAATGGAACTGACATCGGGGAGGAGGAGCGGGGTGAAATCGAGAGGGAGGCTGTGTCACGACGGGAGATCCAGGGCCAGGCTCATGCATATGCCACAATCTCATTTGACTGCATAATCACATCGGGCCCCACTGGGATCAGCCGTGTCAACAAGTTACATATTTTTCTGCCCCGTGTATCCCCTTTTCGCGTGTTCCTCCCGCGATCCATTGTCCTCCTGCACGCCGATTTGCCCGCCGCTAATTCACGACAATTGTTTCATCCCCTATCTGACGACGACGGTGCCAAGGGACCGAGCGATATGAGAAGCCTGTGTTTGTTTTGTCGTAATCCTTCGTCTGATACGCTCGATCCCGCCACTGAAAACGGAGGACCATTCCCCAGCCGAAGATACGGAACACTCCTATGGAAATGATAAGCGGAAATTGTCTAATTCGAACGAGAATAGGGTGCTGAGTTTAGCGGACGTTTTCTTCTGAGCGGTCGCAGCCGGGCTTTGATGTATAAACACTTGCACAGGCAGTGTTTTGACTATCGAATCCTTATGTAGATACAGGACCATGGTAATGTCTCGATACATGCGAAAAATTTCGGATAGTCGAGTGGTACGACATTGGTGATATTTTGTCACTGGCATTTTCAAACTCGATTTTCTCGAATACGAAGCTTTGGATAAAACAATGTTATACTAAATGTTTATCTTTTTTTATGTAGAATCACCTCGTGCCCGGTCGTATGACGATTACCAACCCACGCTGTATATCTAAATAAGAGGAAGCCTTATTCGTTACAATACGTTAAATCCACGACTGAAGTGTAACCGTGAGCCTTCTGGAGCAGGATCAATTCTCCACTAGCTTTCTCGATCAATTCTCCTTCTAGGATTATTGTTTCCTCAGAAAAGTCGATCAGGAAACGTGTCTTTGCTCCGAGAATTTTCCCCTCGTCGCAATCCCAACGTATCGAGGCACTCTTGATAACATAGCCGACCTCGTCGGATAACACAACGTCCAGACGTTCAAAATATCAGACGTTCAATTGAAATTGCTAGCTTCAATATAAATGTGTTCGATGCATTCAACAGACGCGTACGTGCGGATGTGCATAGATAATCCCACCTTAAACCACAATCTGTAAACTAGTAGCGAGTAAATGTAACAACATGGGGCAGTTCAAAGCCCCAAGTTATACACTAACACAACGAAGCTGTGCTTTAGTTTTTATCGACTATATAGAACGAAGTTTTACAGCAGCAGTTCCGAACACTGCCCACTCCGCAGGTGTGTTCCAGCTCCTGCACATTCCACAATACGTGTTAGGACTACATAAAACTTAATTTCATAGGATATAATCGCAACAGCCAGTTGCATCTATTTTGTTCTCATGTAAAATTTATTCGGTGCATGGTTGAGTCTGTCCAATTTATTTTGCAGAAATCGATCATTGGCAAATATGGAATTGGGAATGATGATGTCCTGCGCTGGTCAACATCTTCTCCAAGCTAAACATTCATATTGCAACACTTTTCCGGACGTCTACGTTCGGTCGGTATCGATTTACCTTCGGATTCACAACCAGATCTCCCTTTTCAATTTATCAACCCGGTCAGCTGGTCGTATTTACGAAATCTGACTACTGATCACGGCAGTGAGGAGATGAAAAACGAATCCATGATCCATCCTGTTATGCGCGTCGCTATAATATCTGAGAACACGGCCGAGGTTGACTGGTATACTATCACCGACGACGATACGTCTTGTTTCGGAAGCCTCGGATAAGAGGCTTCGGGAAGATCCGAAAGAGATCGAGGAACGAGGTCACTGACGATCGCGACACGACTTTGATTTCGTTTTGTTCCGTGTGTGCTATCCACACTCCTGTTGTCTCCGTTACAATCGTATCACCCATAGCTCGACTTAGCTCGGCTCGATGCGAGACGCAACGCAATAAAAACGCGATGGAACCTTTCCTTTCTCTTTACGTCACCTTTTTGTTTCAATCCGCCCGACAAAAACACCACGGAAACGATGAATTTATACCGGACGAATTCGTACGATTGTATTATATTTATAAGGTTCTCTTTTGTTCCGATCGAATATTCAATTGAATTTTTTTGTCGGCGCCCCGGCACAATTGGTGTCTAATCGGAATGAAGCTTGAATATATTAAAGTACCGTTATTCGTAGCTAGACTACGGATTTTATGCGTTTATGACAAAAATGAATAGGTACGATTTAAAACAGTGAAAGGATTGATGAAAGATTTTAAGGGTATTAATATATGTATTGTTTTTACTATATTAAGTGTATTAGTTCAAGATATAATTTTCCATTTAACCCCTGTGTTTTACGATTCATGCACAAACTTTTTATTTTTTCAAAATCTTTTTTGCACGTAAAAAAGTTATACTATTTCAAAGGACGTTCGAACACTTTGGAGATCAACTGTATGTGGATAATGTATTCTTCGATTTTGTGAAATTTTTATATTTGCTGGACGAATAATAGTTAACAATACATTCCATTCATTTTTTCACAAAGAGAACTGCCCTTTGTCGAAGAGCTTATCAAAGCGGCAATAAAACTTTTTATCAAATTGGTACGAAGGTTGTTCGAGAAGGACGACCGTCAGATAGGGAGGAACGATATCTCATGTGGAGGTCAATTTATTGACAATAAAGAGTTCGTTTCCGAGATTAATTTGTTCATCGATAGAAATATTCGAGCGGGCGTAGCAAAATCGTTCAATACTTACAGTGTTATTAGATCATCGTTCTGTGATGTCTAGCAGATTTCAATACATAAGCAGTTTACACCGGAGGATTGCTGGTTCAGATTCCATTTGTTCCGCCTGTCACTTTGTGACGTATGTCCCATCCAACTCGACGTTCGCTCCACCCTTTCCGTAACGTATAACAACGCTTTATATATTACATGTATTACACGCACCGATCGTGCTCTCCTCCGCTTGAGCGTCGCGCACACGCGAATGCAAGCTCGCATGCACTGCGCGGGACGTGGGGAAATATCGTTCCGAATTTTTCATCGCGATTTCACCCTTACATAATACACGTAAACCGAACTGTGCGTGCACGCGCGCGCAGCGAGTGAAAATTCTTAAATTAATTCAAAGAGACTACACTCTCAGGCTGTGCAATCTGTTCACGTGCATAACCATTTATTTCCGATGACCTTTTTCGAAAATAAAATATGTACTGAAACTAAAATGATTCTCTAGTAATAACTCTGCCGTCATACGAGGTATAAATAACAAAGTTCAGTACGTATTTGGATTTGTCACTTTGAAAATCGTTTCTGTAATACATCTTCGTAATCTGAATACGAAAGGAGAGCTCTAATGGGTAGGTAGCTATACAAACGTAAGGCTTCACCTCAGGAAACCAACATTTTTTTAACTTTTTTAAACGTAATCCAAATTTTAATGTTAGGAATTCACTGGTTCAAAAGTTATACTTGTGTAGAACTGAGAGATTTTAAGCGGTTTTGACAGATAAGAGCGTCGCCATAAGTATGGACGAAATAATCTACTCATTTTTCTCATGAACGGATAAAATCCGCAGTCTAATTATATTGTTAGCACAGAAATGTGTTTAAACAATGGTTAAAGTAAAGAAAGGAACATAAAACGTGTTAATTTTGTGGACATTATTCAATTTATACCAACAACTAAACTTACAGTGGTTCAAGGAAAATACAAAAGAAATAGTTTTACAGCGTGACCACAGAATTGATCTCTATTATTTTCATCGACAAGAGTTCATCAACAGCAGACTTCACAGACGGTAAACTTGATCGATAATAATTTTGACTGACATCAACAATGACCAATATATAGGGTTTAACCAACTAATTATATGAGGCTCGGACAAAGTTCGGTTTCCAGGATTATATCAGTTTACGTTCTATTCTTGCCCCTGCGATTGCATAATTGACAGAGAGATACATACATGAGCGTTGCTTGTTCGTTCGGAATAAGCTAATTCAAATTAGTATCAATTCACATTTGACCGATATTCAAAAGTAATGTCTTAGTCGAAAATAGGACCCCCAGAATTATTATAGTATTGGTTTGAACTAGATCTTGCGTAAACAATGTTATTAGAAACGTTCACTCGATGTCACATTTAATAAGTTACCCGGTTTTTATTCAAGTTTTAAAGGAAGTGGTTATTGTTTGATACATTGAAAATAAGCCAATTTCACGTTCGGTTTTTTCAGCATCCACTGCAGCTACCAACTTCAAATTTTTTGGACATCTAGTGTCATACTATTTGTAGTAAAAAAAATCTTGAAATATCAAATAGAAAAAATTGTAGTCCTATAAATGAGTGAAATTTTTTACACTCGTACCTTTAACCTAAACGAAGCTGGCTTGTTTTCTGTGTACCGAATAAAATTCCTGCTGCCCTTAATAGAGCGTGTAATAACGTGAAAAAATGTTCATGGTAACTAACAATAAACGATGGTACTAACGCGATATTACGCGACTTAAGAAAAGTAAATAATGAATGTGTGCATGTAATTTTAACATTTCGTAACTGTCGAGCCCGAAAAGCCTTCTCCATCCCCTTAGCCATTCTAAGGTTAGCCATTCTAAGTGGTTGAATAGGGCTATGTTAGCTCTCACAGAGAATGTGGACGCTTTGATGAATTGAATGATGTCATCTTCTATTCATCAACCAGTTCGAACCACTTTCAAAAATGGGCTTAACAGTGCATAAAGCTCGAAGGGGTGAGGAAAGAATTACCGGATCTCCGAACGGGGACACCGCAAAACTCTTAAAAATTGATGCAAGTTTTTACATTCATGGTGACCGCTACGCTTCCATGTGGTTCAATCGTTACATTTTGACTGTCGTCGACTTTCGTTAACGGCCCCTTCAGTTGTCGACGTCAGAAAAACCGCGTGACTCAAGACAGTACCTTCACTCTAATTGTAAGCGTGAACACAGAGCTCTAGAAGTTTCACTTCAAGTGTCTTTTCTAAAGAAGAAGAATGTCACGACAAAAAACTTCTCTTGTGTTAAGAGTCTTAACGTTCGACATTGACCTACGTTAATGGGAGTTCCGCCATGGACAGTTTTGAAATTCCGGAGTTCAATTTGCGATAACGAGAATTCTTCACAGGCACGTATAAAGGAATTGAAGGGCGCTTAATTTCGTTATTCCGGGCTACGAAAATGTAGAATAGCCACGTTCTAGATGAGTTTCCAAGTAAACGGCCTAGTGTAATGAAATTTCGAAGATACTCGATCGGAGACGCCGGCAATACCAGTCTTCCGAACATCCCTCGTAACATAAACAAGGGTAGCTTCTTAGTCCCTACGGGTTTCTGCGACACGGCGCGGCAGGGAGAAGGAGAGTTTACTGGACGCGAGTCCTCCGACGACCTCGTCAAACATCGTTAATTAACCCCACTACATGGGCGGTGTGCAAATAACGTTTCCTACTGATTAGGCCACCCTCGTGGAGCTTCGAACAATGTGCATTACATATTCCTTTTCTAGCCACCTGGCCGGGTACATGCATACGTTAGGTATGAAAGAAAAGCTTACACGGTTGGGTTCGAAGCATCGGCGCCAAAGAAATTTAATCCGGGACGCGCACACACATCTACTTCTTTGTGATTTAATCCTTTGATGCCACTTCGAACTAACAGTAAACTTCCTTTTGCAGTTATTGGGAAAACAAATTTATGTACGAAAACGCTACTTTCATTCTTTGCTTTTCTATTAACTTTTTTGCACATGTTCTGGTCTTTAACTTTTAAGTTACATTTTAGTGCTGAATATTTCACACACATCCAGACATTGATATTGAAAAATTTGAGTCATACCTTATACACAAAAGTGACTACGACTCGAACACGACATTTTCAAACATTGAATTCAAAACAAAAATGTATTCATACGCAACGAATCTTCCGTAGCTCGATTGACTCAAATCCCAATGAAAACGTAATCAGCGATATAAATAAACATAGGATCTCTTAAACGGCTGATTGAAATTTCGATAACCTGTTTCTGTTATCTGCCTGTTCTCCGAACAAAATAGTATTCGTCTCTGTCTCCACTTGAGGAGCAGCACCCTGACCCATTTTCGAGAACAACCTCGCCTGATTCGCCAATCAAGTCGGGCGCAAGATTCTCTGCGGCGGACCAGCAAATAACGAAAAAGGAGCAAAGCGTGTTCGCCTCCATTTCGCAGATATCAGCATCGCGTGGGAGACATCGTGACGGAAGGGAATGTTTCACTTATCTCGCGATCACTTAGAAAGCAATCCCCCTGCGCCGGTTACGGCCCTTCTTCATGGTAAGATTGCATATCTTGGCTGCACAGCATTTGCGAGCAAATCCCTTGACGGCGGCGTTAATAACGAACACGGGGCAAACGTGTACATATGGTTTTTCCAGCTCCTTTCTTCCGTTTCCTTTTTGCCCTGGCCAGGCGGCACGACCCGGCCCGGCCCTCCGCTGAAACGGCACCCTTCTCTTCCTTTTCCTCTATGGTATACACCGCATATCAGGACGTGAGTGCTCCACAGCCACGTAGCTAATTATCCCTGAAAGCGAGGCGGCCCTGAAGGTGATCTATTCGCGGTAGGAAATTTCTACGGGCAAGAGAGCCTCTAGCTGCGAGTCCGTTGGAACGAGATAGCTAGAGAACTGGGGGGAGCAGGAGATACTCGTTTTCGCGGAATGCAAATGAGAGGTGGAAGACGAAGGAGAACGGTGGGAGGGGAGGGACAGCTGAAGGACAGAGAGCGCACTAAAAGGAAGAAATTCAGTCGACTCGTTCTAACCCCGCTCCCTCGAAGGGACCGTGCAAGCACTGGGAAGAACTAGAATCGCCGCGCCGCGCCGTGCCGCGCCGCCACCCCCAGACGACCAAGGAGTCGGCGGGCGAGGGAGGAATGAGAGATGTAAGGTAATTAAAGCGAACGTGCACCACCTTGTAGGAGATTTAAAAGCTCGTAACTTTTTATGATTTACATTCCTTTCATTTAGTCGCACGTACCTACGGATAGACTCTTGCTGCCGTTCCATCTTCTTCCCCTCCTCCCGGACCGCCCCTCGACCCCACCAGTCGTCTATTCCGCCACGTTTCTTCGTCGTCTTTTTTGTTCATCGTTCGCTCCTTCCTTCTTCGTTCCGCTTCGCAATCTTGAGATTACGCGCGACAAGTTCGCCTGCGCGACGCGAGACGCGCCTCGCCGCGACAACCTTCCGAACGCGAGTTCCAAACTTCGGATCTGTTTCCTTTACCGACGTTGCTCGATTAAGCTTCCCCCACGATCGCCGATTAATTGAATATCTCCCCTCTTGTTACGTGATCGATCCATCCTCGACCCGCCTCTCCCCTCCTTTACCCCCGTCACGATGATAAACGTTGTTCACAGAAGCAGTTCGAAATTACTCCCTTCGCGAATGACGTTTTCCATTTCGGATTTTTATAGTCTGTGTAATCACAGCAAATAAACGCACTATTTGACGATGGTGGAAAAACTCAAAAATATGAAGATGTCGATCTTGTAAACGAAGAATGCGAATAATCGAAAAATTCAATTTGTACCCTGCTACAATCAAGAAATTTGTAATTCGTTGACAGAACATGTTGGTTAAATTTATGTTTGTTTAAAGTGACTGTTCAAACTTGGACATTTCCTGTGCAACAATCTGATAAAATGTTTTCTCTTGCTCTAACGTACATCGTGCGGCGTAATATTGATGAGAGTTCGCATCAAGGTGGTAAACATTAACTGCTCGCGACTGGCTAGCACATTTATTGAAGTCCGCTTCGACAGCCAGCGGAACGATGAGCATAATCCGTCGGCAAGCAGATTGCAGGGCGAGGGAGCGCAGCGATGTTTAATATTTCGCGCGACGAAATACGCAAAGACTCGTGAAATGGCCTAATACTTGTCATATAAAACGTTCGTGCGCCGTTTCGTCGCGTCGCGTCGTCCCGGCCCTGCCGTCGTGATTCAATTTCTCATCCAGGACGTCGTCGCGGGGCTCGAGACGCAAATAGGTGCTTATTGCAACGTTTAATCGCGACATCGGGCAACTAATGTCGTCAACCGGATTCGTCGCAACTCCGAAGTTTACCAACGTGACGGTTGCCACCGTCGTCGGTCTCTGTATCGCTTCTTCCACCAATACAAGCGGAACTTGGACGAAGCTTCGTGATGATTTCACGACTCCTCCCATATAACTGGGATTAATCATGAGCACGCTATGCGGCTAGAAACTTAGAGAACCAAGACGGTATCGAGTTGTATTATATTATAGCGTGTACACAGATAAATTCCCACTGACACATATACAATACATAGAAACATATCTACGGAGACAGACACGTATGAGGATACAGCCCGCGCAACTCTGTGCCGTTCACTTATACATATACACACCGGTATATAATACAACGACTCCGGCGAAATTAGGCGGAGACCAACTTTGGATGCCAACTTCCTACTTCCGACCTTGTCTTTTCTATCCTATAGAAAGCCCCCGTGCACCGAAGACCAACGGGGACGTCTGTTCAAAAGACAATGGGAATATTAGAGATGCTCTCTGAACACGGTTCGCGCAGTTATCGATTAACTCGAGCGTACAGTGCGCTGACAATAAGCCCGCGCGGAACAGTGGCTAGGATATGTGCTCGATCGCCGATTCACAGTATTACCGGTGCTCTCTCGATGTAAATGACCGTGTTAACGAATTTATCGTCTTCGACGGCGCATTGTTAACGCCGCAGTCCCGGATCAGAAGACAGCTGGCCGAGCGGCCGGGTTTATTTCCCTTTAATGGGGCCGCACACCAACTCGGACCGACTTACGAAGATCCACGTCCAACCACTTCGACGATTACGATCTTTCAAAATTTCATTCCTGTTTCTACGTTCGTTCGACAATTGGTCATTTAGCTCACAAGGAGAAGTCACAGTGTCGATTTTAATGAAACTTTTTCGGGTGGATCTAGAGCATAAACAAGCAGACTCTCATGTCCGAGCGTTTTTGACAATACTCATTATTCATAAAGATAACTAACATTTAATTTTATGATCTCCAGATAATATTTTGATATACTCCATCAGCTTAATTTTGCTCTAGATTCGCAAGAAAAAATTTATAAAATCGACGACCCCAGCACTGTGGGGAAAGGGAAAACTTTTAAATAAAAACAAGAGTACCGCAGATGATAAAAGAGTATACCAAGTCCTTACAGTATTGTCCGCAATAAAATCCATGCTTATGAATCTTTTATTGCAAGTATGATTTGAACTGACTATTAGAAAATTCTGTGGTTTCCATAGGTAATGGTTTCACGCGCAATTACCATAATCGCATACTTAAAGCGCAAAGGACAACCCCAACATTCTTTCGCGACATTAATCATCGTTGATCCGCGCGTGTTTGATCAGCTAACACGCGCCACGAAAATTGATTGCCGCTCGGTTCCATTGAGCAAAATCGCTGGCTCTCGCCTTTTAAAACGTTTCGACGAGAACTAAAGGCGAGTCCGACCAATAACTGATGGAATGCTGGCGAAGGAGAAGGAATTTATTCCAACAAACGCAATATTATTATCCTTTTGCAAACGGCCTTCAGCCATGCTCGACATTGAAATTTCAATTTATGCAAATCTTGTTTTTTAAATTTTTCAATAAAATTGACTCGGTTGCTTTATATATTATACTTTCATATAATCCCAAAATGTGTTTATTCTGTTCAATAAAGTTATGCTTCCATCACAAAACCTCTCATCCAGACTGACTTTCTCAATAAAATCCGTGAACAGCTATTGTATTACTGTTTAGTTTAGTTTTATTGCAGTCTGACACTAGTTTAGTCTCTAAATCAGCTTTTCAACTATTTTGACGGCGCCTCGCCTTTATAAAACATCATCATCATCATCATTATTATTATTATATTACATTGTACATGGTGGGAGATTTAAATGGGAATATTTAAATATCTTTGTTACTAATGATTTTACGAAGTACATCACGAGTGCATTAAACACATAGTATTGTACATACGTAGGTGCAGGCAAAATTTTGTAAACTATCATTTTTGCATGAAAAGCAGGAAATAACTTAATTTACGATGTTTAATTTACCATCGATTTAAATCAAAACAATGGATACATTAAAATTGTCGAAGAACGAAAGGCACACCGAAGAAAAGAGAAGGAAAAAGAAAAGTGGAAGAAGAAAATCGAAAATGTGTAATACGAAACAGACAGCTGGATTTGTCGCGGGACCACCAAACGATCTAGTCTTTCCATTCGTCATTAAAATATGCATCGATGTACGGTAGCCTGGATGGATCACCAATCGTGGATCCGTTTTTCCAATTTCCCGCGACCCCGCGTCTGCCGAGATTTACGCGTGACGTCGGACTCACGCCGTAAATTCGAAGAGGACACCCGGAGATAGTAAAGAATGGAGTAGCCCCGTCCGCGTTCGCGGATATTGTCAGCAATCTTGTCGTGACCTATCGAAACCGATTAAAAAATTCAGTCGGCCGATATTGTCAATAACTCATCGGTATTGTTGTAATTGGTCCCAACGGAAAAACGGTACCAGCGACAAAGTCAGGAATTAAACTTTTTGCCCGTAATATATCCTTACATATAGTTCGATGAAGGCCTTGGAGAAATCGTTTTCACACAGAATCCAATTCTCGTAGATTATTTCGTAAATATCAAAGTAAAGATAGAGAAGAATGATACAAAGTGGGGCCAGAAATCACTAAGCAGTTTCAAGCGTTAATAACTTTTTTTAAAATTCTTTTTTATCAGATCTTATAATGGAGACCTTGGAGTTTAACTATGGAAGCACTCACGAAATAACAGCGAACTCGCACATCACATCCAGGACGTGATAGGTAAATTATAAAAGTGTTGATCTAAAATACAATTAATCATTAATAGTATGCAGGTTTTGTGCATTTATAAGAAATAGAAAATTTTAAGGACATTAGAACAATCTAAGAGTATTGGTCTATTATTTAGGACTTTTAAAAAATATTAAAAGAAGAAATACAATTTTCGTTTGACTTCTGTTCTTTATGACCAACTTAGCTTTTACTTTGCGTCAAGATCCACAGTTTAGCTATTGATGGTTGTTAACGTAGCCGTATTCTGGTAATTTACATAGAAGTTTGCGAATGCTATAAACGAACAAGATGGCCTGCAGCCGAGTCATCAAACTTCTCAAGTTTGGGCCGCGAAAAAATAAGTTCGGTTAACGAAATGGCATATGAAGTTCAGAAAATAGAACTTTCTTCTTCTAGATATAAGAATACGTGACGCGAAGTGATTTATTCAGTTCCTCCGTATCCAAACTTATATTACCATTAACGTGGCTCCTAATTCGATTGGATTGAAAACGATGCCGCAATGTAGGTTGGGCGAGCCTGGGAAGCTCGACGAGTCCTCTTAAGAGTATTGGATGATAAATAAAGGAATTTTATACGTCTGTGAAGATACACTATCGTCTCTCAACCAAACGACGAATGACAGGAAGCTGTTTTACCGTGGAAGCCACGAGTTTCTGGAAGTATGAAGGAACAATTTTGGAGATCGACCGCGCGATATAATGGATGGCGTACTGTTTAAAACTGGCTCAATCGCTCGAAAATATTTACTGGAGCTTTGATTCTTCGCTCTTCTTCTTCTGTGTTTTATGTCGTATCGACTGCGAGATCATTAACGACGATATTGGCTCTGAATGATATCTTGGCGTATGTACTAAACATATTTAGAATTTCCATAATATAGTAAAATCAATTGATATAACACAAAGTACGTGAGAAGTAAAATTTGTTAGAATTGTGACCCGTTTTATAATTACCGATATAATTACGGATGAATGTAGGGCATCGCGAAGTTTAAGATAAAATGGGAATAACAACTTAGCTTTATTGTCGTACAATTCTCTATATTTGTTATAGGTCCAGGACCTTATTTTCAGGTCGCGCGATCACGATGAAACTGGCCCGAACAGCGTTATTCCCATTTGTCAATGTTTTTCACAGCGACAACAAAACATTTGAAAATATCACAGTTCGTCCGACAACGTAACCAGACGACGAATAACAAGAGCTTCGAACCGGTCCAATACAGGCATGTCAGTTCGCGCGGCTGTCAGCGGATTTGATCTCGTCAGATTGCCTGGAAATCTAAATGACCGGACGTGCCGCGCCGTCCCGTGCAAATATCCGAGGGTAAAATGACCGAGTACAACAGTGAAATCGGTCGACTATAGTCGCGCACGATGTTTAACTTTAATTTAATCTATAAATTGACTCCGCGAAAAATCGCGCTAATTTATTGCCTCGTTAAATCGACCAAAAAGATAAATCCCACGGACGGAAAAGGGTCGCGGGACCGCGTGTCAAATGTTTTATCGATTCTATCGATAGCGGTAGTCGACTGAATTCGAGCCTCGCCGGAAGTCGAGCGACGAGACTTTCGCGGTGTAATCATGCTGCTGCCGCAATCATGGGTTATCCAGCTACACTGGTTCCAAAACATATCTGAATAATAAATTTCCTATTTTTGACGAGTCGTCGATATTTAAACTATTCTAATTTCGCAAAAAAGAATCGTATGACAATAAACTCGTTTGAAAACTTGAAGCCTCTGCTTTTGCAATACTAGTCAAGTTCTTGAGAGGGTCTCTGTAAAGAGGAAGTTTCAATCTTCAAATCTATGGTGGATTCAGTGATGAAAAAAATTTTCCACTGCTTTTAGAGACGTTTTAATTTGCAGCCTTTCCGGGGAAAAAGCATGTTTTCAGTTTCTCATTAAACGTCAACAATTTGAAATGTAGAAAATGTAAATAGATTTTCTTAATATATTTTAAAATATCAATTGATATTCCTCTAAAAAGATATATGTTACGCAGATGTGTAAAATGGCACGAAAATCTATAATACGGTGAGTTTGAACGAACCTATTAAGTGATGAAGCCGATTATGATAAGCAACGATGTAAAATGATACGCTACGTATCATATTAATTGAATCCAGCTGAATAGTATAGTTTCAAAGAGGCTTATTATATGGGTGGAAATTTACAAATATTGAAGCTCAGCATATAGAAATGTGGTGAGAACTGTTTATACGCAGAAATTATGATTGAATGTATTGCTTTAATATTGCATTAAGTCCAATGAAACGTTTCTATTCAATGTCACAATCTATGCTCGATAGAAATTACATGTAATTTTAGTATGTGGTGGAAAAATCACGAATAATATACATAGAACAATAATGATTTTTTATTCAGTTTTCATATTTTCGAGTATAGATACTTAATTTTATTGTATGTACTTGTTATTTATCACTTGAATTGATACATGTAGGTGCACACTTCGTAAATATTTAGTGGTATCTGCTTAGCTTTTAATATACTAAACTTTTTAACTTGGAATTCTTCTAACTTCTTGGAGACTTGCTATCTCATATTATCCGTATTTATCATATTCTCTGATAGAACATAATTACAAGCTAGAGTGAATTATACTGAACTTTGTGCATACTTTACTGTTTCGCGAAAATTTGCGTGATCTGTAAATGATTAAAGATCAGAATTCTAATTAAATTATTATCTTAAATTATTTAATTGTCCCATATTGAACATAAAAAAATACTTCAATAGACCAGTGCTACAAGATTCATTTTGGTAGTTACAACTTTCACCTACATACATATGTATAATAAATAAGAAGGTATTCATTTACGAGGTACGATTTAGGTGACCGATGTACATATGGCATCTTTCTCTTAGGTACACAAGACTGAAGAAGGTGCGAGCAAGTCTACCATAATTCAGGACAAGCTGTAGCCGGGCCGTAGAGTTCCCCATTGTGTACAAGTGAACAGAATATTCTTATTACAAGAAAGTTTGGCAGCAAAAGATCTTAGAAGTTGCGTTCCCATAATGGAACTTTTTAATTAAGTGTGTACAACCGGTGCCATAAAAAAGTGTACTGTTTTGCGACGTCAGAGAAAATAATTAGACGGTTTGGGAACACAGTTTTGTCAGTTTAGTTTCAGAGTATACATATTTAGAATACTTATTAGTAGACTGCGGATTTTATGCAAAAATGAGTTCGTGCAATTTAGGATGGTAGATAAAATAAAAGAATGCAAGAGAGAATGTCGATGTATTATTTTCAATTTAATAGGGACATTCAAGAAAGAAAGAAATGTTAATGTGTCATAATGTGTTATTTTGCATAAAGATCCGCAGTCTACTTATTAGCGAGAAAAAGCAAATTCCCGACTCGACTGTATGCGTAAACCGTACTAAATTCCTAGAGTTTAATGTTTTCGTACGTCGAATTATAATTATTGCAACTCGAAAGAAAAATATCTGAAATGATTTGGAACTCGCTCTGTGAACTCGCAGATCTAAACATCTGCAGTTTAGGCATAATTTTGAATAATAATTTGGTAGAGATTAATTCATTTCTATCGAAGATGGGAAACTGCGGCGCCCGCTAAACTGTAAAGTTGGCAGTGAGCGTGTTAATGAGAGCGCGGTATGATTTGGTTGTTCCGAACGGCGCGGCGTGTTTAGTCGGATTCTTAAGTCGTATTCGTGATCGTCGGAAAATCCGTCCTCTCGAGTCTAGTTTCTATCTGCTGACCCCGCTAGTTCGTATAACCGGTACAGGAACATAAGAGGCCGAGGTATATTACGCCGGCTTAAAGCAACCCCTTATACCGTCGGCGTAATCCCAATCTTCTCTCCTTTCCGTCGACCTGTCAGCCGGGTTAACCGACCGGCGAATTAATTAAACTTCTATTTACGATATCGATGAATCAGCGATATCGCGCCGCGGCGTGTCTGTCTGGTTACCAATGCTTAAGGAGCAACGTAATAAATTTTCGAAAAGTGCTCCGCCCAACCTGCTTACCTTTCCCTTTTCCTCCGCCCCGTTCGCGCGCCCAGCATGATTATCGGCGCTTGTTCCTTTCTCTCCCGAGAAAAAGACGAATGGAAGAAAGGGGCCGTGACCTCAGCTGGACGATAAAGTACTGGTAAACGTCATATTGGACGGAATTGGCGGCGTTCCTTATTGGCTTTCCGAAGGATTAATGCCGATGGAAATCGAGTGAAATAGTTTTTCAAATCGAGGGATTGAAGAATTGACCCTCTGTCTCTATGAGCGAAGAAATTGTACTCTTTTTTTTACATTTCTTTTCGAATGTTATTCAGAAAAATGAATCGAGTGTTGCACATACTATGGGCTTTGTTATGACGAACTGATTCGTTCGAAACCTTTATTCGTTCCAGCATTTCATTAATTGTGGTAACTGAATTCGTAATGAAAGGGGCTATCATTGTAGATGTTTAAAAAAGGCTGGTTCTGTTTTAAAAAATGAAGGTGACCTTGATACCTCTAAAAAAATGACATTAAAACAAAAATTTTTTGGTATCGTGTGAGCCCTATTCAACCATTCAACTTTGTCTTCAAGACATTCAATGTATCTTTGAAAACAACAAAGGTATTTGAGGTACAAACGTTAGGTGACTCACTCTGTATGTACAATGTATAATCTAATTTCATTGATGTAGGTAGTTATAAAATTTGACACAGTTTACCGAAACTACGAAGAAGAAAATAAATTCAGTACCTACTTCAAGTAGATCACGGAAGAGGAAGATATGTCAAATAGTTTTAACAGTGTTAGAGGACAAAACTTGTCTGCAGAAATCCAAACACATTCAAGGAATCTCTAATACTTGAATTTGCAAACACTCATCCAGCTCTCCGCCTCAAAGTTTCCTTATCACGCTTTTCGTAGCGCGGGAATTTTAATATAAATATCAGGACCCCCTTGTATAACGAGCAAAACCGCAAGCGAAACAGCGCCAAGGAACTACTGTTAATCACGTCTGGCCGCTGTACAACCGCGGCAAACGAGAACTGCAGGAATTTTGCAACGCTTCCAGAAATACACTCGAAGACTTGACGGACTGCCAGACGACATGTGATAATCGATATCTGCATTCTCGAAACAGAATCGGCCAGAGAAATCATTTATATCTTTTCTTTACCACACTAATGAGTTGAAAATAGTACAACAGTATTTTTAAATGTTTCAAGTATTAGGATATCCCAAAAGTTTCTTTCGCAATGCGTACATTTAATATGGTTACATCACACAAGTATATACAAACAACGTGATCATCTTTTTATTAACTTTTCATTACTTGGTAATAAAACGGACTCGGATAGGTCTGGATTAACCTAACCTAATACTTGCGTGATGTAATAATATTAAATGTATGCATTGCGAAAGAAACTTTTGGGACAACCTAATATTTTCACTGTTTTACATTCTACCTACTCAGTTTTGTCATAAATGCATATTTTCCGCAGTCCATATACATATGTATGTATATGATAACGAACTGAAAAGAAATCAGATCGCAGGATTAAGCTGCCGCAAGTTTCAACCATCGCGTCGATCAATCAACAACCTGAAAACAGGAAGAAAAATGTTCTTCCGCTCGTGGCTAATCCACACAAAACCCCAAAGAAACCCTCCATTGATCGTCGCGGATCGTTCCCGTACACGCGTGTATCGCATCCAACGAATAATATTTCTAGCTACATACATAGATGGTTTTTGAATACATAAATCCTTTGCCCAAACTGGATTGTTTGGAAATGTATCACAGAACGACCGATGATATCATCCGGGGATTTGGTATTAAAAACGCTGAATCGATATCACGGTCCGTGTCCCAATTGACGATAATAACAATAACGAATTTCTGGGCAGAGTGGAAAGAGGAATGGCGAGGGGAGGAGAACAGAGGAGAGAACAGGAGCGGCGTGAGGTGTTCGCTCGCTTAAAACTCTGGTGTAGATCATCCGAATCGCGGGGCCGGTAATTTATTTTCGCGGCCGAGCAGCATTTTGCCACGGCGCGCGGTATTGTGGTGTGGCGAGGGTGTTTAGGGGGAATAGTTGCTCGATAGAGGTTGGGGCTGAGGCGAAAAATTTGTATCCGTCGGCCGGATTATAGGAATTGAAGTGGTGCGGCAAGATCAGCGGCACAGCTGGCTAAGACGAGGGAAGCCGGCGGGAAAATTCAAAGGGGGAGGAAGAGACTAGAAAGAGAGGCAAAAGGGTCGGCGAGAATTTTTCCAGCGACGGAACAAAGTGCCCTCGAGGAACAAAGAAAGAAAGAGGAAACAAGAGGCATGTTTAATGTCTGCTACCCTCTTAATAAAATCCCTCGCGCTTCACGGCGCACCGTGAATGGGAACCGGTGAGAGAGGGCTGCTCAACAGAAACCGCCGATGCGACGGCGCGCGGGGACAAACATTATCAAAGATTTCCCGAGACATGACGAATTATTAATTCTTCCTTTGACTGCTGTCGCAGATTGTCGGTTTGGACAAGCGAGCGAGATACCTTGTACCAAATGAAGAATTTCTGGCAGTGTTCAGTTTGCATGGACGCAAATTTTCCGCTGGCTTCATTTGACACCGAAACTGCCGAGCGCTTAAAGTGTCAAGCATGTGTGTCTTCATCAAATGACAAAAAATTATTTGGATTTTTGAAGATTTTTCACAATTATACAAACTGTCTTGACTAAATGAAATCATCGAAATATTTGCCTTATTCACTGATGTAGGAAAACTTCTCCGTGGTAAACAAATTGTTCTATCTTCGAAAAAACTCAAGTCGTATGGTCCGATATTAAGAAAGGAAAAAGTTGAAATTGTTATTGTGTCCTCCGGAATGTGAAACGCATTTTTCCCAGAATGTGATTTCCCAAACAGAGCATTCAAATAAGAAGAAAAAAACAATTTTCAAGCAATTAACTTTATATTTTTGCAAAAGCTATAAACTTTTTTCCAGAAGTCCATCGTTTCGTGAGAAATAATTTTTCTAAAAACTTTTGCTGCAATTCGAGTTATTTTTTTTTTAATATTCCCCATATTACATGTATAACCGTTGGAAAAAAATATTTTGACGATTCTCACATATCGTCAACAGCTGCAGCAGTAAACATCAACAATTTTCATTGGAACTTTCATAAAAAACTGTACAAAATATTGGGACATTTTCTGTCAAGTGAACTTTATACACACATACAGATTTTAATAAAACTGCATGAACTTGTAGAAGTCAATTAAACATGGATCTTGAATTCCTGAATAGGTTATTATCTGGAAAAGGTAATTACTTCTTAATGAAAGAACGACGACCCTCCAGATACAAGTGTTCAGGGCTGGTACAAAATCAAATACCAGGTTTCCTATGCATAATTTTCTGTTATCACTAGTTAATAAAATTGAGTGAATACTTGAACCGAGTATTTACTCAAAAAATAGCAGAACCTTTATGTATACGACCCATTATTTTAATTGAAAGCGAGATGTAACACTATCAACGCCTGTAACGGATACAGGCTAGCGAAGAACTGTCCTCACGTTATCAGTTCGCGTAGTCGTATAATTTCTTGCAAAACCTGTGTAGCATCTATAACGCGAAAACATCGGCTGGAAAAATAGTTTACTTTTGACGACCGTTCCGTGCTTCCCATAACAAAAATGACTCCTGATACCAGAGATATCGATGCATCGGTGACGAAATAGAAAGAGTTAAACCAACAACGATCGGGTGGGCGGGTAGGGGGAAAACATCGAATCGTATCGCGGAAAAAACTCGTTTCCCCGTTGCGTCGCTACAGCACGAACTTTTTGTATATTCATAAAATCAACGGGGCGCATCGGTCTCCATGCGAGGTGTGTTTCCCGCGGCATAAAGTGGCACGCGGCTCCCGCGGATCGAAAGTCAAGGCCGACACCGTCATTGTATGTATGTATTTATGTATTTAATTTCGACCTCGCGCGTGTTACATGTATAATACAGTATACCTAATTAGAATATAACTTGCAGTCACATTCATTAATCTTTTATCTTTCGCACACTCATGCATTAGACATCCTGACTTGTCAGTAACAATTAAATCTGTAACTACATTTACAATCAACTATCTCCTCTTGCGCGCAAGTATCCTCGTAACTTTCTTTTGATATCCTTCTTAGTTTCTTCCCATCTCCTTCCCCTTCTTCTTCTTCTGCTTCTTCTTGTTTAACCTAGCTATCCTTTCTAACCAATCAATCACGCTTTCGGACCTCTCATCCCATAGGATTTCCTCTTGCGTCAGCTTGGATCTATCCATATACAGGGTGTATCACCTGATTTCATGGGTGGTTTGTCATGATACTCTTAGTTTATTTATAGGTGGTCGCACAAAGGTCATATGAAGTTCAACCTTATTTTTGGAAATGGAATAATATATTTTGCTATCCTGTTCAGGCACTCTAATCTTTCGTCTCCGCTTATTTTGTTTTATCTCGTCCCGGGGGCGGTGGTATCGAGTAGCGAGATATGTTTTAAAAGGCATAACAGCGCGTCCCAGGAACATATGGCGATTCGATCCGAACGTGTGTGCCTCGCGTGTCGCCTAGTGTCGCACCGTGTTCTCGCAGCACGGGCGTGTCCGTATAGTAATAATATACCGGGTATCCGTAAAATCCGCGAACCGCAGGCACCGCATGATCCGACACACGTGACGCGCACAGCTCGCATTCAGCCGAGCTGGAGTGTGCCGGGCCAAACCGCCGGACGCTCGTTCTGTCCGGCTAATTTACTTTTTGTATTTTCCGTTTAAATTGACCAACCGTGCCCGATAGGTACTTTCCCCCTGGTCGAAAACCTCGTTCTCCATTCGCGGCCAGCGAAGCTTCACTAACCGTGAATGCCAATCTCCTCGTCCACTGCAAGTCAATACCTTTTTTTTTTCGTTTTCGACCCCGGTCCCTCTCCATCTCCATTTCCTCCCTCACCGGTGAGTTCTCTTCCCCCCCCCCCCTCTCTCGTTCTCTCTTGCTGCGATCGCGTTCAGTTGGCTGCGTTCGGCCACCCTCCGCGCACTCTTTCTCTTTCGTTCGCGTTTCACTTCTCCTCTATTTTTTTTCACTCCAGCGTCTCTGTTCCGCCGCAGCCGTTTCCGGTCAAATTTTCCCGGCGGACGTAATCGTTCCCGCTCGGAAAGGGCAGGCGCGACTCTCTTTTGCCCTCTGATGGAATCAACGGACCCCCGTCGTCTGCTTCTGTTCCTCACTTTACCCTGTTTCCTCTTTTTCCCTTTTTGGTCGAGAGAGTGACAGAGAGGAAAGCGACAGAGAAAGGGTGGACGGGAAAAACAGAAAACTCGTAACGCAGCGACTGCAGGGCGCATCGACTTCCGCGTAAAATACAACCGGTTTTTCGCGAGCCGACAGATGTTGCTTGTTGTTTACCGCGATAAAAGAAAACGTTTATGCGCCGCGATCGCGAGTTCGTATAACGCCACGCCGCGCCGCGGTATTATTCAACGGGATCTCTACACCGGGCCGCACCGGTAATGACGTTACACGAAATACTCTTCGATCGGCGGGATAATACGATTCCATGCTGAGAGCGTTACCCAGGCCGCTTCGAAATTCGAACTACTCGCCCGGAAGATTCCAAATGAACTGAGCCCTTCTGCGCCGGAGACTCGGCGAATTATGGGATGGACCTGTTTCGCTGTTAGTATCGAACTTCGCAGCCGTCTTCTCCATCGCTGGAACTTTCCTCGGAATGTGGAGATATCGTTCTGCTAGGAAAATCGAACAATGCATCCACCGTGTTTCTTCGTATTCTGGATTGAGAAGTCTACCTACTTTTCTTCGGCTTCGCCTACAGGAACCTTTTCTGCTAACTGCATTTCGAAAACATGATTTCGGCGTATGGAATAAAATAAAATCTTGTTTTTAATGGAAGCAGCCTTTGCAGATCCAAATCAGATAAAATCGTAATAAGTTCTATCAAATTTTTATATTCCAGCATGTTTTGAAGACTGTCGTAAATAGACTGCGGATCTTTATGCATTTTTATGGCTTGTAAAAATTTTCAAAAAATGCTGGGGTATCAATCTCGACAGAATTTAGTGCGATTTTTATTCATTTTAGATTTACAAACGATGTTACCAAGAGGAATAGGATTTTATTTGGCACCACTTTCTTGAAACTTACGTACAAACTCAAGATAAATTATTTATGCATATTCAAGCAGTGAATGCTGACGAATAATTTTAAGCTGATTTATACATATAAGAAAAGTGTCCGCGCCTTAATCATCTTAATGTATACTTTAGATTACTTTAGAATATATGACAGCTGAATATTGGACCCAGAATATCTTTCTACTTTGAAATAAATATATAGTCTGTAACATGCAACTGCGCGAAGATTTCAAATATTATAAAATTTAACAAATATTGACAGTTCTCGTTTTCAAGAGCATAAACATCTCCGGCTGATGTATTAATAAAATCTTTGAGTTCAGAACATGATTAATAATTCGCCAGCCACCACTATTTCTGCACTATTTGTATAAAATCAGACATTTCCGCAAGTCGTGAAAGCTTATTCAATTTTCAGTTTGCATGAATTTCTATCAAGCACAGTTTTCAATATTGGAAGACGCTCCGAGTGTACCAGTCCACTTCAATCCACCTGAAAGGTAACTTTTATCATTCTACACAGAGGTGTACTACTTCGTTCCGATTTCGAGGGAAAACTTCTGGAAACAAATTTACGTGTTGCCAATTAACCGCGAGCAGGACAACGTGGATCGACGAACCGGCTGTTTGGTTATCAGGGCATAGCTTGAAAGACAGGGCGGAGCAAAGTAAAGAAAGAAGAGTCTCGAAGTTGGGAAGGTGCTTTTCGATTTCGCTAAGTGCATTTCTAAGTTTAGAATCGGGATCGGTATGAAATGAAATGTCGGTCGCAATGTCGTTCTTAAATCATTGGAATGACGGAGCAAATAGCCGACAGAGCTTTCGAATCCCGTAGACAGCTGTATATATATTTCTGACTTCTATAATACTTCTGACAATTATTATACAGGATACGATCGAATAAATTGGGAATCATTGGAAAAAGGTGGATTTTGTTATAATCATCCTAACAGTGTCGCCAGATCAGGGGAATTGATTCGAATGAGGGGAATACAGTTACCCTCTCTGCGCTAGTACCTGGTCATTCACGTGACATTGTGACGCATGCATCACAGAGACGAAACGCGTCACGTGGCCGGGCCGTGGCGAAAGCGTGAGGATACTCGCAGTTAGAAAATGGGGAAATAGCGACACTGCATCCTAAAGTATATCCCACGAGAGAGTAACCCCGCGGGAAGACCCGTTTTCGTTCGTCTTTGCGCATCTTCGCCCTAATTGGTTCAAGAAAGTGGGGAGTGGGTGAGAGATGATAGGCTCGCTGCGCCCCCACCATCTTCTAAGCTGCGCGAAACGGGATTACTTTCTCGTGAGATATACTTTAACAGCTGTTTGCGAAGATCTAAAAAACCAAGGTCGATCGGCGATACCTGTATAGGGAAAAATTGATCGGAATGTTGACCTTGACGACATATTTTAAGTTCATCAAAATCGGTGAGAGAGGGACGAGGACCAGGTCTTTTATATGATGACCATATTTTTAAATGTAATTGCAACGACTCAATTCTTTCTGGTTTACCCCGGCCATCGAAATACATATCACATGGTCGCGAAGCTGTTGAGCGAAATATCTCGATGATGCTCGTTCGACTAATCGCTAAATTATTCTAACAACATCGGGAATTCCATTAGTGGAACGATTATTCGGAACGGAATATAATTTATTCTGAATGAATCCGCTGTGGGTACGTTCCAAAGATTATACAATCGTAGCCTGATTATATTTATTAACGTGCTGCAAGACAATCGGATTAATTGCAAAACCTAATACCCCGTGGTAATTAACCAGTCCGGTTTAACGTTTCGATAACGCTTCAAAAATACGGCCGAGCGAGGATATTTGTTGGCTGTCCGGACACGCGTTCGTGTGCATTCGAACTCGTTAAATGATATAAAAAATCGTGTACGATGCGATTTCCCAGCGACACGTGTAACAGTCCTTTCAAAAATATTTGGAAAAATCATTCAAACAAAAACCAATAAGCGGATTGGCAAACTCTCGCGCTAAACATCTTCGTGATTACATTATTTTTACAAATGTTCACAATAGTTGGACCTTGTTTTTAACTGTGGAATTTTCAGCACGCCTCTGGATTGCGTGTGTGTGTGTGTGGTTCTATTTTATTCAAAAACAGTCTATACAAAATTTAAGATCAATTGGACGACGGCAGAACAATCGAGAAGACAATCCAATTAATTTTTATTTTATTAGGAAATCTCTTATGAGACATTACATCATAATGTACATTACAGAGTATTGCAGAATGTAGTAAATAACGAGAAAGTTAGTAACATTTTAAGGGTTAGTTTAAGTTAGTAACAATTGAAAGGGGCTGTGTGAAAAATCTCGCAAAATCCTTTTCACTAGATGTAGCAAAGTTACAGCGTAGTTTACAAATAGGTCAAGTGATCGTTTACTTTAGTAGTTGTCTAAATTTCAGCTGTGAAAAGATAATACGGTATTACTAAAAATATTATTTGTTATCGAAAATTTTATGGTTGTAATCCGTGGTTTAGTCCATATTAGGCATTGCAATTTGCACGAATACCGAACAGAGAAATTTTCCGCAGAGCTAGATGAACATTTTTCCTGTGCTTTTTGCCGAATATTGTAACCGCACCGCCCGCGATACCAAAGTGATTTCCAAAATTTCAATCAAAGGATTTTGAGCATGACGAGAAACCATGCAACAAACGGCTAATAATATAAATCCAATATTCAGAACAGAATAAAAAGCAGTTCCATATTTTAAATTACGTCTATTATTACGATGGACGTTACGCTAGAGATTAAACAATAAAGGTTTTAATTCCACAGCAATTCGATTTGTCTCTTGGAAAATGCGGCGTTAAGGGGGATTCTTATTATCGGAAAACCGACTAATACTTTAATATTTGTTTGTCTGGAAAATTATTAGTTGCGAAAATTTGTTTGACGAAACGTTCATACAAAAAATCGCCAATACTTTGTCATTTCAATGAGTTTCAGTATAAAATTCTGGGAAAACATTTTTTGAATTCCATGCGTTTAGAAAGTACAATAAAAGAAACGATATTTTGAACCAGTTACACGAGAATCTAACTTCTATAATTTTTCAAATCGCCGCGCCGCGCCGCAGCGCGACAGTAGTTAAAAGGAGTAAACACGATTGATTAATAATTTCGTTCCGGCCCCGGCGACGTTATTAAACTCGACTATTATTAATGCGCTGTTGACCACGATCACAGGTTTTGTAAATGGGGTCGCCAGGAGAAACGATTGCAAAATTTGCTACGCTAACGTATACATTTGCGGTGAGCAGCGGGCCCGTCAGTTGTAAAATGCTAAACAAACCGAGGGTGTCCGTTCAAATAACGTAGCCGACCAGCGTCACTAAATAACCGCTCGAACAAGCAGTCCGGCCTTGTTTTCCCAAAAACCGTTCGACTTTTCCCGGCTGGCTCTACAACAGCGGATGTCTATTTCCCGGATTCCTGAATTAACGCCGCTACGTTCCCGGCCAAACGTTATTTCCCCGTCCGACGTATCAATCTATTCTGAATTCTAATTCCGTGTCCGTTTTTGGCGACGAAAAATTTTCAATGACTTTTGTTCCCCCTTTTTTCCTTGAATTTTCATTCCCGTCCAATTTCATACGAATCACCAAAGTCCTGCGTTATTCCAAAAAAAGAATTATTACTACAAAGCGAATTTCGTTCATTTATAGCATACGTTGTAAAAAATCCGGCCACGTGAACGTTGAAATTAGTTTTATTAACATCTCAACTTGCAGCGATTGTTTATTAATCTACCGTTGATCATCCAGCAGCAAGCAGTTCTTATAAATTATTAGTAGACTGCGGATCTCCATGCAAAATAAAATGTTCTATGTCAGTTACTATAAATAGCACACTCATAAAATGTGTTTCTACTCTTAATCATTTTATTGTTTCAAAATAATTATTTTTTGTTTCACCCATTCATCATTATTTAAAACTCATTGAATAAATTTCTTCATTCGATCACACGTCATTATAAAAATTGAGTACAATCTAATTAATTTAATTTTTATAAAACAACGCGAGTCATCGAGTCATTGTTTCAATCATAGATGGGTAGTGGAAAGATAATGAAATGGTAAAAAATAAATAAAATGACCTGTGTATGGTTATAAAAACTCCTGTATTTGCCGAAGTAAATTTTATGAATAAAGTGTTTTACCGAAATATGCGGATGTATGAAATATTTACTTTAGCTCAGTTCGAGCTTCGGTTTTATTATGTTTCATACATTTCGTGTTTGTTATAACTGAAAACTATACAATAAATGAATATGAAAATCCGTAATCCAACAGTGGCGGTTTACGAATCACACAATATTCGGTGTAAAGGGAAACTCTAAACGGCGCAACACTGACCAAAATATTTCGTCAGAAGTTCGGAGCACCAAGAAGTTTTTATGTTTCTGTTACACGTAAATGATGTGATACACGTGTTCTTCGAAACGAGGCAATTTGCATAGGTTTATACGATGTAAATGACACGCGAAAAACAGTTAAAAATCGCCCAGTGTTGCCACAATAAAAACTGGTGCATCTCTCCCGAAATTACCCTAAATTACGTCCAGGTGTGTAGACCCCACTTAGAGGACTGGGTAAGTTTATATAAAAAAAGAAATGTGCTATCTTTTCGTCCCGGAGTGTTGAACTAACTCGACATTGTCAAAGTTTGTTCTGTTCGACGTGTTTTCTATTCGCACGTAAAAACATCTGCCATCTGAATCACACTAGCCGCCTGAAACGAGGACGGAAACTTCGCGCCTCCCGCAACTCTTTAAACTTCCATCGAGGATGCCTGAGGCATCGCGGGTCGATCTAATACAGCGCCGACAACAACCTAAAACGCGGTACGTGATTCCATTCTATTTAGAGGAGAGCTTCGTCTCTATCAGAGGAAAGTTTCCGTGCCGCGACACAGACTGTACCGGGCACGGTGAAACTGAAACTTAACGTATCGCGAAGTTGCCGGGGAAATCCGGGAAGAGAAGCGTGGCCGACGCGTTTCGTTTTCTTCCACTGGCATCTGGGATGCAGCCACGATCTGGAGGAGCACGGCGATACACGTGATAGCTGCTTCGGGGAGGGTCTTAACCGACTTGACGAAGACAGAGAGTCTTGTGTGTGTGTGTGTTTGAGAGAGAGAGAGAGAGAGAGAAAAGGCAAGAAAGGTTGAGGCACACTCGTGTCTCGCGCCGGGATCCGAAGACGTGACCGGATTCCTGACATGCGAGTCCTCCCAAAGAGTTACCCACTCGCGTCCTTCTTCGAGGCTCGCTTTGACACCATGCTCGCCAACCCTGGTCGTTTTCTCAACAGTGTACTCGCCAGGAATCTCCGGATTCGCGGTTTTTCATCCTCGCCCACGTCGCGCGTCGCTTCAAAGAACCTCGCACCTTATTGCCCTCTCAACCATCAGAAACTGAGATTCCTCAAGCCAATTGCCAGCGTTCATTAGAATTAATGATTCTTCATCACGTTTTGCCAGCTATAATCTCTTAATGCCTGGATTACCAATTTCGAATGAGAGCGAATGCCTCTCACTTCAGTTTCATAATTTACATACGTAGTTGGATCAAACGAGGTTAAACATGGGCTGCAGAATGTTCAAGTGGTTTTGCACAATAATCTAAGGAAATTAAAATTTTATGCGATTTTCGCACATTAAAAATGAACATCTCTGTACCCGATGAATCCATTAATAATCCACATCTGACCGTGCAACTTCTCAACTACTTTGTACACCAGATTGGCTATTATTCTGACAACTGTAAGTGGACCTGTAGAGGACATGTGAAGGTCAACTCCGTTTTTAAAAATAGAATGATATATTTTCTATGTTCCCATCCGATAGGGTATTTTAAGATACATACAGTGACCTACGACTCAAGGTTATTCTTGAAGGTCAACTGCGATGGAAAATATTTCACCTTGAGTTGACCGTAGTATGTTCTCTATGCGTCCATCTACAACAAAATGATTAAGATTATACCATTCTGGAAACCATACAAGGTTCGTTTGACACAATTTTTTCTATCACCACTATCAACAGAGTTAATCAGGTGGCCTGTTCTAAATGCCCCACCATATTGTATATTCTTCTAACTCAGTTCGAATCACCCCAAATAGCTCCAGAGTAGTAATCCTAACCGCATGATGCGCCACAATTTACCAGCGCACATCAACGGAAGATCTACGCGCTGTGTCGGTCGCCATCACTCTTTAGTCTGTGAAAAGCCTCGGCCAGTATTAGGCATAACCGTTACCTGTGATATTATCTGTCATAATGCCCGTATAACCCCACCGCTGAAGGCACTCGAACTGCTTTCCTAAGAGAGTTAGATCGCATCTTTTTTACTGCCGCTGAAATCCGTTTCGTACCGAAAATTCCTCCGATTTTATTGTCTCCCGACAGTTGCACACCGATCCGACGTATTACTCTCGTTCGTGGCACGATGCTCGGCTTCCGATTGTCTGTGGGAACTGGACTTATTCGTGCGTTATTCTCCTCGTGTCAGTCCCCACTATTCCTGCCGTTTCGCGGTACCGTTCCAACAACCTTACGACTTCAAAATGTCAATTTCGATCGTTTACGAGACCGAGCATTGAAGTGCAGCCATAATTACTTGAAGTGTTATATTTGTGGACTGTATGCATTTATGTTAAAAATGGAGAGGTATAATTTAAAGCAATTAGACAGATTAAAAAATATAAGGATATCAATGTATTCATTTTAGCCGATTAAAGTCATAAAGAAAGAAATTTCTATTTAGCTTATTGTTTATTGCGAATGATTCTAACAATTTTTATTTTGCATAAATATTCGCAGACTAGTGACAAGCGGTAACTTTAGAGTTTCAATTACAACAGAATAATTAAAGTACTTTGATTTCATAGATGATTTTTTGGGAACGATTGTTCGGTAGCCATCGTGTTCACGTTACTGTCGAAAGCCGGACATTCCACACGCAGTAACCGAATACTATACCATTGCCGGTAGGTAAACTGTTAATGGAAGAGGACGAGTTATTAGGTCACGATTCGTTTGTTATATTGTTTGGTCTTTCGACACAGGAATTTCCATCGGTCCGGTTCAGATCAATGCTCGGACGTCCCAGGCTGACCAAGAATAAATCAGGATTTATTTACGAGCTCAACCGAAAGGTCAACCAGTGTTTCCCGCCTTTTGGGTTCGGAGGAAATTTTATAATACGACCGACCTTACTCACAGAATCTTCCCGCCAGCCTATTCCGCCGAGGCCGCATCCCCCGAGACTACGGCCACGACTGCATCCGAATTCTAATCTGGCTTTCCTAGTAGAAGCCATCCCGAGGTGATATTTCGTCGCAGCGGGATACCCTTCTACCCTCTCGCTTTCTCTCTGTGCGGTTTATTTATGGTGTCTGTATAATATTCGGAACGCGTCATGGTAACCCCTGTGTTCGAACGGAAATCAACATATCTCTTTGTTTCGCACATTTTTAACTGTCAAAAGAGTTCCAGGCTGATCCATTCTCATCTTTCAGAGGGCGCAAGTTCTCATATAAACTTCTACGCAACTTCAAACTCGCGATGTTACACAAACAGAGACGTTGATATGTGAAAAAATAAATCGTAATGGTAAAGTGCTTTTTCGAAGGGGTCCTATTGTATTCACCGACACAGATTTCACCGATTCCAGAATTGAGTGGCTATTTTTAAAATCTATAGTTTTATTTCCAAAGAATTTACTTATTATAAAGAATATCACTTCTGCAATTCACTTCTGATTCAGTTCTCGTTAGTTCAGGGTGCTCGTGTGATTAAACTATTGCTTGCAATACAAGCGTTAAGTAACATGCTTAAGCGTTTAAGTCTGCTTAACTTTTAAGTAACTTTTTGGCCAGAAACATTTATTCTAAATGCTACGCTTTATACTTGTCACCGTTTCCGAGATGTCATCACTTTAGAGACATCCTATTATGTATTGTTTCTCCAGTTTCCCTGAATTGAGGATATTTTGAATTGGAGTGATATAATGTTGCAACCACCTGTGCTGGCATAATGGATACATTGTTCACAATCAGTTGCGGTACGATGAGCCGAGTGAATATATTCCTTCGGATATTCGATTTGCTTAAGTTGTTGAATAATATATGTACAAAATTATATATACACATATAGCGGGTGGCAAACTGAAGAGACGTGTGGTTGAAAAGTCAAGGGAAACATTAAAAAATTTCCCTTGTAATTGAATCTGCCATAGATTGGGAGGAAGAAACTTTCCCTTTACGTTGAACTCTCAAAAGTTGATGTACAATATTTTTTAGTCGATTTATTGAGCTTCGAATGAAAGGATGAAGATTAGCGTTGAATGCGTTCGAGATTTTAACTATTCTCAATAAATCAATAGATTGAACATTAAATATGTATAGATAATAATACATTTGCAACCATTTTAGGATAAGTCTGGGCTACACACTACAAAAACTAAAACCAACAGATGGAACAAATACACTACTTTTACTAGAGACTTTCAGTCTCTAATTGTACGATTTCGGAAAAATACCGTTTGCATAATAGAGAACGATTAATAATTCGTTGAAGGGTATTAATATTAATCGTGACCGCAATTCAGCTGGCCAGCAATTTTCTGATTTCCAGATATTGTAATTTAAAAAAGGGGACAGCATTGTGCAGATACCGCTCTGTTATCCGCAATATCTATTCCTTGTTCTGCGGTGGTGAATTCATCGCGATTCTTCCGACACGAGAGACGATAAGAGCGGTGCGAATTCTTTCGGTCTGTGAAACGTAAAACCGTAGCACCGAACAAATGGCGGCAACGTCAAGTTACAGAGAAGATCGCGGCACAACGAGCAACGATTTATCTTCGACCTCAGATTGCAGGTTTTTGCGGCGGTTGTTAATAGCGGCCTGTATAACCCGCGATAAGGATCGCGGCCATTCGTCCGGCAGTGGCCGCAAATTTTTAACGACGCGACATCGGCCACTCGATCATTCGCGGTCTGAACGCCTTGAAGAAAAAACGAAAAACGACGGGGGAGAACCGTCCACCCCTGTCCAGAACTCCAGAACAGACATCGTTTTAAACGATTTAATTATCTATCCTCTCGCAAGCATCCCGGTTATTCGCATTCTTCCCTCGAAAATATTCTTTCGCCTCCATTCCACAATATCTGAGCAATATTTCGCGGAGCAGTCTCTTGTTTCAGCGCGAATATTTTTCTGCTCCGAGAAGCCGGAAGGAACAACTCGCGAATTATTTCTGCAGGTTTGTATTCCATCCCCGCGACTCTCCGCTTCCTCGAATAATTCGAGCAACCCTTCGATCTTACAGATCGAAACATGTACCGAATCGTTAATCCATATATTGTGCTATACAGTCAATTATCTCAGAAAAAATGCAATTTGGAAATAGTGTTTCAAGATATTCAAGATTCTATGGAACGGCTGTGATTGTCTAACTTTGCGTGAGCGGGCGAAAGTCACGTCAAAGTCAACATGGACTTTTATTTCTCTTTTTTCGATGAAGATGATCTGAGTTATGAGCTTTGCGAAATCATGCTAACCTTGACATGACCTTGATACGTCCACTCAAGGTCAAACTGTTATCGCAGCAAAATCTCGCACCATCGAAAGAGGTCGAACAGAATTGTATTGATAAAAAAACCACGCGCGGCAGAAGTGAAACTTGTTGCAGTCTAGTAATGTTTAGAAGTAAATTAAGATTGGAAATGGTAAATAATCCTAATGTGAGCGACAACAAGATTTGGAACAACTCTCGATGCAGTATTTGCATTTATGTAAATCCTATGAACTATGTCTCTTTCTTTCCCATACGCTCTCCTCCTTTGCGTCGCAAATGTTGATCGTTCATTATTTTTTCTATGATTTTCTATGGTGGCCCGCGAAACTGTTGGTCGTGAGACGCCGAGGATCACGTTCAGGACCATGAACCCGCCTGTTCGAGTGTTTGCCTGGACGTGGATTGTTCCGGGGACCGTTTGACAGATCCGTTTTCCCACAATAAAACCGGGAGCGGAAGCAGATCGGCGTCGGAGCATCGGCGTCGTAACCGGAGAAAACTTCCCCTCGTGAGAAACTTCTTTCCACGGTTCCGTTATGGGATCCGGACAAGTGACAGCGGAAGAAGGATTTCCATGAAGCACGGAGGAGAGTCGCGCGTATCGTGTGAGGCATCGTCGTTTTAATACAACTTTCGATTGGCACCCTCGGCCGGACCTTCGACGAATCCGATACCCGAGGAGCCAAAGACGAGGGTAGTAAATCAGTCGAGTGCAGCTCGGGGCTTGGTCGCCCAGGACAACACGTACCTGCCATCTATATTCGGGCGCTTTCGCTCTTCCCTTCTTCCCTCTCTTGCTCTCTCTTCCTCTCTCTTTTGCCCCCGGTCGCCTCCAACCCCTTTTACTAACCCCTTACCATCCGGCCGCGTCTCGTGTCGTTACGACGCCACAACCACCACCATGTAACCGGCACGAAGACTCCCTATAACCTTCTGGAAAAGCACGATACACCTTGTCGGGGCCTCCGAGATTTATACTCGGGCGAAATCGAGTTTGATGCTGATCGTACCTAAAGCGCCTGGATATACGAACGCGTGAGAGTATCGCCGGTGATATTTTTTACGCCGTCCGAAATAAGTGTGTCCCGAACTTTCCTATCCTTCCCCTTTCTTCTCTCCATCTTCGTCTTCTTCTTCTCGCCGCTTATGCTTCACATCCCAAAATTTGACGTCAGCGGATTCATCGAACGACAAACATTACGATCGATCTACAGTGGCTAGATTTTACCGATCAAAAATGAAGAATCCAATCACTCGAAATGTTAGAATGTCAGGTGTATTTATAGGCCATCCGAATATTTTCGTAGGCCACTACATCTGCGTAATATCTAAATAAAAATTTTCCACCTGAATTCATTTTATTTTCTATTAAATTCTATTCAAATTTATTTTCTCTCTTACTATGTTCAATAGGTTGAAAATAATATGAAAGTATTTTTAAATACATCTAATGTTTTCTAATGTTTTAAATTACACCTACTCATTTTTGTCATCAGTGCCTAAAATCCGCTGTGTAGTAATATCTCAAAATTGCGGATTTAAAATCGGTAGGATTTGGATACCGAAATCGATATAATACTGAAATCGTTACAATACCGAAGTGTACGAATACCGAAACCGATATATGTACTACCGGTCCAATATTGATATTTTTTATTTCGGTATACAGGGTGAGTCACCTAACGTTGCCACCTCAAATATCTTTGTTGTTTTTAAAGAGACGTCAAATGTCTGAAGGACAAAGTTGAATGGTTCAGTGGGGCTCACATGATACCAAAAATATTTTTGTTTTCATGTGATTTTTTTTATAGATATCAAGGTCATCTTCATTTTTTGAAGTGGAAGCACCCTTTTTTAAACACCTACAATGATAGTCCCTTTCATTAGGAATTCAGTGACCCATGCACGTATAAACTTTCTAAGTAGCTCCTAGTCCATACAACAGACACAGAACATTATTTTGCACGAACCATTAAAAATCCGCAGTCTACTCGTTAATCACTCACTAATTTTCGAAGCCTTTTATTTGTAGACTTCATACTTAGGCTTTAAAAACAACAAAGATATTTGGGGTGGCAACGTTAGGTGACTCACCCTGTATATAACAGTCCCTGAATAAAATATCAAAAATATAATCTGATACTAATGCGACAATTATAAGATGTGGATTACCAATTTCTATATCCACGCGACTCGAGGAAAGACGCAATTGCATCACCACGAGTAAACCATGGGATGCACTTCATACGGATCGTGCCCGACAAATAGTTGCATTTTGAATCGATTGTCACGTAGTCGAATATCGCAGGGTCGTTTCGTTTGAAATCGTAACGAGTGGCTACTTTCATCCAACGTTTTCCCGGGATCCGTGCACAGACGGATCATGCCAAAACTTTATGCTGGGGAACCAATCCGAGATGAAACGAAAGTCAAGAGTCAAGGGCCACTCGTCGTGCTCCACAAATATTACGAATAATTTCTCAAGCCCCTGTGTATAACCAGCGAGCCCTATGTGGATAAACGGCGTTTGTACGTGCTCAAACGATATCGATGGAGCGCGCGGGCGAACGGTTGTTACTCCCACGTAAATAAATCAGATTGTCGACTTTTGCCGAAAAAGAGGTACATCGAACGAAAGCGGAGCGACAGAGGACGGAAAAGAGAGAAAGACCGAGAGGAGAGAGAGAGAAAGAAAAGTGAGAAAACAGAGCGAGAGGATGGCTGAACACGTTGCGGCTCGCGAGGGCAGAGATGAAGCGGGAAACAGCGGGCGGGGGTGGAAAGCGAGTTTCCTGTCCCAGCGAGCCGTTTCGATTTCTCACGTGTAGTACACTGGCCGGCTTCGGCAGTTAAGTAGAGGAGCTTGTTTACACATGACTCGATTAAACGCCAGGATAATTGTGTCTGTGGCAGATCTGCCAATTTGCGCTCGCGCCTGGCCACGGAATTATCGGATTTTTTTGAAAGCATTGTTCTCCAAGACCATCGCTGCTTTGTGATGTATAATTGATTCCAATACGGTATGTATTAAAGGATAATAGATTTAAATCTATTTTATTTAGTCGAATGTGCCCGTGGCCAGCCACGGTATTAATATATTGGTGAGTGAAATAAATGATTAAGTAAAGAGCTTTAGAATGTGTAAAAAGGGATGTTTAAGTTCCAAAATAAGAACCTTTTTTTACATAACCGTGCAATTTACTTTCTCAAAAAAACTTTGGAACAGCCTAATACGATTGGATGTCGGATTTAAATCGTTTCTATTCTATACAGTTAAGTGCACCCAATGATCCAAGGCACTAAGCCTAATGATGGATAATTAATATAAAGGGTTAATTGAAATGACGATATTGGCCAGCGAAAGCGACTCTACTGTTCGTCACAGAGTCCGGTAAAAGTGAAATACACGACTTCACGCCATTTTACGGATGGTTTCCTCGTCCCGATGAACAGGCGTGACCGTCTACCGGAAACATCGGCGGACCAGGCTCGATGATCGAAGACAGTCGCAATTAAAAGCACTAAAGTCCATTAACTAATTAATTATTTGTCTGTAATTATTTTCGCTCCGGCGAGCTTCATGGACCCGTTGTTCGGAGCATTCATTCTACGAGAGGCTCCTTTTATTGCGCGGAAAATTGTCCAGCGATGCAACGAACAGTGATTTCCATTAATATTCGGATACTATTTAAGAGAGAAGAACTTCTTCTTAAAATTGGACCAAATGACCTAGTATTTTCTGACAAAGTAGAAGGATTAGTTTACTAAATGACGTGTAAAAGAATTTCAAAAATACTGCAAATTGGTTGCAAAAATGTGTCCCGCACATTTTATCGTGATTGCACATATTACATCGATCATACTTGACAGAACAGCAGAAGTTACTCACATGTTTGTTTCGATATACGATTTGTTGGTTAAGCGCTTTCATCACGCAGCAGAGAAATACAGGGTGTCCCAAAATTCCTTCAACAGCCGGAAATGGGAGGTTCCTGAGATCATTTGAAGCAACATTTTCCTTCGCAAAAATGTTATCCGCGGCTTTGTTCTGGAGTTATTAACGAAAAACACGGACCAATCAGAGCGCGACCTAGACGCGAGTTGGCACAGCCGGCCCGGCGCGCCAACTGTCTATTGGCCGGCTGTGCCAACTCGCGTCTAGGTCGCGCTCTGATTGGTCCGTGTTTTTCGTTAATAACTCCAGAACAAAGCCGCGGATAACATTTTTGCGAAGGAAAATGTTGCTTCAAATGATCTCAGGAACCTCCCATTTCCGGCTGTTGAAGGAATTTTGGGACACCCTGTACAGGGTCTGTCCGGAAAGTAATGCGACCACATTTTTTAAAAAAATCTATTGAACATATGAGTACAAACCTTTAAAATTCTTCAAAGTAGGACCCTTGGGCGTCGACACATTTTTTCCAGCGCGATATCCGTGCTTCGTATGCTTCCTGGAAGGCGTTTCCTGGAACCTCTCCTGGTACCCTCGTCGCAGCCTGTTTGACGCGTTCCACGCTTTCAAAATGGCATCCTCTTAGTACATTTTTAATTTTTGGAAACAATAAGAAGTCGGCGGGAGACAAGTCAGGACTGTACGGGGGTTGAGGAACTGTTGTTATGTTATTTTTTGCCAGATATTCGCGGACTCGCAGGCAGATGTGGCTGAGCGCGTTGTCGTGGTGAAGCACTCAGTTGACGGCGATCTCTTTTCTGACGCGGTTGACCCTTTGTTTGAGTCTTTTTCCCCCGTAATCTACGGAAAAGTTTTGGTTGGAAGTGCTCGAAGAGGCTGCGACGAGGGTACTATGAGAGGTTCCAGATAACGTCTTCCAGAGACCATACGAAGCATGGAAATCGCGCTGGAAAAAATGTGTCGACACCCAAGAATCCTACTTTGAAGAATTTTAAAGGTTTGTACTCATATGTTCAATAGATTTTTTTAAAAAATGCGGTCGCATTACTTTCCGGACAGACCCTGTATAATGCCCGGAGCTATCAAATTCCATCATTAAGCCAGGAAACAAGGTCGGATGATCCATAAATATAATTTTCTCTAATAGATAGTTCTCTAAATGAATATAATTCGATGCATAACTTCAGCATAATTATGTAGTCCTTTGAGTTTATTCACCATTACAGAATAGTAATTATTTCATTCTATACCACTATTTCTGGACCTGAATTCCAACTGCATCGTCGAGAAATAGCGTATGCAAGGTATTTCTGTGAAGTGGTTGAAAGTTGAAAGTCAAAATTCCGAGATACGAGAATAATTGACTACCTATTTCCGGCAGAGAACACAAATTTACTAATTCCAAACTTTCAAAACTTTACTAACACAAAATGACAAAATACTAAAAATTTTTCAAAAAATTACAACACAAAACGTGAATCCACATTAATATTTTTAATGTATTGGATACACTTAAACATTTCGAATCGAACTTCCGAAACTTCGCCCGTAAAATTAATATGTATCGGTCTGAATACATGGAGAGGCCTGCTAGTTTATAGTTTGCAATAACGAATGTACTGAAGTGTAATCTAATTACACCAAAGTGGGTGATTAGAGGTAGTCTACTGTTCTGGCAATTAGCGATAGCACGGTGTGGGCGAAAACGGTCCCGCGATCGATCCATTCAACAACCGAAACAGTATTCGCGTTGCTCGTATCGTGTCGCAAAAAAGAAAGAAAAACAAGTAGCGGGTCTGCGGTTCATTGTGAAGCGCGCACATTTTCGCGATTCGCACGACGCGACGCGCATAACGCTGTGCGTACTGTAGCCGGTGCATAATGGCCAGGAGGCTTCGCGTGTGTAGGCTCCAGTTTTGCGGTCGCGGGACAGGCTGACGGGCCTGGTTGGCTCAGCTACTTTTGCACACGCGAAAAATCGGTGTTGTTATTGCCGAGGACGCGTGTACGTATGCACGGCCCCCATCCCGGCGGCGACGCGGCACGCGGACTGCCTCGATATCCGGAAAAATGCACTCACTGATATTGCACCGAGACGAAAGTAGTGCTCGGCCCTACGTGGCTCCTCCTCCACGGCTGAGTGCACCGAATTGTTATTGCCGAACAATCGATTTCTGATTCCAGCAGCCGTCGAAAGTCTTTCCGGAGCTACGCTCTCTTCTCGTCTTTGTTTCCACGTTATGATTTAGCCTACTCTCATTTCTCCCGTTCTCTCCTTACCCCGTCCGATCCATTTATTTGAAACGATTATTCGTCTCACTTGTTACTACCGGCTCACAGTTACAAAACAGTCTAAATCTATCGGTTGTGGGATTGTAAAATACTAATAAAGCAAAGTAGATTTTTATACTACTCTAAATTGTTACTGAAAGTTTCAATTTATTGTCAAAAATGGTGCTTGATATTTTTTCCAATTTTCAGTGCATGTATTTAAATACATCGATTCGTCAGAGGCCACATGTAAACCATACAGGGTGAGTCACCTAACAATAAGACAAGCCACCAGAATAACTTCTACATTTATTTGAGATAGGAAGGAATGTCGATTCAAAATTCAGGTGGCTTGTCTTAGCTGACTCACCCTGTATACAATATGCAAAATATGCATTTCTATAAAAATCTGCAGTCTGCTTGTAATAAATATATATGTATTGATTGTTAGAAAGTTACTTCCAGCGCAACAGTAAAATGATTGCACAAGTCAGACAGCAGAAGTCACCGATCGATGTCGTCGAGAGTTCGAAATAAGTCGAGTCCAAAATTGCATTTTATCATGGCGCGACGGGAGTAAGAGAACCAGCACCTATATGGTTTAGCAAAGGCTCCTGTCATCCGCAAAAATCTCCGTAGTTGAAAGGAACCCTAGCACGCGGAGTGGCATCCGCTCGACCGTATTTCACGAACGTGCCACGCGACGAAAAATTACAGGGCGCCGTGGCAGCCGCGAAACGACGCGTAACCACGTCCCTTACTTACTCGCAGCTACGGCACCCGGTGATACACAAGATTCCTTGCATCGTAAAAGGCTCGTATCTTCCGATTTGGCTCGACCCAGCCCCCGGAAATGGCGGGTTTTACAATCACGCGAAGCGCCCCTAAACAGACGCCGGACCGGTAACTACTCAGGGAAGAGGGCGGAATCACCGGGGCTAACAATCCTCAACTTCGGAACGACAATGGGTCCGCGACACGGACGAGAACTCCGAAAAAGCACCGACGAGCGTGAGCGGTTCAAAATCGCCCGACCCTATTGTGCTCGGGAGGGATTTTTCATAGACGAAACCGGCGCAATTGTCCATCGATACGGGCGATGTGGTTCGACGCGGTGATTTCTGTCAATCACACGGTAACGCGAGCCTCCGGATCCAAAACCGACCCACTTTTTCCCATTTCATCGACAGTCTTTTTGCGTTCGCCGCTCCGCGCGTCACGCTGCACGGTTCCATAGGTATACTACACCATACGGTGAAAATGCCGGCGTGTCTGCTGGTTCCGAGGAGCTCGCAGAGCATCGCTCTCTTCCTATTAATCCGGAGGCCCCGGCACGTTATTAAGCGGGCTTTACGTTCCGCGCGGCGTTCATTAGGCTGGCGCGTAAAAGCCGTGGAAGCGGGTCACTTGAGCGGCCAGCCAAGAACCACAGCTACCCGCAACCGCGTTACCCGCCAGCGATTCACAGCCGGTCGTACGAGCCGTCATTTTTACGTTCACGACCAAATAATTCAGAGCGGAATTCCTCCGTTCCCGGGATCAGGGCGGATAAGGAGGAACGAGGGGCGTAAAATCGGTGGGGGACAAGTCTCCGTTGCAGAACGAGGGGGCGGGAAGAGTAACGGGCTGGAAGAAAGGGCAACAGAAGCTCGCGGGAGTGCCGGGGAGGCTCGAACAGGGCGAAACTGCTCGACTGTCGAGACCGAGAATAACTAAGGGTGATGGTGGGAGCACAGTAGCAGGAAGGTTGCACAATGTTGGGTCGAGAGACGCGTAAACTTAATTGACAAGCACAGGTGGCGCTTAAACCTGACTACCCTTCGCTGGTACTTAACTACTCGCTGTCGAGCGAGGCGCTCTCCGTCTCCTTCTTCCGTCGTCGTCGTCCTCCTCTTCCGGTCGAGATCGAAGCAACGCTTCTGTTTGCTGGATCCGCCGCGGAATGGCAACCGCCACGCTCCGACGCGGCGCAACGCCGACGGTTTCGAACCGAGTATCATTTGACGGCCGAAGAAAAAAAGACGAGCCCCGCGGAGCCACGAAGAGGGCGAGTCGCTTCCCCGTGGCAAATTGGAGTCGCGAGTCGACCAGGACCGGGAGATCGAAGCAATTTTCGAACGTGTTCCTGGGTCAAAGATCACCGCCGATACCTCCATTCACGAAACAGGGGAATACGATTAGGATAGGAGCAGAGGGGGATTTTACCGCTCTGTTCCTAGTTTTACTGGTACTGTGTCTGAACGTGACCAATGTAACTTACCGAGTCCGATGCTGCTACGTAGAAAACGAGCAATGCACTGTTTGGTAACAAAGTGAAAAGAACAGAACACTAGAGCACCTCTCTCAAAATTAAAATTAGAGGCGGCACGTAAATCTCTGCTTAGGTGACACTTGTATTTAACTTGCTCTTGTATAAAAAGAAACTTGTGCAATTTTATCGCGAGTAGAACAGTGTTTCTTGTACGAGTAATGACGTGGCATACTCACTGTAGAGTTGCTATCGGAGCTATTTATAGGAAGACTAGCATACCTATGTTCGCATCTCGGCGACTCTACCCAGAGCCGTCGAACGTCTCGTGACTTTGTGCCCGTGCTGGGCTCTGTTACTCGAGGAACACGGTTTCGATAAAGCTTCCTCGTCCATGCTTAACGAATGGAATTAATCAAGGGACGGGTTGGATTTCTTTTCAGAGCCGTTTCGAATTGCCGAATGATTTATGCCGCGACATCGAGCACCCTCCCCTGCCGCGCCGGTTCGCCACACCGGATAAGGTTCCCGCGCGGAATTCTCCACGCGTCTCCGGCTATCACGCAGGATTTTGCATGTGCATCTTTAATCACCACGGTTCACGGTACGTGAAAAGAGAGGGCGTCCGTCGCGGCGGCTTGCATTGCAGCCTCGTTGCCGGGGCGTGTAAAAAATTAACGACCTGTCTTCCGGGGTCAAGCACGGCGTCGATCGACACGCCTCTGTGTCGGCCCCGGTCCGAGCGGATACGGCCCGAGAAACATTACGTGCAAATAGCTGCTCGTCGTGTCGCTCCTTTTTCTTCCTTTTCTCTCTCTCTCTCTCTCTCTCTCTCTCTCTCTCAACGTTTCTCGCTCTCCGCCTCTCTTCCTTGTTTTATCCTCTCCTTTTTCCCCTGCACTCTGCGGTCTGTTTAACCGGCTTTCCGAAACACCCAGAGACCGCGCGCGCGCCAAGGGGAGGAATAATTTCAACTTAGTATTGGTAATGACGTATCAGGAACCTGAGGCTGAACTGAACTGGGATAAAAATTAAGGAGGTGATATATGAGAGGGTGGGAGCTCGCGGAAATAGAAACTACCTGGTCATTCCCGGAATTTATGGCTATCCAGGTGAGAAACGTCTGAATACTTCGTGTTCGAACCTTGCCACAGCCACGTGACACTCGCCGGCGTAACTGATAGATGATGGGCAAGGTACGCTCTACGAGATACCTAACACTTAGTCATGATAGTAATAACAAGTTTATTACGTCGCGTGCAAAGATGAATAGTCGGGATTTGTCATTACTCGTGTTCTTAATTCATATTACTTTACCACCACAACTACTGAATTTTTGGATTTTTATGAACACTTATTCGATACATTTACTTATTCAGACGTACTTTGTAAAAAAAGGCGTGCGATATCTGGACAAATGTAGTCAGATAATTTGCGAAAAACAATACAAACTAGTTTAGTTACTCAGCGTACATATAATTCTAATGTTAACCCTGCATGTTCTCAGTGCAAAATGTAATGAAAAAACTTTGACTGCGCGAGTATTTGTGAAATTTTATGGATTTCCATGACGGTAGGTATGAAAAGATTAAAAAATTTAACGTAATATATAAAAAATTCTCTATATATAAAAAAAAATAAATGTAATGATTTCAATTTTTCTTAATCACATCTGTAAAGTATGTCATAGATAGCAGACCCAAGAGAACTTCGGAAATTTTCCATCCAGCAATTTTTCATTTATGTTTTTATAAGTCTGGGATGTAGTTACACCCCTATATGCATTGTGAAGGCTAAATTGTAAACAATGAAATAATAAAAAATCGTTCGCTGCATTGTAGAATATTTCATATAGAATATTCTCCCATAATTTTAACAACCGTTTTCATTGAAAACGACCATCGTAGTCTATTCCAAACTAAATCAGCTCTCTAATGACGATTTCGTAACCATTGAAAGAAGGAGTGGCTGCCAGTGATTGACGCGATGGTGAATTTCATCCTGCATAAAGTGTGCGCGAACGGTATCATTATGGGGTGAGCATGCGAGTGTCAGATCTTTACGCAGTGCTTAATGAAAGCAATCACAGTTTGGTATCCTCGCCGACTTGCCCGTCCATTATGCAAACGATTGATATGTTTGGCCATCGGGGTATACTGTCCCGCAGCGTTCGTGAACAATTTTACGAATATCGGAAACGCGGGGGCTTCAGACAACGCGGGATGGAAAGCAGAACCGATTCGATGGAAGCCAATGTCGAGGTGTCGGCGATCATTTCCATTGTCAGCCGGGACGCAAATCGAATTCGTGGTTCGCGCTAAATGAAATTAACGATTCGCTTGTACCTGCCTGACCGCGATACGGAACGGCAGACGTTCGGCCTGTCGTTCTTCCTCCGAGCACCGCGTTCAACGCCGGAGGCTGTGCCACGCGTGCTCAGTTATTCGTGGAATAACGATATATATTTTGAGATGCTCGCAGCAGTATTGAAGCATAATTGCCGAAAACAACCCGCGCCACTACCCCGTGCTAATGAATTTTCAGGCGCGCCGTAACGAAGATTAACAGCCACCGAAATAACGATACGCGGGTACGTCGTTTACATGCCGAGGCGCAATAGCAATAGCTAAATTCCATTATATCCGCCGGTCACACAAAATTTTGTCGCAAAGAATATTTATACTTATCCTCAATCTTCATTCATCCTTTATTTTCCCGAAGTATAGAGAAAATGTTACCGGAAAGAAGCTATTCGTTCTTCGGCTATAATGCTATGCGTTCCAGTTTCAAGTAACGCCATGCACCGAATTTTATGGAAATATAATAACTACATAGACTGCGTAAAAATTTATTTCATCCCTTAACACGTTCGTCGCCACGCCACCCATATTTGGGTGACGGGTATGTTTCTCTGGGGGCCCCGTCACCCAGATTAGGGTGACGTTCTTGTCGTAATACTTTTCTGTTTTTTTTTTACCATGCGCGTGCCTACACCAGGGCTCGGAATTATTTACTCGCGGCGGCCAATTTTCGAAGGCTACCCCCCTCGACCCGGCCACTCGTCTCGCTTCCCGCGGCGGTCATAATTCTCCTACATTGGCGTAGGTGCCATGAATAGCGCCTAAACTGGCTCGAGAACCATGACCGCCACGGGAAGCGAGACGCGCGGCCGGGTCGAGGGAGCGTAGCCATTAAAAATCGGCTGTCATGAGCGAATAATTCCGAGCTCTGGTGTAGGTACGTGCGTGGTAAAAAAAAACAGAAAAAAACTAGTGCTAGAGTTAATCGCTCTGTTTACGTTCTTGCGCTCCGACTATCGAATTTGGTCCCCGTGAGAAACTCAACCAATTCACGCTGGGCGACGAACGTGTTAACGACTTTATTACGTTATAAACAACATTATTACAATATATTCTTGAATTGTTCTAATCTATTACTGTTTTATATTTCACCCAACTAATTTCCGTAATAATAACTAATACCGGAACTTGAGGATTAAGCGAATTTTACGATAATTTTTTCCGGTCTTTTGGGTCAAATACAGTGTCTCCGTGCAGCAAAGATGACATTATTGTATTCAATGATCAGGCAACGATGAAATAGAAATTTTAATAAGCACGTTGGACTTCTTATAACTTGGTTCTCACAACTGGTAAAGGTTCTTATAACTCTTACTTATAATAGGTTCTTGCAACTTGTAAATATTTCATCGGCCTACTCAGGAAAGTTGTATTTTTGGGAAGCTCAACAGAAAGTCACAGAACATAATTCAACCCATGGTACTTGTCAAGCAGCTTAGGACCTAACATAATTTGCTTGTTTAGTAATATCTTGGAAGTTATTTTTATAGAACATGCCATTCGAGCTAATTTAGGTGAAAGCAGTAACAGCACTGAAATTTTATTTATAACTGACGGCCCGACCTGGTTGTGCTCACGACTGAAATCAATAATAGAAGTCGTTATTTTTGTGTCACTTTTTGTTCTTTACATGAACTTGGAAAATTTGTTTGAAAAATATAAATGTACAACGTAATTGCACTATAGACCACATGTTTGGTACCATCCCCTCTGATTAAAATTATCAAGTTGAAAAACGGTTCGGAAGACTTTTTACTGCAAACCCGAACATAAATGTGCTTATTTTGTGACTTATTTCATCGGTAACAATTCTTTCATATATAATTTTGATATACCTTTAGGGTATGCAATAAAAGGCTTTCGGATGGTCGTTCTTCTTCGATTTACTTCTCTTTTAGCATCACTGCTCGGTTCCGTAATAACTAAGCGGGATAAAATATAGCCCACGTTACTCCCAGAAGCATAAGCTATCCGATAGTGAAAATTTTATCGAAATCGATACAGCTGTTCTTTATTTTCGAAGTACGAAACACACGCACACACAATCTAACTAATTCATATTTGCTAGGTGAATCGTCAAGTGAATAAAGCAGATCTTCCTGCAATTTTCCAAGCATTATAAACCAATGGAAAATGTCCTTTTACGTTTTCTTATGTCAAAAATGGGGTGGACTACTTATACAGAATGTTGAAACTCTCGGTTGAACACATTATCCTGCACTGTCGCCTCTTCTCATTTCAAAGACGGCGGCTGTCCATAGCAATTTAAGTGAATGCCACAATAATGATAAGAACATCACCCAAGTTGTGTCCACTTACTAACAATAAGATCCACAAATATTTACCACGCTCAGTAATTATGGTAGTAAATTATGTGCACGTATAACTAGACTGCGGATCTTTGTGCTTTTATGGCTTATGGAAATTTTCAAAAAATGCTAGAATATGAAACTCGATAGTATTCAGTACTATTTTTATTTGTTTTGGATCTACAAAGACTGTTCTCAATACAAATAGGATTTCATTGCACTTTCTTAAAATTTGTTTATAAAAATTCGAAATTGTATTCATATGTATAAATTCTAGTGGTCTCTAATTACTTAGATGTTGATGCGTCCTGTATAAATAAATAAATAAAAAAAAATGGGGTAGAAATGTTTTCAATGCAAAAAACCGGCTGACGTTAGCGGTCGCAAGGACGCAACGCGACACGCAACCGAGATCTTTCACTTATTCCGAACAGGTGCAAGACAGATCGTTTTCTGACACATTTCGGCGACAGGAATTTGAAATAAGTATCGCGGCACGAAGTCGGCTGAAAGCTGCGGGGCCCGCGGGGGTGCATACGACGTGTGCATACAAAAAGATGGCCGTGGGTCGTAATAGGCCGCTGTGTTAACGACAAGCCCGTGCGCGCGGCCTCGCCGAGCGATGAATTCGGTTTACGATGCCTATTTTCCAGGCTTCGCTTCGCCCGGATACTTTATTATTGTCGCGGCATCGGGGGAAGGATGAAAATAGAGAACAGGAGAGTGAGAAAGAGAGAGAGTAGGACGCGTATGCGCCAGCCGAGTTTTTCGTGACGGAGCCAGGAGGAAAAAGAATCGACCGGAGGTCCCGAGGCGAGGAACTCCGTGGAGACGCAACGGTGCTTCGGTCCTGACGTTTGATCGAATAAAATATGGTCGATAGATGGAAAAAGCCCGACAAACGCCCGAGCACAGTCTCGTGAATTAAACCATTAGGGAGAGCCTAATTTCTCGTCGCGAGAGATGATTCCACGATTACGGGAGAGGAGGTAAACTTTGTCGAATCCGTCGGGCACGCAAGGCTACGAGAGAAAAGAAACGGATTCGAGAACTAGGTTACTTCTTTCCCTCGCCCTGCATTATTTCCTCTCGGCGCACTTTCCTCTCCCACCGGGTAACAGTAAAAAGCGTTTCTTAGGTAAAATCGTTTTTAATTTCTCCCCGGTACCGGCGAGTCGTTAGCAAGGTGGTAAAAAGAAAATGTTGCGCTCGTTAAAAAATGCTTCCTTCGAGTGTACCGGGTGCGCGCGCGTGCTCGTCCGACTACACGCTATGGATGGAATAGTCCTGAAGAGAGACGAAGAGGATGGCGACAGGGTTTCGCAGCCCCGGCTTTGATGGTACGCACGTTACAACCATTAATAAATCACTTTGAAGCGTTTGTCGCACTTAACGCGCTGCTTGCCTCCCTCCTTGACATTTATGCGAGTTTTCCCTTTTAATAAATAGCAAAGTTATTCGAATAATTCCAGTCAATAAAGTTAATTAAATAGACGTTAATTAGATGCTTTGTTCCTCTGCTGAATTCTAGCCAGGACGAGTCGGAAAGTAAGTTGCATTCGTCTAGAACTTTTTTCTATTGAAAGTATCTCGATCAAACTTACTTAGTGGAAACTCTGTTTAATACTTCTGTTCTGGAGTTATATTAATATCTTCGACGCAGCGATCGCCCTCCGCTTGTTGTTAGTCGTGAAAGTTGCAAGTGGCATCCAAATTAAAAATCTGGGCAACCATTCAATTTGGCTAACTGTAACGACGGATCTTTAAAAATTTTGATTAATATTTTTCGACTCACTATTGCGCGTAGAATTCCATCCCAATCGGTTGTCCACGGTACGCGGGGCACCTTGTATATAGGCTTGTCGATCAATTTATGTCAATCCCGGCTTAATTTTACCGAACAAGTGAGTCGGACGAGTCCTCCTCGAGACAAATATCACCGCGCATGGACGCAGTCGCAAGTAATGTCGCTCAGAGTAGAACCGGCCCAAAGCCAGCGAGAATCCATGCTTTCGCGGAAAGTCGAATCAGAATTTCCATGGCGGAAAGGTTACGGTTACGGTGGGTGTATTTCGACTGTTCGACTAGCATCCGGCAGTAGCGGGGACTTGGTTGCCTAAAAAGAGCATGCAGCCGTGCAATCTCCGAGAAAGAGACGGTCGTGGACTGAATCACGGTGATCCTTGGAGAACGACAGAGAACGAAGAGCGAGGGAAAGTTATTAAGAAGATTATGGACGGGTCGTTGCTCGAACTTCAAAGGACCAATTCCCATTTTCAATTTGCTTCGGAGGGTGCTGGCGGGGAGTGGGGGTCAAAGCCGACTCATTCTACCAGCTGGATCCTTGCCGTCTGAGTGTGTGGGGATGGTTAGTTCCCCGTGTATTCTCGGACGGCGAAGAATTCCATTTCGAGACTGCTCTTCCGCTCTTCAAGAAGTTGCCATTTTACTCGAAAAAGCTATCTTGGTTGCACGGCTCTTATAGATGTAAAGGTAAAAATATAGATCCGACTGCCACGGTTCGGCGGACTCGGTCTTCTGGTATCATAGTGATATCCTGGTCGCAGGAGCGAGGGAGGGGGTAGACATCGATATATTGCGGTCCGAAGGGGGATACACGACAGGGACGAGTCGACGAGGACGCAATATATTCCGTGAGACGCGTTAATTTCGTGCGTCCCCGCATAAACATCACGGTATGTCTTCGCTCCAGTATCTCTAAACTTGCCCCGGTGAAGTATGGCAGTTTCGCGGGTCGCCTGCCTTATGGGGATATTATTCGACGCGCGGTAAAAAGATCAATAAGACGCGTATGAACGCCAGCGAAAGAGAAACCCATTCGGGGAAATAGAGTAAGAGAGGGCACGGAGAGATACGGAAAACGAGTAGCTGCCTCACCGCGAATGTGCTACGATAATAACGCTACAAGTTTATTGCCGCCTGAGAAAAAGAGGGTGACCCGCACTATTGTTATCAGTATATAATTTCCGGATTCTCCATACGAGCCACCCCTATCATTTTTTTCTTTCGACACGTCTGTTGAACCGTGCCTTGGAACGCGCCGCGTTCGTCGCGGCAGATATTTCGAGCACGCCGCGCCGCGCCGCTCCGCTCCGACCAGGATGTTTCGAATGACTGCGATACGACTCTTTGACAAAAAATATATTGTGCCCTGTCTCGGGATCCGGGCCACGTGTATAATATCCGAAATGTCGTTTCCTTTGATCGGCAGATATGAAATGGCCAATTGCACGTCTCTAAAAGGCTGAATAAAGCCGTGACGTCCGATCGAACGCGAAACGTCGATTTCCTTCGCCATTTAGAAGAGGGTCGTGACGGGCGAGGGGAGGATCGACTCGCGACCGATCATCAATCTCATCGAGTTGTACTCAAGTGGCACTAATTCAGAACCCTTGTCCCTCGGTCTCCTTGTCAACCCAAACTTCGTGTACCTACGCCACTTAAAGCAGCATTGTACCGAAGACATCACCGGGGCTTTCCTTCGACCGAGATCCGAATAAATCGGTTCCGATATATCAACGCCCCTGAAATCGCGGTAGATCGATCTGCTTGAGTACTGGTAGGTCTCGATTAAAGGTCGTCGCACACTAGAACGCCCCGCCGGCTCTCCGGCACCACCCGCCTCCGCTGTTTTTGGTTTCTTCTATGTAGTTTATAGTTGTATGTTTTACATCACGCATGGGCAAATTTTTGCTCGATCGGAGGCATTTTCAAGACATACGGCACTACGGCCGCCACGGGGAGCGAGACGCGCGGCCGGGAGAAGTGGGGATATCCCTTGAAAATGCCTCTGACCGAGCAAAAATTTGCCCGTGCGTGATGTGAAACATAGAACTATGAACTACATAGATGAAACCCAAAACAGCGGAGGCGGGTGGTGCCGGAGAGCCGGCGGGGCGTTCTAGTGTGCGACGACCTTAATGCGGGTTCAAATAGCGCGGTATTCGAGTTAGTGGATATTGTAAAATGATACCGCATTCAATACGATGGAATTGAATTATACATGTCGATACATGCCTATATATCTAAATCCACAGTATGAAATATGCATCATAAATGTGGAGTTTTATGAAAAATGAGAATTGTCTGCATCAATTACACAAGAAACAGAATTGCATTAAAAAATAATAATGTTTATTGTATGTTTTCGTCAAATTGGAACCAATAGCATTTCAAGTATTTCAAGTACTCGTATAGGGCGAATTCGAATAATGGAATCAATTTCTCAGACTTATTACTCACATTAATCCAGACCTACATGTACACAACTGTACTGTACACGCCTGCAATCTTACTACTCTTGGCCACAAGCTTCGCTGATACATACAAAGCGCATGGAATATAAAAAGTTTAATTAAAAAGCAAGAGGATTTTATGTATAAATCGTTTGTTATTTTTTATAATTATCGTCGTTGGGTAACATGATATAATCTGCTTATGTTTCAGAAATTTTAAAACGACAATAAAGTACGATATTCCAAGCATTTATACATATAAATTATGTATATCAATGTACTACAAAGAGTTAATACACATGGTGAGCCTGAACTAATTATAAGGAAAGTCGTAAAGATTGATAATAGATTTGGAAACCCGCTTTTAGAAGGATCTCATAAATCGGCTAATAAGAGAGCTATGTAGTTCGTCAGAATGCAGAGGATCCGTAGCAGAAAAAGTGAAATTGTGATCCACTTCTCCGATTCGAACGTCAATCCTTTGCGCGTTTTACGATATTCCCGAGTTTTTCAATTAGACTAAGGACATTACCATCGCACGGAACATTTTTGCATTTGATTCTTAAATATTTCAGTACGTTCTTCAGCGTTTCATTGACAACTTCGAAATGATAATGAAAATGCTACTTCTGAATACATAATTTGTGATGAGTAATTCGCGAGAATCTACAAAGAGAACGCTACAGTATACTAATTACTTTGAAGTTAAATGCAGATACTCGCGACAGCGCGTTTACAAGCGTGAAGAGAAACCTTCGAATATCGTGGGACGAATGATACTTCAAGTGGATGTTGATGCTAAAATGTCACGTCAGAGAGCAGAGATATTTTTTCTCCCTTCAAAAGAACGAGTACTGAAAACTTTCGATATGAGGGATAGACTTTATTCGTGAAAGTGTTTCGAGTTGCTGTGAAAGGAAACGCTGAGTAAACTCGCACGAGTTCCATCCTTGTGTAAAAGATGTAGGGAAAAGATGACGTTGGATTTCGTTAATGGCAACGTGAATATTCGGACGTGAAGGGGCGCGCAAACGATACTCGGCGGATCTATAATGAAACCGAATTATTATTCTTGCATTAACGGCAGCACGATATGGCGGCTGCGGGGAGGTATCACGGCCGGTGCCGATAATTTTAACGAAGGAGAAGCGGCGAAAGAAGTTTAAGAAGAAGTCCCATTCATCGACCGGTCGTAGTGAAAACTGACAAAACAGTTGATACGGCAGATATAGCAGCCGGCGGAATACGAATGGACGTTGGCGGATATACGAGGGCGAGCGGAACGCGGCCCCGAAGAGCGAGTTCGAGAGAAAGTCTCGAGCCTAGGGTCATGAAAAAAAGGATATGAGAGGATTGTAAAAGGAAGAGAAAAAAATATCCGCGAACGTGGAAGAGCCGGTAGAATCGGGGCCAGCCGGATGGGGGTAAAAAAAGGGCGGCGGGGTGAGCGGGCAAGGAGATAGAGATAGCGGGCGAACACGGTCGTGGAAAAATGTCATCGAGCGATCCTGATTTACAGCACAGGGAAATCGGTGCGGCGAACTTCGTGTTCGCGGCGGAAACTCAGAAATTTTTACTCGTGGGAATCGGAACTTTCATTGACGTTCGCGGTAGATCGCCTCATTGGACGGAAAAAAGGGAACGAGAACGTCGGAACAGGGAGGAAAGGGACGCGGAGAATGGTAGAAAGAGGCAAACCGACGTCGAGACGGATGAAAACTGCGAACAGTTCGCAGGACGATTCCTGAAAAGACAAAACTATTCGACCCGCCGCGCCGCCGCCGCAGCCACCGAAATTTATTTCTGGATGGAAACGCGAACGATCTTGCGCTTGCCAGATGGAATACGCCGCGGGAATGCTTCCTATATGGTTCAATCTCTTGCTAAAACTGTGAAAACTTTTCTGTTTTTAATAATTTCGTAGAAGAAAGCAGAGAATTTAGCAAATGTAGCAAAATCGACCTTGATGCTTCTGTCAAGGTCAAACATTTTTTATTGCATCCCATGATACTCGTCGCGAAGAATAAAAGTCTCAAGGAAACTATCGGTCTCAAGTCGACCGATCTCTTAAAAAACAACTTTCAAGATTTGAGATATTTCAGACGGATGGAAACTGTAAACAGTTTGCAGAACGATTCCGGAAAGGACAAAACTATTCGACCCGTGCCGCGTTGCATCGCCGCAGCGACCGAAATTTATTTCCGGATGGGAACGCAAACGATCTCTCGCGCGCAAGATAGAACATGTGACGTGTATACTTTGTTAATGATTGTGCCAATGCTGTCACAGGGGGCTAGAAATGCATACAGTTAGCTAGTTAATGACCGATTAGCAAAACAAGCTTACACAGCTCACTTTAAAGCGCTTTGCCATGGTAATGTATTCGGCAAACAACATTTGTCTTTGATTATCATGCCCGTGTTTGCACAACAATGTAAATAATACCAACTATCATACCGCACCCGTCAGTAGCCCGTTCCGCGGCCGAAATTCCCCGCAATTTTTCAGCGAGTCTTTCTTTACGCTCCCGCCAACACGCTCATTGTCATTAATTCCAATTAAATATTTCTGAATATCGTTGCGCGCGTACCGGCACGACCGGATTAAATAATCCGACGGCGAAGCGCGGGGCACGGTGCGGTGGCGTTGGCGTTGGCGAAAATACTTCTACCCACGCCTAAACAGCACCCCATGTCCACGAAAAATGCATTCCGAATCTTTATATCGTTTTTACGGGTGCCATGAAATAAAAATGAATCAAGCCGCGGTATCCGATGACCGTGATCTGCTCACAGCTCGGTCCGTGACTTGCTGAATTATGAACAGCGGCCTCTCAAAAAAGAAATACGCGCGAAACGAACGACACCACAGTCCGCAAATTTACCATTATAACTTTCCGCGAGAACCGACTCGCTTGCAGGTGGATGAACCGGTGGGTGGAGGCGAATGCGACGATCTGCTTCGAGTAATTTTGCCTTTGGAATTCTCCGAGCTTACCAATAACAACCCTCATCCTCTGCGGCGAATAACTATGCAAATTTCTGTATAGGTTGAACAGAGACTTCTGATGGCACCCTATACCGTGGTCGAGTTACGAGGAAACGTGGTCATAAAAGGCACACGCGGTCAAGATTGACCTCTCCTCTCTCCCTCTCTCTCGCTCTCTCTCTCGCTCTCTCTCTCTCTCTCTCTCTCTCTCTCTCTCTCTACGGTGTCCCTGTTCCTCGACCACTCGTTACCGAGACTTTCTTTCGTCCGAGTATGATTCCGTCTTTCTACGTCAGGGATCGAACATCTTCTCGTATAACATCCATTTTCTCCCCACTTAGGACACTCGACAAGGTGAGCTCGAATCATTTCATCCCCCTCATGGCTCTCTCCGTCCCTATTCCGAAGAGGGAACACGGCCACGGCGCACGAGAAATCAGTTTTCCATCGCAGAATTGTCGCCGAAGCGGTCAATCCAGTAACTTCAACGAAATCTAAGATCTTTCGGAGATATCTCGATGGGAACGGTGCGTGAACACGCGATCGAATTAAACTGATAGCTGCTCGAGTATTTTTTAGAAAGGTGCTCCCATTTCTCGACGTATTCGGGCGACTTTGCAATTTTTTTACATGCTGCATGAATTTATTTATTTAGTCATTGTTGCTTTGCATAATAGTTATACCTGTGAATTTTTATACAGTGCTTTTATTGGAACTATAATTATTCAGATATATACAGAATATAAATATCAGATAGTACATAGAATAACTAATGAATGTCTTCACAAATTAACTTCAGTGTTTTAAGGTTTGTTCAGGGCATACTTAATTAACTATTACACCACCCGGGTGGTACCCGGGTACCCGGAAATCTCTAATTTTCGGGTCTCGATCTGATCTGACCCGAGTCATCAAAATTCGACCCGAGGCGGTATGAATGTTAAAATATTAATAAAACGTCGGTAATCTTTCAGATCGACGCTACTTTTGGCCAACTTTTTAGTAGAATATCTATAATCTCCTTGACATTTCAATTTTATTTCAGGCTGCAATAATAAAACTTTCCAGTCTCTATTTTATAAAATAAATTGATTTGATTTTGCGAGATTGTTATGGGATGCCGGTTTGATAGTGAACGTAATGAACTGATGGCGGGCAAGATAAATACGGCTACTTCCGTCCCATTCTATATATTGCATTACCAAATAATAAAATATGAACAGCATCGAGGTTGCTTACTCCCCGTATTTGTAGTAATCGATTCGAATGCCGTGTGCGTCGTTAATTGAATTCGCCGTAGCTATAGGATTGAAGCGATACCGATGTATGAAATGCAAGTTATTTCCAAATAAGATGTAACTTTATCGAGATGCATCAGCGTATATTAAATGCTCGCTGGAATAAGACAAACGTCCACACAAACTTCGTAACCGTTTGCAGAATTGTCTCAATGAGTTGCCAATGCCCACGACGACGGTCAAATTCAATGTATACTTAGGCGAAAATTCATATTGGTTTATTCATCCTGAACAAATACGTCTACCTTCAAGCATTCCAGTTTATCAATAAAACACAAGAAATGATTGTAGACTCCATCCTCTGTGCTCGTATGAATATCGAGCGGCGTTTACGGTAGAATACAAATAGTTCATCGACGCGAGGACAAAATAATATTGCGAGCTGTTGAACTGATGATGCAAAACGAGAAACGATGAAACTACGTGCAAAAATATATCGGAACTGAATTGTAACATTTTTTCATATGACCTTTTTATTTCCCATATATTTTCAAATCCATACTAAATCGCATTTTCATCATCATTTACTCCGAATTCGTTTCGTGAAAAGCGTTATTTTTATGTAGAGTCTGCCATGTACACTTATTATTTCCTGCAGGTCACAAATTTTCTACTACTGTTCAAATATTATTAGTAGACAGCAGGTCTTTATGCGAAATAAAAATTTTATACCTAAATTTGCAACAAACTGCTAATGTTTTTACTGCTTTAAATTACACCTACTCAGTTTTGCCATAAATTCATAAAATCCGCTGTCTAGTTATTAGATCTACGCAAAACTTTAGCTTTCTTTTATCGTTCATGCATAATGACTTGTAATTATAATTAGACGGCGGATTTGTATGTAAAATAAGAATTTTCTACATCAATTGCATTTATAGGAGCTACATAGACATTTATATCTTTTATCAGGAACCAAAATTTGAAATTATTATCTCTTTCGGTTACGATATCTGTCTCGATTTCCATATCGGTTCCATAATCATTATTTTTCCGGCTCTACGTTTATATCGGTTTTGAGATGGTTCCAGGATGGATTCTTGTATCGATTTACTGTATATGTACACGTCCCTTACAAACTCATTATAAAAGGAAAAGAAACATTTATACATGTTATTAATTTCTAACAATGTACTGAGATAGATAAAGCAGCTACATATATATTTCTCACTTTCATATGCACTAGGATGTTTATAAATTGAAATTCTGGTTTCTTATTTTCAATTTTTACTTCGCTTTTATATCGTAGGTGATAAGAAAAATTAAAATAAAAATACAGTATAATAAACTCACTTATACAATACATACATAGAGAATTCGTTAAATATTTCCCTGTGCTCTTTCGTACTTCTAATCAGGTCTTCGTGCCTTAGAAGTTGCAGGAAGTAGAATCGGCAGGTTATGGTCAGACATATCAGCCGATTCTTCTACTTGATGAATCTTAATATTCGATTTTCTTGAAAACAAAATATCGCATAACAAAATTTTATCCCACGTTTTCGATTCATTATTACATCCAAACTTACTCCCTTTCCGGTGAAATCACCAGATATCGAGTATTTATAGAACTGATATAGACACCAAAATATGAACTGTAATCGAAACAGATACTAGTTAAAATTTTCGGTTCATCTTATAGCAGTTATTCAGAATAAACTTTCTTCATAACTATTTTAATTACTATGTAGCAGTTTGAACAATTACTTCCGGAACCGTTTCAATCCCTAATTTTATTCGTCCAGACAAGAGTTATATCAATATGTACATGTTAGAAATCCGTGTGAGTTTTGATGCAAATTGACTGAGCTAATAAGAACATTATCCCTCAATGATGCTGGGGTAAGTGCTGAGCAATCAATCACAGCCCTCTTACTCGAAAGCACCATCGCTTTTCCCAGTTCGTGGCCAGACTCTTAAGGACAGTATCCCTATTCTTTATCCCTTGAATGGTACACGCTTTAACAATTCTATGGCAACCGTAGCTAGATCTATTGAAATCTTTACGTACCAATTTTCTGGTACAGATTTTTGTACACATTTCTTCATTGATCATAATCAATGTTAACACATTATCTGCATACTCAAAGGGTAGACGAATAATTAATTAACACAAAATCAACATTTAGTGGTCTAAATATTTCACTACAAAAAAATTTTTTAAAAAGTATTTGTTTATAAAAAATCCTGGTCAGGTTTAATTTGTAAACATCAATATATATTTTTGATTTCATAATATTCTAGCTGATGTCAAAACGAATTCAACGACCAACATTATTATGTCCTTAAACTTTCAAATATGTAGTACTAAAATCTTAATGAACTGCTACATCGGCCGTCCGAACTACTGTACGTCGGTCATATATAAATATAATCATCACAATTTCCGTATTGTTAACATTATTAAGTAAACTTTTCAAAGTTTCAGATCAATTGTTCTACAAATGGTAGAATTAAATCATACTCTACGTGAAAAATGTGTGAAATTGACAGGAGGGACGGATGAGAATAACAGTAAGGTTTTCTCGAGTAGAGTTGCTTCTCGTTTTGCGATCTAGTGTTTCGAATTCTGACTGTAGGACGAAAATATTGTGCGAGGAAGATAGCGCGAAGGCGCTACGACGATAGAAAAGGAGCATTTAACTTGCAAACGACGACCTCGTTGCTTCCCAGCGGCGCATATGATCTCGAGCGTCAACGTCCATGCATCAATTGCAACTGGATCCGGCATCCATCTCGGTGTGTCAGCCGGCTTACATGTACACACCGCATATTTCCGCGTGCGCAATCGAAGGCTTACGCCGGTCGAAGCGTGTCGATAGGTCAATCGTTCTAATTTCGACTTATATGCAGTCGAGCGGAAATTCGTAGAACATCCGCGTGGACCGTCGTGTGCGCGACCTATAATAAACTCCGCGCCGCGTTTAAGCATTTTATGGAATCGGAATTTACAGTTTCGCTCATTTCGCCTGTCCTGGTCGCGTATCGTCGTGCCTGCGAGCAACGCGGAACGAATCGACATCGTTCAACGGAAAATAATTTACTTCGTGACGGCGGCCGTTGCTTCGCCGAAGAATATCTGGCGCGGCTGAATATGAATGAACAGCGTTCGGCATCGACAGAACGATATCGATCCGACATTTAACTCTCCCGTGTTCCGCGTGGACCGCGTGTCACGACGACGACCCCCGGAACTCGCGTGGACTTTTCGGCGGATCGCGTGTACAACGTGTACGTGAGCTACAAGCTAAAGATGCAGTGGGGAGCTATATGCAAAGTTACGTTCATTTGGAAATTTCAAACATAGGAATTTTCCGTACAATCTAAATATCGTGGTTTTAGAGCAGGCATGGACGACAAGCTTTATCCTATACAAAAATTCTTCTCTACTGACACGCGCGCTTCGGTCAACTACAATTATTATCAGTACAGTTACGAAAAATTGTTTACCGGAAGAATGTTTCGAAAGTTTTATATGTTTTCCATGAAAACTCTCCTATGTCAAAATTTTTTAATTTTCTACCAGATAAGAATAATTATTAAATACATAATATTCTATCGCCTCGTGCAGAGAAAATTCTTCGGGCTAGTTCTGTAGGAGTTGTTACATTTTTACAATATTTTGAATGATAAGAGCATGTTATGGCAACACAGATATTTTTCTTTTTTATACATATACTTTCTAAAAATATACAAATATTTTTCCAGGCGCTGACCCTCGCACAACTTGCATTGAAATCGGCGAGTCCGTGTTCGGTATTTTCCCTCGTTATTTAAACACCCTCTATATCAAGACGGTTAAACAGAATGTAGACCCAAGCCCAACTGTAATATATCGTTATAGTTTATCGGTTAGTAAACTGAACAAACTTTCGACGGCAGCTAACCATACATTACTGTATTTTGCTTCGTCCGAATAGAAAATACCCAGCATAGCCGTAGTACATATCCTGAATAATAGTTGAATGGCATTCTGTGTCCATGCCTGCTTGAGACTCAAGAATCTCTCTCCGAACGAAGAACTACTTGGAAACCAAGCATTCTACAGTGATTCATAGAAAGTGCAACAGGTTTCGAAGTTTTTGGGGTTGTTCTGAACAGATTAGAAAAGTGAGATCCTTTGAGAGAACTATAACAGTAGGACCCACCGTGTGCGGCGACCAATGATGCGGCCAGGTCTTTGTCTCGTGGGTGCTTCCGACGGCCGGTTGACTCGCTAAAAACACGACGCGTCTATCGGTGCTTCCGCTTCCGGTTCCGCTGGTAGTCAGAAGAGCCGCCCTGGCTCTGGATCCGCCGATACTCAGCGTCGGCGACGTGTCCATGTTGATCTGAAAAGCGAAAAGAAACCACGGGTTGACCACGGGTTGGATCGTCACGCTGCCATCGACATAGTGAGAAGAATTTCATTTTGCAACGAATCGGCACCGACAAATTTTAATTACGCATAAAGTTCGAGGCAAAGGCGAAAGACGGTTCAAACAAATTCTGCTAGTTTAATGAAGACGGTTACAAGAACGATGAATGCTCTCTGGCGAACGGTACGAATTTTTGAAGTGTGGCCGGGGCTCTGCGAGATACTTATTAATTCTGGCGCCGTGCGGGGGAAATTACGAGCGGTATCAACAAGGTTTTAGTGCAATTTTCGCAATGGTGGCTTTCAAAGAATTTTGCTAGCACGTCGTTAGGCCGGTGATATTTAAATGTAGAGCCAACCAGGGGAATATGAGTTCTAGATTCTGATAATTGCCGGTAACGGCGGTGTCTATATTCGCAATTAATTGCATCGACCGCGTGCCGGGAATACACTCGTTTTATTATCAAACTTGTTATCGCGCTCCTGCTGAACCCTCACCGTTAACAACGATTATTACGAAGTCCGGACAACGCTAATATAGAGACGGTTTTGATGCCTCGCCAACCCAGAAAGCGAAAACAGGTTGAATAGGAGAAGCGGACCCGTCAATCAAAACGCGCGAACGATAGAAAGCTCCGAAGAGGATGCGAAACCGTCGGCGTTGCGCCGATGATCCGAGACGACGGTCGTCGTCGTAAAGAAATCCGACGAGGGTAATCAAGCTCGTTAGCACCGAGGACGAGAGCTCATCGAGCCGCGGAAACGCGTGTGAACGGGTGAGAAACAGCTTGTGCGGAGTAAGGCGAGAAGAAACTGCGGTAGGAAAGAAGAAAAACCGAGTCGAGAAAGAAGACGAAATAGAAGGAGGAGAACAGTCGACCCAGTAGTACGTTTTTCAACAAGACGTACGGATCGTCGACGGGCACTAAGTAGAATAATGCGCGATCACGACCCGACCAGACACGCGACGCGAGAATCGGTAGAAAAGGTGGATGTTGGATGAACGAGGGGATGAGCGAGAGTGGAAAGCGGAACGAGACCCGAACGGGAAAGAAACGGCGAGGATGGAATGAAACAGGGGACGTGTAGATGTGGCTTCGTGAAATTGACACGTACCCCTTAATTAAATCTTGCTGAATCCTCCTCGAGCGCCTACAAGGGTCGGTTCGCGGTAACAACGTCACGGTCGATCTGTAATTTACGTGGGATACCAGGTGGATGCTCGGTGGATGCCGATAACCTATCTCTGCCGCGAAGACGGCGGCCTCGTATTCAGATACGTCCACCGTTATCCCTTATCCTCGGCTCACCACACTTCAACCAGGTAATCCTTGAAGTCGCGTGCACCTAATCATTCCGGCCAGACGGCCGGGAGGTGTGGAGAGGGGTGGGCGCCTGGTGTTCCTTAAATCGTTCCAGTACGACGTTCGCTCCTCCTTCGCGCAATTACGAGTCATTACGCGAGATATTCCGGCGTGTACCACATATGCACACAGAGAGGCAATGAACGCGCCGCGCACCGCGCGCCACGCTCGTCCGGCTGATCGCTGATCCAAATATGCGCACCAGGGGTTATCGAGTCTTCGGACGACTCCTCGCCACGATAATAATGTCCGAGATAATCAGTCGGACCGTGATAGCACGTTATCCAGTCCGAAGATATCCGCGTAATCGATTCGGAACCACGTCACGAATCCTTCGTGCCACCAGTTCGCATTCTGTCCGCTCCTATCGAGCCCGACCCCCCTAATTTTTTCCCGGGACCGCGCCGAAAGCTTTCGCTTGATTCCACTCTCCCGGTATCTCCGCGAAAAGTCCAAGTTTCCTGGTGGAATCGCGAGTGGCACTGTTTGCCTCAGCCAGTGAGAGAATTACTGCCGCGGCTCGGTTTAATCTGTCAGAAAATTTATTTTACCGCTGCACCGCGAGAACCCGCGTTTGCTAGCGATTTTAATTATACGAACGCGTTACCATCAATCCCTCTGGAGAATTTATTCCTCCGTTCTCATTTCCCCTCTCCCTCTTCCTTTCTCTTTCTCTCCCTTGTGTCTGCCACTATTAGGTCCCTCTCACGACAGACCGGCAGTTTGATATTTTATTCGCGGACTTCTCGGACCGCTCTTCAAAGGCTGCAGCATGCTGGTTAATTACTTTTCATCCTTCTTTCGCGATAGTCATTCGGTCAGTCAAGAGTTCTCTCCAGGTAGGTACCGTAACGAGATTTCTGAGCGGGTTTCCGGTTCTGTTCCTCGCTCATTGTTTCAAAGGACGAATTATTTCTGAACGGCGAAAACAGTCTCCCCTATAGAACGTTTCCTGCTTCTTTCGATTGTTCGCAACTCGGAGATCGAGAACGATCGGCCCCGGCCCGGCACGACGACACTCCGTCACGGCCGGAAGTGGCCAACCGTTGCGGACGAAATCGCGCACGACACTGAACCGCCAGGACGTCTGCCGCCCGAGGTGAGCCTCTCGCGGATTCGCGGGCTCACGTGTGAAATTCTTGCGCATGCACCAACGCCTTCCCCCTTCCAATTTCTCCTCTTCCCATTCCTTTCCAACTATCTCTCGTCCTTTCTTCGGCCTCTCCTTTCATTTCCCTCTAAACAGTCTTCGCCTCGCTCCCTCCGTCCACCCCCTCCGCCGCCACCACCCCCGCGCTCTCTACCTTATCGTTCGCTATCGCTGTTCTTTTCTAACCCGGATGATTGTCCCTTTTTCTCGGCCCGTTCCTTTTCTCCTTGTCTGGATAAGCTCCTTTAGATAGCATCATGCGAACAAGTATCTAGCGATAGCTCTGCTCTTGCCACGGACCTTCAACGGGTACATCGCAAAGTAAATTCGCTCAGATTAACAAAGGTGCATGGCAATGCCCCGCAAAACAGGTGCGGATTCGTTTTCATCCACACAATTTAGTGTCTGTTCGTTTCGTCGCGGTTACTAGCGTCAAGCGCTAGTCTCTGAAACCTTAACCCTTTGCGGTCCGAAATGTTTCCTCTCGTCTATTTCACAACTCGCTACTGCATCATATAATTCAGTTACATTTACGTATGTAACTTTACTAACCTATTTAGAACAATTCAGAAATACTGTAATTAAGATAAAGTAACAACTTATTATCACTAATAAGTAGACTGCGGATTTTATGCATTTCTGACAAACATGGATACGTACAATGTAAAACAGTGGAGCTATTAAAGAGATTTAAGGCTACCAGTGTATTAGTTTCACCTTAATAAGATAATTAAGAGAAGAATGAAATTGTTATTTGGCTCCTGTGTCTTGCAATCAATAGAAACATTTTTTGTTTTGCATAAAGATCCGCAGTCTACTAATAAGCAACTAGGCTCATCATTGAGTTGGAAAAGTTGTTGTTTGAAGTTTGAGGTCTATGGTTATTGCAATAGCAAGTAATGTCTGTATTATATTAGAAAAATGTTTAAAAAATCAACCAATATTCTCCTATCTCGTGAAACTGTTGGGAAAACATTTGCAAAACATTTGCAAAATTTTATTGCTATTCATTCTTTTCCTCAACTCGAATACATTTCAACTTGCATTTCCCGCGTCTCTTGTCTGTGACGTCGTCGAACTAATTTATTCTTAAAATTGTGGACTCCGTAGCTTAAATACGATCTTCCATTACTCGAACCGGTACTTTCTTGCGTCACATCCTCAGGGGGAAACCACTCGAATCGGTTTTACATCACCGCAGGATAAAAGTCCGGATCACTTTATATCCGCTAATAGAATCTGAAATGGAGGTAATGATACTGTGACGCTTGTAGAATTTATTAAGTGACCCGAAGATACGATCTTCCGCAAATATGACACTTGTCGCGCGTCGGCGGAGGCGCAGAAATGGGAAGTAAAACGTGGATGATAATGCGGGAGAAAGGAGCAGGTATGGTCCGCAGGAGCGCGAGCGGTGAAAACAGAAAGTTTATGGAGAGAGGCGGATGCCGCTAGAGAAAAAGGTCCCGCCCCGGGCGTGGGTGGAAAGTGTCGCAATATCGCGCGCGCAATTTCCTTGTTTAGGTGACAATCTTGTTTATCAGCGCGGTATTAACGGTTATTATTTAAGGGCCGCATTGAATTCGCCGACACACGGGCCGTGTCGGAAGAACTTTCGGAAAAAATTGTCTTTGGAGATTGGGGAATTTAAGCAGAGCCGATTTTACCATGAATAGCGATTCCCTTTTTATCTGCCTCGGCGCAAAAGAAAGCTTTGAAAGTTTGTTGAGTTACTCCACTCGCAAGAATCCGGAAAGTTACGGGGGAAATAACTTGAAATTCTTTACGCTGATTATACGAAGGCCATATATATTACAGGTGGGCTTGACATCGTGGTAGCTTCAATTTTTAACCGCAGCTAAAAACAGTTACCAGAATCTCGGATTTCTGTAATTATATTATTTGCTCGCTATTCCGTTGGCTAGAAAGTTTCAGGGCATTTATTTATTCATGGATCTTCGAACGGCCACCTAGAAATGGTAACGCAGATCGATGTCGGGTCATTTATTGACCCATTTCACTATTTTCACTGTAATTACATTGAATGTAACTCTACGAGAAAAGAATATGATTTAACGGCACTGGTATAATTAAGCTGCAAATATGTGTGCTCTCATAATATTCCCCGATGTAAAAATTACGATGAAGGAAGGACCTTTTTAAAGTTGTGGAAAAATTTTTTAAAAATCGAATGCTTATTACTGAAAAGTGTTCGTCGATGCGGAAAGAAAATTATTCATTTTCTGTTTGATGTTCCAAATAAATCAGATGTATCTAGCATTATGTGACCGCCCCTGTACAGGGTGTATAAAATGTAACGGTCATCCGTCTTAGAGGTGAATTCACCAGTAGGCGGATGACCATTACTTTTTATACACGCTGTACAGTATCAGTATATTTCATTCGCTGGAGAAATTATGTACATCTCCTATAATCATATTTCCTCGGGGGTAGGCAACATCGCGCAAGAGTCTATCAGTCGGAAGCACATTACATTCTCTACAGTCGACATCGCTCTCAACGCAGATCCTTCTGTTATGCGAAGTATATTACCGAATCATTAATCCGTTACGCAGAGAAAAATGTTCCGGGCGTGCGGGCGCGCACATTCGCCACATCATTATTCCTTCCGGTTGTTATTCCGGCTCGGCAGCCGCGTTTATTTCGCATCGATCCCGCATTGTTTCCGCACACGAAACGGGAGACAGCATTGTGGAACGCGCGTGATCCTCTTCCCAAAATCCGTCTCATACACGTTAGTCAAATCACGAGAGAAGTACCTGTTGAAGATCGGTCCGCGAACTTCCATTCAATGGGCCGCGTAAAACGTGCGCGGCGTTCCATTGTTAGATCGCTTATGTCACCAGGTAAATGGTACGCGAGTAATCAGGATTGGGAAGCCGAAACGCTAAAGAAGAGCCGATTGCAAAAGATCGAAACGATTCCGTCGGAAGAGACAATACGCTCGCAAAAAACAAATGAACCACGGGTTCACGGCCTTCGCCTCGCACTATTGTTTCTGGTGTATTCATCTTCTTAGCTCCCAGGTTGGTAAAAATGGTAACGGGACGACAGAGTAACGAAACCAGATCCTCGGACAGATCGATCGACCCTCTCTACCCTGTTTCAGGCGTCCTCGATCACGAACGAGAGACCGAAAGCGATAGCTGCGGAGGTGTCGGATCTCGAGGACGCTACCTACAAAACCGGAACTACTTCGGACCGATCACCGAATGCCTCCAGGCGGGCAGCGATCACGAGGATCTCGCGTTTCGCGCGCGATCTCGATCGCTCTTCCACAGTTGATTGTACCCGCGAGATATAGCTTGATAGTCGACTATCGCTTCCGATTCAGAAGCTTCGCAGCCGCGGAAGTCGCTGCGAGATTCCAAAGAATCCAGCAGACAGATTTCTTATCGCTAAGATTCAGGAAATTTCGTCCTATTTGACAAAAGTTTTACCCCGCATGATTTTTTCTGATAACCACCAGCGGTTTCAGATTTTTTAGTACACAATTATTGAAAGTGTAAACATGCTTTCCTAGGTATGGCTGAGGATTGTTTAATAATCCCTTCAACGCCAATAGCAATTTGGATCGCGAACCAACAACTGACCTCCAGTCACATAATCCAGTAATTTTGTTTCGGATTGTTATACAAACAATGCGGCACGGTAAACCATTGTTTATTCGTACTTTATGTATCTAAAGAAAAATGTGTTCGCGCGCGCGCGCGATTTCATATATGTACATATATTATGAATTTATGGAAATTGGCAAGGGTTAGTCGAAAACAGAATGAAAAAGCGCCTATTATATTATTTACCCAGTTATCGGAAGCACTTCCACATAAACAAGGTCCTACTTCACTCATAATGAACTCGCTTGAACAGCATAGTAAATATTTTAGCTCAGAATGAGGGATTTTATAGTGGCACGGATTAAAAACCATTGTTTATATTTATTCTGTTGCTTTCCTTTTCGTCTGACAGCAGTGGGATTTATTTACGATGCGTTACTGCAGGTTTATCTGTTGGATTTACTGTAAATTCTCTTCGAAATTTAATCTTCTAATTTATATTCGTAGAACAAATGAATAACGACTGGGCTTTTTAATCATACTCATCGCAATCCCAGATAAAAGAATAGTACATGTGTGCACTATTTTCAATTTTTGAAAGATAACTTAGATTCTTTAATTACAGCAAACAGCAGATAGGCATTGTAACACAGAAATAAGGAATGTGCTATTCTTGTTTATATACTCCAAGATCAAAAATACCCTAGTAATTTTTAAACATATTTAAATCGATAGTCTGTTCTCCGGAAGAATTTATTTCATTCCTATATTGCAAGTCTGATGTAACCCGAGTGGTATGTACGAACAATTGAACAGTTATTATGTGACTAGAAGTATCATATTCTCAAACATTTTCTTTTAAAAAACGTTCTCTATTACAAAGTTTATTTAATTTTTGTTCAATGAACCGTAGAACCATCGTGTCGTGAATTTAATCTGCCTCTGGTTATATGCTCTGGATATTTATAATTTGTTCTTGTACTAAATACAAGCAACTTTTGTTATTCATTTCCCGATAAATGAACATCCACATGCACATCCATTTTATATTTGTTCCAGCTAAAATCATAAAGCGTCCATCGTCCATCTGCCGTCGGGTTTTTACGTTCTTGGTTCATGTAAATCATGATGGCAGTAAGGAAAACCATTATAGCTATCTCAATTAAATCTCTTTTCATTGTTACACAAAACCTTTTTACGAGTATTTTTTTAAACGTATTCATTGCCTAGCAAATTATGAACGTTATTCTATATGCTGCTTTATTACCGGAAATCGGTGCTACTTGCGGTAATTTTGTATTATTTTCGAAACTTTAGAAATAGTTCAATATTAATTTTTTAACTTAATAATTTTTTCAATCTTCGTTTGAGTAAGTAGTTTGATGAAGAAAAACAATTTTCTGTATTATAGTGTTTAATCATCGAGCTAAAATGCTTCAATTCCAATAAACAAAAACATTACTTTTGAAAAACTTTTTTAGTATAATTTATAGCCAAGTCTAACTAATATATGTTCCAAACAATTATTGTGAGACTCTTAGCTACAGAAATGGTAGGTGCTCTTTGTTTGTACACTGCACATAAAAGTTTCAAAACGAAGCGTCGAAAAATCGTATCACTTTATGGATTAAAATCGGACAAAACAATTCAAAATTATATTTGCGATCTCTATCATCCATTAATTTGGAGAGGTTTCCACAAATCTAGTACTAATCGCATTAAAACTGGAATCTCGGTTATTATTTCCATAGCCGAAGAAAACAAGTTTACTATTAATCGAGTAAGCAATCTGGTGACGTTCTAAAATATCACAGTGTCAATAAACGAAACTAGTTAGGAGCGGTTGCTGTTGGTATTTTAAATCGTAATGCGTTGGTAAGAATGAGTTTGAACGGAGCAAACAGTGTGAGGTGCGAGGTGTGTTACGTTCGCCTGGTGTTAAATTTACAATTAAATAAGTGTTATACAAATGGTGTGTTTCACAATTGTATGGGTATCTGGAAGAAGGGCCTGTGTCAGACTTTTTAAATGTCATAGGAGCGCAATTAGGAACATATTTTGTTTTAACATTTAATAAAACAAACCGTGAAAAAAGTCTTTCAGTCTTCAGTCTTTTTCCAATGGAAGAAGGGCCTATGTCATTTCCAGCTGGTTTGTGATTATTGCAATTCTAAAAAATTAAAAAAATCTGACATAAGCCCTTCTTCCAGGCTCCCATTCAATTATTGAACTCATCTCCTACAGTTGTTCCTAAATTTTCGTAACTGTGTCAAAGTCGGAGATCGCAATCGAGTGATATTAACGCGTTGTGGCTCGGCGAACGGTTCCTTCGAGCAAAAAATTAATCCACGTCGGATGCAAAGATCGCTGGTTCGTTCTTCCAAGGGGTCGAGGAAAGTTGCGTGAACGGAACGGATAAGCAAATGATTTCGCCGCGTAGCGGTGACACAAATGAGTTAGCAGTTTACAAGAATCAGACGGGGCCGGTGGATTTCCAAGGGTAGTTACTCGTAACAGGGGGTCTATTAACGAGGGAAAAAATGGTCTCCATGGTTCTCGGTGTGGAAACGAGGGTACTCGGTGGACGACGGTGTCCCGATGCCTCGTAAAACGCGATTTTATTCGAGGTTGAACAAATTGAAACATAAGCCGCTCGTAAGTCTGTCCCTATCTAAAACAGCGGCGGAAACCGGGGGCTGCTCTCTGCTGGAGCCGTTCGCGTCGCTATACGCGCGCCTATATTCGTCTTTCTCCGTGAATTCCGTCGGATCTTTTATTACGGGCCGCGAACACGGACAAGGACAAGGTTGTGGCATTTACGCCGGGTTATCCGTATCGCGTACATCCAAGCCCGGTGATACCGATGCCGTCGAGCTGAATTTATTCCCCGCGGGTCGAGCTATCTTGTTGCATAAAAATTTTACTCTCCCCTACCCCGGGGGAATATAATATCACTGAAAATTGTATCCCGCGACACGCACCGTACCCCGGTTTATTCTTCGGGGCTGGTCGCCCTCCGTCGCGGAACGTATCGAACCGTTCTATCAACCGGAATTAAAACCGCAAACGGAAGAGACTGTCGCACGCGCGCGCGGCCGTTTGTCGACCGGCAACCGAAAATGCGAGAAAAACAGAAGGAACCGGAGCAGCTACGGAATGGAAACGCAGAGTGCGCGCGGAGTGTGAGAGAGAAAGAGAGAGAGAGGAACGAAACCGTAGAAAATTCCCATGGTCCGCGTAAAATAGAAAATTTTCAGATGAAAAACTACGGAAGCAGCTGCCGCCGGGAAGAAAGAAACTTCAAAACATAGAATTAGAGGAGTCGGTGGAGGCGCGGCGTGGCTGCGATGGCGGTGGTGGTGGTGGTGGCGGTGACGGTGGCTCACAATTAAGAAGAAACAGTCCCGCCCTTGTGAATTAAAAGCGTCAGCCCGCTAAAAGATCAAGAATTCCCTTGTGTTTCCTAGCCCGTTGTTATTTCTATCTGTGCCCCTCCTTTGCTCTGCACCCTTCCCTCCCGTCTCTCTTTCTTTTGCGTTCGACCTTCGTGCGGTTTCTTCGAGTAATGCCATAACCTGTGCCACCCCCGCAACCGAGGCGAAAGCTTGAGTTGGTGAAAGAGGAGAAAAAGATCGGTAGACGAAGGGGTGAGCGAGAAAGAGAAAGTAACACGACGGAAGGATGAAGAAAGTGCGACCCGGTTAGAATGTGGAAAGACGAAGGGAAGAAAACGGTGACTCGTGAAAAGGGATAGAAGGACGAAGGGAATTCTCATTCCGATTTTGCCTTTCCTCCTCTCGTCCTGGATTGAAGAGGCCTTTATGATGGGATACCGCTTTATGGCGCAGCTTCGCTGCTATTATGCGTGCATCGGTCGGCCGAGACGTCGATACGCGATGGGGAAAGAGGAAAGAGGAGAGAAGAGAGAGTGGAAGAGGGTAGAAGATGCCGGAGATACGCGGTGGTGGCTGTATGGTTTTCGGTGCTCGAGGGGCGAGAGCCGAGAGGTAGAGGCAGCACAGACGGGAAAAGGGGGCAGGAAAGCTACTGGTACGAGTCGGAAAGAGGCTACGGAGAGTTGCGCTTTGGACCGCGGCCTCGACCATTGTCAGGATAATGAAGCCAAGGCGAGATTTCTCCCCTTTCAGCGCCGCGGCCAAACGATATCTCGAATGACTGATTGTGAGATTCCTTTGGGGCTGAAAGCACGTACGAGGCTAGCAGCGAGCGAGCGAACGCGAGCGCAAGCCCCGTTCACATAGGTAGAACCCGTACCGTGAAAACGCGCGAAATCCTTTCGGAACGGTCGACCAAAATAGTCGTGATATTGAATCACCGGCAATTGTAATTAATATTAAACGGCAATAACGTGTGATCACGAGGATCGAATATTAATTCGGAAAATACAGCCCGGACAGGGACACGCCGTGCGAAACGCCCGGTGAACACACGCGCTCCGTTAACCTGTTGATCGTTTATAAAATTTGAAAATACGCGTTTCGAGTGTCGCGCCAACGTACTACAGGATCGCATCGGTGCACAGACTTCCGTGACCGGAACGTTTCATACTGATTAACCAGTCGATCTTAATTATCGGCGCGCTGGCAGCCGATCGTCGATCAACTAAAAACCATCGACAACGTTCCGCGCGATCGTTCCGCAAATATTGTCGGACGTAATCGGACAGGACATAGTAATTGTTCTCTGAATGTCAATTTTGGCTATTAAACTACAGCAATAAATGTTCGTCGAAGGTCTGCTACAAAATACTCAGAGCCATCGTTCAGTTGTGAACAGCGTAGGATTGATTTTTAAATAATATAGTTCCAATAACTGAATGATGAAACCAAGTTTGTTTTTCGATCTTTTCAACTTTTATTATGTATGAATTGTATCAAGCCTCAGGCGGGTTCACAGATGAAACATCAAATATACGTATATTCAACTGAATAAAAAGGCGCATAGTTCAAGGTAAAATCAAATGCGTCCAATCAAGGTTTAATCGTGGAACCGCTTGAAACGCCCTCTTTCTTTGTAGTTCTGCATTTATTAAATTTTTCAGTCTCACGCGAGGTTGTCACGTTTTCAATCTAGCCGGGGAAAAATATTGCAAAATATTCCCGTAGTTGTGCAGTATTCAGCGTTTAATTTATTAATCGTTGGTTCTGAACTGTCAGTGAACTCGTGGCGAGAGAACATTCGTTGGCACGACAAAGAAAAAGACCAACTGAAACATCGACCGACTTATTATGCCTGTTGCGAGCTAGAGTTTCACCTATCGCCAGCCGTACACTCTCGCATATTTTAAGCCGGCCATTTTTCAGCATTTACGCTATACGTCTACGTCGAATTTGCATGAACCACCGATTTCAGTCTTGTTCCCAGAAACTTTTGCTGTTTCTATGTGGCGTCGCTCGAAAGTCATTCGAGTGCCCGCCGTCTCTGTATCTCCGCTCCGCAACTCTATCTTCGTGATTGACCGTCTCTTGGCTTGATCATAATCTCTATAATACCACGCCCTGTTCATACTGACTGCGCAAACTACGGAAACTAACTCGGACCGTTGACCCAAAGTGATCAAATATGAAATGAGAGGATATTGACGTCTTTAGTCAATTTGAACTACCGAAGCAAACAGCACAAAAATGAAGATATTGACGTTTCTAATCTATTCGGACACCATCGACCCGAAGTTTCAGATGATTCATAGAAGAGGAATTTGAACGTTTTGATTGATCCAGACTATTACATGCGTGGTACAGAATGCTTCATTAAATGCAAGGTCGAACATGATACAGGCGAAACTCTAGAACAGACATGAACGCAAATTGTCCCATGGGACAGTACTCAGACTCTATTGAAATCGATAGCAACGAAACCATACCTACTTAGGCCACTCCACACGGAGAAACTAAGATAGATTGTCGGCTGTCGCTATCAATGTTGATCTCGCAAGATCGAGGACCACTTTCCATTGTGACGACATTTGCTCCGAAACATTGCCCTCTGGGCAATGTAGAACATACCCAAAGCGCAAGATGTTTGGTGCCCGTGTCTACTTCAGCAGAAGGAGAGTTTCTAATATGATAGAGGTAGACCAATCACATCAAAAAGCGAGAGATTGGACTTAAGAAGAGACAGTACGAGCTACTCCTGCAAAATCGGCTGTAAATTCTCCTTCAAACATTCAATTAACCACACACTGCGTAGAATTACTGTCAAGCTTCAAGCTCTCATTTTTCTTCCGCTATTAAAACATTTGTTCCGTGTAAGGGGATATTCTGGTTTTCATTTCTAAAATTTTATTGTTTGCTTTTTGTATTTTCTTTATGTATAAGTTTTTTTTTGAATTTGTAAAATATTTGGCAATATTTCAAGTGAATGTTCTTAACATGCAAGACCCATTTCTCGGTGCACATGCAGAAAGAGATTGGGCGCGACGAGATATTAGATTGTTGTCAAGTGCGATAATAATAGATCACAGCAAGCCAAACTTCAGAAGAGGAAATTAAATTTGCGCGAAATGTTAGGCTACGGAAGTTCCTGTATCGAAGTTTGATGGCGTGCTCGCAAATTCTGGGAATCGGAATGTAACCGATCGGGCGATGAGAGACACTGGTCTAATCCTAATACGTGTCGTCTTATTTATGCAGCAGCCCCATTTCGCGGCGCAACGCTGAAGACCTTAACGGCTTTCAATTTCCGTTGGCCATCAATATTATTTAGTTTAGTTTGGGCCACCTTCTCGCGCTCAACCCATCCCTTCGGCATGCTCCTCACGCCTCCGCCAAGGAAATTACTTGTCCTCTCCTGCCCTCCTACCAATCCAACGCTTACTGCTCCCTTCGCGCTTCTACACCCCTCAAGTTACGAAGATACTTCCTTTAAGGGCGTTTGTCTCCCTGCGATTTTTTCCTACTCCAACACCCCTCTGGCAATACACGATCAAAGATTTCCAACGAGCTATCTGTACCTTTTAATAATAAAAACTTTCTCACTTAAAGCTTCTTGACATTGTGTAACGGTAGACAGCAGACTATTAACACTGTGAGTATATTTGTAATCGGTTCGGTGTGTTCTTCTTCTACCAAATGTGTTCGTAATTTTCTCTATGAATTATGTGTATCACTGTAGTCCTTATTTTTCTTAAAACGTCGATACTTATGAAATTTTCAGTTTTTTATACATAAAATTCTTTCGTGACTTTGTCATTCCATGGCAAATCGATTACTCTTTGACGTCACCATCCTCGATTTTGTTCTAAATGAAATATGCTGCAGCCCGTGTGAAATCAAAAGGGGAGGGGGTTAAGTCATTATTTTGTCGGTTTAGAATTTGTATAGAAATTGCCTTCGAAGTTTGCAATTTTTGCCCGTTTTGGCGTAAACGAGCTACATTTGTTTTTGTTTTATTCAGGAAGGATTGAGCTATTGAAATAATTTTTACAATCTAATTAACTTCATAATGTCAAAAAATTAGGGGTGTTCGAGATCCCGTCGGGACGGGAATTTCTCGAATGGCCCTACTACAATAACTAAAATGTGGATCTCTGTGCAAAATTTTTCAACTTTGTACTATCTTATACTATTATAAGCATATCACTTTACTTTGAACTTGACAGAATATTCGAAAAGATTTCTCGGCCAATTTAATACTCAACCACGAGCCGAACAACGCCGCGTACGCAAACGATTCCGTTGGCTAAGACGGAGCGGCGCCGGTCTGTAAGTGGAAATCCTCTAAACAGCAATAGAGCTTCGAATTTCCTATAGAGATAGGATTTACTGCCAACCATGTTCGCATTCCCATTAACCAAGGAAGAACAGTATCCGCGTACGCTTTAGTTAATCTCACGCGAACTCGGAACAACAGAATGAAGTAAATGGGAACGGTCGAAAGATCGTTTGGAGTTCAACAGTTTCCGTTATTGTATCGCGGAGCCTCTCAATTCTTGAACAAACTCCAACAATGAATAGCACTCGATCGCTCCATTTCAATTCTAATAAAACTCTGCAGAATTTCAAAAGGGAAAAAACAAGGAACGCATTTTCGTATCAGCGGAAACTCTAGAAACTGCCTTGGCATGCGAGCGAAACGGTATCGTTGCACACTATCCTGCTCACAATATATTACATGTGCATTAATGATTACATTTTTAAAGAATACTTTACCAACATATTTCTAACAGTTTTTTTACTAAAATGAGACATAACATATCCTGCACGAATCGTACAATAATTTAAATAATGAATATCCTCTTTAGGTATACTCCTTATATTTCTGACCTTGTACGACCTTGAAGGACATTGTGTCGTACGCGAATGAAAATGTTTTGACATATGTTTTCACATTATATGAATATAGCATTTCATTTAAAAAATTGAAGGTCACCTTCATTTCTAAAAAAGTCATGCAAACACAAAAAAGAATGTGTACGGCATTACGTTACTTGCTAAAAGCAGTGTTGCTTTTCCTCGTCCATTTTTCTTAATATTTATCATTAAAGAAAAACGCTGACTGGAAATAGCATGAACACCCAGTATAGGTGTGATGATGCGTGTCAATTTTCAGAGTGTAGTTTCACCCTTTAAAATTAAATCTCCGTCAATAAGATGATATTGGCAATGTGTCTCTTACGTTTGGCTTTTGTACATAAATTTCCACCAAAATCGGAGAAGACTTGCTTATCGTTCCTCGTTAAGTCTAAAATCCTGAACAGCTCCTAACAGCAGACATCGCCGGCTGGCCGGAGCATTCTCGCGACCGCACGAATCGTTCTACTACCGCGAACGAAATGAAATTACAAACCGATTCGCCGGGCCTGTGTCCACACCGGAGCCGAGCGTTTCACAAGTTTCCCCAGGTAGCAGCGATCGTTCGCCGCTCCCGTCGCTCCCGACAGTGCCCGTTTCCCTCTGTCCCGTCCACCTTTTACCCACGTTTACGTTTTACGTCACGTATGTTCCTCTATTTGCTGTACGATTTACGTTCTCGATTTTGCGTCCGTTGATTTTACACGCGAAACTCGAGCGGCCTGAAGGGCGGGAAAGGGGAGGGGCGGTCGCGTAGGGAATCGGCATTCATGACACGCGCTCGATCGAAAAACGGACACGGCCGGTCGTTGTCGTCGCCGATCCCGTGGACGAGAACGAGGATGCGGGCGCGGAACGCGGACGAGAGTCGTTCCATGTCGAAACGAGGAAATTTAATGAAACGACCGTGAGAACAACGATTCCCCCCAACCCCCGTTTATGTTTGATCTAGCCGGATTACCGGTGGTAACCACCGCAGCCGCCACAACCGCAAGGAAACAGGTGCATCCTCGGCGATGAGCCAACCGGTTTCCCAGACGGATTTTTCTACAATCTGCTCCAACCGGACCAGCGCATAGAGAGATGCCTGCGCCCGCCCGTTCCTGAGATACTTTCTCAGACCGATACTAGGAAGACAATGGCGTACTTTGTGGCGCCGTGATTAAAACAAGAGGCCGAGCCGAACGGGAGAACGAGAGGCGGCTGCTGGAGAGCCAGGCACTGCCGCTTCTCTTCTCCTACCCCTTGGCTAGCCTCAGGATAATGGGCGAGCAAGAGGAAACGAAACGGCGGGATAGAGAAAGCGAGAGGCTACTAGTTACGGAAACATTGGTAGGGAGGAATCGGAGGCGGTGTAGGGGATGGGAGAGCCGAGAACGAGAAAGGGTGAACCACACAGAGACAGAGTTTGGAGTTCTTTTCATTACCAGCGAGCTCACCTCAACAACAATGCGAACCCCCGTTCCCGTATACCGCTATTTTAGCCTCTCTCGGTGTTTAATACGCGCGCGCGTACGTGCAGTCTAGGGACGCACGGATATACGCGAGCACCGCGATACCCGGTTTCCACCCTGTGTACATATTTCTCCGAAAAGTTTCGGTCTGACGCGGGAAGCGCAACTGATCAGAACTTCGGGAATCGTGACCACGCTCGCGATTCCGGGCGAAATCAAAGTTGACCCTCCCAAGTCGAATCGAAACCCTCTCGCCGCGTCATAGGAAATGTTGTGTTTGCCTCGGTCGCTGAAGAAATTCGTCGAAGCAAACTTTCCGTCGACGTTAACGCGATCCACGCCCGCACAAAGGGTGTCTTTGAAAGAACGGCGGCGGTGATCAAAGTTACGGTAATTCGGCGCAACGAGGAAACAACGAACGAACAGCCGGATCGTTAAGTGATTAACACCCGCGACCCTCGTCCCTTCCAGCGGAGTCTATCCTCTTTATTACATCGCCGGGTCTGTTGATACTGTACGAAATGCAGCACGATCAAATCGGTGATCGACGCGGTCACGATAACGCAGTGGACGGCCTGAATAATGATCAAATGGTGATTATGCACTATCCATTAACTCGGTTCAGGCTGAATCCATCAGAACGTGCACGACGAATGACGCTCGTCGTTCGTTACGTTCGCACATGAAACACACGCGCTGGCATTTGTAACGTGCCAATTCGATTCCGCATAAAAGTTTATCGCGTCAGGAATCTGCGCAATCATGCGCGAACTTCGTCATTCTTGTTTGCAGATTCATAAAGTTTACCGAAACGAGAAATATCTGGACATTTACAAAGTATGATGTTGCCCGAGAAGTACCTACCGAAGAATTTCGCAAACTTTTCAGGAGTACGAACGTTCCAAAAAGTTCTAGACTCGAAGAGTTTCAGGAGTTCTCCATGCTGGTTTTGAGAATGCCTAGAGGTTCCGAGGATTTCAGGGCTGTTCGAAGACCCTGGCAGTACGAAGGTGCACGAAGATCTCCCGAGGATCTGTGGTCTCCATGGAACCCAAAAATCTTAGTGCCTCTGCAACTCCCAAGATCTTCGCAACCCGGTGAGACCTCCGAACCCTCTGAAACTCTCGAAGACTTCGAGACCCTTTGGAACATTGATCACCCGCAACTCTCATGCAATCCACTAGATCCATCGAGTATCTTGGTATCTACAGAATTCACTGTAACCCTTGAGATCCTCAAAAACACCCAGTCTATTGGGGGTCCTTGATATCACCAGTTCCCGAAACTTTATTTTACCACAAAAATAACAGGATTAAATTTATTTAAATTTTGTGCGATTTTTATTATAATATATACTGGAATAAAAAAATATGTTCCATCAATTCCCATGAAATCTCTTTTATAATTTCAATAATTGCAAAATGATATAGTGTTAAATTTTCATTATATATTATTAGCGAATAATTAATAACGATTAAATTTAATTAAATTTAGTAACGATTAGATTATAATTGTATTCTTATTAAGAATATATAGATTATAATTACATTATAGTATATTACATTGGCTGAAACTAATAGCATACTATATTTGTTGCTGCAAATTATGTAATGTGCTTTTACATGCATTTTTAGGAACATGCAGCTTTTCCAAAGACAAGGACAATTTACGTATACATATATCTATTATGACCTATCTTTACGCATAGTCAGCTAGCCATTTTATTTCGGGTATTACGATAACGTTATTTGGAAACGTGCGAGCGACGACCAAACATTAATCCTAATAACTTGAACAAACGCAGAAAACATTTTCAGGCTCAAGCGAGCATGCGAAGGGATACTGTTTGTAAAAAAGAAATCAGCGGTAGTTGGTCGCCGGTCCATAGCAGTTCCCTACGTCGAGGGTGCAAGTTGTCCCGCGGAAGTAGCGGAAGAGAGGTTTAAGTCCGACTTACACGATATCTACTCCGCACACTCACCGGGCACTCTATTTCGCGACGTGATACTGTCCCCGTGGTTCAGAGTCTGTATTAAAATTGCCACAACGGCGGACTGTCTCTCGCAGCATGTCGGCGAAACGGGCACAAAAAGGCATTCACACGGCCGCGATTAGATTATATTGCGCATTCTGGGGATTCGTGTAAGAAGCTTGTAGGACGGAGATGTAATCGGCGGGAAAATATCGATGGTGCTCCCAGCGCGAGAAAACTGGTCGCATCGGGTGTACCGAAATTGCGTTACAACGACGCGTTATCTCGAAAAGTTTCCGAATGAAAACGGAGGCGAAAAATTAGCAATAGGAAAATAATGGAAAATATACTACCCACCGGCGAAAGGTGTTTCTCGCGTAGAAAAATGATTCTCTTCGTTCCTCTACGAAGCAAATCATATTATTTTTTACATTAACAACCGGTTTTTTTCATTTTCCCGTTCTCCGCGGCCATTTCTCAAACAGCGTTCGGTAGCCGCGCGTTGTGTTTCGCCTATAGGCGATAAAACCGCATTAAAACATTTCGAGGCATCGTCTTTCGCGTCGAAGTAAATTCATTGTGCGGTAACAAATGTACGACGGACTGCGTGTGCGGACGGCTACATGCGTCAAATTAGCTCGGCCGCCTCGTCCATTAGCCGGTCGTAGTATTATGTAGTTCGTTGGTGGATTTATCGCAAATCCATCGTGAATTACGCGTTCCCATCGGTTTTTCAATGTCCGTGGACCTGGCTCCACCAGCTCCCCTATCCCCAAGAGCTACGTCAACTTCCAAATTTCCGGACGGCGGTGTATGCAGCGCAGACTATTTGTGATCTACGAGGAATTGGACCTTTCTGGCTCAGGGCTATGTTCACGCTGGACAGCTATTTCCGATGTTGATAAACGCCCAAGTCAGACGCACTCTAACTACGTCGTTTAATACGACTAAGCGGTTCGACGCGGATTCGCGTTGCGTTATCCGACGTCCCACCGGATGACAGTTTTTCCATCGACATTTCCATGCTTTCGAACAAATGGAAAAATCATTTTCACATATATCTAGCGTTATGTATGCGCGACAGGTGACCGGCAAAATTAGAGACAGGAAACAAGGAGACCGCCACGCCGCGCCGGGAAGAAGAAGGAATCGATGTTTCATTCCGTCGGCGCGGTATTAAAACCGAGCGTTTCTCGTGTTTCGACGCGCGCTATTATTAATTCTTTGCTGCTCCCGTTCCAGAAGCAAGCGCGAACGTCCAGGTCACGTCCCTTTTGCGTCGTAAGTAAACGAAAAAAACCAGAGAGAGAGGGAGAAAGAGATGGGTAGAGCGAGAGAGAGAGAGAGAGAGAGAGAGAAAAGAGGAAGAACGAGAGGAATCCATTGTGGGGAGGAATTCCATCGGTGTCGCGATCGAATCGTCCCCGCAAACGGAGTCGCCGTAATATTTGGTCCCCCCCAGATCGACTCCCGTCCCTTCGCTGTTCCGGGAATCGATTTACGCGAGAAACCGACATGCATCTTGCACCTTCGACGCAGTGACAATCAATTTAGAGCATACGCGGGCCATCGGAGTCGCAGGCCAGACGCAGCGGTTCTCATTTCTGCGGATGCCGTACTGCCACCACTGTTAAGACACACCTGGATACCCAGTCCCGGAAATTGAAAGTCAGTGACGTGACATCCGGTGGAGCCTCGGTCGCTTCCTTCCAGAATTTTCGCGTTAACGAGTCGAGCAAAAAGTCCTGAGGGCATCGTAACGCCCCCATAGACACCGCCAGTTTTTCTTGCCCGGTCGCTTCCCCATTTTCTTCCCTATACCGTCGCATCGCGTCGGTCCTGCCTCCTCCCCTCGCCACCTAACCGACCGTTTTTCCCATCGAGCTCTCGGCTCTTATCGCAGGAACGCGACTTCGCGAACTATCAACGATAAACGAAGCCACCACCATCGTCGACGACGTCGCCGCCGCGCTGTCATCGCGACGCGACGTTGCGCGGAGCGACGAGTTTTCCATTAAATTCCCCTTGTCGATTCGTGCTATCTCCAGCCGACGATCCGACCGTTATAATCGATTCGGCCTGATTTCGGTTAACTGCCGTCATCCAAAGTTTACCGGCGCATTCCCGGACGGCGAGCAAGCCGTACCCTATTTGCGTCAAACATCAACTCGTTTCGGGCCAGCAAAACAGCATAAATCGCCACCCGGCGAAACGTTCCGCTCAGCCAGTCTCGCATCGAAAATTCTCCCCGAACACAAAGGTTCCGCGCACTGTCAAACGAAATTTCATTGCCTGGCGCTGCTGTCCCACTCTTCACCGAAATCAACGATACCTACTCCCTTTGAAACGGACACGTTCCAAGTTCTTTCGTCGCAGCCGGTGCGCTGACGCGGACGCGGATTTCCACGTAACACGATTTTCTTAGTTTCCAGTTAAACGAAGCCCCGAATCATCATCTGGAGAAAAAAGTGCGAACGAAGGCAATGGGAAAATTTCGTGAAAAATCGACCCGCCGATTGCACCGAGAGCTGTTTCTAGCGCTCTCCCTCCTCTCTCTCTCTATCCATCTAACTATCTATCTCTTTCTATCTCTGCAGCGAAAATCTTTCGCGGTTTTGCTGACCGTAGTTTAATTATTTGATCGGGAGCTGCTAATTAAACATTTTAATGGACAGTAATGTCTGTCAACTGTGTCATTTGCACGCAGTCGACACGGTGACGAAGCTGCGTATTCGAACTGTATGTATGGAATACTTTTTACTACACTATATTATTTTTTTGTTGTCATCGTATTCATTGTAATAATATTTTAAGAATTAATTTAATATACCCGTATAGTAAATTAGTCGGTAATTATTTAGAAAGTGATTCGGTTTTCCGATTTTGCTTAAATTTAAACAGGTTATAGATCTCGACATTTTAAGTCACTTTTTCCTACACATATAATGGACGGTTTCCGTAATTCTTAAAGGAATTAATTTGTACATCTAATAGATGCGATTAATGTGAATATGTCGATATTGGTCTGACGATTGACGAATGACCTCGAATGACCTTCGAAGACCAACATATCGGAGGTCAATGAGTTCGTCATGGAACGGGCTACGTACTTATCCGAATAAACACATGTAATTCCATATAAAAAAATAAAGGCCGCCTCAAGATCTCTGAAGTACGTCTACCCAGAGAAGACTTGTGACCACTGTAAGACTTTGGGAATCAATGGAAAGTAATTGTGTGGGAAAATTGAAACGGGACACCCAGTACAGTGTTAAAGGCAAAAGAGGTTTCTGGCTAGGTGACTCTTTTCGCGTTGGTCCCAGCATATAACGGGTGTCCCGTGGCGGGCGACTAAGATACGTCGAGAACGGAACATGAGAGTAGCGTGTGGAAGCACTGCGGAACGTGTGTTGGAGGCTGATTGCGTCCGGCCGAGATGATTGCTTTTCCCGTGACTATGGCAGCGTACGCTCACACAGAGGCGCCGGGACGTTGACGCGCTCGCCTACACGACCGTTTGCGCACGTGCACGTTTATCCACCGACGATTACCGCACCCGTACAGAGGACCGATGTTTCAATATTCCGATAGTTTATTCGTCTGGATCGGTGGACGCCCCCTACCGGCGCAAAATCACTTCGATTTTAGTTAACGCGGCCGTTGCACGCGTTTCGTACCAAATGACAAACAACATGCCCTCCTGCCGTTGCTGCGCAGAAGCGATTCCTTCTGGCCACGGATTTTTCATTCAAACGGTGTATCGAACACGCCGGGGGAAAAACCAGCCTCGCACCGACTTCTACCTATCGCACCATTGAAAAATTAATCGTTTAACGGTCTGACGGATAGTTAACCGTGAACGTCGCGTGTTGCCAACGACACCCATTAAAACGTGTCCTTCAGAGTCTGCGCGCGATCATTACCGAAGAAACATACAAACCGAGGATACGGAATACAATCAATTACACGATTTACAATCCTACGTTTCGTACTACGTCACCGAAGTCAAAGACGTTTTCTATGTACAACGTGTTTTAAATTCAATTCTACATTCGAATCTTGTTTTCCACGTAAATACTGCAGGGTTTCCGGAAAGTGTTGTCGGGACCGTAACTCCAGATTGACTATGTATTCTGTATTCTATGTAAAGCTGAACCGTGTCTAACCCTCTAGGTTGCTTAAATATTAAAGCAGATGGGATTTCTGCTTCCCTTAATACGAAGCATGATTTCACACTTCTACACGGGAACGCGGCATTTCGAATTCTCCGCGCCACCTTGCCTCAGTCTGTAAACCAATCTATTTTGACCATTACGAACAAGGAGATTAAATCAACAATGGACTCATAGGTTTTCCTGCATAGATTTAAACAATTCTAACAGAAATGTGAGATGAATATTCATCGTCGGTAAATCATGAAAATTTCTCGGAGCATCGGAGGAAGATCAAACCATTGTGGATTATTACAGGTACAGTAAAAGCTCCTTCGTTGTCCAAAGGCCGGGGGTTTGTGCGGACAACGACCGTGCCCGGACACTATTTTTGATTTATGACTGCGTCTTTAGTAAAACGGCTAGTTAAATGACAAAAAAAGCATTCGCAGTCAAAAGCAGTCAACTGTCTGGCTTTAAAAAACTCCTTATTTCCTTGCCATATACCTTTCCTATTGTTCTCCGTTCTGCGCGGGTCTAGACAGTCCTGGGACACATCTGGCGACCAGATCCACGCAGGCCTAATCCTCTCGTTGACAGGCAGTGGAGTGGGTAGGCACTGGACAACGATCGTGCCCACGATTCAGGACAACGAAGGAGCGATTACTGTACCAAGTGATCCCATCTCAACGCTGGTTTTCTTTCGCCTTAGACCAATCCGAACGATTTAAGACTGCAGTAGTGTTTGTCGCATGGAGCGTGGCCGCGTTTAAAACGAAAGCGGCGCGTGAGAATGAATTCGGCGTCATCCAGGAGAAGGGGGGTAGTGCATATCCCTGAACTACTCGAAATTGATCCTAATCCGTAATCCGGCTTGTTCAGCCTCCTCCGTCTGTTCTCTCCCAAGGTACTTAGCACCCGGGACGACGAGTCGGTAGAAACAGAGGAGGAAACACCGGGTCCCAGTCGGAGCCCCGGGACGACTGGAAAGCTTGCGTTTCAAACGGGAGCCACTTATATTCGGAAGGCCAGCCGGCGCGCGATGTTCCGTGCATTATGCATGATACGATGGTGCTTAACGTTCGTCCAAATTGTAGCCTGTCGATCTAAAATTTCGTCGTGGCGCGGACACGTTGCGGCACCGCGCCGTGGAAATGCTAATCGGGACGTTAATTAACGCGCGATACTTTACGGTACGCCGCGATTTACCTTTCTTAACGAGCAACTCTTCGCTCCAACACTCGGTTGATGCCGAGTTACAGTAATGCCACGATGAATGATATATGAGAGAGATGTGCATGATATTTGTGACATATCTGTCCCCACTACCAAAGAATGTACTCCTTCAGGACACAAAAGATCGATAAAATGCAAACATCAAAGTCGCAATTTTATGAAAAGGTGATCACTAGACTGCCGATTTTTGCGTAAAATAAAAAATGTTTGCATTGATTGCAAGGCACAGAAGCGAAATAAGAATTTCTGATTGCTGATGTCTTTAAATATTTTTAATATCTCTACTGCTTTAAATTGTAACCCATTTTTGTAATAAATGTATAAAATTCGCAGTCTAGTGATCACACATTTTTTAATTATGAGATTTACCGGCGTATGGCGTAATAAACTCGAATAAAAATCATATTTGTGTAAGACTTTTTAATAAACATATTAAAATCACACACACACACATTCACACAACAAAAGATATTCTATTTTATATAAGATTTTCGATATTTGATTATAGAAATGTATGTTCTCGTACATGTCGATATTCTACTCGTTCCATTTTCTTGATCTGCAGCTGGTGCCCCGAATGGTACTGCATATATTCAGATTGGTTTGATCAGTTCGACCATAAATTTCTTTCTTAAGTTGAATTTTAAGTTGGAATCTCTTCTTTCGATAGTCCGTAAAACTGATTTTATGTAAGTTGTATCATCTTCCTTACCTCCTATGAATTCTCTGCTCGGTGGACTTTTATGTTCCAAAAAGTCCATGTTCCAAATGTGAACGTTTTTCTCTCTTTTATTAACGCTTTATCTGCCACGACAGTACCCATAAAAATCGCATAAAATCAGAAAACCTTATTTCATAATATAAGAATCGAAAATATAAAATTTCTTGTAATAATTACTTTTGCAATCTTTTTACATCTCAAGAATCCTAAACAAATTTACCGTACTCGATCGATTCAAATAAGGATCGATTTTCAATTTTCATAGAAAAATTGTTACACGCACGTATGATAACTTGTTCGATAAATGAACACTGAACAGGTCACCGTATATCGTTAGGGGCTATATTATGTAACGATTAGAACACTACGTCAACGATTCGAATCGAGAAGTCTGTAATCCAGACATTAACGACTCGGTCAACGGAAGTATAAAAACTTTAATCTGGATTTGTTCGCGGTTCCCTAGCGGTTTTTATGACTCTGGTAGACCGGTCGCTTTTATCTTCCCAACGAATTGCCGTTTATCACCAGGACCATATTGGATTCTCCGATCGGCGCGTCGCGTCGCCGTGTCCGATGGAACAAGAGAAACAAGGGACCCCGTCAAGTAGGGATAATTAATCGCGCAATTCGCCGCGAAGACGCGTCGGAATTATTCGTCGATTAATCGCGATCGTTAGCGAGCCGGTTTACAACGCCAATACGCTCATGAAGGTGTGTGGAGATGGGTGCGGGTGAAAGGGTGAACGGGGAGTTGCGGGTGGGTGGGGTTGTTGGAACTTTCGGAAAGTCCTTGCAAAATTCCATCCGCGTTTTCGCCGGCGAGCAACCGGGGAGCCAACAGACGAACGGCCTTAATTAATCCAGACTTCCCAATTGCTTCTCGCGCAACGTTTAACCGCTCGAATCTATCGTTCGCTCGACAAATTATATGCCGGAAAGTCGAACGTAACTCTTGCCTTCCCGCTCTCCCGAGTCATCGGCACTCGGCAAGTTTCGTCCCGGTGCGGCCCGGCGCGGCGCAGCGCGTTCTCCACAGATGAACAAGTTGTTTGGGGGATCAGCTACTAAACAGAACGAGAAACAAATTAATTATTCATGGACGTCTGACGTCCGACGGCAAACACAGGGTCCGCCGTCACTTTGTGACGCCCCCGCGCACAGGCGGAACGTGTTGTTTAGCATGACTATAGGTGGTGGCCACGGACTTCGTTACCATGCGTAAATAAGGGCCGATCCAATTGTATCTCTCTGGATACACATTCTCTGTACGCCTCTTTGCTACACGTACCTAACAGACATAATTATCGTCCTGCAAGGAGCTATCGAGGAGCTTCGTGTTTGGTCTAGGCTGTGTCTCCTTCCGCCTTTACCGTGTACTCGAGCTTGCAGCAGTTCCAACATTAAGGATTTACCTTCCCAGATAGAATGGAAATTCTGTTATCGCTCGCCGATAGTGGTTGAAAGAGACCGTTACGGATCTATTGCTAATACAATAGACTCTCTTATAACACGATCAAAGAACTGTTCAAAATTACAGTATTTACTACAGTAATCGCTCCTTCGTTGTCCTGAATCGTGGGCACGGACGTTGTCCAGTGCCTACCCACTCCACTGCCTGTCAACGAGAGGATTAGGCCTGCGTGGATCTGGTCGCCAGATGTGTCCCAGGACTGTCTAGACCCGCGCAGAACGGAGAACAATAGGAAAGGAATATGGCAAGGAAATCAGGAGTTTTTTAAAGCCAGACAGTTGACTGCGAATGCTTTTTTTTGTCATTTAACTAGCCGTTTCACTAAAGACGCAGTCATAAATAAAAAATAGTGTCCGGGCACGGTCGTTGTCCGCTCAAACCCCCGGCCTTTGGACAACGATGGAGCTTTTACTATATTTACATACAGGGTGGGGCAATCACATTGTCCGCCTTGAATATTTCCGTTACTTGTAATAATATGAAAAAAATGTTATATGCAAAAGTTCCATGTCATAGAGGTGGGAATGTTGTGACGTCGGGAGTTTTTACGTGTGTAACAGCGTTTCGAAGATTTCAAGATTACCCCGATTTCTTTAAATGGAACGACCTACCTTTTGTATCATGAATCGATAGAGTATCAAAGCTGCGTAAAAATGTATTGATCTTTGCGATAGTATGGGCTATGTGTGCGTGAGAACCTCATGTATGTGCGTGTGAGCCTCGCGCACGTGTGTGAAGTTGGCTGTGGTTGAACGGCGTAAAAGTTGTTAGATAAATTGAAACACTTTTTTTATCGATGAAACCGACATGAACTTCTTCGGTCGCCTAATAGAACGGACCCGATGACAAACAATTAATGGAAAATGCATACGAACTAAAAATGTTTCAATACACTCGTGCGATACAAAAAGACGGTACGGGCGATGAAACATGTACTCGGTAGCAATACCTGTGGAACAGCGTTAAATGAACCTTCATCAAGCTGAGGTTAACTTACGGCGTGGATTTAGTTGCGAGCAACAATTTGTCGGGAAGTTTGCAGCTAGAAAGGCGGAAAGTTAAGCGATAAACGGTGGGGGAGGCTGGGAATCGTTTAGTAATCTCGCGGTATATTCTTCTTAAACGCCGCCCGCAGGGAATCGAGGCAACAATGAAATTAGTTTTATCTGTTTTATAAGTCCTACGTTGCATAACGTATTTACGAGTTCGTTTGGCGAGCTGGTTTCGCCGGGTCCATTCGCTTTGTCAATATTTTGGGAAGCAAGGGACACATCTGTAATAAACTGTTCGGATCTCTCTTATCTCATCTGTACAAGCCTATCGATCATCCCAGGCGACCCCAATTACCTCGAGCTACAAATCGCATTAGCTAGATTTATTTCAACTACGGGATCGAGTCGAATCCCCTGTCCTTCGTAATTATAGAAGACATTCAGGCGATCGAGTCCCCCTCTTAATTGCGAGTGATCTTCATCGCGGTTAATGTCGACGGACTTTAATCGTGAATCATGAATTGGAGGAAGCTCGTTGAAAGATTTCCATGCCTCCGTATTCAGAACCGAACAAGAATAGCTTCCACTGACAGTAGAAGACACACGAGCACCATTCCACACACGTTCACGCGCATTCAAAAATCAAATTAAACGATCGCATGAATGCCGCCGCGTTCTTTGTCAACGATAAATGAGCTCCACGCCGTAATAAAACGTGCTTTACGAGACACTGAATGAAATCGAAAAAATAATTTCCCCGCGAAGCTCCCTCGATGTTAGTCCACGCTCGAACATTGTTCTTATCATCTAAATACTTCACTGTTCATATGTACGCGCACAGTAGCCGATACCTTTTGTGGAGCTGCCATTTTGTCCATGTAATGGGAGAAAGTTCAGGAAATCAAGTTTGTGATTTTATTGTTTACTGTTTAGTGTTTCCGTTTTGTGCATCCTTTCTCATAATATTTTAGCGTTATCCTAAAGAGATTAAAAACATTTTAAAATATGTAACCTGAGTTGTGATCATCGTACATGTGCAAGGCTGGAAACGAACGTGTTAGAACAAGTGTAACAAGCAGTGACACCTTTTCATGCTGAAAAAATGGATGATGGTTCTCAGAGGAAAAAAGGGATTCGTCTTAATGTCAAGCAGAGTATGCAATCCACCGGCCTAGCCGTACCAGGCTGCTGATACAATTTCGATATTCCGTAAATAACGGTAGCTTGATAACAGACCGGTAGCTAGGAGTTCCACGGAGCTATGTAGTATTATTCGCAGGAGCACGGAAGGAACGGAGGATTGCGATCGAGTTGAAATACGGACGAAAGCAGCAGCAGGAGGAAAAGCAGAAGGAGGTGTTAGAGGATCCTTATCCCTCTTATCCGTGCGCTCGCACTGTTTCCATTCCGAATCCACGAGCAGGGATTACTTAACTGGAGAGATTCATCCGAGCGAAAAGAGACTGCTGTCCTTCTTCGGCGTCGGCGCTGGTTCTACGAACCGATCGACGCCGCACCGCACCACGCCTGGCCGCGGAATGAAAGTCTGCCGGCACTTGAAAAACGGAAGAATCATTATTTTCCGAAGAAACGAGGAATTCGCGACGTGCACCGGCTCCATGAGCCAACAGTTTCTTTTCCATCATTATATTCCTCTTATACTTTCCCCTTGACCTCTCTCCTTTTTATCCTTCCGCGGAACAGAATCGTCCCAAGATTCAACTCCTCGGGTGCTGCACGCATCTAGCGAGTTAGCCCCCCAGGAACGTTTCCTAGTTGCAGTGTCTGCATTTATCCTTCCACGTGGGAGACAGAGGGTCAGTTCGATTTCGCGAACAATTCTGACGAATTCTCGTATAACAAGTCATGCGCGACCGTAGAGAGATAGCTGACGGCATAGCAGAGGGAGCGGAGGCGGACACGGAGCAGGAACAAAAGAAGGAGGGCAACGAAAATGTTTCGAGTGGGAAAAGAAACGTAGACGGAGCATGTCAAAGAGTTATTGGTAATTGCGTCGGCCTTTTCGGACCATTGGTTTTGATAGCTTCATACTTTACGGAATCGAATGGGAGACCGCATTCGTGTCTAGCCCCTCTTATATACTGCCCCACTAAAATCTTGGCCCGGACAATAGATAATAGAAGGAATACCGTACCGGCCGGCTCCAGAGAAGGATCGTCCGTCGTGATATTTAGGCGGTGGCCACGCTTCCACGGACCTTCACTTCCAAACCTGCCCTCCATAAATCACCGGGAAACGGCCGGCAGACCACGTTCCGAGACAATCTTGTTCGTCCAGGATAAAATTGACGATCTCGCGATAGCAGCTCTGATGTTTTCAAGTCAATACCATCGGTGAAGAAAATGTTACTTGTTTTAGACCCGGGCGTCAGTTCTGTGCTGTCGAAACAGCCTTTGAAGCGCCGGTTCCCCGAGGAACATCGAACAAGATGAACCGAATCGAGAATCAAGCGTCGATCGAGACAATTCATTCAGCACAAGATGTAAATGAAGCTTTTGTTGGTGTATATGAGTGTTTTGTATACGTATAAGGTTGTTTCATACGAAGTGTCCCATTTTTAACAGTAATTCCAAAAAAGGCATAACTTCGAATAAAGAAAATTTATTGATTCAGATAAGCACCGTTCAAATCAACATATTTTGTCCAAGAATTTGTAGTTTTTTTAATTATATTGCGGTAGAAAGCAGAAATTGAACTTTTAGATTAACGGACAACTAAAAGTGACTATGTTACAATATTTTATAAGAATAACAAGAATGTATTTATTCAGATATTTAGCAATTTGTATTGTATATTTAAAGAATTTAATTTATTGAATAAATCCTCACAAAGTCATCTTTATAATCTCAATAATCGTGAATTAAAAAACTTGGAACTCGTCATATTGTCGACTCCCCTGGTATTAATTACTGTAGACACGAGTATTATCAAATAGTTCAGAAAGGGATTAATACGAAATCCGCAGCAAATTGATTTGAATATCGAAATGTTCGTTCGCTCTGCACTCTGACGACGTATAGCGTGCTAAAGCAAGCAGACACATTTTTGCAGAAGCATTTGGCGTTCGCAATATATTCAGCACGCAGTTTGCCAGACACACAATTTTGCGGAGCCGAGCTATAAACTTTCCTTAATCCGTCCTTTTTTCTTCAAGATAGAGGCGAGCAGCCAGCGAGATACTAAATAATTAGTGAACGGTGCAGGTTTCGAGGCGGCAGTTAAGCAGGTCGGTAGGTTACACAGTAGCTAAGCAGAGGGTTGATGGAAGCAGGGAGCACTAAGCGCATCGCTATGTAAGAACCGCCCTGCCTCTCTCCACTAAGTAGATGCTTGTCAGCGGAAACTTAATTAAATATCCAAAGTGGATGCCGGGAATTACTACAATTAGTATGACGGCTCTCCTAGCCCAGCCTTATTACCCGGCTAGTCCCGTCCGACCCATTCGCGGGTATTACTACTTAATGTCTAATAAATGTCACACCGGCCTGAATGTCGTACGTTATTTCTTTCCTACTTTTCTCTCTCTCTCTCTTCCTCTCTTTCTCTCACCCTCTCCTCCTCTTTACCGTTCTCTCTCGTCAGCTATGCGAAGGAATTTCGTGACCCTAACGGATGGAGATCGTGCACAAGGGGATGAGTAACGAACAACGAATGCAAAAGTTAGCCTACAGTAGTCGACACCCTTACTCTCGAATTTTTCGACCCTCCGAACTCGTTCCCTCTCTCGCACGCTCTCTCTCTCTCTCTCTCTCTCTCTCTCTCTCTCTCTCTCTCTCTCTCGTCATGCACAAAAGGTGAAGGGGCGCGAAGGAAAATTAGCTGAAACGTTTGAAACTTTCCACGGAAGTTACTGCAGCGATAGCATCTTTGAATGAAATTTTAATTAATTATCCGGGTAACCGGAGGTTGTCGAATTGTTTGATTAATCTACAGACTGGCCGGGCTCGCCGGTTACGGCTGGCCCGGTTGAAAAAATCGAAGTTGTCCATCGGTCGAACGAAGATCCATTGTAGATGGATTCGCTGGAGTACTTGAGATGGCTCAGAGACATTTGATCGGTCGATGGTGTTACAAGCGCGAGCGAGGTACTTTGCTGAACTGGCACGTAAATACGAGCCCGGCGGACTTTCTTTCTCGTTGCCAAGTGGTCCTCCATCATCCGCTCGGCGATAGAGAAGGGACCGACGAGGAGAGCAAATTACAAAGAAGGAATGTAGAAGCCGGACGCCTTTTGTCTCGCCCGAGATTTTTCCTGCGATTTAATTGCGGGGAAAGAATCGACGGCGAAGGGGCGCGATGCGGCACGGCCCAGGAACCGAGGAGCGCGGAGGGATGGATAGTTGAACGAACAACGAAGAGAGATGTCCAGCCGTTTATTGCAAATCGAAGGAGAATCGTCGTACCGATGAATGGTCCTTGAGACACTCGGAACGATCTCGACAAACGGATGAAATTACGACCGAACAATTTATAATCGAGTGTCTGCCCAACGAGGACGAAAACAGAGAATGAAACGCGCAATAAATCGATTTCGAAAAATTTTTGCGCGTTTCAACGAACGATACCCGTCTCCCTCGATCCTCGAGTTCTTGTCATCTTACGTTTGTAATCCGGGCAAATTGCGCGGCGGTTCCAGTGTGGAATCTAATTCACGGTTTCTTTAACGACGCTTTGTTTCGCGCGAATTGGATCCCGGAACTGGAACAACAGAGACGAGGACCGAAGAGAAAATGGAGAGAGGAAGGACGTGCGTGCTGCTCTCGCTATAGGTATAACGATATCTATTGGCGACGGAAAAGAACGGTTTACAACAGAATATTGTCCCGTCTAAGCCGTTCTCCAATATTTCATCAACTTTCTTATTCCTTCTTTTCGGCCGCCTTACGCCGGTCCACGTTGCCTTTTCCCGGGCCCGATTCTTCTTGCTACATTGTTGCTCCTCCAGGAAGACAGTCTATATAGGTCCCGGGGTGACGAGGGCGAAAACGAAGCGTGCCAAGCGAATCTAAAGTATTTTATCAAAAATTTAACAGCGTGGGCGCTGCTGCACCCTTCACCCTCGAATCCATGGAAATTACTCTTTCGTATTATACTACCGAGACTAATGGAGTGTAATAAAGAAAAATATTCGATAAAAGGGTGAAAATATTCGAAGCTACTCAACAAAGTAGATATGTTGATATACAAATTGGATATGCCACAAACGGGCGCATATACAATATAATTATTTAAACTTTTAGGGCGTAAAAGGAAAAAGAACACTGAATGAAATAATTGCATCAAATTGAATGTGACTTTTATGTGCCACGCAGTCAATTAAAAAATTGATTAATTTAGGCATGAATTAATTTAAGCATTCAAATAATTCTTTTAAATGGAAGGTACAGAAGTTTTAGTTATTTTTTTCAGCTGTGACGAAAATCGTACGGCGAGGGGTTAACACATTTTTCTGTGACTGTTCCGAATGGAATATGTATAAACACTGTGCACATTCGTGCGGACACAGAGCGCAGATTACACCGCGCATCCCCTAAACAAATAAACAAAAGTAATCGTGTGAAATATTGTAAACCACTGGGCCAATCCCATTGACGCTGGACTAAAATTTCAGCGCGCTGTAGGTAAACCAATTTCGATATTGCAACATTTTCCAGCGCCCAAGGAAAGCTGGGGCATTAAAAAGGCTTGATGCAACAAATGAAATTACGCTTCTTCGAATCGAATTCAATAATGAAATATTATATTAGTAGGGGATGTCGAGCACGTTTCCCTTGTTCTCCGATTGTTCCGCGACCTCCGTACGTGGCGAAAGCTATTTGTAATGCGGGAATGGAGCAAAGGAATCCGGGCAACAACCAAATCGTCGGGAAATTAAATGTTGTCGTCTGTTCGTCGGAGAATTTCGTGTGTCTCCCACAAACAGAGCACGTCGATTCGTTACCAGGCATTCGCAAGACAAATGTTTCGAGTGAATGCGCTCGGAGATGGTCATGTTACGGGACAGAAGGGAAAAACCGTTCTGTTACTCCTCTCTTGCGCTCTTACCCTTGTCGGTACTCGTTCCGCGTAACTTCGTCGGGAACAATAAAATTTTTAGTGCAGCTGGCCGGGTTATTGTATGGACAGCGAACGGTCTACTTGCCGACGAAACAGCTGTGTTACGAAAGTGCGGACGGGAAAAAAATTTCCCCGGTGTAATTTCGGTGGTGCGGTGCGCGCGTAAATATACATCATCTCGTCGCGGCCGAAGTAACAACGCACGCGCTTACGCGCTCGTGTTCTCTCTTTCTCTCCTTCTCATCTCCTCTCTCGCTGCGTGCTCAAAATGTTCCGTAACAAATCCCTCGTGGTATCGCGTAAGTTCCGCGTGAAATCGCTCGATACACACGCTCTTTCGCGAGGAGATAGTGCAAAGAGAACGGGACATGAAGAGCGAGCAAGACACCCGTTGGATTACGCGGCACGAGAGCGGTTAGCGCGCGCGCGGAGTAAAAAACCTTCAGCTCCGCAGGGCCGATATTAAAGGCCGCTTTTAGCGGGAGTAATGAATTTTAACGGTGGATGAGCCCCCATAGCTGTTCAGGCAACGGTGTGCCGCATACCCGACGTAAGAAATTGCCCACGCGAAATTATTTCCTTTATAAATCAGCGGCCATACGTTTCGAGGTCGTATCACCTCTTCAGCCGCATACCGCGCTCCCCCTTGGTGAACGCGACGTCTCCATCCGCCGAACCTGGCCGTAGAGAGAAATGGTCAGGGTTTATTAACAATACGTTATCGGTTGAAAAATTCGCGGTCGCTCCGCGAGAAATTGCGTCGGATACTGGAGAGCGGGCAACCGGTGGTAATCCGCAACGACCAAGAAAAAGACAAGGAGAAGAATTACAACTGCTCCATTGTTGCTGGGAATCCTGTTTTTCCGTCTCATTGAGACCAGCCGGGATAGCCGCTTTGTTCGGCGACCGAGCTGGAGCAACGGAACTGTGCCTGCTGGAAACGGTTCGCGATGTACATACATATTAGCACCAAGCGAACCTTGTATCGCGTCGAGCGAAAAATAAGAAAATTGTCCCCTTCCCCTCCTCTCCTTTAACGGCGTGAGAGGCTTACCGCTGTTAGTAGAATCGCTCAGCGGAAAAAAGTGCTTTGAGCGACTGAGATGACACGATTGTTTGACATCTTCGTCGCCTCTTGACAGCGAGATAAGTACCAACACCTCAAAGGGCGAATCTTTCGCTGGAGAGTAGAGGACACGAAGATATATGGATGTCCAGTATAGAGCTTGGTAGCGCCAACTTGTTTTAACCAACGGGTTACGTTTCTTTAAATGTTGTTTTTCTCGTAGTGTTCAAGGCCATCGAGTCGATGTATCTTTTACGTGTAAAATACGTTTGTAAGGAGAAGGCTTTGCGAGAAATGCTAACATACCTGCAAATCTGTAGAAAGTGTTTATCGAAGCACAAAGAATAAATTGAGATGGATCGATCATGAAATTTTAGAATGTCTTATGTACTTTTATCTACTGTATCTTTGTGTTCATTCGTTTTAGTGCTCCGCGAATCTAATGTTACGCGTCGAGTGACTTACGCAGTATAATGAACGGGAAGTGTCCGTGTAGCTAGCGCAGGGATGATGCAGACGTAGCTGGCAGTCTGTTGGTCTTTGTTTGCTGAATCGAACGCCACGGAAACTTGCTCAGGCGAAGTTCAGTCGATTCCAGAAAGAGTAGCAAGTTGCGATTACGAAGTTCCTCGTAACTCGAACCTCTTGCCGTGCAGAGATCGCGAGTTGCCGAACACCTACAAACTGTATGAATGTATTATTGTAAACAGTCAAATAGGTGATGATATAAACCGTACTATTATAAACAATCTAGTTGATAAGGCTCCTTGAAGGGGATTCGGTAGAGATAGCAGCCTAATCGCCTCGTCCCTATGTGCTGTTCAGTATGTAGATGCTCGGTGACTTATGATCTCAGTGCAATACTCCATTTTCGTCTGTTGAACGAAAAGCACCGTGAATGTAGATCGCTCCATAACGGATGCCCTTTTGTATTGTCATTGTTATTTGGCTCACTTCGATACAGTTTAATGTCCGAACAGCTAGGATGGAAAGGATCGGCGGAATAAGCTGCGATTGTTTGACATCTTCGTCGCCTCTTGACTGCTCTTCGCGCGCAAGAGTATCGGAGGAGTGAATCTTTTGCCGGAGAGCAGAGGACACGAAGAGACATGGGCGTCCGGTATGGAGCTTGATTTGGTACCAGGACGCCGGTGGTGGGGATGTAGTAATTTGTCGGCTTGGGAAGGCGGCTGGCTCGAAGCTGATAACAGGGGGTGGTCCATTCTCCTCTGATTCTGCCACCCCGTTTCTCCTCGTCCTCCGGTTCAAACCCACCCTCATCTCACCCCCTCTCGACCCTGTCTGTTCCACTTGCGAGTATGCCAACCCATGGATCCGCGTAAGACGTCCGGTCTCTCGCTATGTCTCGGATGTGTACGAGGACAGGCGGATGAGAAGCTTGGCTAGTAGGAGGAGGGGAATGTCGAGAGGGGGTGTCGGAGGAGGTGGAGGAGAATGGCATGGGGGTGAGGCGGTAAAGACGACAATATCAGAGGCGAGGAACGAGACACCAGGGGATTTTCCATAATCGAGCGACGTACTCTTCCTCGTTTATGACTCGCGCCAACTTCCAACCGAGATCTTGCCTAGCTTTCGTACGGACGGCGGCCACGATAAAAGTAATTTCTGCCGGGATCCTATAATAACGTCGCGGTTCGTCGATACGATAGTTCCTTCGTCGGACATTCGCCGAGGAAACGTGAAAACCGAGAAAAGCTGCACCGCTCCGCGCCGCATCTCGCTTCGCGCTGGGTATAGGGTGGAAAGAGGAAGAAAGCGGCTGAGTAATTCCGCGGAGCCCGGAGCGGAATCGTAATTCGGTAAAACGGTTTAAGGGTGGCGTCAGGCATAACGAACGCTGTGTAAACGGGCCGAAACAAATCGAAGCGGCCGGGTCGCCCCTCCTCGCTCGTTCGATTCACCTTCGCGGCGAATTATTTCGATCGAGATAAACGGAGCGTGTAAGTTGCCTGAATTCGGCAGGAATCCACTTCAACGGAGTTGAAATTCTTGAACCAGCTGATTGGCGAACAAAGTTACCTTTCTAATCTCGTTCCGCCGCGCCGGTGCGGTGCGATGCGGTGCAGTGCGATGCCGCGCAGCTTGTTCCCAAATTTATTCCGCGACGCTGTGCACCTCGCCGCACACGGACCACCTGGCCCAATCGGTTCCGCATTAGCGCGGAAAAGTTCTAATTACCGGATGTGCCGCGAATAATTATTGGATCAACGCGTTTAACCACTCTCCCACGTACATTCTCGAACGCGATAGAACCGGATTACAGGCGCGGCGTGGCGGTAAGAACGCCGTGGAAACGCTCGCTCGCTCGCTCGTGAGAACACCTCCTTCGAGGTGGCGCGGTGGGATTTTATTCGATTGCCAGTCACCGTGTCAGATGTAAACGCTCCTCCGCAACGAACGGACGAGATTTCCTACTTCGTGCAGCCTGGCGTTACGCAGCGGAGACTGCTCTTTAATTCTCTAATGGACTGACACAATTGCGTCCTTCTCTTTTAAAATTCTGCGGCGTCCGACAAGGGGATGTTCTCAGGTGAAATGGTGGCCAATGTAAAATTTCATAAGGCGCCTCGAGGAGCCAGTTTCGAGGAGCTACGGACCGGTTAGCACGGATGAGGCGCCGCGAGTGTGAGAGTTAGTATCTTTAATATGTCTGACGTATGCAGCAGTTAAATTAAAGCTTCCACGGAGTCCCGAAAGCACTCGGCTTGTTTCAGCGCCGCACGTTAACTTGGCGCCCATGGTAATATCGCATACCAAAGTCTCGGCCTGCTTCACTTTTCCCGTTGTTTTATTCGGACTAACTACTTCAGCCGAGTTTCCGAACGCAACAAATATTCGTTCTCCTTTTTTTTCGTCGGCTTCTCCTTTTCTTTTCAACGACGATCACCTGTCCGCAATAAATTATGCACGGTAAGTCGCGTAACTACCACCGTAAATTACTCGTAAACCGTTCATTATACGGGAAAATGTTTCAAATATAAGTCAGACGATATCGGAAGGAGCTCAGAGTGGAATGATTAGATTCTTATTATTCTGTTTCTTTATTGAATTATAAAAGCCACCTTTTGACCTTCTTAAATGTAATGCGTAGCATTTAGTCCTAACATTCACAATATTGTTGAAAAATATTAAATAATGCTTAAAATGTTGTTTACTGCAACCAGTAGTACAGTAGTCGCTCCTTCGTTGTCCTGAATCGTGGGCACGATCGTTGTCCAGTGCCTACCCACTCCACTGCCTGTCAACGAGAGGATTAGGCCTGCGTGGATCTGGTCGCCAGATGTGTCCCAGGACTGTCTAGAACCGCGCAGAACGGAGAACAATAGGAAAGGAATATGGCAAGGAAATAAGGAGTTTTTTAAAGCCAGACAGTTGACTGCTTTTGACTGTGAATGCTTTTTTTTGTCATTTAACTAGCCGTTTTACTAAAGACGCAGTCATAAATCAAAAATAGTGTCCGGGCACGGTCGTTGTCCGCTCAAACCCCCGGCCTTTGGACAACGAAGGAGCTTTTACTGTACTACGCAATCCAACAATACGCCCAAGTATTTTTAGATTGATCATCTTACGCACTTTAACGATCTCTTGTAATGCTAATATGTAATTTTATTTTTCGAACAGTATTTCGAGTAACAGGTTGCGATTACTCGTAACTCGAACCTTTTACTTCGATACGTCTGATGGCGATAGGCGCCGTGAAGGGATGTCGTTCTATCACACGCGCTCTTTCGTATTGTCATTGTCATTTGGCTCACCGATCTGCATCAGCGCGATATTATTCGAGGTTCGAATAACTCGGATCTAATATCGGTCATGATACTAGACGCTGCTTAGACATTCATTGTTCAAATATTCCTGAGGCCACGATTGGTGTTTCTGCTGCGCGCAAGAGCTCACAGATAGGGCGGTGTGCAAGCTTATAGGTGTGCTTGCGGTATTAATTCACTTATAATAGTTTTCCTCGAAAGCGAACGGCTCTTTTAAAAAATTCTCAAAATATTCATTATATTGTGTATATAGAAATTTATAAAAAAAAGAAAGAACTTTTCTCTAACCCGCCATGTTTCAATAACCTCCGGCTTTCTTGAACTTTCTACAACAACTCTGAGGAAAAAAATGTTTCTATACTCTCCAGCGGTTACATAAAATTTTTTATTTCCTCTTTCATTTTTTTCTGAAGAAATTCTATATATAGGTATTATAATATTTTTAAGCTGCCAACGCACTTGAATTTCCTGAGCTACGTTTCCATAGCTGATCAACTGCAGAGAATGTAACTGTAACAAATTATGGTTTACTTTCCCACAGAATAATATAATATTTGTATAGTGACAATCAATGTATCTAAGTTGTTTCCTTTTCGAAAGGGAATTGCAATCGATGCATCCCCAATAGACGATCTAGATCTTCCTGTGCCGCGAGCGTTATTCTGTAATTAATAATACGCTGATTTCGATGAGGTGCGAGTGCATTAGTTTAATCATCGTTTGATTATTCCATACTGAATACATCTGTTAATTAATTGCACAGATCGAGCAATTACATTAACCAGGTTACACGAAATTACATTGAGTAGATGCATTAATTGCCACTCAGTTTTTGTACATGTGTGAACAGGTTCATTAATAAACGAGTATTACGAGTTTAGAGACACGGAGAACATTTTCAATTCATTTGTACATCCCTGATATCCTTGCTACACGAAACTTGTCTACTGTAAGTAATTAATTTCTCAAATTTTGACTAAAATATGACGGAAGGATTTGAAACTTTTTTTTATGATTAATTTACCTAAAGACATGCGCAAAACTCATATCTTTGATAGATATACGTTATTCATTACTGTCCGTTACTTCGGAAGCGTAAAGAGTGGTGCATAATTAAAAACTAAGTAGTGCAAAATACAAACGAAAGTACGACTGACAGTTTCATGCTAAGCTAGCCTGTCCAAACGAATACCTATGGAGCTCGAACTCCAGTTTCTCAAACAAAAACAGTTCCAAGATAGGGTAGAGGGAGATTGCGTAAAGCGACGAGTTACCATTTGTGGCAATAGTTATTCAGGAATGAACTTTGAACACACTTGAACAACTTTGATTTACCTTTCATTCGTTCCTACGTCGATATGTTTATCCTCGTAATATACACCTTCGATGCATATGCCTGTTGTTAAACTTCCTTTCTCTCTTCGGTGGTAAACATTACTATAAGTTAAAAAAAAGAGAAATTAAAAACATAAGCGAAGATCAAAGACTACAACCTTGTCTACTGAGATCACTGCGTGCTTTGCAAGATCCGCAACCTCTGATCAATCCATTGGTTTATACACTTTTCCAAAAATATTTGCACGTACATCAAAAAATGTGCATAGTATGCATCTTTTAAAGCTAGAGATCCTTTTTCAGCTTGGGGTTTTCAATGTTACAATTGCAACTATTCGTTTCTTACGGTTTCCACTTCGTCAAAATATATCAAATAGCCAGAGCGAACTAATCGGTTAGCTGAACAATGAAATGTCTGTGTTTTGATTGGTAAGCAAAGAGCCGAAACATGAGCTGGCTCTACTATATTAGTGGAGCACCACAAAGGACACACGCCGGTGTCAATGCATCTTCTGACCCCTGATGAAGCTAGCTGCAATCCTTGGAAAACGTTGGGAATACAATTCCAGCAGTACACGGCCTGGTTCCGGAGCGTGAAAGCCTCAAATCCCTGACTAACCATAAATTATTACTCGGTTTACGTACCTCTTGTATCTGAAATTCCAAGCTCACCAAGAGTACACCAGAGCAGACTAAAAATGTATCGAAGCAATTACCGAGCTGCCGATTGCGAACGAACTGCATGAAGGCGTTGAAAGTAACCGGTGGACAAGTTGGGAATCGTTGGATTTCGCGCATTAATGGGCTCCTTGTAGTCGACGCTCGCGATCTATGTGAACACAGCATTAGACGGGGGTTGCTCGAATCGGCCGCCGCACAGAAAGCACACGGATACGACATGGCGCACCGATACACCGGCATAACGCATTCTCCTGACTGCCAGCCACCTCCTGCGGGCACAGAGAGCTTTTTAGCGAACTGTCAAACTCCGCCGAACCACGAATTACTCATTCCAGTACGTATCCCGATGCAGTCCCGCAGTGCGCACCGATGTGGATCAAAGACCCACCCGGACGAGGATATACCGCGGACGAGAATTTGGAAATATCGATCTTGGTCAGCGACACGTTCGAGAATTGCCGAACCACGTGAATGAACGAGTGAATGGAGAAGATTGATTGACCGATAGATGAGGCCGCGTTAGAATACCGATCTCGGGCAAATTCGCGACCCGCCCGCAGGAATATGTTTTGTCGGATAGGTTACGAGACTGTGTTGGGATTTGTTCGCGGTCTCTATCAACCATTTCCCTTCTTTTGCTATTAAAAAAGTAACCGCAACGATGACACGGGACAAATGAATATAAGAGCACAATTGTAATCAGATCCTTTCATTATTTAATGAGAAGATCAGATCCTTAGTTATAAGAGAAATGACTAAAGACTCATAATGTATCGCATAAATCCGAGTGGTTACAGAAACTCCTAATGTAGTGTTTATCTAAGCTATTAAATTAACAAACGTAATTCCGTTTTCATCAATTCACAGAGAGATTCCTAGCTTTCTGCCGGCAGTATAATATATGTATCTAAATTATGAATGAATTTCTCGGCCATAATAGATAAACATAACATTGATGGAACATAAATAAACGATGAGACAAGTCACCGTTATTATTATTCGCATACCATCTACGTACAAGATATTTTTACCGTGATAAATTACTATGCTGTAAAGATTCTATTCCTTCAAGGCAGTTCAAGGCAAACGTTTGAAAAACCTACAAACGCATACATACATATACATATGCATCATTCGATGCGAAAATTTCAAATAAAATCTGCTAGACATGAATGTTATGCCTTTCTTTCACGACAGGATAAAATTCTACCCTTTTGTAACCAATATTTTAAGATTAATGTAAATAAATATAAATGTTCTTTCCTCTTCTGTAAGATTATTAAGGATGAAGAAGTTCTAATTATTATAATCCTGATGAAAATCGTACGGCAAGGGGTTAATAAATTTGATTTAATGTTTGCTGTGAAATTCTATGTTCCACACCGCAAGAAGTCGACTCGACCGGACATGGTAGCAGCTGAGACGCCGGAAGCAACATAGTAACAATGCCACCTTGCTTCTATGTGACCCACCATTGGCTAGTGTCCGACTGGGGTAGCACGTTGCTTACCGAAATTTCTGTATCGTTTCGAAGTATTTATACGTGTCACGCATCGTGTAGTGTACATACCTTTACTGTCACGTGTCCCGTGTCCCAGGATGGGCAGGCGTCCAAAATGTTGGAATTCTACGGAGTCCGAAACAACGACGACCGCAACTACGACGTTTCCATTTACACGAAATGGCGAACAGTACGTGACACATGGTCCGTGTAAAATACGCCGTAATTTTCGAGTCGGTTCACGTTTCAACGTGTCCTTGATAAATTATGAAAATACGTATTACACTTTCACTGTATCGCGTCCCCGTTAAATATGCACGTCGAAAGACACATACCTCGCGCACGAGCGGCCGTTAGAAATTTCAAATATGGAGGGATAACTCCCCATGCTATCGCGGTTAATTTCCTAGAAATGTCCACGGAATGAAACGCCGCCGTACATAGTAGTGCACACGTGAAACATTAACTGTATAATAGAGAGTAATCATCACGGAGTCACGACACGTGTCACAAACTCATTACTAGACTATGAATCCTCCGCATTTATATTATATGTAGAAGAGTTTATAAAATTCACGGTGACTCACCTGTTATCCGGTTGATTGTTTCCCAATAAAAACTGACGTGCAGCCGATCGAAATAGATTTCCGTAACTATGTATTTATAATAAATCTATTTTCACACTAATATTAATGCTTACACAGATAACTGCTGTAATAAAGAAACACTTCTTTTCTTAACATAACTAATATAAATATTGTATAATAAATGAACGAAATTATAAATAATGATACTACATTCCAAAATTCTCCCTCTCTTTCTCTCTCTCTCTCTCTCTCTCTCTCTCTCTCTCTCTGTGTGTGTGTGTGTGTGTGTGTGTGTATCTCTTTCGCACGGACGCACGTACGTGTTACATAGTCTCACATTGACAGGAACCGTTTATTATGCACTGATGAATGAGTTTCACATTAATTACTATTTCGTAATATCGCATATTTAAAGTCTCATGAAGAGATATGAAATACATCATAATTCTTGTTTAAACATTAATTTTACTTGGAAACCTTCTAGTTTGCACTTTGATTTCAACAAATACACACTCTAATAAACAGCTAGTACAGCTCAATCAATTGTTTTGATGGCTTCACTAATATAGTTTACTTATTTAAGATTTCGTAAGTAATATTTATGAAAGATTAGCTGTATCCGCGACTTTGTCCACGTGCAATAACAAATTCAAAAGTTATAAACAGAAACGTGCACAATAAGAGGGCAAAAAAGTCGCCTTTGGTCATTAATGACGTCACAACTTATAACGAATGGACTTTTTCGAATGCGGATTTCTCCTAAACCTTCCCGAAGAAACGTTCACAAACGTCTAATGGCTGAAACCCCAGCCTTCTACGTTCAGCCGTTCTCAATTGATGCCGTCACAAGCAGACAGACAGACACGATTTTATTATACAGGATGGGTCACCCAATGTTGCCACCTCAAATATCATTGTTGTTTTCAAAGATACGTCAAATGTCTGAAGGTCAAAGGTTGAATGGTAAAATGGGGCTCATACGATACCAAAAAAATTGTTGTTTTTATGTAATTTTTCTTGGAGATATGAAGCCCCTTCATTTTTTTTAAATAGAATGAAGTATTTTTTAATACATCAAACGATGCAGCTGGACATTCGTTATAAAAAATTACTAACCTATGTATGTCGAAAAGGTAGTAGTTCAGAAGATATTTCAATTTAAATAACTAAAACACACACCATTTTAATCTCGTACTAAGACGTTACACAAGTAAGTAAACGCTAACCGCCGAGGCCTAGACAGAAAAGCCCAACTGCATCCCAGATGCAATGTCTGTACTGACCTCTGTGTGATAGAACAGAAGTTGATAAAGTAGAAATTTAATAAGAGGATAAAGTAGAAATTTCAAATTAGCCGAATTTATACAGTCTATAAATATAGAATATATTATCAAAGACTGTCAGCCCCTGTGCTATTCAGAGAGACCAGTAACCGGGCGCGACTGGGCGCGGGGATAACGAGGAACTTACGGTGATCTGAAATACCTCATCGCTAAAAGTTATAAATAGTGCCAAAATAGTGCCAAAACATCGTCTGAAATATGACGGAGAATGTAACATTTAATAATAATCGATATGGTTTCGTGATAATTCGCCTTCTCGCCGATGCGTCACGACGAGAATCTCTTCAATGGTCTTCTTCACCGACGAAATGCCGTCGGTGGCCTTCTGTTTCTCTGGCTGGAGCCAGAATATATCCTAGAGGGCGTAAGTGCCTGTGCCACCGACGAGAAGACTACCAGCACCGACGAGATACTATTATCGTCGGTGCTACCAGCTCCTGTGCAATTCAGCGAGACCAGTATCCGGGCGCGACTGGGTGCGGGGATAACGTGGAACTTACAGTGACCTGAAAAACCACAACGCTAAAAGTTCAACCACCGACGAGATCCTCGTCAAGTAGAAGAAGAATGATATGTATAGCAGAATGCTCACATTACCCATTCTGTAATTAACTTATAATACTATTACCAACGAGATACTATCTCGTCGGTGTCGGAGATTCCGCACTCTTTACCTAAATAGAATCAGAGAATATATGACAGTGTTCACGCCCGGGGTGAACCAGCTTGAATAATACATATATTTTGTTCTGAAGGAATGTGAAATTGCAAAATGTTATGGAAGACAATAGGTATAGGAATAGAATTTATTGAAAATCAACATATTTAGTAAATGTGCAGCTATTAGCTCGATATTATCCTGTATTCATAAGACACTAGAAGTTCTTACAAATAGAGGATAATACCGATTGCCCAGGTCTCACCACGAGGAGGTTGCTGTACAAGAGACCCGAAAGGGAGTCAGAACGAATGCAATATTCCTTCTGGCTGCCTTTCTTACAACGACGCACTTATACTAAATTACGCAGGTATGTCGAGTAATTATTGCGGAGCAAAACGTGTGAATCAGAGAAGAAGTCTCCGATCCACGGGGGGCCAAAGGCGAATCAGGCAGAAAGCTCTGATTCTTTCAAAGTGAGAAACAAGAAGAGCGATCCAGAGCTGAAGGCTCTGGTTCGAAGGTGACGCGGCGCGTACAATGCTTGCAGCCCAACTCCAGCCAGAGCCGATACCCGACGTGTCCTCACCAAGAGAAATGGCCATGAGAAGTGTTCAAACGATATCCCATTTCTCCACCAACTACCTGTCACCAAACAACAAAAGTTGAGGTGAACGCGGGTAGAATGACGAATAGAGAGGACACTGTAGCATGGCTACACGAGTGAACAGGTCTCAATGAACCATCCCTCTCAATGGATCGACGCCGAATACCGGCTCCAACCGGTCTGGTACATACAAGCAAGGTCCGACACAGCAGAAGGCTGTGTCGGAGTCAAAAATTCGAGTCAAGCAAAGTGAAGTTACGGCAATAATTACTCGACATATTTGCAACGACGATACACAATCTTAATAACTAACGCACGCAAGCCGAGCAATTATTGTGGACCAAAAGACTAAATCGCAAAAGAGGGAAGAATCAAAGCGCAAGGCTTTGATTCGCGAAGAAGAAACATGAACCTGAGCAGAAGGCTCAGTGACGTTCGGGTGACGCTAAGACAATAATTGCTCGGCAAATAAAATTAACTTATGAATATGCCGCAGTCTTCTTGATTTGTCGTCTCCGTGGTTTGCCCTCTTTTCGGTGTGTCCTCTTCTTGGTATGTCCTCTTCCCGGTGTGTCCTCTTCTTGGTGTGTTCTCTTCCTGGTGTGTCCTCTTCTTGGTGTGTTCTCTTCCTGGTGTGTCCTCTTCTTGGTACGTCCTCTCCTTGGTGTATTCTTGCTAAAACAGACTAATTATAGTTAGACGTAATAATACATAACCCAGCACACGAGTGCGAATCTAACCAGCTCACGAGAGCCAAATCAACCCCGCAAACGAGTGCGAAAACAACGAGAGAATCAGCTCATGAGAGCAATTGTAACCCCGCACACGAGTGCGATTACAATCAGCTCGCAAGAGCAATTACAATTCTGCACATGAGTGCGAAAACAACGAGGGAACTAGCTCATGAGAGCAATTGTAACCCCGCACACGAGTGCGAATACAATCAGTTCACAAGAGCAATTGCAATTCTGCACACGAGTGCGAATACAATCAGGTCACAAGAGCAATTGCAATTCTGCACATGAGTGCGAAAACAAGAAGAGAACGAGCTCATGAGAGCGATTGTAACCCTGCACACGAGTGCGAATACAGTCAGCTCACAGGAGCAATTGCAATTCTGCACATGAGTGCGAATACAACCGAAGAACCAGCTCACGAGAGCAAATATAACCGCGCACGAAAGCGCAAACCTAACCATGCACATGAGTCCGAATACAACGAGAGAACCAGCTCATGAGAGCAATTGTAACCCCGCACAGAAGTGCGAATACAATCAGCTCACAAGAGCAATTGTAATTCTGCACATGAGTGCGAAAACGACAAGAGAACCAGCTCATGAGAGCAATTGTAACCCCGCACACGAGTGCGATTACAATCAGCTCGCAAGAGCAATTACAATTCTGCACATGAGTGCGAAAACAACGAGGGAACTAGCTCATGAGAGCAATTGTAACCCCGCACACGAGTGCGAATACAATCAGTTCACAAGAGCAATTGCAATTCTGCACACGAGTGCGAATACAATCAGGTCACAAGAGCAATTGCAATTCTGCACATGAGTGCGAAAACAAGAAGAGAACGAGCTCATGAGAGCGATTGTAACCCTGCACACGAGTGCGAATACAGTCAGCTCACAGGAGCAATTGCAATTCTGCACATGAGTGCGAATACAACCGAAGAACCAGCTCACGAGAGCAAATATAACCGCGCACGAAAGCGCAAACGTAACCATGCACATGAGTCCGAATACAACGAGAGAACCAGCTCATGAGAGCAATTGTAACCCCGCACAGAAGTGCGAATACAATCAGCTCACAAGAGCAATTGTAATTCTGCACATGAGTGCGAAAACGACAAGAGAACCAGCTCATGAGAGCAATTATAACGCCGCACACGAGTGCGAATGCAATCAACTCACGAGAGCAATTATAATTCTGCACATGAGTGCGAAAACGACAAGAAAACAAGCTCATGAGAGCAATTATAACCCCGCACACAAGTGCAGATACGACCTGCACATAAGTGATTACCTAACTTTGCACACGTGTGCGATAGGCGATTCGGGTAGCCCCGGGGACGCTACACCCCGTACTCACTCACGGCCCCAACCGTGAGTGAGCCCCTGAGGGACCTCCGATCGGAGGAATACCAATTTCAAACAAGATGAGAAAATTTTTAGGAGTGGGACTTCTGAAAGTTCCGAAGCGAACAATGTGCAATGTGCAGCTATTAGCTCGATATTATCCTCTATTCATAAGATACTAGAAGTTCTCACAAATAGAGGATAATACCGATTGCCCAGGTCTCACCACGAGGAGGTTGCTGCACGAGAGACCCGAAAGGGAGTCAGAACAAATGCAATATTCCTTCTGTCTCCCTTTCTTACAACGACGGACTTATACTAAATTACGCAAGTATGTCGAGTAATTATCGCGAAGCAAAAGGTGTGAATCGGAGAAGAAGTCTCCGACCCACGGGGGGCCAAAGGCGAATCAGGCAGAAGGCTCTGAATCTTTCAAAGTGAGAAACAAGAAGAGCGATCCAGAGCTGAAGGCTCTGGTTCGAAGGTGACGCGGCGCGTACAATGCTTGCAGCCCAACTCCGGCCAGAGCCGATACCCGACGTGTCCTCACCGAGAGGAATGGCCATGAGAAGTGTTCAAACGATATCCCATTTCTCCACCAACTACCTGTCACCAAACAACAAAAGTTGAGGTGAACGCGGGTAGAATGACGAATAGAGAGGACACTGTAGCATGGCTACACGAGTGAACAGGTCTCAATGAACCATCCCTCTCAATGGATCGACGCCGAATACCGGCTCCAACCGGTCTGGTACATACAAGCAAGGTCCGACACAGCAGAAGGCTGTGTCGGAGTCAAAAATTCGAGTCAAGCAAAGTGAAGTTACGGCAATAATTACTCGATATATTTGCAACGACGATACACAATCTTAATAACTAACGCACGCAAGCCGAGCAATTATTGTGGACCAAAAGACTAAATCGCAAAAGAGGGAAGAATCAAAGCGCAAGGCTTTGATTCGCGAAGAAGAAACATGAACCTGAGCAGAAGGCTCAGTGACGTTCGGGTGACGCTAAGACAATAATTGCTCGGCAAATAAAATTAACTTATGAATATGCCGCAGTCTTCTTGATTTTTTCTCCGTGGTTTGCCCTCTTTTCGGTGTGTCCTCTTCTTGGTATGTCCTCTTACCGGTGTGTCCTCTTCTTGGTGTGTTCTCTTCCTGGTGTGTCCTCTTCTTGGTGTGTTCTCTTCCTGGTGTGTCCTCTTCTTGGTACGTCCTCTCCTTGGTGTATTCTTGCTAAAACAGACTAATTATAGTTAGACGTAATAATACATAACCCAGCACACGAGTGCGAATCTAACCAGCTCACGAGAGCCAAATCAACCCCGCAAACGAGTGCGAAAACAACGAGAGAATCAGCTCATGAGAGCAATTGTAACCCCGCACACGAGTGCGATTACAATCAGCTCGCAAGAGCAATTACAATTCTGCACATGAGTGCGAAAACAACGAGGGAACTAGCTCATGAGAGCAATTGTAACCCCGCACACGAGTGCGAATACAATCAGTTCACAAGAGCAATTGCAATTCTGCACGCGAGTGCGAATACAATCAGGTCACAAGAGCAATTGCAATTCTGCACATGAGTGCGAAAACAAGAAGAGAACGAGCTCATGAGAGCGATTGTAACCCTGCACACGAGTGCGAATACAGTCAGCTCACAGGAGCAATTGCAATTCTGCACATGAGTGCGAATACAACCGAAGAACCAGCTCACGAGAGCAAATATAACCGCGCACGAAAGCGCAAACCTAACCATGCACATGAGTCCGAATACAACGAGAGAACCAGCTCATGAGAGCAATTGTAACCCCGCACAGAAGTGCGAATACAATCAGCTCACAAGAGCAATTGTAATTCTGCACATGAGTGCGAAAACGACAAGAGAACCAGCTCATGAGAGCAATTATAACGCCGCACACGAGTGCGAATGCAATCAACTCACGAGAGCAATTATAATTCTGCACATGAGTGCGAAAACGACAAGAGAACAAGCTCATGAGAGCAATTATAACCCCGCACACAAGTGCAGATACGACCTGCACATAAGTGATTACCTAACTTTGCACACGAGTGCGATAGGCGATTCGGGTAGCCCCGGGGACGCTACACCCCGTACTCACTCACGGCCCCAACCGTGAGTGAGCCCCTGAGGGACCTCCGATCGGAGGAATACCAATTTCAAACAAGTTGAGAAAATTTTTAGGAGTGGGACTTCTGAAAGTTCCGAAGCGAACAATGTGCAATGTGCAGCTATTAGCTCGATATTATCCTCTATTCATAAGATACTAGAAGTTCTCACAAATAGAGGATAATACCGATTGCCCAGGTCTCACCACGAGGAGGTTGCTGCACGAGAGACCCGAAAGGGAGTCAGAACAAATGCAATATTCCTTCTGTCTCCCTTTCTTACAACGACGGACTTATACTAAATTACGCAAGTATGTCGAGTAATTATCGCGAAGCAAAAGGTGTGAATCGGAGAAGAAGTCTCCGACCCACGGGGGGCCAAAGGCGAATCAGGCAGAAGGCTCTGAATCTTTCAAAGTGAGAAACAAGAAGAGCGATCCAGAGCTGAAGGCTCTGGTTCGAAGGTGACGCGGCGCGTACAATGCTTGCAGCCCAACTCCGGCCAGAGCCGATACCCGACGTGTCCTCACCGAGAGGAATGGCCATGAGAAGTGTTCAAACGATATCCCATTTCTCCACCAACTACCTGTCACCAAACAACAAAAGTTGAGGTGAACGCGGGTAGAATGACGAATAGAGAGGACACTGTAGCATGGCTACACGAGTGAACAGGTCTCAATGAACCATCCCTCTCAATGGATCGACGCCGAATACCGGCTCCAACCGGTCTGGTACATACAAGCAAGGTCCGACACAGCAGAAGGCTGTGTCGGAGTCAAAAATTCGAGTCAAGCAAAGTGAAGTTACGGCAATAATTACTCGACATATTTGCAACGACGATACACAATCTTAATAACTAACGCACGCAAGCCGAGCAATTATTGTGGACCAAAAGACTAAATCGCAAAAGAGGGAAGAATCAAAGCGCAAGGCTTTGATTCGCGAAGAAGAAACATGAACCTGAGCAGAAGGCTCAGTGACGTTCGGGTGACGCTAAGACAATAATTGCTCGGCAAATAAAATTAACTTATGAATATGCCGCAGTCTTCTTGATTTGTCGTCTCCGTGGTTTGCCCTCTTTTCGGTGTGTCCTCTTCTTGGTATGTCCTCTTCCCGGTGTGTCCTCTTCTTGGTGTGTTCTCTTCCTGGTGTGTCCTCTTCTTGGTGTGTTCTCTTCCTGGTGTGTCCTCTTCTTGGTACGTCCTCTCCTTGGTGTATTCTTGCTAAAACAGACTAATTATAGTTAGACGTAATAATACATAACCCAGCACACGAGTGCGAATCTAACCAGCTCACGAGAGCCAAATCAACCCCGCAAACGAGTGCGAAAACAACGAGAGAATCAGCTCATGAGAGCAATTGTAACCCCGCACACGAGTGCGATTACAATCAGCTCGCAAGAGCAATTACAATTCTGCACATGAGTGCGAAAACAACGAGGGAACTAGCTCATGAGAGCAATTGTAACCCCGCACACGAGTGCGAATACAATCAGTTCACAAGAGCAATTGCAATTCTGCACACGAGTGCGAATACAATCAGGTCACAAGAGCAATTGCAATTCTGCACATGAGTGCGAAAACAAGAAGAGAACGAGCTCATGAGAGCGATTGTAACCCTGCACACGAGTGCGAATACAGTCAGCTCACAGGAGCAATTGCAATTCTGCACATGAGTGCGAATACAACCGAAGAACCAGCTCACGAGAGCAAATATAACCGCGCACGAAAGCGCAAACCTAACCATGCACATGAGTCCGAATACAACGAGAGAACCAGCTCATGAGAGCAATTGTAACCCCGCACAGAAGTGCGAATACAATCAGCTCACAAGAGCAATTGTAATTCTGCACATGAGTGCGAAAACGACAAGAGAACCAGCTCATGAGAGCAATTATAACCCCGCACACGAGTGCGAATGCAATCAACTCACGAGAGCAATTATAATTCTGCACATGAGTGCGAAAACGACAAGAGAACAAGCTCATGAGAGCAATTATAACCCCGCACACAAGTGCAGATACGACCTGCACATAAGTGATTACCTAACTTTGCACACGAGTGCGATAGGCGATTCGGGTAGCCCCGGGGACGCTACACCCCGTACTCACTCACGGCCCCAACCGTGAGTGAGCCCCTGAGGGACCTCCGATCGGAGGAATACCAATTTCAAACAAGATGAGAAAATTTTTAGGAGTGGGACTTCTGAAAGTTCCGAAGCGAACAATGTGCAATGTGCAGCTATTAGCTCGATATTATCCTCTATTCATAAGATACTAGAAGTTCTCACAAATAGAGGATAATACCGATTGCCCAGGTCTCACCACGAGGAGGTTGCTGCACGAGAGACCCGAAAGGGAGTCAGAACAAATGCAATATTCCTTCTGTCTCCCTTTCTTACAACGACGGACTTATACTAAATTACGCAAGTATGTCGAGTAATTATCGCGAAGCAAAAGGTGTGAATCGGAGAAGAAGTCTCCGACCCACGGGGGGCCAAAGGCGAATCAGGCAGAAGGCTCTGAATCTTTCAAAGTGAGAAACAAGAAGAGCGATCCAGAGCTGAAGGCTCTGGTTCGAAGGTGACGCGGCGCGTACAATGCTTGCAGCCCAACTCCGGCCAGAGCCGATACCCGACGTGTCCTCACCGAGAGGAATGGCCATGAGAAGTGTTCAAACGATATCCCATTTCTCCACCAACTACCTGTCACCAAACAACAAAAGTTGAGGTGAACGCGGGTAGAATGACGAATAGAGAGGACACTGTAGCATAGCTACACGAGTGAACAGGTCTCAATGAACCATCCCTCTCAATGGATCGACGCCGAATACCGGCTCCAACCGGTCTGGTACATACAAGCAAGGTCCGACACAGCAGAAGGCTGTGTCGGAATCAAGGAAACGAGCGAATTGAAGTTACGGCAATAATTACTCGACATATTTACAACGAAAATATACAATCTTAATATGTAGACCATATATAACTAACTTAAAAATACACTGTAGCCTTCTTCCTCTTCGTTGGTGTGTCCTCTTCATTCGATGTGTCGTCTTCGTTAGCAGCCGGCTGTTGTAATCTAGCTGGAACAGACTAATCGTATTTGGAAACAATACAGTTGAATACAGAATTGAATAACGCACACGAGTGCGAATGTAACTAGCTCACGAGAGCAAATATAAACCCGCACATAAGTGCGAAAACAAGAAGAGAACCAGCTCATGAGAGCGATTGTAACCCCGCACACGAGTGCGAATACAATCAGCTAACAAGAGCAATTACAATTCTGCACATGAGTGCGAAAACAAGAAGAGAACTTGCTCATGAGAGCGATTGTAACCCCGCACACGAGTGCGAATACAATCAGCTAACAAGAGCAATTACAATTCTGCACATGCGTGCGAAAACAAGAAGAGAACCAGCTCATGTGAGCAATTGTAACCCCGCATACGAGTGCGAATACAATCAGCTCACAAGAGCAATTACAATTCTGCACATGCGTGCGAAAACAAGAAGAGAACCTGCTCATGAGAGCGATTGTGACCCCGCACACGAGTGCGAATACAATCAGCTCACAAGAGTAATTATAATTCTGCACTTGAGTGCGAAAACAAGAAGAGAACCTGCTCATGAGAGCGATTGTAACCCCGCACACGAGTGCGAATACAAGAAGAGAACCTGCTCATGAGAGCGATTGTGACCCCGCACACGAGTGCGAATACAATCAGCTCACAAGAGCAATTACAATTCTGCACATGCGTGCGAAAACAAGAAGAGAACCTGCTCATGAGAGCGATTGTAACCCCGCACACGAGTGCGAATACAATCAGCTCACAAGCACAATTACAATTCTGCACATGAGAATTATAATTGCGGCCTATAGGCGATTCGGGTAGCCCCGGGGGCGCTACTCCCCGTACTCACTCACGGCCCCATCCGTGAGTGAGCCTCTGAGGGACCTCCGATCGGAGGAATACCAATTTCGATCAAGAAATATAAATTTGAGGAACACTCAATACCGAAAATTGTAATGGAAATTCCAATTAGCATATTAGAGGTAATAATTGATGGTATTCGTTGAACGAACAAATGAAGGACAGGTTCGTTGAACTTGTGCCAAGGGTAGACGAAGGAAGTATTGAAAAATATTAATAGTAATAAAACTTACCGGTTTTCGTTGAAGGCAAGCCAGGATATGCCAGGGTAGCTGTAGATGACCTCTGGTCCACCTTTGGTAAGTCCCTGGTCCTCCTGGTCCCGGAGCCCGACGCGACGCGCGACGCCCGACCGCTCACTCCGGCCCCCCCGCCCCGACTGTCTGACTGACGGCGGGCTCTCGCCGAGCTCGCGCGGCATCCCCCACCCCACCGAATATCGATCGATGTCGATCGCCGTTGACAATTATTGATCAATTGATTATTTCTAGCTGGTTAACGTTTATAACAATTCCATTTTACAGCGATGTCCACTAGCATTCCCATGGCTATCTGACCACCTAATTTTTTAGTAAAAGTGGCTAATAATATTCGAGATACGGAATAACTTTTAAACTATGAACATTCGCACGCATTAATTTATTCAATACAATTCACAGATAAATTTATTATTTCTGGCTGTTTAATGTTGTCGATTTAATGTGATCGATAGTTCGTCGAACCCGTCAGATCGTCTCGTGGGCCATCGCATCATGTTTTCCTTACTCGAATTCCGTTACCTTTGTCTCCTCCGTAGCACCGTTTATTAGGTCATTACCCTAACGAACGTTGCTGCGATCCTACATATTGGTAGTGATATTGGCCCACGCGGGTGTAAAAAAGAGAACTGCCTTGTCGCTCTCGCTCTCTTGCGATTATTCTGGTCATACTGACACAGATCAAAGTATTCGTGCGTTTATTCTTGTCACACTGACACTCATCAAATCTCGTTTCGTTCGATCATTCATTGTTCATTTTCTCATTTTGTTATTTTTCCTTTTGTATCGTTCATTTCTCGTTAAATATACTTTCTATTGTTAACCATAACTCGTTACACCTGTCTCTTCTACTCCTTTTACATTTCCATTAGCTAGAGTTTACAACAAATGTTTATAACAATTCCTTTTGCTAATTCACGATGTTAACGAGCACTCCCACCTTGCCATCTAATTTTTTCGTAAAAATAGACAATAAAGCTCGAGATACAGAATAACTTTTAAACCATGAACATTTGCACGCATTAATTTATTCAACATAACACTATGATACATTTATTAAATTTAGCTGTTTAATGTTTGCAATAATTCCTTTCGCCAACGATGTGGACAAGCACTCCCTTGACCACCTTGCCATCTAATCTTTTACAGTAAAGTCTTTTCAATATATTCTGTTCCCTCAGATTCTTCAAACGTTTATGTATAAAAGAGTGTAAGGTAATAATTCTCGTTTATGAAATATTTTGAAATTACAAATAGAGCTATGTATGTCGTATAAAATTTCAAGTAGGAATTGTTGATTTTCCTAAAATTATGCTTCATATTACTTTCTTAATATATCTAAACATTTTTTGTCCTTGAGTTTTGCTGTTAATATTTTAAACCTTAAAACATCGTCTGAAATATCTGCAATACGTTCGGTGCAGAATGTAACAATTCACATCAATATGGTTCCGTGACGATTTTCCTTCTCACCGACGAGAATCTCTTCAGTGGCCTTCTGCACCGACGAGATCACGTCGATGGCTTTCTGTTTCTTACTCCAGTCAGAATACATTCAAGAGGGCGTATGAGAACACAGAAATATTCGGGTGACACCAACTCCCGTAAGGCTGGCAGTCTTTAATAGTATCTCGTCGGTGCCTGTGCTATTCAGCGGCATAGGCAAGTTGAGCTCAACGGGTCCAAAAAACAGTCGGTAACCGGTCGTGGCGACGACACCGACGGTCGTCAGTGGTGCCGCTATTCGCTCGATATTATCCACTACCACTAATCGGTATAATACCGATTGCCCAGGTCTCACCACGAGGGGGTTGCTCCACAAGAGATCCGGAAAGGAAGTCAGAACGAATGCAATATTCCTTCTGGCTCCCTTTCTTACAACGACGGACTTATATTAAATTATGCAGGTATGTTAGCAGAAGGCTTTGGTTCCAGGGTGGGGCGGCGCGTACAATGCTTGCAGCCCAACTCCACCAGAACCGATACCCGATGTGTCCTCACTAAGAGAGATGGCCACGAGAAATGTTGAAACGGTATCCCATTTCCCCCAACTACCTGCATCCAGGCAACGCAAAGCGTTGAGGAGAACTCGGGTAGATTGACTATAGAGAGGACACTGCAGATTGACTACACGAATGAACAGGTCTCAAGTCTCAATGATCCACCCCTTTCAATGGATCAATACCGAATACCGGCACCAACCGGTCTGGAATATACCCAGTCAGCCAGGCCTGCCTTGAGCAGAAATTGAGCCCATCTGCCGGGCAGATTCCCGGTCTTTCTGCCGGCATATGCGCGCGTAGGTACCTGTCCAAAATCGAGCATTTTGCTTACTGGGTACAAGCAAGGTCCGACACAGCGGGAGGCTGTGTCGAAGTCAAAAAACGAGTCAAGGAAAGTGAAGTTACGGCCACAATTACTTGACATATTTACAACGACCATATACAATCTTAATAACTAACGCACGCAAGCCAAGCAATTATTGTGGGCCAAATGGCTGATACGCACGAAAAGAAAGTATCGAAGCAGATGGCTTTGATTCGCAAAAAAGAAACATGAACCAGAGCAGAAGGCTCTAGTTTAAATTATGTCCTACTTAAAACTATTGCAATACATTTTCTTTCATGATATGATTCATACACCAAAATGACTTTTACTATATTTCGTATTTTTGTAATACATTCTTCATAATTTATGAATCATAAATTCTATGTTCACTGTTCAAATACACGCGCTACATACATTTGTAGCCGTAAAATCGTATTAAACACCCGTAGTAAAAATGAAGTATACGGAATATTCAGTTCTTACTAACACGTCTAAATCCGCGAATTATCGGTAACATTATTGTACCAGGGCTCTTAGAGCCCCCTCCCCCCACCCCTCGAGGCCTAGACAAAAAAGTCCATAAGATGCATTCAATGCAGTCTGCGATGATCTTAAGTCTGTGTCTTTTATCTGTGTAGATTCTTCTACAACGTAGATAATGTTATATCGGTTAGGGAGAAAATGACACTGAAATGATAGGAAATTTTTTTTTGAGTCGCTAAAAATCTCTTTGAGAAGCATGTTTTTAATTCAAAATGAACCTATGTGCAAAATTTTAGCTCAATCCGATGTGGCAAATTTTCAGATGTTTGCCCTTTTCCGTAGTGAGTAACGTAGATGTTCTACTTTTCTAATCGTTCTAACAATCATACGAAGATAATGCTTCTTGTAACGCCAGATGGCAGAATCATGCCGTGTTAAAAAGTAAAGAAACGTTTACGGCAAAATACACACGAGCAAAGATCGTGGAAATGAAAATCTATCGAGTGGAGAAGTGTACTGAATTAAATCTGTTACATGTACAATACAATAAATTACTTTTCTCTGACACGTTATAATCATAGCGGATTAATATCGCGATTGATTTCAAATGGATCGGAGCTAATACGTAATAAATATCCGAACGATTTCGACTATTGCGCATTATGACAGCGACAAGTAATACGTTCGACGCACGAGCTACGCGTACAATAAATCTTACGGCGTTGTTTGTTTTTATACAAGTTCGGCGCAGAGATACCGGTTGATTGACTTTCTCTGATCGATGGTCATCGCAGATTTATTGCATACCAGTAGGGAACTCGTTAAAATTCCCCCTATGTGATAAATGCTCTCCGCGTATGAATTCTGCAGAAAAGCGACGAACGTTACTGACGGACGCATCTGAAAATTTCAATCGGAAATATAATTTATTGAAATCTATTACGCGGCGCAGTCGTCGCTGTTTGACAAAGAAATTATGTCTTCATGCTCCTCTCGGTAATATTAATATTAATAAATACACATTTCAATATACAGGGTGTAGCCGGACGGGTGGTACAACCGAGCAGGGGGTGATACCACATGTAAAAATAAGTCGGAAAAAAGGAATAACGTTTTTTTGTTTGACGCCTCGTTTTCGAGGACGTCGAGTTTAAAACTGCAGCGAATGCACGTGCTATTGCATAGGAATCGTCTGACGCGTCTGACCATGATCAACCAATTCTACTTTCTTTTCTGCATATACTAAAGCACGCGAAACTGGCGGAACTTTAAACTCGATTTTCTCGGAAACGAAGCATCAAACGAAAAAACGTTATTTCTTTTTTTCGACTTATTCTTACATGTAGTATCACCCCCTGCTGGTTGTACCACCTGTTCGGCTTTACCCTGTATACTATACATTTTTTCATTGGTCTTTGGAACGTTCAAGACATTTTAAACGAGTTAAAAGTTGCTAGCTGATACTCCAGTTTTGACGCGAAAGTTAAACTTCGACTTATTAGGTTGTTATCTACGAAATGTACTATTTTTAACAGTAACCTTCAACGAGTATCCTAAATTATCTTATTGTACTACTAGCTGTACTAGCAGGCATTATGTTTCACCAAAATAATGCTGCAAGTCGCACTATCGACATGGTTGAAAATCACTTTTCATCTCTTAATATTCCACTTCTTAATTCATCAATATGGTCACCAGGCTTGGATATTATTGAGAAGAATATACACAATTTCAAAATATCAGTGAAATATAAACTGCGTTAAAGAAGAATGGGGTAAAACTTATTAATTATTATTATTAATAATCTACTATTATTAACAGCAATACAATTGAACTTTTTCTACTTAACAAGAAAAATACTTTATCTTATGGAAGGGCAGGGTAAACCCAATGAAAAGGTTATACTCGGTATGTATTGAAGTTATTATTTAATCATCATTTACCAATTTTACGAGAAGTTACTTACTCACGGGGGTTTAATAGACAAATCCACAAAAAACTTCAACTTCAAGAAGCCAATTTCTCTTTTAATGCAAAATAAAAGACTTTAATCCCGAGATACATAAACTACATATATGGACATTCACTTCTTTTCTCAATAACTTTAATAAATTGGGGATAATACAACGGTATTTTTAAATTCTTTAAATGTTGTTTAAATGTACTGCCTTGCATATGACGAACTCGTTCTTGTCATAGATCGATAAAATCTACAGTCTACTAATGATAGAACACTAGGTTGATCAAGAGAATCTTGATCGGGAGTGTACGAAATTTCCGCACGATAAAGTTTTTGATGAATGAATGAAAATGACATAGTATTGCACCAATCACGAAAAAAGGCAAACTGCTCCAGGTGTAACATTTCAATCACCGAAATCCTGGGGAGACGTTCAAACACCGGTGGACACGAGCGAAATACGAATTACACAGTCTTGGACTGTCGAGATTTGACCATAAACTATTCCAGACAAATTGGTGGCTCGAGAAGTCCGCGATTCACCTGCGACGTAGGTAGCAATAAGCCTCGTGTCAAACAGGACGAATTATTGACTTTATCTGTCCCCGTTGTGACCCCTTTGATAGCGAGTAGAAGCAAAATCGAGACAGCTTTTTCCCCCTTTTCTGTTTTCTATCGAATACGGCAAACTTAGCTGGACAATAAATCGCCTTAACCTGACCCACGTGATTCCGTTATTGTCGGCCCATCGGAACGAAGGGAGCTAGCACACGGCTCACTCTTTCGTGCTTCTTCGTGCAAATTTATTTGCACGATCGTTCCGCCCTGCACGCGGCGAATTCTGCCAGGGGTGAACGTAATTTATTTTCGCCCGTCCGCACCGAAGGCAATTGCATCATTTATATACAAGCGCGACCGGTTACCCCGAGGTGCCCCGAGGATGGAAATTTCGAAATTAAAACTTGCGTTCCTCCGCTGAAAAAATCCGTTACACGCCGCTCTCTCTCTCTCTCTCTCTCTCTCTCTCTCTCTCTCGGCTCTCCCTTCCGATCTCAAATTACTCTGTTGTATCCGTGGGACATGCGAGTAATTGTCGACGAACGATTAGGTCAGTAGGGATAATAAAGCTATTTGGTCACGAGTCGATCGATCAGTGTGGTTCCGTGGCTGGATGAAATCGATTAGTTTCATTGTTCTACGAGTTAGGCACGATTCGATTAGGTTGGCGAAGTTGTCCTCTTGCTGTTATTTCCGATTGCATCGTGATGCATAAATATTATTATTTTTGGTTCATTTTACAGAAATTCTTTAATCATTTTCCAATGATTAAAATGGTACTGATGACAGTAGTTTTATGGTTTATTTATGAGATACTAAAAATGATGAAATATACCCATAAAATGAAAAAAATCTTGTACAATGGAATTATTCTAGGTTGGAACAAATGTTTAATTTTCAAGCTACAGTAAAATCAAAATTGGGGTTATGTGTGATAATTGCTATTTCTCTGGTCAGTTTTTTAGAAAATTGGGTCAAGGGGAATTTTATTGAAATAGAAATTGATATTGATATTGATATTGAAATTGAATTATTGAATATTGGAATATTGAACGATTTGATTTCTAAATAAAATTAGAATTGGTTTACATACACCAAATACTACTGACTCGTGTCACAAAGTTCATCAAAACTAAGGAACCATTGACAGGAAGATTGAAAGTCTATTCACGGATAAAAGCGATATACCGTAAGGTTCATGTAAGGTTCAAGAGTATGGCGCCTATAAAAATCTTTCCCTCTGTCGTGTACTTTTCTGCCGATGCATAAAGATCGTAATACCTCCGGCAGGTTCTGCAAGAGCAGTTCCATTGAACGCAACAACAACACCTTTCCGTTTTCCTTTCATGAATAAATATGTCTCGTCCCTGCGGGGTTACGTCTGCTACTATCGCGTTTATTAATTCAATTCGACAGTAAAGAAAACGAGCTCGGCGTTCGGTCGCGAGACGGCAAAACGGGAGAAGCATGAATGAAAAACACGTAAATTCCGTGCGTACATCGCGCGACGATAATGCGGACCGTACGGAAATTCACGTTTTATCCAGCGGATTTTTCGTAACTGATATTTGCCGGACAGCCACGCGTAGTATTTGCCCGTTCGGAAAATTAGTATTTTGGCGTGTTATGTTAACGAGTAAAACCACGCGGATTCAGCAGCGCGCAGAAAAACGATAAATTTTAAAACTACATCGGAACGAGAGCGTGAGAGAGGGAGAGAGTGAGAGCTCTGCGTGTACTCAGTTAACATTTCATTTGCCAGGAGCCGAAAATTATTATTTTCGAGCGAGATTGGAATTATTTACAAAACAATCTGCCGCCGCCCTGGTATTGTATCGCGACTTTGTTTCCCGGTTCTCGTTTAAATATCAGGCGATTAAATAAAACATGGATTACACGGGAACGATGGAACACTGACAGCAAACAAATGTTTAACGAAACCGTTCATCGTACTTTTGTTTCGCTTCCCCGAAAATATGCCGGATAAAGGATTAGCGAAGCGTTGGGGGAGACGAGCAAGCGAAAGTGATTTACTTTTTGCGAATATCCACCGTGCGCGTATCGATTTCAGATCCGATTCGCTCCACCGTCTTTGTATTACAATATAATTTCTGTGAGGTCTTGTTCCCGTCAATGCAGATTTTCGTTAATGGTAACGCATTATCTACCGGCAACTATCTCATAATTTTTGAAAGTCTATGATCCATGGTTAAGGATTTTTTAAAGGACTAGTCGCCATTAGTAACGTAGTCTGATCATGTTATTTCGCAAGTACCATCATTTCTATCTCAATTTTGACAATAGCATATTGTTCAAGTACGCTTGGAATTTTTTCACACTGATATATAAAGCAAGAACAATTAGATCTTTATTAAATACTGTTAAGTGTCTGATAACGCAAAAAATATTAGTGGATTGTGATATCTTGTGTAGTTGTGCGAGTACGAATGTCTATAGTACTTAAGGATTAAACTCCCCCCTGGTACCGCACAATTATTCTAAATCCTAATAGGTTCCAGCTAGACACAGTGTTAATTTTCGAAATGGGTTGACCGCACAGTATTTATGCCAATACGAACTTTTCTTAGGCGAATTTCACCGGCATATTCTCCGAAGATGGAAAGAATTTCTCAAAACATTTTCTTCCTCTGTCCAAAGGAAATGAGAAACAATACTTTTCAGCGTCTTTGAGGTTTTACGTGACGATTCTTGGTAACTATTTTTATCTTTCGGCAATGCTTTGAGCAGAAATAGACTTTGCCTCCATTGTTTTAGGGGACTTGGTAACTTACCAAGTTTAGGGGACGGAAACACTAAGAGTCAGCAATTTATAATTACAAGTTCCAGTCAACGATTGGTGATCTAAAATTGATATCTAAAACTAATAAATGACGCCTTGTTTTCGAGAAAATCTGCAGAATCACCCGTCCGGTCACGCTCTGTATATTCAACGCAATAATATCAATTATTTATGTTTCGAACGCAACGATTATTACTTATTCGATATAATTTCCAACCAAATATTATGAATACTCACGATAATTGTGTAATATGTAGTGATTTAAAGAAATGACTGTAATTACAAATAACTACTGAAATCATGACACTTGATCTTTTTCAGATTTTTATTATGTCAATGATTTCCATGAAATTCCATAGTATAATCATGTAAAATACTACTTGAGACAAATTCATGATCAAGGTCATATAAGGTCATTTCCGGGACTTCATTGACTCCCGTACTCCAGGTATCAACAGTAATATGATAGACAAGAACAGGCGTGGGCTTATATCGTACATCAAACGGCCGGAAAAAATGCGAACAGCGGAGCCTCGGCCGCTCCACATACGAGCCTACAGGTATGGGAGGAAAGGGCATAAGTTCTGGGTGACGATATTTTTAGTGGGTAGTGGGGGATCCGACCATCCGATCCCCTGAGCCCATACTACCCCCTTCAGGGGCGTGCGCAAATGCATCACCCTTAACAAAAAAAATGTTTCAGCAGTAACAGCGTAGACCAATTACAGTAATCGCTCCTTCGCTGTCCTGAATCGTGGGCACGGACGTTGTCCAGTGCCTACCCACTCCACTGCCTGTCAACGAGAGGATTAGGCCTGCGTGGATCTGGTCGCCAGATGTGTCCCAGGACTGTCTTGACCCGCGCAGAACGGAGAACAATAGGAAAGGAATATGGCAAGGAAATAAGGAGTTTTTTAAAGCCAGACAGTTGACTGCTTTTGACTGCGGATGCTTTTCTTTGTCATTTAACTAGCCGTTTCACTAAAGACGCAGTCATAAATCAAAAATAGTGTCCGGGCACGGTCGTTGTCCGCTCAAACCCCCGGCCTTTGGACAACGAAGGAGCTTTTACTGTAATATGGGTGTATACTTCGATAAAAGATGAATAATTTTTATTTGCTAAAAATATAAGTTTGTCTTTCATTTGTCAAGTTTTATACTTAACGACCTGATATTGGGCAGTCTCCTTCTTGAAGACATCCAACGGCAAGCTGGATTTAATTACTCTGCCATACACATCGGGCAAGGTTCGATGATATCAGGGCCGACCGCTGCCGAGCGCCGGTAGTCGCCGCAGCACCAACAACATAAGTTTCTCGTTAAAAAACGTCTTCGGAACAGTTCGACAGATGCGGAGCTTTGTTCGTGGCCGCAACTCGAATCAAATGCGTCCAATCCGGGGAGGAACTTCGTACCCGGGGGAATAATGTTACTGTCATTTCGTTGTGGCGCAAATGAGGTGACAACCAACTTTGTCGGGCAAAACTGGAGGAAACAGAGACTCGGCTGGGCTAGGTTTGCAGCCTGTTAACTAGAGGACGAAGTTAATCTCGGGCTCGTCAACCGCATGAGATTAGCATATAAATTTGTCAAAATGCTGTGTCTGTGTGTGAACGCACGCCTGGGTTTTGGCCTATATCGCGACCGTTTTATTATGTCGTTGCACCCGGTGCTCGATTATTTTCTCTTTGTTGATTCGTTACGTTTGCCAGTTCGCTCTGTAGAAATTCGTTTCCGTTAGAATTGCCTGGCGCATCGGTCCTCTTCACCCAGGCCAGACACATACGAAGAAACTTTGCGTATGCATAGAAACAAGCATGCTGATGACTAATACGCCGAGTCCTCTGTTCCGATAAAATGCGGACGAGCGGATAGCATCGCGGCCTGTGCCGTAATAACAGGAAGTTACATGTCGTTCGAATGTATTCCGCGAATTCCCCGTGAGTCGAGTATGTTTCCGGCAAATGAAATGCTAATCACCTCGCCTGTGTTCGCTGCCTGGCATAAGGTTCTTCCGAAAAACAAGAGCTGTAGTACACGGTAGAGTCCACACATGAAATTGAGATGAAACTTGGAGGAATTCTAGAGGATGGGGAGAGAACCCGGGATATTAAATTTGTACTCAGTGTACAGATTATTCGACTATGAACTCGTCCCCATCTCTCCGATAACTTACAGATCGTTGTCATCGATAGAGGAATCGTTTGTGTTGTATAGGCCACTTAATACCTCGTTACCAACTTGCTGAGAATTTCGTTACAGCAGGTGGCAGACATACTGGAATCCCTAGTTTACACGTAGACGCGCCGGATTGAATTATTTAACCGCGGCTCCCGCGACCAGCCGCAAGCCTAATTACGAATAGAGGCGAGTTTAGAAACTGCGAGACGGCTGTAAGTGCAATTAAATTGTTATTCGTCTCTCTCGGTTTCGGAACACTTCCGATGCGACGCCACCTTTCAAGATTTCCAACCGGGGCGGGCATCGATTCCAACCCTACCGGTGCGTGGGGTGCTTAGCCGAATGATTAATCAACGGGCAGAATGCTCTGATTAACTATTAAAGTCGATTCAAGTTTCTAAACGTTGTTTCAGGATGATAGATATTCAATGTGATTTCTACTCCTTCCGCCCACAACGACGCGTACTTCACTCTGCGACCGTAATGGCCGTGTTCTCTGACGGATACATGAGGGCAATCAAATAAATTAACTCTTATGCGAATTGCATAAGTTTCGAGAAACGTATGTATTATACAATATGTTGGAGCCTTATACATATGGGGCTATACGTAGTGGACAGGTGGACACGATTAAATAGTGTATGCTCTGTATGTAACGGCTTTATCGAGAATATTGCTTGAATACTTTCATAGATAGATAGACTAGGCTGCGTGTCAACTGTAAACGCGGGAGGTTAGACAAAGCGCGATTGCTCGTGTTTACTCGGGTTCGCTCATGTTCGCTCGTGTTCGCTTGTTTTGATGTACACTCGTTCCAATACAATAAATAATACAACGAATTGAACTAAAAACAAAACTCCCTAAAAATATTTATATTTCTAAAACGTCTAGTCGTGTTGTTTTCACTGGCGTTACAGGGCGATAGCAAACGCTATTTCACGGTCGCAGCCGGTGTTGGAAAGGAGTGGAAATTAATGGAAAAAACATTGGACTCGCGAGGCAAAGAAATACAAGGGATTAGGGCTCGGCGCCAAGACGGTTGCGGCTAGGGTATGGTAGATGGAATCAGTTTCCTCACTGGGTCTGTTTAGTTTTGCGAAGGATCTCTAAATCGCCGGTGTTTGTTCCGCAAGCGGAGAGGCGCCGACATGCATCGCAAAATACTTGATAGGGTGGTACGAAGGGCGGTGGACGATGTCTAATATACCGAGGAATCCTCTTTCGAGTTGATCGTGACCCGTCGGAGTCGATGTTGATCCATTGCGTTTCCCGGCTAAAAGCTTCCCAACGAATCGTCGACGGAGCGAAACAGAACAAGGAGGGGCAGTAGGGGGAATCGAACGAGCCCGTAAGATACTTCAAACCCTGCGAACGGGGGATCGTAGAAATTGTTTGCTTGGGCTGCGGTAAATTTTCACCGAAAGTACAAGAACTTCGCCGGCGAAAGGGACGAGTGTCTGGGCGTTTTAAAAATTTTGTGATGCACAGCCTCGTAAATAATTGCACGGGCTAAACCGATGGTTCCCAGGTGTTGTCACCGTAATCGTCGCGAGCATGATGCATGGAACTGCGTTTCTCAGGATCCACGGTACCTTTTACATCGGCTTATACCAACGTGCACTGTCGCTCAAAAATACGTGGACACTTTCGTAACTGCGATCACTTAAAAATCTCTGAAGCACTAGAAGTGAACATTTCACATTATTCCTTCAATTTTTTAGCTATTTCCATTGTAATTAGATTACGGATTTTATGCATTTGTGGAACAAATAGGAAGGTGCATTTGAAACACTCAAGAGAATTAACCAAAGTAATGATGTCGATACGTTAGTTTGTATTTTATAAAATGTACAAACAAAAGAATAAATTAGTATTTGGCGCTTCTTTGAGTTACAATTCACGAATAACATTTTTATTTTGCATAAAGGTCTAGTTATGTATAATTCACAAAACAAAATGCTAGTTCAAAGAGAAATACTGTGTTTCTACCGCGTTGTTATCGAAGGTTCGTAGTGATAATTTTATACTTTTAAATATGCGTTTAAAATTTTAAGGCGTTGTGTGAAAGATTACCGAACATTTTTCGCGACGGATTGATTTATGCTTAACGTATCAGTCTATGTTCGTGTAAACGGACTACTTCTTGTACAAACCATGTTTAATCGTCTATTCCTCGTTGATTGCACGACGTATACAAATTAAGAACGCGTTTTACACGTTCTAACACATTCTTGAGACCGTAGGGGTGATAATGGAGCGGAGAAAATCAATTTTCTGCGCCATCGCGACCGGAAAATCTCCTTAACGCTTATTGAGATATTTTTGAGACCGAAGAAAGAGGGTCGGCCGCGGGATTTACGTAAACGGCGTCGAATTTTAATTGATGAAGTTTCATTTCGAAATCGGCGCACGGACCAGAAATGGACGAGAAAAAGGAATAATCCAGGCGGATTTCGAAAGTTCAATTTTCCAGTGGGAACGCCACGTGTAACGGCGAATCCGCTCTTTTTGTTTCGATGCCGCGGGAACTTCAATTCCCCCGTCGCTGAATATTCATGTGATTTTATAAACCACGTTTCGAACATCCCTACCACCCCCGCCCACGCGATGTTCTTTATTTCCTTAGACTTATGATTTCGATTCCAACGGCGACCGCAAACGGAGCAAATTAAATTTCGAAAAGTTTACCTTCGTTTTTCGACCAGGATCGTTCTCGTTACAAAGCAATGGACGGTGTTCGTTAGCGGTGTTACATGAGATTGATGGGGTGGCTTACCAATGCGTGCATATTGGAACACGAGGGATTCGATGGTGCATCTACAGTTACAGAACTACGAGCGCCGAATCTCCTGCCGTCATTGACATCGACCTAAATTGGATGAAATTTAATTGTTCTCAGATTTCTCAAGACTCCACGTAATTACTCCGTCTGATATCTGCTAATGTGTCATTCAATCACACAACGCTCGTCAGGTTAAAAATGGTACGCAGTGTCGAGGCCGCGCAAATTACTAGAAGCTTTTATTTCCAAATTGCAGCTGACATCAACTCACGACCTACCACTGTCACGGTTCATTTTCGCTTTAAGTTGACGGTCAATTACGAATATTAAAATTTTAAAGTATCTGAATCCGTCAACTAGTAATTTCGATAGTAACTTTATTAACATATGTAATATGCATACCTTGGTTAGGACATGAAATCTAAGTACGGGAAAATTTTCAAACTGGAGGGGAATGTAGAACATGGATTTTATGCTTTTATGATAAAAAAAACGTAGTAAAATGGAATTTGTAGAAAATATTAAATCATTTTGAGATTAATGTATTAGTTTTAAGTTTTAAGTGTTTGAAATGATTAAAGGAGAAAAATGATTTTTATTTAACTTCTGTTCCTTTACCTGATAAAACCAGGAACGTTTAAAATATTTTTATATAATCCTGTAGGTGTTGACGAAAAAATGCCGAAAATCCAAGATTTAATTTTAGGAATCCACTGGTTTAATAGTTAGGCGCGTTTAAAGTTCTGCGATTTTCACCGTTTTTTACAGGTCAAGGCGTCGCGTCGTAACGATATTCGTTTACTTTCTATGCAATTCCTAAAATCAAAATAAGAAACTATAGTTGAAACAATTCACTACTTCAAATAGTTTTATTTAATTCCAAAAATACGTGTTTGAGCCGACCCTTTTGTTGTAAATAATAAACAATGCTGCTTTCACAAATAATAGAATCAAGTAAATTACAAGATGAAAGTGAATTTGTTACAATGTTGAGATGAAGTTATGATGAAAATAGCTTTTCAGTAACAATGCGCGTGAATAACACTGGAAAACATGTATTTATGGTATTTGTTTGAAAAGAATGCAAATATGTAACAACAAATACAAAACATTTTGATATTTTTTACTAGATTATTTATTACAAATATAATTGTTCAATATTGTAATGAGTCTATAGACTTTAGCTTAGACAGAAATAGGTTACAGGCCCCCACTTATCATTCGAAGATATAAACTGAGATACAATTTTTATCATGGAGCTAATTAGCTCGACGATAATTAGTCGCTGTTATATAAATCATGGCTGGTACGCGCTGGCTGGCCGAGCTATTTACGGACTTAATAATTCACAATGCGAAGTTCACGTACACAGTGTTTGTATAATTTCCCTGCTGGACCGGCTATATATTTTTTAAACATTGACTATATGCCCCTACTTGCTAACCAGGTAAAATAAAACGGAAGATGAGGTTATATAATACACGATATAAGTGCTTGTTCCATGTATGCATTGTTTCAGTGTGAATATAATAGAACTGAATGCAATGAGAAGTCATAAAAAGCGGTTTTGGTAGAAGCACTCAATGTCAGATTTTTTGACGTTGATTATTATGTGTTTGAGAAACGAAAATGCAGATATTATACGTCTTAAACCATAATTCATAATTCAAACCATAAACATTTTATTCTTATATAAATTAATAATACGAACAAAGAAATTATTTAAAGGTATTAAAAAAGTTCAGATTCTTCAAACAATATTTTCTCAATAAATGTCAATGCTTGAAACAGATAACTTGCAACATGTTGAAGAAATATTAAATAAATATCCAATACGTAATTACTTGTTACATGCTTTCCGTTTATACAGAAAGAAAAATTCACCACGTTTACAATTAGATATGTACGCGCGTTAGGAGTGTCCTTTATTACTTTTACCATGAAACGGTGAAATTTTTCAGTTTCTGTCGAGTCCTTAAATTCGATGGAAATCTCTGGGATTCGCAAGATCCCAGAATCTTCAAAGCTAAAGATGCAATAGAACTCACTTGACTAACTTCGACCTCTTTTTTCTCATAGGAATCCAGCATCTCTCAAGAAGATTTTCCAAGCTCTCTAGGTTCTTTGAAGAGATCTATCCAAGGACCTGTGGTGTTCCTTGAGACAATTTTACTACTAACGTTTCTAGGGTCCTTTGAGTAGGAACCGACAAGTGCGTCCGAGGTTTTTGGAATAGTCCTCTCAAGATTCTATGGATTTTCTAGGGACGCTCCCTTTGGTGGCTTTTGTCTTTTACGAAAGTTCTTCGAGGACTTCTGAGGCTTTTTGGAGAAGTCTCCCTCAGGCTTTCTTGGGTATATTAGAATGGTTGTTCCATTCAATGATCCTTCTGATATCCTGAGAACGCATAAAAAATCACTAACCTAATTTAGGTATAACGTCATTGTTTTAGCAACAGTTGCATCGTTTTATTCTATCCATTACAAACTGGGTAAAAAATTTTGTTGAAAAATTCATGTATTTCGGGCCATACCCCTAAAATAAAATTTAAAGCAACTGGAACTTTTCGCAGTTTAATAGACGTAATAGAAATATTTCACAGAAGAAAAATTTCGGAATTTTTCAAGGAGTAATTCCACTCCTTAAAAGGGAATTATGGCAGCAACAAAAAGTTGGGTTATATTATGGGCGACACGCTTTACTCGAACGCACAGTTTCAAAACTTTTTGAATTTCCGGGTTGTCCAACTTTCCTTGTCAGTGAAGCAGTCTACAAATATGAGAAGCAATATGAACGCGTTTAAGAATTAAAGAATCTTTCGAATAAATCAAGAAACCAGTAGACTATAAAAATGATAGAGATGATTGATAACAAAGGAGGATGTACTAGTTATTGAATAAGTGTTACTTTATGAGTGTGTTAACATTAGACTGCGGATTTTACAATTTATAAGCATTATAAGGCAAAGACAAGTGGGTGTACTTCAAAACAGTAGAATGGTTACAATGAGTTGAGAGTGCTAGTCTATTTTTCTCAGCTTATTAAAATTATTAAAGTAAGAATTAACTGTTTATGTGGCTCCAGTCACTCGCAATTGGTGCAAACAACTTTTATTTTATCTTGCACGTGGATACTACATCAGTTTGCTTCTGTTCTACAGAAAACCTAGAAGTATCGCAATTAGTTTCCAGTGATTTACGAATTCTGAGCTGGCAGTATTATTTATTATAAACGCAAAATTGTTCGCGTATCGCTGCGAAATTAATGCTAGCAGGGCTGAATTAGATTTTCAGTTCTGAGTGTACATATATTACCGTCGTTGTTTCTTCAATTCCAATGCGATTCGTTCCGCCTGAACTATTCCATTGACACCTTTCCCACACCGAATGGAAAAGTTTTCCTCGAGTCAGTTGCGAACGCGTATTAGGACGCATTTATCATTTGGAATAGCTGTAGCCTCCGACCTGAGAACAATTTATCAGTCCATGAAGCGGAGTGCCTTCGCGAGGTTCTGGTTACTTATTTGCACGTTTTCGCAGTTTACATCGCTTTGGAACCTTCCGATGGCTGGATCCACGCCTTTCCATGGCCAGTTCCCCGCGATTCACGGGAATGAATTGGCAATACAGACCGGAACACTTTTACTTTGTTCGGAGCTCGCACCTCTGCAATAACGGTTGTATTAGTTTCGAATGAGAATAGACTCGAAACCGAGGGGTTAGAAAAGCAAAAGAGGAAATATCCTCCGTTGCTCTCTTTGCAAACCTGCCGAGGCTGGTATTAAACATTGGAGCTGTATATCGAACCTCAGGGACCGCTTATTTTCGAAGGAATACATTAGTACGCGTATAGAAGGATTAATGCTTCGCACATTTATTTTCTGGTTTGCACGGGACCATAAGTCCTTGTAGCGTCTCTGAGATAGATGGTTATTAATAGACTGCGGATCTTCATACTAAATAAACATTTTCTGCATTAACTAGGAGATACAGAAGCCAAGTAGAGATTTTTTCTTCATTTAATCATTTCAGTAAGGGCGTTAAAAACAATATATTGTTTCCTTTACATATCTTTAATCTTTCTACCATTGTAAATTGGACTTACATGCAATAATGCTTAAAATGATTTTTTTAATTGAAATCTCGTCAGTAAACTGCGGATTTTTATGAATTCTGAAAATTTTCGAAAAATGCTAGTGTAAAATGTGGCTGAATCTAATACGATTTTTATATATTTCAGATCTGCAAAGGGTTCTACCTCTGAAAATAAGATTTTATTTGATTCCACTTTCTTAATATTCGTCTATAAAAATTGAAAATTGCATAAACATCCGCAGTCTTCTCATCAGTTAACAGATGCAGGAGCGATTATAATAAAGATTCTTCATTTATATCTTCTAACTAGTGTCATTATTTCGTAAAAACGATACTCATTCAGAAGAGACCATATAAAATATTCTGAAGGCTGTACTTATTCTTTTCTCTCAGCTCCCATTGTTACACATGCATTGTTATACTGCTCTCGCTGTTGGCTTCCATATCCTCGGCGAAATTAACATTAAGGTAGAGAATTTCTGATTGTAGTTAAATATCGTGTGCCAGGTACATGCTCGACTAAATTAATGTTTGTATCTCCTTAATAAACAAGACAGTGTAATCAACAGATTCGCGTGCGGTGTATCTTACATATGTGCAATTAACAGAGCTGCGGAGAAGATCGCGAATTTCTGGAAGCGGAGGGTTTTCTCTACGCTCGCAATGGAAATGGCAATATGAATTAAAAATTCTATAGACGGCGATGAGACGTTCAATAATATCAGACGCAAACCGAAGCGGAAGCGCATACATGGGACACGGTTCATTTACCGGATTTTTGAACGATACGACCATTGGCAGTATGTCAAATATTCATGTGCGCGACAGTTCCAATACGTTTAATCAATGTCGATACCATAAAAGAGAAAAATTTGTTGAATCGTCCGGCGTAATGTTCTTTTTTTTGTTTTCGGACACGTGCATATGTGTTTGTAACGAAAAAACTTGAATTGTCACTGAAAATTTCGTTTGATTTAATCATTCATGCCCATTTTTTTAAGCTTTTGATCCCGTCATGTGAAAAAATTAACTTGACAGTGACAAGTTCCCCATTTAATCTATACCGAAGCATACGCTTTATCTGTATTCACCTTCATTCTGTACAACCACCAACGCGGCAGCATTTTTTCTGCTTCCGTGAAAACTTTGTCGCGTATGCCCATTCGTTCGGCGATATATTTGTTTGTATACATTCACCCATCCTTTCACTAGTCGTCAAACAACACGAACAAACTCTACATGCTCATATTAATTATACTCAGTCATCAATAGCTCATTAACAATCGGTTTCACCTGGCACGCGAAAAACTCCTGGTTTGTATAACTGAATTTTTAATTAAATTACAGTTGCCATACTCTCCTCTCGGAAAGCCTGATATACAATACATATTAACTTCACTGGAAATTCATTAATGATAGAACTAAATTAATAAATACTATATGTAGAACAAATTTCAAATACAGTTACTCGAATTAATATTCGGACGCTCTAAAAAAGACGACAACTATTTTAACATTGTACTTTGAACTTTTGAAACAAAGATATTAACGATTTATTACAATTCTATTCCAAGCTTTAATAATTGCGGTGTCTGGTTTTTGTAAATTCCTATTAGTATTAGTCGGAAGCTAACATTTCCGATAATTTGTCTATGAATTGAAATTAGTAGAGCTTTTTAGAAACCAGAATAAACTGTGCATTGTTTTATGAACAGTATTGTCTTATATTAAGAATTACAATTAGAGACACTGTTGAATATATGATAACCGACCTGCTATAAAAATTGCATTTACCTTCTCCCAGTTTCAATTCACTCATTTCTATTATTGTTCCTCTCACAATGCGCCGCGATACTAAAACACACCGATTGTACTTTTTAATAGATTTACCTGACATTCCTTTGTTATTTCAATTAATCGTTACAAGAACTAAAAGTAGCGCGAAGTGTTTTGTTCATCTCTTTCAGTCTTTGTTACATTTCAAACAGCTCGTCCGTTGATCGGAATGTTTCTTTTCACCGTGATTCCGTCTTTTGGCAACGTAGCCTGCAATTGCGCTTTCCGAACGAACCATTTTTTCGCAGTGTGGGTGTAGTCTCTACCTTGAACACGAAAGGCATCTATCACTGCCCCTCCTCTGTAGAAAAGTTCTTTCCCTCGTGGTAGTTTTCTTGATAGCTTTCCTGAAAGACACAAGAAAATAACGGATACATAAAAGAGTAAAAAATTATATTGTTGATAATATGTTAAAATGAAGTTTCTTTTCTTCAAGAAATTCTTAAAAAGACAAAGAAGCTCTAAGAAACTCTAACCGTTATATCGGCGAACAAAATTGTACAGTAAGGGGTTGAGTAAATTGCGAGATTGTAGACGTCACATATCTGTTGTAATGGTAGCAAACATGTTAAGTGAATATGAACAATGAACGTTCTAACATGAAGACTTAATTTTAAAGATAATACATATAAAACATTCTAATGATGGAAATTAATAAACATTCTAAAATAACTCATTTCTATATTATTTTTGTTGTATACAGATTTTTCAAAATATCTTCCACAAGAACGCTTTTAGAAGAAGTTCTTGAAAGCAACACTTTCCTCATTTCTACAGGAACTTCTTAAACGAAGAGTAGAAGTTCGAGCAGAATTTTGAAAAACCGAAAGATAACTGTTTCTGCCTGTCTTCGCTTTCGACACTTATCGACCGACTCCGATATGATAGTGGTAGTTTGAGAGAATAACTTTTTTAGTTGTTTGACCCGAATAGAGTCGGGGTTACCTATCCACGATCAAAGAGACTCGAAACGTTGTCATGGGTCGAGCGTTTACTCGCCACCGATTCCGAAGTGTATGAGATAGGTAGGGGCAGGGGGGGGGGCGAAAGACAATGAGATTGTGGAAGTTGGGGTAAGTAGTTTTTCCGTCTGGCCGGTTTCGCAATTTAGAGTTTTTGAGCGATGAGTTAACTGCTGGCTGTCCCCGGCGATGCTTAACCCGCCGGGTATTGTAGAATGAACGGAATTCCATGTCGACGCCGATTCTTCTCTTTTTATCTCATAACACGGTGGCGGCCGCAGGAATGCGGCTCCGACACCAAGAAAATTCCGTGTTTTCCAATATTTCTAATGAACGTTCGACAGGAACTCCTTGGATCGTAGTCGCCGCCGCCGGGCGCGTAGAGAGGGGGGGAGGGGAATAGTGAGAGAGTGAAAAGAGGGCAACACTATTTCACGAGAAGAAGAAGAAGAAGAAATAGAAAAGAAACGACCGGGTCGGAATTTCGCAAGGTTGTCTCAAAAATGATATCGTTCGTTTTACTTAGGCAAGGTCGGGGAAACGGGGCAACCGAGAAGAGATCAGAAAGTTCGCGAAAGTAGATATTCTGTTTTCGTCGTTCGCGAAGCGGAGCTTTGAGCGCGCCGCGCCGGGTTAAACTGGCCTGGCCGAGTTCCGGAACGACGATGTCCGCTGCGCCCGCGGTACTTAACCCTCGGGGCATTGTAGTCAAAGCGGAATTTCGTGCAGACACCAATTTCTCCGTTTCCACAGTGCCAAAGCCTGATCCCTCGGAATCCAACGAGACTCCGTTTCCAATAGCGCCTGATAACTGTGCAAACTCGTTCCCGATGAATCATACTTGCAGGAGTGACTCGGTCTAATCCCTTTTTTATTTCTCATTTTTCAGTTTTTCGGGAACGATCGATTCATCGACTCTACTAGGAACATATCAATAATTTCAGTGCCACGTTCCTCATACAGGGTAGACCACGAAGCGTAATCAGCTTAGATTATTCTGCTGTTAGTGGTTCGATCGGAAGTTTTGTTAGCTAAAATAACATGATTCAAGTAGAGCTTTAAAATGATTGTTCCAAATTTTTTCTGAATCCTTTTTTCCCAGAGTTATCAAGGTCACCTCTAGTTTTTTATAAATAAACCTAAAAATTGTGTGCATTCATTTTTAATAGTTCTTTTAATTTTTGTTACTAGATGGGATTGAATTCTCTCATTAAGTTTATACTAAATGTAAATGGGAAGCATTTATAACGTGTGTTGGCAGTCTTCAATTCTTTCAATCTTTCTGATGTTTCAAATTGCCTTTTATGGGCGTGCATTGATACTCAACATATTAATTATTCAGTTAGTAACGTTGGCATTTACATTTTAAATCGCCGCGCCGGGCCGGGGCCATGAGCTTATTGTAGTACAACAAATCTTCATGAATGAAGCTAATGTTCGGCCAATTCAGTAGACATTTTATGTTTCTTTAGAATCATTTTTCCCGAACTAAAATGTTACATAAAATGAAAAGGGATTGTTTATATTTACTGTGGATTTTACTTATTTTATTTCATTTTTATTTTAATATTTTATGTGTTATCATTATATTTTATAGTTCTATAAAGATTAAATAACCTGAACAATTGTACGGATTTTAGTTCTGTTACCTTATTCACTTCTGTACAGACTATATTTTATTTTGTTACATTTAATAGTTGCGTAAAGATTAGATAGCCCGGAAAATAGTGATTCGTCATTATTCTGTTGTATTTTTGTAGTTTCATATGCAATACACACAAACTAAAAATTTGTGAAATTTTGTAACTGCTTCAATTATATTTTTGGAAATACAGAAATTGGAGATCCGCTTACAAAAGCGGAATCCAGTTTTTGTATCAATCCTACCGTAAAGCTGAATTGACGTATTTTTTATTTCCATTCTATGAATTTTTAATATCGCAAAAAAAGTCCGTCCCGTACAATTTTACCCAGGATTAGAGATGCTTTTAACGATATGATTATCGATAAAATATCTTTATCTATACATCTATACATCTATACGCGAGTACGCGTGTACTTGATTTAGCTTCAGAGTTCGACGGATTTTACTATCTTACTGTTCCGAGTAGGAGAGTACTTCCGTGCTTCTATGTACAATGAAATCCGTCGAGCTGAAGCTGGTCCAAGTGCACGCGTACTCGATAAATTTTCAAACTTATTTTTTTCGAAAATAAATATGAAAAAATTTTATTCTACATTTTCGTTTCAATTTTTCACGTGGAATCACCCCCTATTCGCTTGTACCACCAGTTACGGGACACCCTGTATATGAAAATGGATGTTTGCATATATATGATTAATAGACTCCGAAACTGTTTGACCGATCAACGTGAAACTTGGCATATATATGTATTTTTTCATGGAGAAGGTTTTTACGCTATTCAATTTGTTGTAACTCGCCGCTGTAAATGGCGCTGCAATACATCATCCTCTATACCGTTGAACCTATTGCTATGAAAATTGGGTAGGGACTCGAAAAAGTCTATACATATATACACCAAATCAAAAAACCAAAAATATTGTTTATCCACTCGCCTTACGCTAAATGTTAACATTAGTTTAAATTATTTTAAGATCAAAATCTAAATTCTTCTCACTCTTAGCACGGGCGGAGCCGTGCCGAGGGCTGCTAGTATAGTATACAATTGTTATCGATAATATCGATAACTATTTTGTTTTGAATTCTGTCGGGCAAGCTTCGTGCTCGGTATAAATGTTAGCAGAGACTGCTTTTTCAGCTCTTATTTGTGTTTATAAACATGAGTATTGTCGGTATTTCTATCTGTCCCATTAGTCTCCTTCGATCCAGCATGACAGCAACACTTGATACACGGAAATTACATTAGATGTATTTCCCGGAAATATATCAAATATCCATCAAATATTTGTCAGTTCCTGGGACATCTGTTCCAAGTGAACGAATATTTTCAAATACAGGAAAGGTACTGTCAGATCGCAGATGAAAATGCGTTAACTGTAATCTGTATGAACAATAACAAATAAAAATGTTTATAGCCGAAAATGTAATGAATTTTATTCTAAAATTTATTAATTGGCAACATATCATTAATTAAAATAATTTTTGTTTTCGATATTTTATCAATATGATACATACATGTTTTGTTGGTAAATAAAATTATCGATAATATAGCGATAATTATCGATATGCTCATCACTACCAAGGATTGGAAGGATTCACGTTGTAGCGCAATTCCTTTAATATTTACTTCCGGTCCCATTTACCCCTATATCTTCGCTTTATTACGGCCCAGATAAAAAGCTCACCGTCGCAAAATCTACCGTTCCCGCGACGAGATTGTTAAAACGACGTTCTCGGGATAGATAACCGGCAATTATTTAAAGCGAATGGTTATTACAGTTTTCCGGTGGTTGTGTTTGAAAACAAAGGAAGCTGCGAGTCCGAGATTTCACGATCCACGGTGTGTATCTTGAGGAACGTTTCTCCCCCGATTTCCATACGAAGGACAGAGCCAGGCTCTGGACGAGGTAAAAACCGTAAACGAGAAAGCGATGGTTTAGGGGGATAGGGGGAGGAGTCGCGGGGATGGACGCGGCCGAATATGGGTTAATGAGGGAACCGATGTACGGACGGTTGCAACCGTTTATGGATTATCGATCGAAGTTTCGGGACCCAGGCCGGCACGAGGGAAATTTTTCTCTTATACGCCCGGCTATGGCCGAGTCGTTGTCGCGGAGACGATATAAATAATCCCTGGTGTGTCGCGACGAAATTTCATCGTGCCGTCGACGCTCGTATGGGCAAAATTTTTCCGATCTGCACGACAATTCGATTTCAGAAGCGACAGAGAAGCGGATGCACTTGACTGTTCGGGAAAGTTTTCGAATGTACGAGTTCCGAATCGGCCACCGCGAATATATTCCGTGACGTTTCGCCGGAATATCGTGTTTGTCCGAAGTTGTAAATCTTCCGGGCCAACCAAATATTGTTCTTTTACCGGCACTACTTTCCGCTGCGTTCCCCACGGCACACCGCGGCGCAGCAGACCCTACCCGCTAAATGAATAGATCTTCGACATTCTTCGAGCATGTTTCACTTCACTGGAATATGTAGCTTGATTGACTTCACGTTTTCACCGTCGCACGGTTTCCCCCGCGTTTCACCTGTTTCATTCGTAGAAACGATCAGCATAAAATCCACAGAATATTAAGATCGCAACGTGTACTTTTAATTTATATCATCCTCTTTACTAAATAATCTGAGTAATGTGAAGTACGCTGCCACACGTTATTATTCGATCAGCTTAAAACATTTAGGGCGTTAATATAATATTTAGTATTTTGTTCAAAACATATTTACCAATTTTCATCTAAATGATGTTCATCAGTTAATTGACGGCGAGTCTGATAAAAAAATTCGTGAAATAAAACCGTATGTTTCGAGCATTGATCTGTCCAAGATTGCCGCAGGTTCAGGGGCAATTAACGCTCTAATTCGTGAACAGTAGTTCGTGTAATTTACATTCGTAAAACACACATATTGTACATAATGGTATAACTTTCAGTGAACGTTCACGATTCAAAGTTCAAGTTCCAAATTCAAGTTCAAAGTTTGAGTTCAAAGCACAAGTTCAATCTCTACACAATTTTAGACATCGTATTTCACAAGTTGATAGACATGACTAACATATACCCACTACATATTTTTGCATGTGCAATCAAAACAATGTATGCAAAACATATGAAGTATACAAAATATGCAAAACAAAAACTTATATTTGGAATCGTCCAATGACGAATAAAAAATTCTATCCGTGTCCCATTTCTGCACACCAAAAAATAGTGAAAAAAATATGTTGCCTCTATGGAAAAATGAAAAATTGGTTCCAGACCTAAAAAGTCAGCAAAAATAATAGAATGGACTATATGCAAGTTCACGTTAGAATCTTATTATTTTTACGTGCTTGCAAATGTAATCAAAATGTATTACATCCGAAATAAATTTTATTTTCATAATGTTTGAAAGGTTCGAAAATTCTATATAATTTACTATTTATTAACTTTCGATAAAATTAATAAAATTCGTACTGTGATAAACATCAATCATCAAATAGATACTTTTCACTTTTAACGCCAAACTCAAAATACAGGCAAAACATATTCTATATTCAGGTTGATGATTCTGGAATCGACACGAAGAGGAATGGTAAATGTAACGACCACAGACAGATAAAATTCGGAGCAACTGTGAAATTTTTAGAATATCTATAATTGACACAGATTTACTTTCCGATATTCAATATAGGCCCACATAAAGAAATTGTAAAATACAACTTTTAGTATTTTCTTCAACATTTTTTCATATAACGTAGTAAACGATTAAAAATAGTTATCGTCCTTTGAAAAGTGTCCGAATATTACTGTGATTCACTGTGATACTTTGAAAGAAAATATGCATTTACATAAAGATCTACAGATAATCAGTATTTGATCCGGCAGAACGAACGCGAACACAGAAATACAGCCTTTCCGAACCGTTTTGGTGAAAGTGTGCATAGTGGCGGGTACCAATGATGCTACGTAAACGTTTATTACGTTTCAGTCGATCGGCGCGCTGTCACGAGGGACTCGGAAAAATTCAGGGAAAGCAGAATCCTTTTTGGAAGCGCGGTTTCGGTGGCAGTCGGGAAAATTGGTTATTGATCGAGCCGGTGGTCAAGGCAGTTCGCCGACGAAACATCCGGGGAATTAATAGAACGGACAGTAATGTTAATGAAACCGTTTAACAAGATTTCATTTATTTCGGTGGCCCGGGCTTGTTCCGCCTTGTCCGTCGCGGTTTCCGACGCGGCAGGACGCGACGACAATTTCTCGAGGGGGGCTACTTTATCAGTCAAAAGCTGAAGGCGGAAGCGTTCTATCGCAGCACTCGACTTGTTGATGGCCATGTAAACTTAGGGATTACGATACGTCGAACCGTAAATTCATTTACGATCCTTGTAACCGCGGATATTGAAAACGAACCAGGCGACTGCATTATTATCCGGCCGGTTTTATGACGGAACAAGCACGGCGCGGCGCGGCGCGGCGCGCAGTGACGCGCGACGCAGAGGCTTTTGTTGCGTGATTAAAACGCACTCGCAGTCATCCGCCGCGAGAGTTTTAAGGCTCTCCCTTTTTCACTTGCCTTGTCACCTCTTGCTCCGTCTCACAGATCCGCACTGATACTTCATTGTACGAGATCACGTAGTCGTGCACCCAGGGCCCGATTAAGCCCCGTAGCAGGAGTAGCAAATGCTACGGGCCCCGTGCTTCTGGGGGCCCCGCGCCATACAAACCAGGGCCGATACATGAGCGCCTGTCTATGCAAGGGAGCACAGATAGTTTTCCTAAAAAAAAGCTCATTCATTGTGGTTGCCGCAAAGGTGCGCTACATTTTGCACACGAGCGGCCCTGATGCAAAGCCTTGGGCCCCGCCATAACATTTGCTACGGGCCCCGCGCTTGCTTAATCCGGCACTGCGTGCACCCGTATCGACGCACTCATGATGAACATCGCGGCATCGTCGCTGTAACGAGCGCGTCGAGTGAATCGGCCGATTGATTTCAACACATTAACGCGATTACAAGTATCTCCCGTGATCTAGGAACGATCGATTATTCGCTCGGATGTACGTAAGATTTGTTTCCGAAGATATGTGTGGTGCGTATCGCGTTTTCACTTTTCCACGTATGCGTGAAAAATTATTGATCTAAACGCGTTAACATTTCTTGAAATGTTGAAGGCTTAGTTTACTATACAGGGTGTCCCAAAACTCCTGCAGAACCCGAAAATTGGAGATTCCCGAGATCAATGGAAGCAACATTTTCCTTTGCAAAAATGGGGTCCGCGGTTTTGTTTAGGAGTTAGCTCCGGCGCGCCGGGCCGACTGTGCCAACTCGCGTCTAGGTCGCGCTCTGATTGGTCCGTGTTTTTCGTTAATAACTCCTTAAGAAAGCCGCGGACGCCAGTTTTGCAAAGGAAAATGTTGTTTTAAATGATCCGAGGAACCTCCCATTTCCGGATATTGAAGGAATTTTGAGACACCCTGTATATAAATAACAGTTTAAAAAATTTTGAAAAACTTGCTGTTGGTCGGAATTGCTAAGAAAAAAGTAAGTCAGTTTTTTTATCTGAGCCTATAATACTCTACTCTGCTAACTAAGAGCGATTAGTGGCGAGAAAAGAAACGCATAGACGAGATGTATTTACGTCTCCAACGTGTCTCGCGACGTGCGAGAAGAAAGCAAAGGAAAGCTCGACTGTGTTTCTAGTTAATTAAAGACCTCGGTAATAAATACGAACATGCCTAAAGCAATTCGCGCCTCCGTCGGACACGGAATCACAAGTATCACGTTACAGAATAAACCCGCAACCACTCCGGGAAACGGTAAACAGGGAAGCTTGACGCTTGGCATGCCCGCGAATTGTAAATGGCAGGTTGTAAGAAAATTTCTTTCATTCCCGCGGCGTATACAACTTGTTTACGGGATTGCTAACGTGAAACTTACGTATTCGCGGCGCAGGCAGAATTAAGGGAGACGGGCATTCCGTGGAGGGTTGAGTTGAACCCATCAGGGACCTCGAACACCCCATCGCGTTACCCCCGAAAAAAAAACGTGGAAATACGTAGCTAACGAATTGCTCCGTTCCCCGAGAATCGTACAAATTACATTTGGATTGCGGATTTCACACTCCTAGAGAAAATGATAGCACATGCGTGCTGTCTGTGAATTCTTGAAAAATACATAGAATTATTGAATGAAAGTTGAGTTGTCATGCAATCAACAATTACAACAGTCGCAATATTATCATGAACTGATAAAAATGATTAAAGGAAGGAACACGTTTTTATTTGGTTTCTACTACCGTGTATGGTAGCTAGCGCAGAAAGTTTTTAGTTCGCATGAAAATCCACAGTCTAATTACGTTATACGCAGCCGAATGCGAAGGCGGTGCGTGTTTGTAAATTCTCCGGTAAAATTTTATGGACACGATCGTTATTTTATCCGTAAATACGGGGAATTCATCAGTCGAACAAATACAAAGGTTTCAGGTATGCGTGATGAGTTGCCGCGCTTTTAAGGGAAAAATTGAAGTTCATTTATATTCTGCAGATAAATGGAGACATATTGTGCTTTTTAAATAGTATTACCATTTTTTATAATGATTGCATAAATCTATAATGTAACTGTCATGCATTATTTTAATTGCTTGATTTAGAAAAAGCACATTTCATTTATGTGTCTGATGTGCAATAGTACAATTCTCGAGTTGGTCGCTGACAGATAACGCCAACACATTGTGGTCAACACTATCTCTTATCATATCGGTGACCTACTTAGAAGGTCACGTCTCAGATTATCTTAGCTTATTTTATAATTTGCCGTACAATTTAAATAAAGGACATCTATAGGACATCTATTACATAAAGGAGATCTAACCTGCCTAAAATCAGACGAATGCATTTCTCATTAACAGTGCCACGGCGTTTGAAGGTATTAGGTCAATATAAGAAGAATTGCGTCATTCGTCGCTTTAACCTTTAGTGCCTATTTTAAGAAACCTAACTTGTTATGAATATATTTGTGCGTTATACCATCGTAAACTGCACGATTCATTTTATTGATTTGTGCAAATGGTTTCTGTTTTCATTGTTTCGCGATGTACATTTGACACTGACGAAATAGAGATCTAAAAATCGAGTGATTTAAACATTAAACATTCAACAACGATTAAATAATATATCTTAACACAAACAATTTCCAACGAAACACCGTTAACTATCCTGTTATCATTATCAGAGTCTTTCCGAATAGCCGATCGGAGTATTGTCGACGGAATCCTTACCGATCAGTATTGAAAATAGATTCGAGTATCTGTGGACCGTCCGTGTCCATCTCATAGTCACAAAAGTGTACGTAAATCTTTAAAGAAGATATGGTAGGTGACCCTCTGCGCAAGCTTAGGCGGTTCGTCTGTACGCAAACTTGTCCTGCGCGTATTTGGATGATATCCTTTGCAGCAGATAGAATTCACGAGATGTTAAACATTATTGGTTCCGAGCGATCCGACAGAGCGCTCTAGCGAAACTGAACTTCATTTCACATTCAGGGGGGAAGGTAAGCCGGTTCTGAAGCGTGGGTGACAATCGTCTCAGTACACGGGGCGTTCTGCTTCAAACCCGAATCTCTGGCTCCCTGGCCGGTTCTCAGAGCCTTTGATGCGCGTGGCGGCTGGGGATCTTCGTCGGAAATTGCCGCACCAACTCGGCTCGCACATATTTTCACAGGAGAAGTTAGGGGAACCGTAACGCTTTATTTTATATCTGCAATAACGCGAAACTTTATGAAATATTTCCGGCGATAATCGCGGTCAACTACGCCGCTAGTCAAAATCGGATCGTCTTTTATACCGGCCACTTCCGAATCGAGCAATCGTACTTGTACTTAGCACCCACGAAATCACTAATTCTAATAAATTCGCATAAGCTTATGGAACTCGATCACAAAGTGACTTTTAATTCCTTGGTATTGCTCCAACTTTCTTAACCACAAAGGCCGAAAGTTTAGAGTTAACTTTATTTCGGAGAATTATAATTAGAACTTTATATCGAAAGAGTTATGGACATGTTTAGTTAAAATATATTATAAAAAACAGTGAAAACCACTGACCTTTAAACACTCCTAACTTCTGAACCAGGGGATTCCTAAGATCAAAACTTGGATTTTCGGCGTTTTCTCATCAAAATCTACAGGATCACATAAAAAAAGTTTTAAATGTTTGGTTTCCTGAGGTGAAGTTCAGCCGCTATGTGTCCTCAAAAATATGTTTGCAAACTGAATGATTGACAGAAGAAGGTAATTTCTACTAGCACTTCTTCCTTAAAATTGGTGTAAACAATTTTTATTTTGTATAGAGATCTGCAATCTACTTATAACTCAGATTATTTAAGCAATATCCAGGAATTAAATAGTGCTTTGCAATCGAGACATGGAGATTTACAAGCTTAAGCAATTTGACGAAAATCAGTGATTTCGCGCGCGCAAAATGCGATTACTTGGCATGGAGCGGCCCTTATGGAAAGAGTCGTCGCTCGAAGGGATCCTGCTCATTACCCTTGTGATCCTCCATTTTCCGTGTACCTCAGACAAAATGACATTTTTAATACTGCTTTATTTATCTCGCTTCCAGGGCCGAGAAAAATCCGCAAGCTCCTTTATATAATGTCAGATTCAGTTACGCCGCGTTTGCGACCGGGCAATATTAACCGGTCCGGAATGTCGAGATTATACAGGGTGTCCCAAAATTCCTACAACAGCCGGAAATGGGAAGATTCCTGAGATCATTTGAAGCAACATTTTCCTTTGCAAAAATGTAATCCGCGGCTTTGTTTAGGAGTTATTAACGAAAAACACGGACCAATCAGAGTACGACCTAGACGCGAGTTGGCACAGCCTGCCCGGCGCGCCAACTGTCTATTGGCCGACTGTGCCAACCCGCGTCTAGGTCGCACTCTAATTGGTCCGTGTTTTTCGTTAATAGCTCCTAAACAAAGCCGCGGATAACATTTTTGCAAAGGAAAATGTTGCTTCAAGTGATCTCAGGAATCTTCCCATTTCCGGCTGTTGAAGGAATTTTGGGACACCCTGTATAAGTTGAAGTCAATGCCTCGATCGGTTCAATAATCGATGGGTTTAATTACGCTGAAAATACATCTTACAATCAAGTGGTCATGGGAATGCGGATGCGATAAAGAATGAGCCAAAAATTCTCCTCTTTTGGGTTTCTTGATTTTGGAACATTCTTTTGTTCCTTATTAATCGTCGAAGTCTAATATTATCACTGTTCTGCACCGTGTTCGCAACGCTGAATATCAAGATCAATGAATATGCCAGTCATGGTGAAAGCGAGGGAAACGAAACGAAATTAGCCAGTCGGGATTGTAAGTCCGAGAGGACGTTCCCTTGATAGAAGATTGCACTGGAAGTGGAATAACGTCACGCGATTAAATATATCATGGATAAAGGTGAGAAAAAAGGAAATTCCTGAAAGACGGCGACCCATGGGTCTAACCAGGGTGGCAATGCGAATAAATCAAGGGGAAAACCTGTGTAAACATCACAGATGCGGTTCTTAATGTACATACAAGGACTACGATTCGTCCGGAAAATTATGACTTCCTTCACAAAGGGTTTCGTAAAAAATGTCTCTGTATGCAGAGCCAAAAATGTTGCGCAGAAAAGTTCTGCTATACTTCCGCGGGCAACGTTACTTTCGTTTAACTCGCGCAATAGCGGCGGCATTACGAGCTGTTAAACCACTATTACGGCATTTAACACGATGCATCCGTGGACGAGGCCTGCATTATGATCTAATTTGCACACTCTACTAGCATGTATCTTGATGTCTACGTTCTCGGGAACGCAACACGGTTTCGTCATTCTGGAGTGATTCAACACGCGAACGTCACAAAACGTAAACGGGCGGGCCTGGTAATTGCGTCTATAGAGGCTGCTGCAATAAAGGTTTACAACAATTTCCAAGCTTATAGTACACATTCAGACGGTAAGTACTTAATTTGATTCTTGGATTCAGTGTTTAGTGATTTTCTGGGGTTTGTGATAGTACGGAAGGAAATTAAAACGCTACGAACTGCATAATTCCATGATTGTAATTAAAAGTATTTTTTAAAAGTTGCCAATCTCGAGTACAGTGTTGTCTACATAACAGGTTGATAATATGGGACAGCTGGTTTCAAAAGTTTACCATAAGTAGAGGAATTGCTTAAACTGTAACTTGAATAACCAGAAATGTCTGCCTTTCTCCTATGTAATCCAGTAAAGTGCGAGAAAATACCAAAAATCAATGTCTCGATCCTAGAAGATCAATAATTCAAAAGTTACGAGTGTTCAAAGTTGAACGATTTTCAAACATTATCTCATCCAAATCTACTGGATTACATAGGAAAAAGGCAAATATTTCTGGTTACCCAAGTCACAGAGCAGCCGAGCAAAATGAAAAGTGTGTGCATTATTTCAAGTTACAGGTAATACATATAGGCATTTATTTCGTTTCATCTTATTGTCTGATCGCGACCTGGATATTCTACTTCCTGTAGACTTAAGCTTCCAAATAAATAAATTTAATAACATCATCCTTTACTTGTGAAAAATGTGTGAATTTGAGAGAAGGGACGAATGAGGGTTAAACAATAAACATGGAGAACATCGTACATAGCGTGTTAGGATGCATGCATCCCACGCAGCTGTTCCACGAACTAGAGGAAATGTGAGAATGGTTTGGCGAAGTCTGGCATTGTAACTGGCCCTCATTAGAAGCGGCGTCGCTGTCGAAACCGGATTAAAAATAAGATAAAAATAAGAAAATTACCATTTGTCTTCATCAACTTACAACTACGTTCTTGTCCGTCGCAGTGGCAAGAGCCCCTTAATCGATCGCAGGGACATCCGTCGAGCGAGTCCTTCCATCCAACCATCCATCTATCCATCCGTCCGTCTGTCCGTCCGACCATGAAACTAACGCACCATGGAACGGGATGCAAGAACCGTCCATTATCACTGTACAGTTTTTTGTGGCTTACGCGACAGCCGGACTTTTTCAATACCTTTAATTCGTTGAAATGAAATTCCGCCATCTGCTCGTTGCTAAGCATTCACGGCACGCCCCCACCTCGAATTCTGCGAGGGCCCTGAGCGTTCCCGCACGCTTAACGATCCCCCGACGATGAATTAATCGAGACCGACTGAATGGAAAAAGGAGACTGAACCTGTTTAAATAGAAATTAGGGACAGGTGACTGGCTACTCGCCGTACATCCGACACTACACAGCTCCCCAGACGAAAAAAACTTGAATTTTAATCCCTGCTGTGAACCACGTAATAGATTTCGTTCCTTGACCGGCCGAAATTCGCGCATTACGGTCAACGATAGTCTACAAATCAATAGTCTCTTCTGTTCTTGAAACAAAGCCCGGCTTCGTCGTGGCTGTTGTTACCAGGATCTCATGCGACCATGAAAAAGTTAACAGTAGGCAGACTTCCTAGGAGATCGGATACGACGAACGCGATTGCCCGTATCAATGACCCGTGTTAACTCATTCGACGATATTAACCATTTGAGCGCTTGGGAACATTTCCAAAAGCGATAACACCTGTCTCTTTTATCGTTAGTCTTAGGATGATCTGTGTGTATGTTGACCCTGACTCGGCTCCCGGATATTAATTTACCTATAGCGTACAGCGATTAGAATTGATCAAATGAGGTGATTGATTTTTAGAGAATAAGCTATGATCGCAAGAAAGCTGTATTGCGAAAGTAATAAACTAACGCTACAGGTACAACAAAAGCGTATAATTCGAGAGTAAGCTCAATTAATCAGCTCCATTTAAGTATTTAAGGCAGCGGCGTGTAGATAATGCGGAACATATAGATGGCGGTTGGATAGATTTAAAGGCCTGTTTTCATTGCTATTCCGAATAGTGCGGGCTTCCGCACGGCTTCTGTCGTCCTGTACGAAGGCATCGGACTGATTGGTAAATCTACGGCTGCTCAATGATGCGTTTATTTGCCGGAGAATTAGGATAGGAAGCGAGACAGAACGACGAAGATGGCTACAGACAGAGCCTGGGGAACGGTTAGAATGGGGAACGGTGAAAGGTAGAGAGAGGAAGGAACGGAATGGGAGTTAGGAAATGGAAGAGAGCGGCCACTAGAGAGGGGACCTAGAAAGGTAGGTCCACCCTTCTCTGGAGGACCGACGTACTCCACCGCAATCAGTAAACCTGTAAAACATTGGATTAGGTGGCCCAACTCGACCTTACCCCGGTTCCAGCTCTACCGAGAGCGAACTTCCAATTTCCAGTTACGGCTCGCCTATACAGTCTTTGTTTCAGCGCGACGCGATACGTTATCCAATTGTGTCCGAATTATTCGGCTTTTATTTCCTCGATTGGCACCGCGTTCCCTAGAAACCTTCCTCAACATTACCGGCGTCGTCGCTACCACACCGGCGGTATTCGTTTATTCATTCGGTTCGGCTACACGGTAAAAGACTAGTTTTCCCCTGATTAAATATACAGAGTGTCCCGTAGCTTCCGGGGAGCGGCCACGCCGGTGGATTCCGTACACGGAAACAATACAAAAAGTTTCTATAAACGTATGCCCTATTTGACCCTGTTCTCGAGTTTCAGCGAGCTTCGTGTGAAACAGGGGCAAGTCACCGTAACACATTCTTTACATTTTTTTTACTAATCACTTCTGGTACAGTTCCAAAAAATTTTTTATTCTTCAACAGGATGGTCCTAATGATATATTCCGGTTTTTTTTGTCATTTGTATGCCGCGGCTTCTCTGTGACTGTATGCTTTGTTTCGCGGTGGAAGCAGCGTCATAAACAGAAAAATATTTTAGTTTTTAATAAATGCGACATCAAAATACAGCGAAAATGTTATACGTATTTTGCACAGAATTAATAGGGAAATATCTTCTCAACATTGGAGATGCTCGTTTCTCATTATTTTATTATTCAGTTGGCATTATAATGATCGGTGTGAATATTTCTTCACAATACAACTAATGAGCAAAATTTCGACGTTATAAACATTTTTTAAGTTATTCCAAATCTCCTGTATGCAAAATGCTAACGATGGACACCGATAGAATGAATTATTCTATCCCTACCCTAAATGGTAGCTTCACCGCATCGACTGAATTGTACAATATTAATGGAGAATGTCAAATTAATCGGTCATTACAATATGTTATTTTATCCCCGGGCCAAATTGAACTGAAATGTACAAATATAACGAAAATGGCACAGGACGGTTGAAATTTATCAAATTATGTCATTGAATTTTAGCGAACACTTCAAATTACGAATATCAGAACGTTCTATTTTAAGAATCCAGAAGGAAGATGTGAAGCTTAATTGACACCACGTGCGTGATAAAATATATTACTCAAGAGCAAACTCAATTAACCTTCATTTAAGAATTCAACCAAAATGAGTTGTTCTTCAAAGTAGGACTTCAGGCCTCTGAAAATCAGGCAGGAACTTTTGCAATCATTCACAATAGAAGTTAAATTAGTATAGAAATCATGAACTGAACAGATGCAACTCTAAATTCGGGAGAAAAAAAAAAGTTGTCGTTATAAGTCGAAACTAGATTTCGACAATGTCCGTAACAAATTTTACCGTGAATTTTATCATGAGGCGAGCGTATAGAAATTAACCGATCCTCGCGGCTGTCAGTTACTGTTATTTCGTTTTATTACACACGGTTATTCACTGTTTGCCGAGCCTTTGTTTGACGATGTTCCGGAAGTCAATGCCTCCCATATTTGTTGCCGAAGCTGTGCTGGGTCTGCGTTTTGCATGCTGTTTGCATTTAATATTTCCGAACGTAGCTTGATATTTTCAGAGAAAATAACGCTTTATCGCTAAACACCCGAACGGATAATAGCCGTACGCAAAATTCAGAAGGTTTACATTTCGCGACGAGTTAGACGAGAGAATCTAACCCAGATTTACTCGCGACGACGCGACGCGACGACTTCCCAAATAATAGGCCTATGCGTTTGATATAATTACTTTTGATCAACTGCTGTGAAAATTTAACGATCTTCAACAATGAAAAATCCGTTCCGCGGCGGCGCGCACTCGTTGCCCACGAAAAATTCGCCTTTGTATATACCATGCACCGGCGTTTTCGCTCCACGTGTAACCCGCGTACCTTTCACAGGGTCGTCTGGTAATTTTTTAACGTCAGAACATTGGCTCCCCGTGGTCCGGCCTGAACAATTCTCGTCGTTAAAACGTGCTGAAAAGCAAAAAGAAAACGCGGAAGTCGGGAGGCTACGTCCGAAGAATAGGTGCAATAGTACTGTTAAATTTCACAATTAACACTAAAACACCTATTTTTAATTTTCCATGAGAAGGTACTTCAATTACTGTAATTATAAAGGTGCTTTTATGAGAAATTATCAAATAAATCTATACATACATATGTATTGCAATAAGTGCTGCGTCGGATATCAATAAATAGATCTTAGTAATTTTTATGGAAAGTTATAAACGTGTCTCTTTCACTTTTTTAAAAATTGTGTTATAGGAATATTCTTCGTACGAAAGATTATGTACTTACGTATAACAGAAAGCAACATTTGCATTAAACAAAAACGGTACCAATCCTATTTGTATCAGATTTGCGGATCCTTTTGGCCCTACTTCTCAACAATCATAAGAAATGTTAAATTCAAATATAAATTGTATTTTTGATAACATATTTTATATTTTTAGAAAATGTTTCAAATCATCGATAGTATCTCTCTCTTTCATCAATTAGATTTGATATTTTAGATTGTCGAAAGAAACATTTTATTTGCCAAGTTCCACTTCTAATTAAGAACACCATTTTATATATTTTTAAAAATATTTTTCCTAAAATTTTCACTGCATTTAGTCAATTGTGCGAACCACTATACACACCAGCACACAGTACTGGTAGTAGAAAACACGAAATTCAAATAATTCGTATTATTTTTGTTTCCGTCACTCATTTCATTTATAGAATGTGTAGAAAAATTGGCATGCCGAAAAGATGAAATGCGCCACGGTGCGTACCAACTATAAAGCAAAAAACAATTGTCGCGTGCATATGATGCAACTTCCATTATTTTCTTCTAAATATGTCGCCTCTATTGTAATCATCAGACTGCGGATTTCATGCATAACAATAAAATTATTATAAGAATTTCAAAATACTGTTGTATTAATTTGAGCTCCCTAAAATGATTAAGAAGAGAAATAAACGTTTACGCAGATTCCAGTCTCTTGCAACTGAAGCAGACAATTTTTATTTTGTAGTGATCATGTCTAGTCATAATCGATAGACTGCGGATCTTTATGTATGATAAACATTGTCTGCATTTGTTATAAACAAACTGCGGATCTTTATGCATTTAAGATTTATGAAAATTTTCAAAAGATTTTAGTACAATTTTTATTTATTTTGGATCGATACAAAGGCTGTTCTCTTCAAAAATCGGATTTTATCTAATTCCACTTTCTTGAAATTTGGCTATAAAAATTGAAAATTGCATAAACATCTACTGTCTAGTTGTAAGATATAGGAGCAACTTAAGAAATATTCATTTCTGTCATAAATGCATAAAATCCGCAATGTAATAATCAAGTACTGAAAATGGTTTAGTCCATGGTGGCGATTTTGAAATACCGGGAGGATTTGAAAGGTTAACGAATTGTTTATTTCTATATCGGCGACGGTGCTGTCGAACGGAATATGTCGTCGTTGAAAGAGGATCCGACAAGTGCATTCGTAACGGCATCGTGTTGGCACACGCGGAATGATTCGCAATCCCTCCGTATAAATCGAGAATGTAATGTGTATTTGGAAACTTACGATTCCAATTTCGGTCTACAAATACTTCGGCGCTCGCAGACCATTCTCTTCGAATCGATTTGAAATTTTTATCACGGGAAGGCTCTCGCAAAGGTACGTGATTCTTATCTCGCGTTCGAAATGGGACCGTCGCCGCTTAATAATCGCAACGATGCGTAATTGCAAAACAGTTTGGGAAACGATTCGCAAACACGCGCTGTTTAACACGGACGGGCAAATCGACGATCGAGAGAAAGCTCGCGCGAGACTACAATACGCGGGATTACTTAAGAATTAGTTAAGACGGCGAAGTCCGAGAAAGTTCGTGACGAGGGAGCTGGAAAACTGCACGGCGACGTAAGTTAATCACGTGTTTCGGACCCGTTTGAATTTGTTTAAGTTATAGGGGTAACGTTTAAGAGGGACACGGTAGCGAATAATTGCGCAGAAAGAATTAAAAGGAAGCAACGCTCGTTAAGAATTATGTCAATCGTATTGATTGCGAACAACGCGTTTCGATGGAGTTTTATCGCTTAAACGACGAACTCTACTTTTTACGCTTGACGATCCCGCCGAGCAAACACTTCGTCCAATTAAGACGAATTAAAACCGAATTACGCGAACGAGTACTCGAATCTGTTATTATTTCGCCGCGCGGATAAAAACGGAATTAAACGATAATGCGTTTGGTTCCAGTATTGACTTGTTGATGGATGATATTACAACACGCATGATATGATTCCAATTAAACGCGGGAAGGATTTGATACTGTACAGGGTGTACCACGTAACTGTCGCCATGATTTTTCAGGTATTTCTCATGTGACAAAAAATGTTTTTGTAAAGGTTAATCTGTGCTTACTCGGCTGAAAATCGTACTATACAGCATTTCCAAAAATTGTTTTTCAAATAAAAACTCAAGATCACCTTGACTTTTTTGAAATATGTTATATTGCGATTTGCAGCCGATAAAGAACGGATCAACGTTTATTCAGAACATTTATTGTAAAATCATCGGAAATGTCTGAAAAATCATGGCGATGGTTGCGTGGTACACTCTGTATGTATAACTGAATTGTTCGAGTAACCGTATTCCAACAAATGTTATTGCAGAGTATTTTTTTCGTGAAAAATCATTTTAAGCAATTTTTAAACGAGATGAAATGATTAAACCAATACCCGAGCGATTTTTAACAATAAATAAAAACGTTGATTAATAATTGCTGTAATATTGAAGTACTGCAATGGGCATCCTAGTGATTGGTTCTACGAGTTGTTAAAATTAATTCGCTGATATTCTGTTGGAACAATTAACAATTAACAATTTATAAAATCAGAGAGAGTGTAAAGCTAGTTATAACCTCTCGAAATTTTATCTCGTATGTATTCTTCTCATACTTCAATTAGCAGGCCATGGGTTGATTCTGCGTGGAACAATAAGTCGAAAAGAAAGAACAACGTTTTTTTTAGTTTGAGACCTCGTTTTCGAGAAAATTGAGTTTGAATCAACCGACTAGTCTGACCATGACTCACCGGTTCTACTTCTTCTGAATACAAATGCACGCGACTCTCACGAATTTTCAATCCCGATTTTCTGTAAAAACGAGGCGTCATAGAAAAATTTGTACTCTTTCTATTCGACTTATTGTCACGTATAGAATCTTCCCCTGGCCGGTTATATCACGATTTGCAAAACAATCTATATTTCCCATATAGATATCGAGTTTGATACATTCTCCCAAAATGTGAATAAAGAGATAAGTAAATAAATCTTAGGGCTAGATAAGAGTTAAACAACAGTCATTAATAAGGGTCTAAGCGGCCTGTTCAATATTTGTGCAAATCTAATGAGAAGTAACCTCACCAGTATTCAGTTTCACATCATAAATCAACACCGGGTCTCACCCAATAATTAAATATTCGGTTTCACCCCAAATTAGGGGATTTACTGAAAAGTAAATGTTTACAGTTTAACATGTAATATAAAATTTGTTAGAACGTCAAAATACTTTCAGTACTTAACTGTGGCCACTTCGTTATTTGTTTAATTATACCAGAAGGAAATAAGTTATAAGTAATTGTAACATGTTCTTACTTTTACCTGGTCACTTACTAGTACCTTATTTTAAACAGTCACCGAATTCATTTCGGCCCAGATCGCCCAGGTTGATCATCCGCGAAAGAAAATCCAATGTTTCCGAGCAACTCGTTCGAAACGGCGCAGCGGTCTCCTCGACTGTCGACCGAGATAACCGCATTTCCTGCACCACGCGTGGCTTCATTCGCTTTTGCACGCTAGGATCGCAGGGATTCGTGAAGGGCGCACGCGGTCTTCTTCGGAACACTCTCCGGATCCTCGAGACTCGGATCTCGAACAACCACTCGACAATGTTTTCGTCCGAAATCGTCATGCAGCGTGGTTGTAATCCGGTATGTGCGCGAGCGCAGGAGAGGGTTGCTTCTAGCTGTGGGGCGTCCAAGAGGGCGAAGGGGAAGAAGCAGGTTTGAAAGTAAAAAGGAAGACGAGAAAGGGTGAAAGGAAGAGGGCCCGAAGAAAAACCGTGGAAGGGCGGTAGAGGGAGATGAAACGGAAGGGAAGAAGGGGGATAAAATCGAGAAACTGGTGGTGGGCCAGGGAGGCTGAAGAGAGAGAGAGAGAGAGAGTGACAGAGTGAGGGAGTGAGAGAAAGAGATAGAACGCGAAGAGGGGGTTGCGAGCGGTACCTGGTGCGCTCGCGCATAACGACGACGTGGAGGCAGATAGTAGCGTGCGCGCAAAGTTCGCCGCTGGAGAACCGAACAGTGGTTCTGGTATGGGTGCCAGGCGTCCTGCACACATTCTGACGCGTTCATAGTCCGCCGGGAGTGAACCGGTGGTGGTAGCGACGAAGGTGGTGGTGATGTGGTGGTGGTAGCGGTGCTGCTGGAGGTGGTGGATACGAAGGTGGGGGTAGGATGTCGGAGGGTTGCTGAAGTTTCTCTAACGCTCGATGGCGTACCAGTGCGGATCGTGATTCTGTGGGACGTGCAGCGTCGCGACGTTCAGAGGACCGATCGTCGAGGCGCTCACGAGACGGGACGGGACGGGACGGCACGAGACGGCATGGGGCACGAGATCAGGATATTAGGCTCGCGACGTACCACCTGACTCTGCGAGTAGGATTTCATTGCGATAGAGAGGATCGTGATCGATCACCGTGACGATCGCAACGGGTCATCGACGACGACCGTCGTCGGCGTGTCGCGTGATACTTCATCGGCTCCGCGCACGTAGAAAGAGACCGAGGAAGAAAGCTCCGAGAATCCCCCGCGCCTGGCAGCCACAGCGCGCGTGTTTAGCGATCGTCAAACTTTGTCTGTTCGTCACCCTGTACTTGTCAGTCTTCGCGCCGGAAAACGGACGGGGACGGGAAGGTACGAGACCGTAGACACCATCGGGGAAAAGTAATTTTTCCGGGGGATGGGCAGAAAGTTTCTCCGGCTGGATCGCTCGCGAGATCGTCCTCGTGCTTTCCGCCCGGAGAACTTCACTCCCTCAACTCATAGATGTAATATATACACGAGTACATATATGTCGCAAGAGGGCATTGCTTAATAGCAAGTAGAACGAGCCCTTTGATTTCTATGCAATCCTTGGTTCTATCCTCGACTCCTCCTTGATAAATGTATATCGTAGAAATCACTCGTACTCTCACGGTATAAAAGTGTAAATGCTCGACTCGCGTCATTCGACCTCGCACTTGCTATGTAAATCATTTGACTGTCCCATCGCACGATCCGTCACCATTTAATCTTTCGGAACTGTTGCACGAAACGCTGGCAGCCGATCGGCCGTTGCTTTCAATCGGTGAATCGAATTCCACGAGTTTCGCTTAGGACGACAAACGTTTACTGAATCGAACCGAGCCACTTGTCGCGGATTCGGGACGATACGCGCCAACGGTAATGTCGTTCCTCCGGTGTGTCCCGGCGAACAATAGAATTGAGAAAATAAAATATTCCTCGTCGGTAGCGCGCGTTTTTCAAAGATCTCCCATCGGGGCGGAAGCGGAGGCGGGTTATTAATCGCGCGGCGAGACACGTTTATTAATCAGTCGGCGATAGTTGCTAGCGGAACATCAATAATGCTCGCGTTGCTTACGCGGCGACTGTTAATTGAGGTCGGACTGCAATATTTCGCGACGAGTGCAGCCACCGAAACGAACCGGAATCGAAAAAAAAAGAAATGGAAAATTTATGTGTCCACAGTGCCATTTTGAATCGAAAATTGCACTGCGAACGTTTTCCGCGCAGAACAGTTTCGATTGTTCGACCCGCGGCAAGTCCTCCCGGGGAAAATGTAAACGGGGAACTGGTACTTGTTCAGTTGGCCTTGTAAAAAATGTATCCGTCGCGTCGTAGCCGATCGATCATAGCGAGCCTCTACCAGGAATCGAATCAAGTCGCGATTCCTTCGTCGATTTGCCTTCGGTTCACGGTGTCGCGCAATCGTCTGCAGACTAAAAGGTTGGTCCCCGTGACCTCGTAAAATTTTCAAAACTCCCGGGAACGATCGTTCTCGACAGGCGTTACTGGATCGCGCGGCATCCTACGTATCGTTCGTGATCTTCGACCTTAGCTAGCCACCCACGCTCTCTCCCTCTCTCTCTCTCTCTTACGCCTTTACCCCTTTATCAATTTTCATCGGGGCGCTGTTCGAGCGTTATCTTTATCGTTCGACTCGCGCGGGCCAACGACACTTGCCGGTGTGTACCGGGTCGAGGAAGAAGGAGAGGTATCTTCTCCTCTCGTTCGTGACCTTGAGCACTAAGGAGGAACGATTACGTGTCGTGGTGGTCGTTCCACTGCAGCGAAACCGATAAAATTCTCGATCGGCTGGTCGGCAACGGTGTAACTGGTTCCGCGGTCTTGGTCTTATCCGGATCTAGACCCGGCGAGAGCAGACTCTCAATCGTCAGGTTAGCGCCGGGAAGATCGTAAAGAGGCCGACGGTGGACTCATTGTCAGTGGTATTTCCAATTGGCCTGTTGCGATCTCTTGCGTGGAAACCGGTTCGACGACCGGCTCGCTCGCTGACTTTCGCTACCTCTCTTTCCCTCTCTCTCCCACTCTTCCTTTCTCCCTTTCTCTTTCTGCTCTCTCGGTCCCTTGCCCACGATGATTCCAGTCGCGAGCTGCCTCGCAGTGTCCCTTCCTCCTCGGATTGGCGTCGCGGGCTCGTTCTCCCTTATCCTCCCCTCTTTTGGCGAACCTCTCCGCGGCGACCCGCCTCCTTCGCGCCGGCTACTAGTCTCTACCTTGGGTTTCAGTGGATACGTGCGGGACGTGGATACGTGGCTGCTCCGACCGAAGAAAGATCATCTCAGCTCCGTTCGGGACACGAGGGCTCGTTCAGCGTAGCACCAGGTGCGGTAGAGGACCTTTGATTCCGCACGGACCGCGACGAGCTCGAAGATCGTCCGCGCTACGTCGCAAGGAACACCCGGCCAGATCTCACGCTCAAGTTCGGACAGTCCTCTTCACGTGGAGAAGGTACGAGCGACAGCGTTGAAGTGTGCCAGCCGGGACTCTCCGTCCGTGGGGTCTCCTAGGATGTCCTCCAGCTGAAACGAACCGGAACGAAACGGAGCGTGTCGGACCGCGAAAAACCACTCCGTGGAAAACTTCTTCACCTTGCGGCCGGCGTGCAAACTTTTCCTCGGAGAGGGAAGAGGGCGCATCTGTTTCTTCCTTTGTTTCGCGTTTCTTCTCGCACCGTCTGCGAAATTCGAAAACCACTACCGTTGAGAGAATAACTACGTTCTCCACGGCCCACGCCAAAACTACATAATAGGAATGACATGCTACTCTCGTGTGAACTATACTCGTCCAAATAGTTTAATCCAAGTTATCAATGTTCGTGTTATGTGTGATTGCATGTGATCGTTATAAGCTAATTATCTTCGGTGTCGCTGTTTAAAACAAAGTCTCAGTGTGTAACCTATTCGCGGAGGAAACCTAACAGAACTGAAAACAGACTAACCGTTTGGTAATCTATAAAACATTCGGAGAACCTCGTCGAAGTCAAAGGGAGCTACCCAGGAATCGGCTCGTTTCCGTGGATCGTGGCGGATGGGCCAGGTCGCAAGAAACCGCTTAAAAGCTTGATTAATTGGCCACGAAGGCGGCCCGATGACCGAAGGCGCACGCCAGCCATGCATCGTTCGGCTCGCTCCAGAAATAGCTCGACGAACGTAGTATCCTGCAAAGGAGCTGGTTTTCATCTACAGAAGCAGGTTGAACCGATAAGCCATCGGGGACGCAGGCATTAGAGCATTGGAGCATTAGTGCATTAGAATCCCGATTATCCAGTGAGACGAAAACGCGGGAGTCACAGAGCACGCGGGATCGTCCGACCGAGGGTGCTCGGCGGAGAGAAAAACACAGGGTGGTGGTTCGGTGCGTGGGTGGAGGAACCGACAGAGAGAGGGTAGAATGGCTGAGAAAGCTGGCGCGTCGTCAGTGTTTGAGCTGTCGTGATTCGGACAACACGTACGTACGCGAGTGCCGCGGCCGGCAAGTGTCGAGGCTAGAGGATCCGGTCTTTTCTTCGGAAGACTTTTCGGCTCGGCACCTCTACTCTCGCTCTACTCCAAGGAAAGATTTTTTTGGAGGGGAGGGTCAGGTTGCGTGGGTGATCTCGTGCGTGAATCCGTGCTTCGATTAGCGTCGTTGTCGCAACACGTTTCGCCGTACAGTGTCACAAAACTCTCGCTGTGGTTAATCGACGTGATCGTGCGTAACACGCGTGGAAAAACGCTCCGCGATCGCGTTGATCTCGTTCATCTGGTTCATCTCGTTGATTTAGTTCATCTGATTTGTTTCGCTTTACGTGGATCCCGATGGACGGTCTCACGAGTTAACCGTATAAGGATATGACCGTCAGTGCATCGAGATAAATCGTCGCGATCTCGATGATCCTGAACGGACCTTCCAGCTGTGGTGAACAGAGAGACGCGTCCAGCTTCCCGCCGATCGACGCCGAAAGGACCGACAAGTGAACCGCTTCGATTTATCGCATGACCTGCGTCAAGGCTGATCGAGTTTGATTAGGGTCGAGTAGAAGGCCACCCGCATAGGGCGAATGAAGCTTATGCACACCATGGATTGGTGGACGCAGGTGCGGATTATCTACACCTATCTGTTGTGGGGCGTCTTCAAGGTGGCGGCTGCCGGCGGATTTCTCGAACCTGGTGAGTGAAACAATACTTTCTAAATTCGTGGATAAATTCCGTGTGAATACCAAGTGCGAAATTCTGGATGTTCTTCGGACACGATCGTTACATTGCGGGTTTTGTGCGTTTGGTGCGTAAACGTAAACCAGTGCCGTACATCGTTTAAAGCATAACTTTTTAAAAGTTGGTTCAAGTGAGTTTCTTTAAATGTTAGAAGGTTTTCAAAACAATTGCATTCAGTCGGAACTTTTCTTATCTGTGTCGTATCGACATTTACAATAGGTATATTTTCAATTCCCGTAAGAGGCTCGGATAAAAAAAGCGGTGGAAAGCAATTATTACTTCGCGATTCGCGCCAACTTTAATTTTCTGAAAATCCTTTTACAAGTCACGTGTAAAACTAATCCATCCAAAGAAGTTCTTGAAAGAGCTCAAGTCGTTTGGTCGACTTTAAGAAAGGTTACCGCATTTTAAAGGGTGCTCAGAGAAAGAGGGATTTACGTGTTAACGTTTATATTTTCTCACGTCATTTATTCGAAGTTTATTCATTACTTTATTTTTCACGAACACGTAGTGTACATTTCGTTCTATTTAATTACCATCCCGGATACCGTAATCTCTTCTGTTCTGACGTTAGAATCTTCCAAAGAGAGATTATCAATCAATTCCGTTCTAACAAATGTGTGTGCAAATAATCCTGCTAGCGTTCGATCACTTATGAATCAGTGAAGCTGGTCGTTGTCGTCCAGAAGAAACCTTCTTATTAACACCTACAGTAACAAAATTTTCAGAAAACCGATCGAGAAAAAGTCGCTTCCTTGCATTGAATACTTCCACCTGGTCTGCATATTTTTCGGACGAGTATCAAGCCGTGTGCTCGCACAATTCCTCGCCTTTAATTAAATAGACATATTGAATATGATTCGTCTTCCACCGATTCATTGCTTCCCTTAATTCGGTCGAACCGTTTCTGTGTTGTTCTTTTGCGAACAGAAAGCCTTTCTGGCAAATGCGCTTTACTGAATGATTTACTCTCAACTTTAAATTTATCAAGAGACGTTGCACAGATGACAGCAGCGAGATCTGGCTCAAAAGCGTATACCAAGTCAATATGTACATTATATAAAACTGGTATTAAATTTTCGGACTGCAACAAGAAATTTGATTTAAATTTATCTTCGGAGGGAAAAAGAGCCAACTTTTTCATGCACCTAATCCTCACGGCAGAATCGTACTTTGTTCTGGATTCCTGTATTTCACGGGTTTTGCTCAGCGTTAATACCTCATTATCTGATACACCCTTGTCGGGTAGGAGATTGCATTATGTTTGAGATACTTTGTGCCGGCTATTCTCGGCACGGTGCACCGTAAATACCGCGTTTTCCCGTTCTCACGGAAAGATCGCGGTGTTTACAGTTCAACTAACAGAGTCTCTGTTTTCTCGCCGGCCCCTAGATCGCCGAGAACGTTTAATTGCATTTTGCTGAATTTTTACTCTTTCGCGGGCGGGCTCTTTTTTGCGACCAGTGAAAACAAAGAAAGGAAGAAAAAAGTAGAAGGCGAGTGCGAGATAAAATAAGAGAGAACTGAACACGGGGTAACGTTAAAATTAATCTTGACGTCGGTGCGCGCGCCTGTGTGTTTTGTATTTTATTTATCCGTTGGATCGTTGCCGGGGCGAGGCGGCGGAGAAATAAATTTGCAACAATGGAATCGTGATTTGGAGCGCGGAGAACGCCGGAAATTAGTGTTTTCGAAACGATCATGCTAGTATTACGCGTCCGATTGGCAAGAACTTGAGCCGGTGCGGTGCACGGAAGCTTTCCCGATAATTGAAAAGCGCGCGCTGGAAGCCAGAGGAAAATGCTTGTCGGCATTTTTTCGCAGTGATAAACAAGAGGCTCGCGAAACGAGATACGGAATTGCCTTAACCTTTTCATTGCTCCGAACGAGAGATCACAAAAGATCGTACTGGGTCAACGACTTCGGTAATGCGTGCGCCCACGGTTACGGTTAAATGGAACGGCTAGCATTTTTTCATCGATTACTTCCGGCACATTCTTCAGCCCCCGAAACCAGGGGCATCGTGACCGAGCCCGTACAACTCCACGTTAACCGGTCCCGACCGCCGCGCCGTCGAAAATAAGCCAGTTTTACTGTAAATAAAAGCGTTCGCAGATATTCCTGAAATCGGTCAGGGGAAACGTCAGCGCCCGTGAAATTTAGAGTGACTTTCATCGCGAGATTTTATTCACGTTCGGAAAACAACGGATGGAACGGATTGCCTCGGCAGTTGTTCAACTTCCGTTCTCGTTGCGCGTAAATCTATTTCTAATTACGTCGTAGATTTTACAAACTTTGAATTAGAAAAACTTGTTTGCTTGCTCACCGTGTTCGAGATTAAAGGATTCTTTGAAACATTTTTACTTGAACTTGTCCCCGTCCTGGGAACAGTTTGAAACATTCGTTAGTCTGGTTTTGTTGTACGTACTGTAGCTCCCGTTACTCTATAAAACATAGCTTTTTTAAAAACTCTGCAAACATTTATGTAAAAAATTTTCGTAGATTATTTTGAAAAATAAAGGCTTTCAAGTCCATAATCTCATAATACGAGACCATTGAATGCACGTTGCAAACAGGATCGAGATAACATTAAGCGGCGCAAATTAGTCGCTATCAAAGCCAAATTAATCGGTGGCTTAATCTTAAGTTTCTAATCATAAATAGAAAATGAACATTAACCATTCAATTGCTAGTCTGCCATGTACTATGCAGCACAAAGTGGCCGTAGATATGTACAATATAAATTGAGCCGAGATAGTCGTTTCCAAAGATTGAACAAAGATCGACCAATTTTCAGTCGTAATTTAATGCTCTCTTAATTTTGCACGCAAATTAATTAGGTACTCGTCTGAAAATGTAAAAATAAAGAATATTTTACTGAAAGTACTTTCAAAATTTAAAATACATCAATTTTATACTGTTGCATATAAAATACATTCACTGTACATTTACAGGCCGTTCTCCTGCATGCGTTCCCGTAAGCCGGAGAACAAAACAGGTCGATGCGATGTGCAGTTCTTCGAATGACGGTCGTATCGATTGCCGGATTTAAACGTGTCTATTTGGGACCGAGATCTCCTAAAGACATAGACGTATGCACAGCACGCGATGCCGGATTTTTATTCTTCTCCGGTTATACGGAAACAGTGTGTCACGGAAACACGCATTGCTTCCTCGCGATGCGATACTATTGAAAATCATTTATCCGGCATCTGTGATCGATCACGGCATCGAATTTCCACGTTATCGGAGTACATACCTCGGCAGGCAACCGCCGCTCCGCGCCGATTGGGAGATGGGGTTTAACCACCACCATAAAATCGGAGACTTGTCAATAGAGAAGTTCATTTACTCAATGAAATAATATTTCCTTCGATCTCGCGTGCAAGCGCCGGTAGAATTTAATTTATGAAATTTCGGTCCATGGAATAGAGAAAGCGAACGTCAGATGGCGAGCAATGCCCATCAATCGAATTGGGAAATTTTCGAAATTTAGTAACAACGGGAATAAACGCGATTCGATCAATTTGTTCTCGCTCGGCGATATATCGCCGCGGATATCTTCGATGAAATCATTATACACTCTTCGCGGGTTTGTCGCCGAAAGCGGGCAATTGGTCGCTGTCAATAATATCGTAAAAATTCCGAAGCTATTATTTCATTGACTATTCTAATCGATACTCGATTCCACTTAAGTCAAAAAGATAGCACACGTGTACTGTCATTACCACATTTTTACTTTTTTCGATAACAATGCTTCTCATATTCTCCTACTCACTGTAAGCATACATATAATAAATGTCGATGATTTATCGTATTACACTATTGTCGATTTATTAACCCTTAGCAGGAGACTATTATTCACAATATTGTTTACATTATTATAGAGAGTGGGTGTACAAAGTGGTCGTACACCGTTCAAAAATGAATAACTTTTTCGAAATTGGACACAACAGCTTCAGTTTTTGTGAGACGATAGAAGGATTAGTTTAATAGCTAATAACAATAACAATAACCATTAAGTCAATAACAATAAAAATAAAATTATTCACACATTAGTTAGTAAACTAATTGTTCTAACGTCTCCAAAAAACTCCAGCTGCAGAGTGCAATCTTGAACAAGTGATTCGTTTTTACAAGGTGTACGAATCCTTTGTACACCCACTGTATCGTATTACGCTATTGTCGATTTAATAAAATCATCAAAAGAAGAAATACATTTTCATTGAACTTGTGTTTTCTACAATCGATGTTGCAGGGGTGGGCAGGCAAGTAGGTTGTTCAGAAAGATATAAAAAATTTATTTTGCATAAAGATCCGCAGTCTCGCAATACCTGTCACAATGGGAACGAGACGCTGTGCTTTCACCGTCAATATCGTTTTGCGATAAGTCGTAATTCGCATCGCGAAGCCACGCGTAAATGCCGGGCCGTTCCCCTCGTCTGCGGAGAGGCGAATTTGAAGACACATTTCGATTAAAGCACAATTAAGCCGGGATTCAAAGAGCGGAAAATTAAATTAACATAAATTAGCATCGAGAGCGCGCGCGCGCCGTTTATGCGTATTAAATTTTATTTAAGCGCGAGAGGCGGAAATAATGTATACAGAGGTTACAATTAATGCACGTAATATAGCGTTGGCCCGATTGTTCCCCAGTGCGCTCATATCCGGCTTGTACGGTGTTCCGTATTTTTATCGGTGCGCGCGCGCGCGCGCGTTCGAGCTCAATAATCGCGTTTCCCAAAGACTGGTCCCACGGATTGTCAGTCGTGATTTAACTCTGTGAAAAACCAAAATCAATATTAACTTGAAAATACACGCTCGGATTTCACGGCTCGGCCGCGGAATAATATTGAAACATACTCGGAAGAGTAACGTCGACAATGCCCATCGAATTACACGTCCTACACGTCCGGAATCGATAAAGTACACCTTGCGCTAATCTACATGAGCCGGTATCTATATATTTCTGTTTCTCTGTTTCGCGCGGACCCGGCTCTTTCGCAGTTTAAACGGGACCAGGAATTTCCATATTATCCGTTTCATTCCTCCGCGATATCTATTACGGAAACCGACAGATTGATTTTCCCTTTCGAGCGAGGATGACAACGTCGTGCGACCGCGACGCAACGTGCCGTTAATTGTTTTAGCGCCCCTACATCGACAGCCCCTAGTTTGATGTTAAAAGATACCGGGTGCCAGCAGCGCCGAGCCGCACCACTCCGCCACGAGTTCTCTCTGCACCTTTTTTCCTCCTATGAATAAAGAATTTTCAATTTGTGCGCGCGGGAAGGGAATTGCTGAACTTAGGCGGCGGTCGAATATTTTACACGATAATAAAAGCATGAATAGCACGGGGGAAGAGAGGGCACCTACCCGGCGAAAGTGAAATTGGATGAAGAAGTCGCGGGGTACCCGAATCGATAATCGGGGCTACCCGTTCTTTATCCCGACGCATTAATCTTCGTGGAACAGCTCGAATCGACCAGGTGAACCGGGTTATTAAAATGCAGTAACTTTTTGCCGATGTCGGGTCACCGGGAGAAATTGTCTACGCAGATAAGCCGTGACCAATCGACGACCGAAACTGTCGATGTGCTTTAATATTCGCAAATCTGCAGAATGATTATTGCGTCGCCGCGCCGTGCCGCACGCCTCTTGCATCGCTGGTTACGAACAAAGCGTAACACGCAACATGAAAACGGTCCTTCCGTCGTATTTGATTTGCTCGCATTATGCGGGCCAGTTGCATATCGCCGAGCGTCTACTCTCCATGTATGTACATATTTTAGCTTGCAGGCACACGCCACGCCGGCGAAACGGAAAATTATGAACGAGCGATCCTTCGCTTCCTCGTAATGACGGATGCCAGAAAAAACCATAAAGCGAGTCCGTTCGATGGATATACGCGATTCTACATTATTCAACAGCGATGACAACTTTCTGTCACAAACGGAAACCAGTGAACCACCCTTTGGACCATAATCATAATCTTTTTTCCGGGATTATTTCCTGAACGAACATTTTCGAGTTCTTTCCATGTACATAAGTGTATCGCCGTCATAGTGAATCATACTAATAGGTTTGGGATAAGCTTGTTAAAAGAAGAAGTTCATGTCGATCTCATCCAAGCCTGAAAGATCTGCAAATGGTTGTTGATACGCAGAATTGCGTTTGATAATGCCATTTAATGAGCATGATGGACGAAATAGCGGATTTTCGAGTGGGGCACCACACCGTATAGTGTTTATCATGGGTCAGTGATACACGGACAAAGTTCGCGCAGTGTGTTGCGGTACATCGGCCGTCGGAACTGGCAATAGGCATTTAGAAGCATACGAAACGCGGTGTACCACGGTTACTAATTAATTTCGGGCGGTAAGCTGGCGATTAACTCAGCGGTAATATGATCTCGTGGGTTGCACACCGCGAACACCTACGGATTGACAAATATGCGCAATCAGGTGAACGTGACGGGGGTCTGGGTTAGGCGAAAAGTTAGGCGGCAGTATGCTGCCCTCTCGGCTGGACCCAAGCATGCACCGAAGCTACGCGATAATAGATTATCGTGCCAGAGATTCGACGAGAGCTTCACGCTGCCCTTCCCTACTTCGGTAACAATTTCAATAGTTTCGTCGCGGTGCGAGGCGGTGCAAACTCCATTACCGTCGGCTAATTCGGGAAACCTCTTATTCAGGATGGAAATACGGACATGTGATTAGTATAATTGAGGGTCCCCGAATCAAGACCTAACCCAGACTCTCCCGTAATACTTTTAAACGAGTGCAAGCACCGTGCTTACTACTAGATTCTGGAATTTCCTGCATTTCCTGCATACGGAAATTCCGGGATGGATTCACTTCGGTTTTAACGTATTATCATTATTTGAACCATGCGTGGAGGACATTTTACCCCATGCTAGTTTCTTTAACCCATTCGCTACAATGGACGAGATATCTCGTTTCCACGATGTCGAAGAAACGATGCTATGGACGATATATCTCGTTACCATGATTTCGTTCAATTAGAGATTTATTGTTTATTCTGTATGGAATGCAGAGGGATAATTGTAATCGCGATGTAGAAGATTTAATATACAAAAATACAACCCACAGAAAAACATCTCGTCCAACAATAGAACGTGTAGTTTGAAAAAAAATGGCCAACGGAAGGAAACCACATATTTCTGTAAAAATTGTTCCGTCACATTATACATTTCACCGTACTTTCAATTGTGTCAAACATAAATAGAGTATTTTATATTTATCATCTTTAAGCACTTTCCACCAACGATGCAATGCCTTCGAAATCGAAATTGTGTCAAATTTACAAAAAAAACACTTCATATCAATAATAGAGGTACACGAGATATGTATCTCGTCCGTAGTATCGATTCTTCGACATCGTGGAACGAGATTTCTCGTCCACGTTGGCGAAAGGGTTAAACATCCCCACAAAATGCTAAAATCTACAACATATTGTAAACCTAAATGGTCAATAGTCCGTAAAACGACGATCGTTTCGAATAACCTTCAACAATTTTATCAAGTGGCTGCTATCAGCAATCAGATGACTGTTCACCTTGCCGCCAACGAGCCATTCTTCCATATAAGTTGCGGTTCATCGGGAATTTCAAAGTGTGTACACAGACGCATCCTGTGATTTACTGTAGATTAATGAGTAATTCATAGATTTGAACACAGCTGGATGTATTCTATCAGCATTTGCCATTGCCATTCGGGAGTAGAAACTAATCGTTATTGATTGCGTCGACGGGAGATGTTGTCGACCCGTTCGCGTCGAGACTACGCGATTTGGTGTAGTTTCGTCAAAGTATGCCACCCCTCAACTTTTTACTTAATCGTTCCTGCATTTCGCGACTACAAGATGCTGAAGGGCAAAAAGTTGGTTACGATTAACGTTCTACGTTGAGCGCTTTGCGTGATTACCTGTGAATATTCATAGGACAACCTTGAATATCGATAGTTGAATTATCATATTTACCGTTAAATATTTATTAGCGATTGCACGGTTAAATTAACAATTTATCGGTGTGACTTTTCGATTTGCAATGGCTAGAATAACTATAGCGTTAAGATATGCATTGGTCGTTGCAATACTTGAAACGTCAACACACAGGTTGCAAGAATTTTTACGTAGGAGGAAATCTCCTGTCGGTTTCATTGATTCTACGTAGGAAGGACAAAAATGAATTCGCCGATCAGGCGATTTCCTAGTTTCCTGTTTTTTGCACCGCTTGTCTTTCATAACAACTTGTCGGATACCGGATATTATCCTGTAATAAAGTGATGTAATCTGTCGTACGGCTATTTCATTGAAACTAAATTTGAGACTATGTCTCTCGATTGCAAACTGTCTGTCCTTATTTTCTCGTATCATTAAGAACAACGGAGATATTTTAGGTTGAAATGTTAGGTGACTTACCATGTGTATAATTAACCACAACCATTTCATCATCGATATCTGTTTGATGAAATAACCAGGCTCTCTCGCCTTTGTGTTCAGTGATAATAGAATCTTCCTCATTCTCGAAGAGAAACTTGCCAGTTTTCTTTGGTACACCCTCCAGGCATGGTTGCCTTGGAAATTGACGAACCCTGCGACGGTATTTATTTACGTTTGCTATTATATTTGTGTTTCGACGGGGACAGTCTTCCTTGCTGCCGGAAAGCTCGCGTAGCCTATTAACCCTTTGACTGCGAAAAGCGTACGTATACGCCTTTAGAATGTTTCGTCGACCTCGTCTGACGAAAGGCGCACATACATTAATGTACACGGTGCGGTATCTCAAAATGCTTGCTTACTTTAGTATTGCCTCAGCATTACTGTAGTGGTTGTTTCATTGATGAAAAGTAAAGTTTTTCCTATGAATCTTTATTAGTTCTAAGCTAAGTTAATAAAATATTTAATACTTTCAATCAGGCTCAGGCAACTTCTTCCCCCTGTCGCTTCACGACTCCCATTACCAATGTATCAGTTCCCCTACTATCAACTATTTTATATCGCCCATATCGTGACGGAAATGCTTTCTTTGATTTTCCATATTTGATGTGATGAAAAAAATTGCATGAAAGGTTGTGAAGCACGAAATGACGTCCGAAATGTCAGCTGTCAAGATGTGTAATGATTTTGATGTATGTGCAATTTAAAGTAGAAGATCGATTAACAGAATTTAGGGATATCAATATATTATTTTTACTAACTCCTTAGAATGATTGAAAATAGAAATACCCTTATATTTGGCTCCTGCATCTTGCAATTGATACAGACATTTTTATTTTGCATAAAGACACGCAGTCTATTTATAACAAACGGAAGCAATGCCATCTCTACACTAAAACGAAATTACCTTCCAAACAGCCTATTTAAACATTCATGAAACGTACGTACGGTCTCTGTTATCTATTGATGGGAGTCTAATGCTTATCTCGCTCAACTCAGAAAAACTGAAAGATCTTTAAAAATCTGTTCGAGATATTTAAATTCTGACAACACAGCATTTTTGCTATAAAAAATCAATCAAGTTCATATCTACGTTTATCCAAAGCGGATATACGAATATCCGTCGAACTCGAGATCAGGTTCGGCGGCTAGGATCGTCGTCGGTTCCCGTATTAATTATCGGCGAGATCCGTGCGGCTAGTGTAACCAGTACCCCTCGAACAGATATCTCATTAACGCTCCTAATGTCATTTTAATTATTCGTTGCCTACCTCCTTTCTGTGGCACGTTCGGTCGATTGCTGGGCTCGTTCGTTCAATACCCGTGCCAGGTGAGAATATGAGAGAGAGAGGGAGAGAAAGAGATGAGTACAACGCGTGATGGATAACTCAATTAAGGTAGCTGGCCGATCTCATAAAACGTAGAGATCTGGAACAATGTCGATCTCGTGAGATTCTACTAGAGCGAGAGCTCTATATGTTGGCGGAATTTTGTGCGCGTTACAAATTCGACTCAAGTGGCTTGGTTCTAACGACGCTGGATACCGATCAATTGTCGAACGTCGTGGACCCGTGAAACGTACTTTATCCGCGGCCCCGAACCCGAAAACCGCCTCGGAAATATGTCCCCTGAAAAATGGCACACCGGCAGGTGGACGGTCGACCTCGTAGCTCTTTCTCTTTCTCTCTTTCTCTCTTTCTCTCTCTCTGCCTCTTCTCTCTCTCCGAAGTCTCTCTTCGAACAACCCCCGCATATATAAGTCTATCCCTATTATTAACACTCGCACCAGAACGCCCGGGTTTAATGAACACTTACCAGTGAATATCGCGTTGAATGTAACGCCCTCGCGATTCGGTACCTACGAATGGGGTAAATGAACCGTAGGGGAAGAAAGGTCGCGTTCCGGAGATAGCGGTACGCGCCCTCTGAATTAGACTTAAGGTATGCGCGTATAAACGCGTGCAGATGTACTTCTCGGCTACCTATGTGCAAACCTGTACAGAGCGTAGCTCGAATTAACCGAGCAACTTTCGCAGCATGCTTGGGTATTTTCAATCTAACAATTAGAACTCGTATTCTCTGTGAACTTGATTCATTATTGGGGTTGATCTAGTTATCTACAAGCTCCGATAAATGTTTCGTGATTTCACCATTTTCTCTTTTTCTGCGCTTGAGTGACCGTGGAAGACAAAAGTGTTATAGGTCAGTGAATTCGTCATAAGAATGTTGTTTTCAATCTAAGAATTGGAAGTCGTACAGGTATACTATGGACTTTGCTCAGATTGTCCATTTTTGTTGTTTTATTTTGTTTCTGTAAGTTTCGCAAAAATATCTTTTAAAGTTTAAAGAAACATTTGTTTTCTGAAAAGTTTTCTCACGTTTTATAAATCTTTTTAAGTAAATATTATAGAAAAATGGTATTATAATTCTGCCTGATCAACAACAATTTGTTGAAACTAAGTTCTATTTGTGCCATGAATGGGTCAAAGTGTTTATGCTCATCGGTGGTAATTATGCACTTCATCGTTCAGTGCAGAGTGTACGTCCTGTGCAGAAGTAACAAGTTGACTAATAGTAATCTGGTTTATAGATGTGGCCATTTCGTCCAATAACGAAAATGTATGCGACAGGAGGCAGGACTATTAGACTCTGTATAGTAGAGGGGTCATTAAACGTCAATCAGACTCGCATTCCTTTGCCTAGGCAACATGTCATCCCCGCATAGTATGTACAATGTACATCATCCGAAGTTCATGTCGAATAATGTCGATTGTATTGATTAATATCGGTCCAGTTCAATGAAACTCTGTGTCGGTGGTATCAGCACGGTCCTTCAAGGAGAATCCTTTGTAATGATAAGAAGCAATTTTATAATCTTCATCTTCAGCTAATGTTAAGATACAGTGGCCGCAATAATGATAGGTTGACTAGCCGCGTCGGCTGGTTTACTGCTTCTACTTTTCTTTTCGTCTTCGGAAGTGTACTGTAGCATTTGTTTTTATTTCGCAAGAATGTGTTCTACACATTGTGAAAGCAGACAGTCGACTATCAACTGTATTAGTGTAAAGATGTACCAGTTTCAAAAATACTTTGAAAATGATCGAGTACAAGATACGAAATAATCATTGGTTCACGGAGAAATATTTAAATATTACTATTGATAGTGCAATTTTTTGAACGTTTTTGTAAGGTAAGTATACAGATTTACAAAGTTTAAAAATTATAAAAAATATTTTATGTTCATTTAATACATATTATTAAAGCACCAATGACACGGGGAAATCGTTAAATGACAACGAAAAGGGCCAAATTATTGCTTTCCACAATATGAGTCTCTCTGAAAGAGAAATTGCAAGAAGATTGAAAAGCTCATTAAATGTCATAAACAATTTTTTAAAATTAAAAGGAAAATACGGCAGTAAAAATCTACAGGTCATCCAAAAAAATTAACACGTAGGGACAAACATAAAATTTTTCAAGAGAAGCACGGTAAAATATGCTTAATGCCTCTAAAATAAAAATGAAATTAGATTTGCCAGTTGGTGTTCGACGTGTACAGCAAGTTGTGAGATTGAGTGGGACACTTAAATATTCTAAAAAAGCGTAAAAACCTCCGCTAACTAAATTCCACAAGGAGGAGAGAATAAAGTATGTATACAGAATATCATATGTCATGGACCGAAAAGTGGAAGACGGTGATTTTTTCTGATGAAAAAAATTTAATTTGGACGGCCCAGATGGGTATTAATTAAATTAGAAACATTTAAAGTTATAAAACACAAAGGAGGTTCAACGAAGTACTGAATTATTTTTTTCAATTTTTTATGTAAAGATACATAATGAACCTATGTTTATTTCGCAACTGCAATTCAAGTGTTGTAGTAGAAAATTTGTAATTGACATTTATTAACATTGTGTTATTCAATTGAGATGTGTATTTTGTTAATTATATTAGAAAGAATAAATTGTAATAAGTAAAATCAAAAATACTGTATCAAACACAACATTATGTCAACAAATTTCGGTGAACCTATCATTATTTCGGCCACTGTACTGTGCCATTCTTATAGACACTTTATTGTCGATTACAGGAGACATTAGACGAAGACGATGGGTATAAGAGTAATTTTGCCGTATTCTTTGTTACAAATACAACATCGTACCTACACGTATCACTGAGAAAGCGTTGTATATACTAAATAGTTTAATCATGTAATTACATATAGAGTACATAAAATAAATAGAAATACATATGATACTTGATTGACACGTCTTACTATGTTAATGACTACGGAGCGACTGACGAAATCGTGAGGGAAGACGACACCGCTTTCCCCACTCTAACTATGGACGTTTACACACACACTACCATTACATGTGTACTTATATGTGTAATTGTCTACATTAATGAAAAAGATAGCATATGGCTAGGGGTGTAGCCTATTTTTCTTTTTCGCCTGCTATCTCCCATCCCTCTCCCCCATACTTTCTATTTCTCTTCCTCTGCACAGTTTCACTTTTGCAGCAGCGGCGAAGGTGTCAGGAATCACAGGTAGATAACCGCGGTCGTTCTTGAAACGAGTCTAACCTAATCGAGCAGCGGAGGTGTAATTACGTACGTGCTTGCCTGATACTCGCGTTAATACCCACTCCGCACCGGCATGCACACGCGCTAAGCCTGACACGAACCAAACAGATCTTGGCAAGTGCCTAACACTGGTAAGTACTTATCGAGCCAAAGGGGGCGGTCGAAAACGGATAGAAACGGAAACGCAGCGACGTATCGCGGACCCACAAAAGATTCGTACATTGCGTCTCGTGTATGTTCCAACGTAGACCGAAACGATCAGTTCTCGCCAGAGTTCCCGTCAAACGTAATTATCGGCAGATTCCGCATCGGAATACCGCCGTTGTGTAATCTCGTCTGCTCGGAACGGATTCGATTCCACGCAGGTGGATGTGGTGGTGGTGGAGAAGGAGGCGCCGCGCCGCGCCGCCCCGAATCCAGGCCAAATATCGCGAAACTAATTATTATTCTAATTACGCCGCTACTTCTTACCAGCCGACCTACAAACTGGCTTTAAGTTCGCCGGCTGGAGTTGGACAGTCGAGGAGCAAACTTGTCGACCGAGATTTCCTGGCATTCCTTCGCAGGCTAACGAGTTCAGTGTCGCGAGACCAACTGTCGAGAAAATTTTGATCAATTTTTCCGGAACCTGTCGAGCACGCTCCAATTGGAAAGCGTAGCCAGAAGGGAAATGACGTTAGTGACATCGAGCAGATGCTTCCTTTTGGTCGTGACGTTCACGTCGCACTCTTTGCGATGCTTCTACTAGATGTATGCAAAAGTTTTAGCGACATTTTGGTCCAAAAAATTGTGATTGCGACATTTGATTAACAATGTGTTTTTAATGAAATAGTGACACGCATTTTGACAGCGTTTTGTTACATGAATACATCTGTTCTATCTATGGGTTTTAGCAAGAAAGTGGGATGATGCAAGTAAGGCTGTGAGTTAAGTACGAACTTTGAAATTTCGAACTTCGGACTGTAAATATTTAAACAATTTATTTACTGTCTCGAAGGCACGGCGCATCGTGCTGTTAAGGCTGTGTGTCAAAGTAATGCTCTTATATTTAGAACCTGGAGGTCCTTGTATGATGAACGTCATAAATATTATCAATTTTATATTCTATAAAACGTATTGCATAGTACTATTCACATAAAATAAAAAAGATTGCATACTTTTTTAACAATTCAATTTTTGTCATTTCTGTTTAACGAAATGAACTGTACTGCTTTTGTGAGAATTTTACGGTTGCTAATTCGGTACATAACGAAGTAGAAGTACATCATGTAAAATTGAAAATTCGAATTGTGCAACTCGATAGGTTTGAACACTAAGGTTCTTATTTCTCCAGCTCGAGGAATGGAAATGAGAATTAGTCACATTCCTCGATCGGATACTGTTGCGTTTTCGGGAAGAGAACAGAGAACGGACATCGGCATCGTCGAAATTGAATTTCTTAGCGGTGATTAGACGCGGTCGAGTATTTGTACTATAATGTTAGTGGATAGGTAAAAGGGAATACACCAGGAAAAAGTGGGATAGCGGAGGAAAATTAACCGTATCTATAATATATTTTAACTTCATTTCGCGCAACTACAGGATTTGCAACAATTACGACGAGAATAACGATTCTAGGTTTGTCAGATTGTAAAATAGTTTTAATTTCATTTGAAAGTTCGCCAAGCCAGCGTTAAGGTTTGTCTCGCACTTGTACTCGCTGCATCGTGTGTCGGTACCGACGCTGTCGCAAACCCTATTAGTAGACGAAAGCTCTTTCAGCCCTCGTGTAACCGAGGCACAGGTAAAATGTAACAAGGGTTAAACATGAGCACACCACTCCAGAAATTCTGACACTAAGATCGTAGCAGGATATCCTGACGACGCTTCTTAACGAGACAACGAAAGAGTACCATTGTGTTGAGAAAGTTCGTAGAATTATTTTTTCACTGACATCGCAGCAATGCTATGCTCAGTAAAGCATAGTGCCTTTATATGTAGAGATTTCGTCCAGTGTACATTCAGAAGGGGATACCACCGACTCGAGAGAAAATTGAAACACCGTCCTCGACAGTGTGGTACGCATAAAAATATGCGTACAGAAGAAGAAACATCCGTGTACACGGGCGTGTACAAACAGGTGCGTCCGGGGACGGATAAAGAGCTAATCGACATCACCGAGGATACTGGCGAGAGCGAGTCGTGCAACGGTCGAAACATGTAGCTTCGTGACAGCGAGGTATCGATTTGCGGTCATCTCGCATCGACGTCGGGTATATTGATCCGCAGTCGCGCCGCGAGAACGGTCAGCTTTTTAGTGGATGCGCGCGTGGGGCTCGGTTTCACGTGCCCCCTCAGATATGTTCGCGTTTACATGAACACGCGGGTAGGGCACGGGGGGACGCACCTTTAGGAGCTTCCCAGCTGCAGCATTTACACACAGGAAAATCGAGCCGGTGCAACGCGTTGCATCCGCGACGTCCATGTTCCCATTGTGATCCTATTGTGATCATTTGATCAATAGATGCCAGCTCCGTTGCGTCGTTTTACAAGGCGTCGCTGCTATCGACAGAACGGGATATCGTTCCTGATCCCACGATCTATGGGACAGGTATTTTTTTCTGGATAAATGGACGGAACATTGTCCAGAGCCGCGGACCGTTAAACTACTAATAAAAAACACTTCATGCTGCAGGGGCTATCACGCGAACCAGACGGAACGACAGACAGAGAACGTTATGTTTTCGGGCACAATCGCCTTTCTTTTGCCTCTAAACGATAGAGACGGATCGTTTGGTAGCGTGCACGATTTTATGCCAGCTAACTCGAGAAGAACGTGAAAAACTCGAATAATACCATTGTCGAAGCAGATACTTGCTTCGAAAATTCGAAACTACTCGTATCATTCGATAGACTCGGCAAATTGAACGTGCTCGGTTTACTGAGGTTGTACTGCCTGACACTGCTTCTTACTGCCGATTTTTCTAAGCCACTAACCTTCCACAACAGTTCCATTAAAATTGACTTTCAGAACTTGATTATGTCCTCTTCGAGCCCATTTATAGAGTTTATAGAGTCACGCAAACAGAGCTCCGTAAATAATAATTTTCGAAATGGAATCGACGAGAAAGGAGACTGGTGGTCTTTTTATTTCAGCAAACGAAACTTTCACACCCTCGGATGAATCCAGTTGAGCGGATTGGCCGAATCAATCGTCGGTTTCCCCGCAAATTCGGCGTATTTGTACTCGTTCCCATATCATTACCCGTCGAACCTGGCGTTACTTTTCGCCGGTCGTATTTGCCAAGAAGAAGTTTCTTGGCGCCCTTCTCCGCCGATGATTTTCACAGTTTACAAACGTCTGCGGCCGACCAGGGCTAATTTACATTCACAGCGGCTCCGTACTTGTCGAATCCCTATTAACACCGACGAGGTTTTCACGCGGTTACGCGCCCCTGCGAAAGCGTGTATTCCCTGTGCGAGCGGCTCGCAATTTATGCGCGGTCGGTAACGAATACCGTCGATTAGGTCGCGATACTCGCAGGATTCGCCCCTCCCCCCCCCCCTCCCTGAAACCCTGGTTAATGGAATAAGTTTAATCGACGCTTTTCTGAAACTCATCACGGCCGACGGACACTTCGCGAATATTAAAGTTGGACGGAATGCTCGACCGATGAAACTTATTTTCGCGATCCTCCGCGAGACGAGATATCCGGATTCCAGTCTCGGCCTTAGCAATTTAATTCTTTCTTCTCTTCCCGATACAATTTACTTTCTTAATCTTGTTTACTTGTTCATTTATTCTTAATCACATTCACAATAAACAGTTACCATGTCACACCTTTCAATCATTGAATAAGACATAGCGGAATCGTGTTTGGAAACATACTGTTAGTAAATAAATTGCAACGTAATCGGCTAGAGGCTAGACTCTAGAGGATGTTTAGACATTCAATACCATTGAAGGATCTTAGTACATATGTATATTCACTACACGTCTCACTCGTGACAAACGTATTCTGCTTTCATATTTTAAACCGTATACGTTTTACCCCATCTGTGATCTTGAATGACCTTGAATAATTATAGTCACTGAATTCGTAATGATGTTCGTATTGATTATCATTGTAGACGTTTAAAAAGGGTGGTTCTATTTAAACAAATGAAAGTGACCTTGATATCTCTAAACAAAATTACTTAAATACAAAAGGTTTGAGTATCCTGTGAACCCCATTTTACCATTCAACTTTGTCCTCAAGACATTTAATGTATCTTTGAAAACAACAAGGATGTTCGAGGTACAAACGTTAGGTGACTCACCCTGTATACATGTTACGGTAAATGTGATTAATCCGGTGATTATGCATAATAACCGGTTATTATATATAATCACCACTAAGTTTGCCGGTGATTATCCACAATAACCGGTTATTATACATAATCGCCAATTTATTACATTTACCGTAACATATACACTATAAATCTTACCCAGTCAACGGTCGTTTCAATAAATAAATTACTTCCCTTTCGTAGAATTCGCACGACTGCTGTTTCAGCAATTACCGTGTTAACGAAGGAACGGGTCTGGCCCGGAATTCCTCCGGCACTCAGGAAGTCCACTCTTCATTAGCTTCGTTCGTTAATCGGTTACACGTTTCCCGCGCCGATTTACACGCGATTCGAAGCAGTGGATGGGGGAGAAAGAACAAAGCGGGAAATGGATGTACATTCCGTAGCTGACAGTCGTTTCGGCAACATTCGACTCGCAGCGACGAGCACCGTTCGTACAAATCATCGCTCTAGCGTGGAATTTGGGACGCGCCTTTCTGATTTACAGGTGCGCCGTGTTTCGCCGCCCCTTTTCTCCCGTTTCGCTGCGGACGTGATCGTCGATTATTGGAAGTTTATTGAAACGTGCAGTTCGCTCGTTAGGCACCGAATTTTTTTAGGAAAATCAGGGAGCTTAGAAAATCGGCATTGTTGCCCTCCACAGTGGCTCCCAAGAACATGGAATTTGTTTCTATACGCTCTGTCAGGATACTTCGAATAACATTTAAGTAGCATCAAAACACGCCCACGTGTAGATAAACTTAAAATATTCACTTCGTGAATGATATTTTGAATTTAATATTCAAAACTCGTTTTTCCATAATTTTCTGTATTTTTCAATAAATCCATTGTAACTTTTCCAGGAATGTATATGTATACATAGAAATACATATAGAGCCGCTTTGGAACCTCTCCGTGATGGGCTCTGGAAACTCTTAGATACTGTAAGAAAACTATAGGCGTGTATAGTAGAAAATTTTATAGAAATCTTAGTGAATATGCGATTTTGAAATTTTATTGTTCAGAAATGAATTCAATAAAATGTTGAATTTTGGCCAGTTTTCGGGAGCTCCTGACCCACTGTGTATTCGCCGTTATTTCCTCTGAACGACGGCAGCTCGTAACTCTGTAATTAACACACAGTGGCTATTGTAGGTTACACGGTGGAAAGTGCTGCTCCTGATGAGGAACAGCGATAGCGGCTCCGTATTATTTATAGCGTGAAAGACCGTGTTTCATCGTGTTTCCCTTTAAAAGCAATAATTCAGTTGACCACGGCTACGCGGCCTCGCTGTTAGCTTATCAACGTTCATCGTTCCTTTCACGACGTTGTCCAGTGGTCAGACGGCTGGGGAACGCGAATCAACCGCGCCAATTTTTCCAAACGGTCTACAAACGAGAATGTGAGAAACGCGAGTTCCATGTGGCTTGAATTCGCAGATCGATCGGACGCTAAAAAGTTAGCTCAAACTCTGGTCTGTCAACTCTGCTACGGGTGATCGTAATTTTTTACCCGGCCACCACTTTTTTCCTATCGGTATCGGTCATCCAGCGAAAAAAAATTACCAAATCCCCGGGAACCGTTCTGTTGAATTTGCGGAAAAGTATTGCGTTTCCGGACCTCGAATAGTACCACTCAATTGGTATCTGCAGATTGCGAAGCTTGGTTTTGCGAGATCAATAGGGCATGGCTTCCGTGATGTATTCATTACTACACAGCGGATTTTATGCACTTATGACAAAAATGAGTACGTGTATTTTAAAACAGTAATAACATTAACAGAATTTAGAAATACTGTTATATTATTTTCAACCCAGTACATATGTATACTAAAAAAGGAAATAATTATCTATTTCACTCCAGCTTGTTGCAATTCGGTTAGAATATTTCTAGTAAAATTCTAGTAATTAGCACAAAGCACAATAAAATGAATTTTTTAGTGCGGTTGAACGGTTGAACTATCATGAACACAGTAAACTCTCTAGTATATATAATACAATGACTCCCACAAATATTCGGACACTCTTAAAAAGGCGATAACTTTTTAAATATTGTATTATACGATTTGAACTCTTTTGGGAAGCTAGAGCAATTGGTTTACTACAGGATGTGAAAAAAAATTTGTCCAAAAATTGCAATTAATCGGAATTGTAGAAAAAATACTAAAAGTTGCATAATACAAATTTTTATGTGGGTCAATATTGAATATGTTAAAAATACGTTTTGTAGATCTGTGTCAATTATACATGTTCCGAAAATTTGCGAAAAACTGAAATTTTCACCATCTTTAAATGTTTGTAGCTTATTGCAACGTTGACCGATTTTAACGAAATTGTCAGAATATGTATAATTGACACAGATCTCCAAATGTATTTTTTAAATTTTCAATACCATATAGGACCCCGTAAAAAGGTTGTAAACAACTTCTACTATGTTCCCTGTAATTCTGACCAATTGCAATTGTTTCCTAAATTTTTTTCACGTCTTGTAGTATCTGCTAATCTCTGTATAATAGCTCTGACTTCTCAAAAAATATTCAAGTCGTATGATCTGATATTAAACAATTTATCGTCGAATTAAAAGAGTGTCCGAATATTACTGTGCTTCACTGTAGATGTATGTAGCACAAAAGAGTTAATTTCAGCTTCATACCGGTTCAGTGAAAAAACTAAAATACCGAAATTAATCAAACAATTATTCTAGTCCGTTTTCAACGAACTTGAACGGCCGAAGCCCATTAATCGTAGCAAATTAAAATAGGTGGCCGACGTGAATTTGAAAGTACAGAGTCTATGCATTAGGTATGATGTTGAGGAAGTTTCTGTACAAGCAACGCCTCCTCGGTGAAACGCGTTCCGCACCCTCTCGTTGTCTAATCTCTCATGAAAAGTACAACGGGCGGCGCACCCTCGCAAGCTTTTCGCAATCATAGTGGCATGGAGTGGTCTTGTAACGCAGGCTGGCGAATCCGCGACACCGAACAAGCTTGCGGTCACAATAGGAACTTTGCCTATCCGTGGACACAGTATCGGAACGCGTACGTGAGAATACCGGAGTCGTACGAGCCTTTCTGGAAAATTGAGGGCCGCGCCCAGTCGTTGAAACTGTTCTTCGGCAAATCTCTGCCATTTCAGCCACGGAATACCAAGTATTTTCATTTCGATATGCTACGTGCTGGAACTAACAGTTCGGTCTCCCGATATCGAGCTCCCCTGTTTGCAATTAACACGAATTTGCGCAAAGATTTAATGTTAACGAACTTGCCTGGCCTGGTTTCGAAATCGCCGCGAAAGAACTTTTTGCGTTTATAATGAGTCTATACAGGGTTGCATCGATTCTGGTCATATTGGAATTTGAGCTAGACATTCCATGTTTTAGTATTCGAAGATTCACGTTAAATAATTGTACGGCGTAGATTTACAATGTATTGATTATCAGAAAATGAGTATTTCGAATATCATTCGTGGTAATATACTATAAAATGTTCTAGTAGTCGAAGTACTATGTACAATCAGTTCTATATTGATGAAATTTGCAATTCGACGTTTTGTCTTTTGTAAATTAGTTTTAAATGCTCGCCGTGTACAAACACACGAAAATTACAAACTCATTTTTCTCGATGACGACATCTCTTACTAAAACTAGATTGATTCACTGATCACAACTGATTGCAAATTGTTCAATTAATTTTATGAATAACGCACGAGAATGGTCATCGAACAGTATAACTGTAATAGTCATTAATTTATCACGATTTTTATCGGATCGGTGAATATCAATGTTTTTGCTCGGAACATCAAGAAACGGCCTGTCATTAGTTTTTTCCACGAAAAATCATTAAACCCGGTCTTCGCCGTTAACGAACGTTAAGCTTTCCTCGCGTCTGTGACCATAATTATCGGGAAACTGTCGTGAAGGTGCTATTAGTTACCTTTTATCAAGCAATTTCCACGTAAGCTAAATCTCCTCGATAAATCAGATGCTACTTCGTGATCTTTAAAACGATCTTGCCAGGTCGATCGACGAGCGAGCACTGATCACGTTTTTACTAGTTCTACTATAGTACATACGTGGATGAATACGTTCATTTAGGCAGCGACAGCTATCACAGTGAATGCGACTTCGTCCGACGTTCGACTTCGGCAAACACGCACGAGGGTTTGGAGCACCTCGGGAGGCATATGTTGGTGTCGGCATGGCCGATTTCGTCGGGCAGAGTGCTCACAGTGGCCCGATATCGGACGAATTGAATTATCATAGCACCAGAGAATTAAAAAATTTTTTTAAATGATATAGCTCCAAGGCTCCAAGTGTCCTCTTCACGGGCGGTTTTAAAAATACGGATAGTTTAAAAAGTTGGGAACATGAAAATTATTTGGAGTGGACGTTGCGCCGAAATACCTATGTACATATAGAAGTATGTATCGTGCGTCGGCCGACACTAGGAGGGTCTCACACACAGGCCTACCCACACATTTGAAATGTCGGACCGATGCGTCGGACGTCGCGTCGGCTAAATCGTCCGACATCGGATCCATTGCGATCGCAGCCTATTCTTCTCTGTTGGATTTCGGACTGAAAGTAACGATCGAGAGCACCGTTGATACTGCCCGAGATAGAAATGACAGTTATCACAAAGGACACCTGAATGGAGAAGAGCCCTTGTAACGTCGCTTCCGAGGATTCAGTTCCGTAAGACAACAGATCAACTTATACAGGGTGTCCCAAAATTCCTTCGACAGCCGGAAATGGGAGGTTCCTGAGATCATTTGAAGCAACATTTTCCTTTGCAAAAATGTTAACCGCGGCTTTGTTTAGGAGTTATTAACGAAAAACACGGACCAATCAGAGCGCGACCTAGACGCGAGTTACCACAGTCGGCCCGGCGCGCCAACTGTCTATTGGCCGACTGTGCCAACTCGCGTCTAGGTCGCGCTCTGATTGGTCCGTGTTTTTCGTTAATAACTCCTAAACAAAGCCGCGGTTAACATTTTTGCAAAGGAAAATGTTGCTTCAAATGATCTCAGGAACCTCCCATTTCCGGCTGTCGAAGGAATTTTGGGACATCCTGTAGAATTCGAATACTTCTAGACAACGAAATAAACGCGAAATTGGATGCCGTATTGGCGTTGTATTGTATAATTTACATAGTCGGAAAAATATAGAGCCGTTTTAAATACTAACAAAACGGTCAGAAGGAATTTAATTATTTCTATCGATGCAAATGGTTTTTAATTAGTGCCGGCCGAACAGTTGACCGGTGAATTTTTTATGTCGGATAGGAGAATATTTGAAGAATCGCAATTAATCGCGATAGGTCACGTTTCATTTAGTTGGCTCGCACAGCGCGGCAGTGTCGTGTCACGCCCTCGCCCTCCCCCGGGTAAAAAGGGTTGATGCCTAGACCTCCAATGAAACGATCGCGCACGATATTGCAATTGTTGCCGTTATTTAATTTACAAATGCGCCATCCTCTCGTGAACTCTACCTGCACGTAATACTTTATTGTGTGCCACCGACAGCCTATTTGCTCAGGACGGGGGTGAATTCAATATTTTTCACCGAGCCCAAGCTACGGCGTATTGAATTGTTATTTCGATCGCTCTGATTGACAATATTTACCCAATCTACGAGCGCAAGGATTCGTAATTAAGCTCACTCGCGCTAATTAATGTTGAACCGGCGGGGCAGTGCTCGATAATTAATCGGTCGGTGCGATGTAACTTGTTACTCTCGCGATCTTCGCTACAAAATGATTTGTCACCTGCCAATTGGAACGCCGATCCAGAATTAAATTTAAAAAATAAATGCTTTCCCCGACGGATTGTTTTCACCATCGGTGTTCGCTGCCGTTCGGCAATAATTTAATTGCAAATTCGATTTTTATTGATCAACCGTGTATGAAATGTTACGAATGATTAACTTTTTAACTTCTGGCGTGTACTCGTAATACTTGTATCCCGACTCTGAAAAAGAAAATATAGTCAACATCTGGTAAAAGGCTTTTATCGCCGATTTCAACGATCGTAACATATGGTATCGTTATTATGAAAAGAAATGGAGATTAAATGATTAACTACGAGTTGATCAAAGGAGGAGGCGCGTAATACAATGAATGTCTACGTAGCTTCTGTATGTTGCAATCAATACATACAATTTTTAATCTGCATTGTAATTGGACAGAAAACAATTAAGTACGCATGTAGACAAAATAAAATTATCGATATTCAATATGTCCATCGCAAATATTGATTGTACGCCGACACAGTCGGGTTCCCGAAAATTTACGTTTCGTTATCCACCGACGACAACCATAATTAAAAGGCTTGTCTGTATACTTCGAATATCAGTCAGTTATTTAATTTTCACGGTTATTGTCGCCACGATTCGTACTTGGCAAGGGCGCAAAGACATTTAATACATCCGATGCCATTTATATTTACCCGACTCCGAACTGTTAATTGATATTATATGTGGTATGCTTTTCATTCGGATTATTAAATCGTAGCGTCCCCGCGTATAATCAACGTTCGTGTTGAAGAGCATAAACAAATACTTTCGCACGAGGCGCGAATCGAATTACTAGGGAACGATTAAATATTGACCGTGATCTGTCGGTTCGCTCAATATTGCGGGACCTTTAAAGAAATTAATAATGAAATGTTTTCTGTCCGCCGCACAGTGCGCTGTCCAATAAACAAAAATTTAAAAAATCAACGTTTACGTTACTCCCAGCATACACAATTAACATTAAACCTACCAGTGCCGGTCAAATGGCTGGTTTTATGTTTTTCATCTTACAATTATTGAAATTATGAAGTTGCTGAGATGGAAATTGATTCAATAAATTTCTTTATCCAAGCACATATTGTAATAAAAATTGCACAAAATCTAAATAATTAGAACCTTGTCATTTTTGTAAGCCAAAACAGTTTAATCGCTTTTAGTGCTCGGTAAGTTTAGTGCTAAGTAATAAGAAATAATAAAATTTTTCGTTTTAGTCAGTTAGATCCGACGTTTGGTCCAGTGTGCACCGTACCGTCGCGCTCTGCCCCTCGCGACACTTAACGTTTCACAATTGATTTATAAAATCTCATTACGGACCGGTTGTGAAAACCCGGTTATCAATCCGAGTCCGTTCGATCCGGTGAACGGTTCCAGACCAACCCTTAACCCAGATCTGGACACGTTCCCGTTTTCCAGCGCGATAACGATGTATCGCGATGTTTATTTTAATCTCTCAATTTCCTCAGAACCTTTCGCCTCATTCCCTTCAGGACACGAAATCGCGATAACGGACCGCCGCTCCGCGCTGTTACCCTTTGTCGAGACATTCGAGAGAAGGCGGGAAAACCGTGCGCAAAAAGGACCGGCGGAACCGATAGCTCTAGACAGGTAGAAAGAGCGTACGCCGCTAATTGGTTTCGAGTCTCCTAATAACGCGAACCGCATTCTCGGCACAGAGCCACTTTCCGTTCCCGTGGGAAATACTTGCGCACATTATAACTCGACCGGTTCGAGATCTCATTTAGCCACTCTTAATTTGCCACTTTCAATTTCATTTTCCATCAGAATGTTAATTCAACGCTACCCACGCGATTGTTTCGCGTAGTTGCGCGCCTGTTACGCGATTTTCCGACGCGCAACAACGGAACATTTTCTTCGTTTGAAACGTTGATACGGACTTTGGAACGGTCCTGAAAATAATTGTAAAATGAAACTGTGACAGAACAGTATTTCAAATCGTATTGAATTAAATACAATGAAATAATGAGATATTAACACTAAACCTACCGACCATCAAAAGTGATTGATGTGTACAATAAATTCCCATGAAAACACTTTACAATTTCAATAATTGTCAAATATAAAATCTAAAATGGGTCATTTGACCCCTTGTGGTAGATTTAGTGTTAATTATTGTTATCATGATTGTGTTAAAAATCTCCATGTATTCAGTAATTTGCAGCAGATATAATTAGTGATTCCATTACCGATAAGTCGATACAAGTGTCCATTCTAAAAACTGTTTCGAAGCCCATATGAAATCGGAATATAGTTATCAGAAAGTACGTCAAATAGTAATAAAAAAGTAATTCGACATTTCGATTCTTCATCAGAGCTGTTTTGAGTGGAAGTTCTTTAAAACTGTTTCATGAACCGAAATCGATATTATAACGGTTTTAAAGTTCGATTTCGTCTTCTCAAATTCTAAAACTTTCCCTAAATTTGTTTACCACGTTTCGATTTTCGACAACTGTACTTTGAATCAGCCGTTCGCAGCCAAAATACGAGGTAGAGTCAGCATTCGTTGATGTCGGTCTCCACAGCTGAATATCAGTTATAAATTCGTTAGGTGACACTACCAAACTATCGAACGAGAGGTTTCTTCCGTCATAGACAACAGGGACATCTTAGAGTGTTGCTTCTTCTTGAAAACATGTAATAATAATGACAACAGATTTTATGGGACTCTGCCAAATAATGAACATAATACGATTTCGTATTATGATTTCGAGGAATTTTTTCTAAAAAATTTGATGGACTTAATTTTAGAACAATACCTTATTTAAAAGTACATGTATTGTAAAATTTATAGTAATTGTTTCGTTGTAAAATCTTTAATGCAGGAATAACATTTCTCCCTGAAGCTGTTTTATGCATGGTGAGCACAATTTCTCGGGAGCTGAATCATCTGAAATAAAAACTTCATAAAGATTCTGTAAATATATGATTTTATCTAAACAACTCCCTTTTTAATTTCAGGAAAATAGATATTTTAAAAAATCATATTTTTGTGACGAATGACTGCCATTTTGTAAAAAATCAATTTTTTTATAAGATTGTACATTGCATAATCGTGTGAATTGCATAAAATCATGAAACTATCTTCGCCGTACTCATTCAGAAAACAAATGAGCATGAGACGCTTCAACCGACACAATGTAGGCATCTATCATTCGTAGAACATAGTATCATTTTATAAATTATTAGTTATATATTTTTTCAGTGAGTTGAAATCTCCCACTTTCTCCTTGCAATCTTTTGTTCCTCCATGCTTGAGGCAGTCGTATGGCTGATACCATAAAAAGCTTCAAAATCCAGCTATACATTTCTCTAAACAATAGAAAATACAAGGACTAACAAGCCGTTATTCATTCACCCTCCACTTGCCAAGGAATCGAGCGCAACACAGTTCAAACTGAACTCAATTCAATTTTGAGAAATATTTTCGCCCGGCAATCGAACCGAATACCGATAAAAAATTGCGTGCCAAATATATTCGTGCGAACCATCTCCGACTGCAAACTTTATTAAAATCGTCGATGCGCGCGGCGTTCGATATGTATTCTCGTTAGAAAAAAGCATTCGTCAAACATTAAGTCAATATTCAATTTGAAGGCCAGGTCGCTACGAATATTCGCCGGTAATTAATTTCATGCGTGAATCGATCATAGCCGGAGCGTTAGTGTTCAAATTTACAATGGAATGGCGCGTTTAACGCAGGAATCTTAACCAGAATTGGGCAATAATTTTATGTAAATAAAAACTTTTGCGAACCGTAACCCGGGTTACCAAGCACGGTTACTGTAACCCGCAGTAGCCCTCGAGTTCTAGAGGAACAGTTCCCAAGTAGAAACCCAGTTACAAGAAGTGGGCAACTACGTGACCCAATTAAATATTTACAGTTGAAATGTCATAAAGAACTTACTTAATAAGGCACGCGGACTTGTTTCCGTCTAGGTTAAATGAAAAGTACTCACGGGTTACAAGAACCGAACCCGGTTATGATTACGATTAGAATCCCTGGCGTATAGATTGCTCGCGCGTAAATAACAGTCGAGGAGCGGAAGCGGAACGAGAGGGACAGTGGATATTGTGGATAATAAAATTTTGCAGAGAGAGGGGCACCGAGCGGGGACGTATCTATTATACGAGGGGGCACGCGATGTGACGTGACCCAGCGGATGGACAAGAGTTTTCTTGCCTTGTATCGCTTCCCAGCGGCTTATCTTGGGAACGTATCGCGTCCCCGTGCACACCGTCGTCGTTCGGGATCATCGCGACCGAGGATCGAAGCACCGAGGAACGCGGAGGTGCTCGAAACAAGGGAAAACATCGTGTAAATAAATGCCGCATGTTCCTATCGTGTCGATGTAATCGCCGGTACGCCGCGCCGGCTCTTAACGTGAACAGCCTGATCGTTAATCGCGTCGAGCAATTCGCTGACCGCGTGCTTACACCAACCTTGTAACTGGAATGTAGAAAACTCTACAAGCTGTTCCTGAACAGCTAACATCTCGAACCTGCTAATAGAAAACGGTTCTCTTCATTTTGCAGCTATAGTGGCCGGAGTTATTAGGTTATCTAGTGTTGGGGACAAACTGATACTATGTATGACTTTCTGATACACGTAATACATATAAAGTTTGGGGCGTTATAAAATGGTCACTTGAATAACTCGCTTGCTTTTGAAGATAGGAGAAAATGCATCAGACCAAACTTATACTCCGCGTATAATATAATATAAAATATAAAAAAATTAACTCCTAGAAGTTAGCCCCCCACTTGTCGAATTAAATAATTTCAACACTTGTGCTGAGTTGTGCTAAGTTTGTGCTACATTGTGCTCGAATATTACAGCTGTAATATAAAAAATAAGACGAGTAAAGCAAGCGAGTTATTCAGGTAATCTGTTTATAACGCCCCATCTTGTATATAAATACATATATACAGGGTGTCCCAAAACTCCTTCAAGTCCGGGAAATGGGAGGTTCCTTAGGTCATTTGAAGCGATATTTTCCTTTGCAAAAATGGCCGCATCGGCTTTGTTTAGGAGTTATTAGCGAAACACACAGACCAATCTCACCAATCAGAGTGCGACCTAGACGCGAGCTGGCCCTGTCGGCCCGCGGCGCGCCAACTATCTATAGGCCGACTGTGCCAAGTCGCGCCTTCATTGGTCCGTGTTTTTCGTTAATAACTCCTAAACAAAGCCGCGGCGGTAATTTTTGCAAAGGAAAATGTCGCTTCAAATGACCTAAGGAACCTTCCATTTCCCGGACTTGAAGGAGTTTTGGGACACCCTGTATATTTAAGTTATTATTAATTATTTATTTATACAACCATCTGGTTAACAAAACCCAAAGCACATCATAATACACATGTATGGGCACATGGAGCGGGCACTAGCAAACCCTTTAATCTAGTACTGCAGAGTACCCTACATAATTTAACTACTACATACATCGTCGGACGATCTTTTCTTCTTCATAAAAATTGATTTTGAAACGGACTTGAAATTAATGGAAAACATAGAAAGCAATTTGGTTTTTGTAAATTTTTTGATCTGGAACTCTATTTAAGATATTAAATTACCACGCACGGTGTAAAACGAAAACAATATTATGTTTCAAAATTACCGTGTAAGATAATGAGGTCATGGCGATATGATGAGATTCGTGTTTTAACAGCGTTGCTATTAATCCTGTGGTGGTTGCGTTTCTAAAAATTTAATAAGAGGTACAATAAATTTATACCTGTGATGTAGTAACAATTATCTTTAAACGATTGCAGAAGCATAGGTAAAACAAAAGTTGTATGAAAATAAATATAATAATTTACTTGCTTCGCTGAAATCACTGCGTAATTACTTTCTGAATATTATTTTTTACCGCAACACCGCCTGAGGTAATGGTGTAGTTAGTAATTTTTTAATAACATATTTTTTTCATTCATATGCTTAACGATTCATAAATAGTTTCAAAATAGATTTACGTGTTTATGACAGAAATAAGTAGGAGTAATATATTATCATTAAAATAATGTATTTAGCACCGACATACGTGTCTCAAAATTCGGCCCCACATCATAACATGCTTTTCATCAGAACACTTGCCTAAATTCGACTCATTTCGAAGCTAGGCAGTGCCGGGAAGCGGTCGCAACTGTCGCAACAAAGACTATATATACGCGTTCCGATATACATTATCACCGTTCCCGCGGCTCCACTTGTCGCTGAAACTTGCGTTGACAACAACAATTAATAACAGTCGACCGCGGACGAGTGAAAGCGAAACAAATTTTTCCCGCGGAGGTTTCCAGCTGTTCGTCGGCGAGGAGGAACGACTGTTCCGCGACAGTTGTTGAATGCGCGACTCGACTGGGCACCACCGGCCAGGTCACTCGTAAATAGATCGCGAACAGTTTACGAACTCGGAGCGGTGGTGGTTCGCGACCGTAAAATTTACTTATACACGTGCATAACATGATACCGCGACAGCCGGACCGCGTAACGCAGCACGTTGCCTCGGTCTCGAGGTTTCTGCGAGGCGAGCGCGCAAACGAGCGAGGTCGAGTTTTACGACACTGTTAAATTTTCAAGAGCAGCGATATGCCGTCTCTGCACGGAATCGGAATGTGTTTCGGTCGGATCGGTGGCAGGAATGTAACGGCCGAGATTGAGGCTAGCTGCGTCTGTCGGTTAGGGGGTGGCTGATACACGCGAAAGAGTGAGAGAAAGGGGGGATGGAGGAGAGATGGAGCGTCAGCCGGGCCGCCAATTGCAATACGGCTGGGCTCGTTCAATAAAAGTGCGGGAAAAAAGCGTTTTGACAGACGTGTTTGCCAAGTTCTCGCGCCGCATATGACTGTAATCCTGACGAATACGAGGTGCACAAAGCCGCGTGTTCGACGACTCACTGCGACGAATCTCTTTTTAATCAAACGGTCGTTGTACCCTGAACAATGCCGCTACAAAGCTCTCACGCAGACAAGCCGCTCGGTTGAGCGATTTTCGTATCGCTTAAGAAAAAACCATATATCGTTCGACCGCACGCGCGGTTATGTATCGCGAGCCAGAAAACAGCCGATAACACCGCGCCTGCGGTAGTCCCTGTCGCCCTGTAGCACCTGTCCTCCACCTCTCACCATCGGCGTGTGTCCCGTTCACGTCTGACTCGAGCGTTTTTTCCGCTTGTTTAACCCTTTCCGACCCTGATGGGACCTATACGTCCATCCGATGTTTCTGATCCTCTGTGGGACAATATCTGTCACGCATACATATATGCGTTATCTTTTACTCTGTTTATTTGTTCGACTAGCTCCTACTATGTGTCATTAATAACTATGACCATAAACAACAGGTAAGGTTGCAAGAATCTTTATTCAAACCGTGCGACTTTTACAATTGCCGTTTTATAAATCAATGCACGAACGTATGGACATACCCAATATGTTATATTTTACAATATTCTAGTATATTCCTGTATCCTAAACTATATTTTAGTATGTTTCTGTATTCTAAAGTATATTCTAGTTTATTCCTACATTCTAAAGTATATTCTAGTGTATTCCTATATTCTAAACTACATGTATAATCTACATGTATTAAATTAAATAATTGAAACTATCATATATTCTAGTATATTGTACCGTAAGTCCAATATATGTATTACGATATATTTTAACGTACTATGTATATTAAATTCTACTTCTAGTATATTACGCTGAATTCTAGTATGCTATTTAATATTAACCGACCTTATTGGAGTCACGACCCACCAGATCTAATAAATGTATCAATGTATCACTTTATAGAAAAAATGTCGAAAATTGAGATTTCTAGATACCTGAGACAGAAAAATTCATAAATTACGATCCGAGTGGATGAAAGCGATATCGTCATCGAAGTAATCGGAAACCGTCTACAAAGTTAATAATGATTCTGTATTCCATCTGGTGGTCTTCGTTCGCCCGGGAATTTGCATAAACGACAAAAGAAAAATGTCTCGCGTAGTCAAGACGAAAACCACGTTCGGGTTTTGCGTCTCGTGGAGGGTTCTCCGAAGAAAGAAGTCCCGCTGGCTAAATTGCATCTTGAGGCCGCGGGATTCACCGCGATTGCCTTGCAATTTTCGGAGTTTCCGTAGAGAGCGCTACTTAATGATGTAGAAACCGGCCGCCCGCAAACTCGAGTGTTTCTATTCATCGGTCATGTTGCAGAGCGCGGATTGTCGGTGCATTGATGGGGGGCGCTGTTCAGCCCCGAATCGCGTAAATGTAAATTCGCGGTCGAACTGAACACCGTCGGTTGCTCGTAAAACGCAACGGTCGATCATCCGCGACAGCTCTTTTCATGGGGAAAAGATACCATGGCGCCGATTGACAGGAACGATTAAACCGATTCGTAAGCGTGAACATATTTACGATGCGCCAGCGATCGCAATTCTCTCTCTCTCTCTCTCTCACTCACTCTCTCTCTCTCACACACACGCACGCGCGCGTGCTCTGTAATTCGATTATCACGAACGACTTATTTCGACGGACCAATCGGACCGAGAAAAAATTGGTACCCGATGGAATAGTTAATTTATGCATGCATGCGGCCGCGGACCGACGACCACCGCTCGGGCCATTATATCGGCCGTTTAATCATTTACCGACGCATGGTCTCCTGTTTTTGATTTTTCGCGGACACAACGCGAGTTTAACGGACGAAGAAGCGTCGCCAGAAAAAGCACGAAACGCTGGAACATTTTTTTTGCGGCACATGTCGCGGGGAAATATTAGGTGAACCGTGGTTTTTGAAATTTTCATGGAGCGCGAACGCCGCGTCGGACCAACGCAAACACGGACCAACGATGTAGCCAGGAACATTTCTCGGTGTATCGTGCCCGACTCTCCATAGGAGCGACGCTTTTTCCCTCGAGCACTTTTGTCGTTACCATAGATTTTTTATGATTACTCGCGACTCGCCAATTGAATCGTGACCGAATTTTTTTTGGATAATCTAGCACGCAACGTTTTAAAGCGCGGACCGCGCGGTCTTGAAATTCCGCCGAAATTGCTCGGGAGTTCCGTTGTAACGACTTTGAATAGGATACATTAGCTATTTTATATTAAAACAATCCATTTTTATATAAAAGTCTAGCCACACTGAACTGTTATCGTTTTTGTATGGATTGGTGTGTGCAAATCATGAATACACATTTAAAATCACTGTATTTGCCAGTTACTTTTAAGGCTCGGTAGGTTTACTATTACAAAGAGGCGCGTTCTGTGTAATGACTGATTACTTTTCGTTGAATGGTCGAACGCGAACTGGAAAGACAATTACGAGTATGGGAGTCACCGGGGCGTCGGATCTCACGATTTTGATTGCTATTCGTACGGTTACCGATCGTTCTCCAGGATTCCCGGTTACAATGAACCCGCTAATCGTTGCCTCGTCTGGGCAATTAACGATCTAATTTCGGATAAACGGCCGACGCGACGGCTGCTTCTTAATCGCATCGCGTGCGGACATCGCTTCGCGGAAGTCCTTTAGATGTTTGCGCTTTCTTCAACGAACTAAATCGGCGCACCTAGAAAATTATCAACGATGATCAATCAGCTTTCTAGGATTTTTCCAAAGTGTCTCTCCGGTACGAGTATCGAGCGGAAAAGACTCCTTTAATTCTAATTTTTAGAGGACTCGGCTCGTTTTTCTGTTTTCTTCGGGAGTTTCGTTACGCGATTGATCGGAACCCATTCAGTATGAGATAATAAAAGGGAGAAAAACCCGAGAGAAAGCGAGAAAAAGGAATAACAGGCAAGAATAATCGGGGTCCCCTTTTGCTGGCGCATGACGAATGTCGCATAATCCTGTTAGATCAGCCTGTCTCCCTTGCCCTCGTCGCTTAACGCCGTCATTAATATTCACACGATTTCGAATGCATTTGATATGACCGGTGGCGAACGATATAGGCCAATAATTTAATATCCCGTAACAATAACTCGACAGGGTCGAGTCAGCGAGTCGACGGGTTTTGGGGTTGAAGAAGGGCGAGCACAAGGGGAGCTGTATCTACTATCTACGCGCCGCGATTGAACCCGCAGGCATTAAGAGATTATTCGCGTCCACTGGTACAATAACTCCGGACAAACGGCTCCAAAGGCTCCGTATAAATTTCCTCTTTGATCTCCGCGGTCGACTTCCTTTAGCATTTGCATTTCCCACTTTATTTTTTGTTATCTCTTTAACTGTAACAAGTTAAGTACTACATTTTGTATGGACATAGAAGATGAAATTGTTTTCATCACTACAAGACCCCCTACAATAGCGTTGCTCTTCCTCGGAGAGTTTTTTTGTGCAACCATGAATAACGAAAATATCTTTGTGTTACTGAGGTTATTAACCCCTACATCCCACTGGGATAGATTGGTTTGAAAATTCAGAATTTCAAGTTGCCGATGGTTTCAGTTGCCGGAGCGATTCGCGCCGACATTGAGGAATCAGTACAACATGCTGCGTTCGCAGTCGCAGCAACGATATTGATAAAATCGACGCCATTATTCTCTCTTTATGCCGCGTGTAAAACCACGTACCGCTGGCCTGCGTACATTTCCCTTTTCATTCGCGCGAGACACCGTCAAAGTGTTTTCTGGGGACAAATTACATTCCGGCGGCGACAAAAGAACGCTGTAACAAAACAATGAAACGCCCGGCTGACAAATCGGATTCGCGTGTATCGTCGCAAAACCGGGACGCGAATCGTCGATGCGACGATAAAAACATGAGGATACGACGCCGGCCAAGCAGGTGTACGCTATACGAACCGCGACACGCTATAGTCATGGCAAATACGCGAGCGTCCATCTTGGGGACGCGTTGAAGCGCGAAACGTCGGGGTGCATAACTTATTTCGTTAATACATCGTCCCCGGTACAGATAGCACCCGGTTTTGCCACGTCAAAAGTGGTCCGGCGCCATATTTATTCAGAAAGTCCGTGTGCCACCGACCGGCCACGGAAAATGATCGGGAAGTCGGCAATTGATTTTCCATACCGTGTACACTGCCGATGATCTTCCGCGCTATTTCCGATACGACCCGCACCGCCGATAGAATCGATTTGTTACAGATACTGGCCGATGCTTGCGAAATTGACTTACGACGCGACACGATGCCTCCAAGGCGTCCGTCTTTTCCATTCCGATGATTGGACCCAACATTCTAACATATCCCCTGCTAACATGCACGGCTAAAGGCATTTCCGACGTCTTGGCGCGAGCCACAAACTGATCATACCAGCTGGTCCGTTTGATACTTGGCACGCGATTGTTTGCCGAAGTGATCGATCTAAAATTGTTTGAAACAAAACTTAATCGCTGATGTCCTCTTCATGTTTTTGCATATTCTTCGACAACAGTCTACGCTAGTGCATATAGGACATTATCAACGATGATCAATAAACTGTCAATTTTACGTATTACCATAAACTTATTACCATCATCACTAGAGGACATATCAAACTGTGAAAAGATTACAAAAATTTAACAGTCGATTAAACCAAAAACGAATTTAAGAATACTGTTACATTCTCTAAATACGTTTCAATATAATTTGTAATTGTGTAAATTGTAAATTTGTAATTTTGAAAATGTTTATCTTGTATAAAAAGATAGCCCAATAATCAACTAGCTGTTTTGTATTCTTCGAACGAATTGATTTACCCTGGTTTCCGCATTTATGTATTATTTCCTTTATTAAATTAAGCAACGCGAAAAGAAATAATTACTGAAGAATCGCGTAACCAAATGTTATAGTACACTTTCGTACTTCCAGTTTAACGCAATAACATTCGTACAATTTCATTTCATTTTGTAACTATATATGTTTGATATAAACCGCGCATATAGCCTTTGACGACCAGAATTTCATATTTTGCGTAACGAATGTCACATTAATTTCACGGACGCTGTTACACCAAGTCTTAAGTATGTATGGAATTTTTCAATGTGGAAAACACAATGGAATGAATAATTTTACGGAATAATTAATTAGTTTTATGGTTTGTTACCGCGATAACGAAATTTCAAAGTGTAAAAGGCGACTCGAAGTAATTTTTAATTTTTGTGAATTAGTTTGCGAAATTTAATATTCATACATATATGAACTATTGGTCTAGCCAGAATGCATAGTATAATACTTTGCGGGGGGCCATTTTCATTATAAAATACCTACTACTGTTGCGAATATTGCATTCTCAAAATATCCTTTTGTAGCTATAGAATCGTTTCTTTCGACAAATAAACCATATAATACGTGATTCTACTCTAACAGTATCCTATAAAATATACCATCGCAAGTTCCTAGCGTTTACTTCGAAATAAAATTTTTTACGATACCATTGCGTTCATGATACACGTTACATCATACATTGTAAAGCGGTAGGTGTACAGATCGTTTCGTTTACCGTCCTCTTAAAAATCAATTATTTGTAAAATATTGAAAAGAACATTGCAAATCCATCACATAACAGAACCCGCGAGTCTATCAAAGCAAAGTTAGCGGTGGAGCACCAAACGTCATACATCCATTTCATATTTCGCGACATATCCTTTCCGGATCAAAGGTGATCACGATGCACCGTCAATCTTTAAAGCATGAAGTCGCAAAACCCACTGCAAGCTTCAGTATGCATTCGCACTGGCCGCCATGGTACCATCCATCGACCGTGACACGAGTGGATATCGAACATCGATCGAGGCTCATTTCCTCGTCGCGGGGCGCAATTTCGCGACGCTAATCGATATCTTATTTCCGATAGCCGGTGCTGGTATTACATCGCATCGAATTCCCACACTGCCGAACACCTCAATTCCACGGGGAAACGAAGAAATCGGCTTCTGCAGTTTCGTGATGGTTCCTCGTAACTGGTCATGACGTTGTCTTCGGCGCGTTTGCAATAAGTCACTGACGTAATTGTTTGCACACCCTTTAAATTAGAATAATGTAATGGACATTTTTAAGGCATTGTATTGTGCATTTCATACGCATTGTATGTTGTATTGCATGATTAATTACCTTCTCTTAGATGATTGTAAAAGTTCATTATTCTATATACAGGGTGGAGCGTTACAAATAGATCACCTGAATATCTTGTTTGCTTCTGAGGCTAGAAGAAAATGCACCCAGACCAAACTGACTTGGTATCGAGGCGCTCATGACCTGATGTTACTAATTCTTTTATAAGTGGAGACGTCAAGGAGATATAAAGGTCAACTCTATTGTTTTAAATGGAACGATATGGTTTTTCATTTGCATTCTGGTGCAGTGTTTCAAGACGAATACAACGTTTTATTATGGAAGTCATTCAAGGTCATTCAAGGTCATTCAAGGTCCACTGCAATAGAAAATAAATTGTATCATTGTATTCGTCTTGAAACACTGTACCAGAAGGTACATAAAAAAACCATACTGTTCCATTTTAAAGAACAGAGTTGGCTTTCATGTCACCTTCACGTCTCCACCTATAAAAACATTAGTGAAATCAAATTATGAGCGCCTCGATACCAAGTACGTTTGGTCAGATGCATTTTCTTCTAACTTCAAAAGCAAGCTATTTATAACGTCCCGCCCTGTATTTGTGGATTACAATATACAGGGTGTCTCATAAATATAACTCGTTGTAAAAAATATTCAAAATAAAACTTACTCTGAATCGAGGGAGTCATCTTATGCTGGTCACAAATCTTTTCTAGGTGGAGGCGTTTCAATCTAGATTAGCTAAATTTTGATCGACATTAAAAAACCTTGAATGACCTTGGAAGGTGAAGGTGTTACAGGTCAGTAGTCTCGGAAGGGTTAACTCAAACATTGTAAAAATGCATGTGAATTGATTTCGCCAAGCCAATCGTGGTTTGGAGATTCGCAAAGTGGGGGTGAGGTTCCGTTTTCACGAGGTCTAGGATGGTTCAGACTCCGACAGTTCTCTCTCGTAAAATCTGTAGAAATCGTAGGGTTTGGAGGCTGCCTGTGTACGGCGATTCGGCGTTTATGGGCCGGCGGAGCCCCAGGGAAGCGGTGCATATCCGTGAACCGATGCGAAATTGAAGAGGGAACCACCGTGTATATCTGCTGTGTGCCGTTGCGCGCGTAACTACGTGCCGGAGTGTTTACATTCGTATTACAGAACATTCTGTTAATTGCTGGCCGCAACCTCGCTCCTCGAAATAAACAACCGGTCTCGGCAGCGGCCGACAAATCCGCTTTAACCGGAAGATACGACTCGAACAATACTCTCTCCGCGATTCCTGCCCATTCACGATTTTCACTCTGTTCCGTCGAGGCGCAGGGGTTAGTGTGCGATTTTCGCAAGACCGATCTTCACCCGTGCCAGTTCCTCTCCGATTACATATTGGTTCCGCAACAGTGCAGAGGAACTGTGCCGGAATCTTCGCGATCGTTGTTAAATCATCGATAGAACAGGGAATCGGAATCCGAACCTTTTACGGTTGTGAAAGACTGTTCATTCGGAAGCGCCGCGTTTTCGAAATCCCCCGGTCTCGATTGGAAACGCGAGATCTGTACTGCGGATATTTTGAAACATTTGATGTTGAAATAGCATGGGGTATTGGTTTGGACATAACGGATTTATCGTGTTTATTAAATGTAAAGTAACCGACGGAATTCTATCATTCGATTGAAACTTTTGCAGCAGTCAGTCGTTCCCAGGTGTAAGTGAATTAGTCATACATAGACAGACATACAAAAGAAGAAGCACGTGTTTATTCAGATATTTAGTGATATCTACGAATAAAAATATATGTTCAGATTTTATTGAATCGTTCACTTGTGTAGAATATTTGAAAATTTGACGTTCTCTTGAGAATATTAAAAATGCCTTGCGAAACGCAAGAATATGCATCAGCTAAGAAGAAAAAAAACAGTTACCGCGCGCATATGAGAAATTTCCGCGTTTTACACCTACCATACATATGATATCTCTTCGTGTTAGCAACATTTCGTAGCATCTGGGAAGGCTTCAAAGTAGTAGCAGTTGTAAGTGCTAGTGAGATCTACTTTCTGGTCCATGATGGCGTGGTATTACAAAAAGGTGAATGAAAAACAATTTAGCAAATGAACAGGCGAATACAACATACTGACATACTTGAGATTAACAATGTTTACATTGACGAGCACAGAAACACTTTAACACGGTAATTAACAGATGGCAGACACAGTAATTAGTTTCTAGTTAATAATTTTGATTAACTACTGGCAGGTAACGATCAAATTAATATACCTACTACAAGCAATTATCGCTTTATCGATTCTCCTATTATAAAATTCAAATAATTCGGAAGTAAGTGTCAATCACTGATATGTAAATACCATTACATGTGCATTAACTATGCGCTATTCAAATTTCGAATGTTCATAAAACTGTCGAAAAGCATGAGGAAAAATTAATAGGAGGAGAAATTGATAGGATACAAATTCTAAATACCGCATACATGTACCATATATATATAATAATATTTAATTCAAAAATATTTTGTCCAGCACTTGGAGAAATTCTCGTACTTCTAATAACAAGAAAAAAGGCAGAGACAGAGACAGCGGGACATTCCCTCGGAGCAACACGAAACAAGGATGGCGTGACGTCTTTAATCAGACCGATCTGGCTGATTCTTAATTAGTTGCAGTCCGGCGTTACCGCTGGTTCTGCCAATAAAAGTGTTGGAAGTTCCCTTTAAGTATAACGCAAAATTTACTTCGGAAGTTGCTCTCCGTGTCGCGGAGCAGCACAACCGGAGATGCGCCGCCGTTCCCGAACTTCGACGGTTCAAAGTTGAGGTAAACGAGCAGAGATAGCTATAAGACGTACGAGGGGCGGATGAGAATATACTTCGGATTAAACGATTTCAATTTCCCTGGCCCGTTCCCCGCCCTACGCCGCCCCTGCCCTCTTCCAAGCCACCGACTCAAATTCGTCTCCCGACTAGAGCTGGTAAGGTAAATTGATCATTAGTGACGGAGATATGGTACGGCAAGATTGCCGCGCGCCTGTACGTTTTATCGATATAAAGCGACGATCGACCAGACTGTTTCAATCTAAACTCGTTGAACAGCCGTGTGCGCGCACATAGGAGATTGAACAACCAGTTTCCCAGATACCCCGGGCCGATTGTGTGCCGCCTTTCCAACGAACACGAGCAATCTTCTTTGAAACGCAGTCACGTGAAGTTAGTTCGAATATTCATAATTGTAATGCAGCCGTCGTTCCTCGAAGTTCTCCCGGTCCCACGAACAAGCTGAATATTGATCCCGTATCGATAACGCGACGATCAATTGGCGCAAGAGTAAAAAGAAAAAAAGATAGCATGAGGTAGCAACTTTGCTTGCGACAGCGCCTCGAAGAGCGCTAAACGCTGGACCGCGCGAGTTTAACGAGAGTTTCGCGGCTTAACGGTGACTCGGTGCTTGAAATTATCGATCGTCGCAAGTTCAGCTTGCAAAAACTTACAAGGAAACAGAAAATTTACGTTGGAAAAAGTACCTGCGAGAGTCTAGGCCACCAATCACATGCTTGAAGCGTATCAGAACCTTCCCTCTTGAAACTTCTTACCCCTATCTCGCCCCAATTCCAGTTCCACCGGGTAGCCCAACGGTTTACCTCTCGTGAAAGTATGCTGGCCAGAGGGAAGGCTATAATATTAGTTTCGACCGACTGGAAGGTGGAATAGGAAGCAGACAGAGAGAGAGAGAGAGAGAGAGAGAGAGAGAGAGCTGACAGTAAGAGAAAAGAAATAGACCCAGGGTTAGAATTGTCGGCTAGAACGGGAGCTAGGAAAACGAGGTACGAGCCTGGTCGAGGAAAGATGGTCGTAAGTGCGAAAGAAGGAAGGGTTGAAGGGGTGGTTGGAAGGAAAAGAGGCGGCAAGAAAGGGTGGTTGAACGGAAAAGGGTGGGCGGACGGGGAGAGAGGCTAGAAGGAAGCAAAAGAGGAGGTTCCGTACGTGACGGCGTAGCTCGCAGTAAGGTGTCTCAGAAGTCGCAGATGTCTCTTGATTTATTGGTGCGACAGCTTCCGGAGACGAGAGGCATTCCGAAAATGGCGTCGGTACGACAAGCTCACCCCCACACCCTCTTCCGTGGCAAACTTCCGCGTTACCTGCACGAGGAGCCGAGGCTCGGTCCGAGAACTGTGCCGGTAATTTTCATTTCTGATCGTCCTTCCCCGGTCTAGAAGGGCGGAGTCACGCCACGAATTAAGTCCAGGATAATTGACGAAGGGAACGACTCGTTAGTTACGGCACGTCAGCTTCGCCTCTCGAATTGTATCCGCCAAACACGCTAATTAGAGTGATTCACGAGGTCTGCAACCCTCTCTCTCTCTCTCTCACTCTCTCTCGCGCGCGCACGGGCGCCGCGGCGAATAAATAGACGTCTTTAACGAAAGGCGGCCCCGGATTATCTCAAATCTGATGGTATCCGTCATGACAGCGCCGAGACAATAAAGATTTGCCCGGGGGGTTTGACCCTTTCTTTAGCCGTCGACGCCATCAAAGTGACGCAGCGCGGAATCCTTGATGATAGACGTCCTCGGAAATTCGAATTACGCGAACAATCGTTTTAATCGAGTAATAGTAATCACTCTCTGACATCCTCGTTTGACTAATAGAGCAAAAAATTCTGTGGCGTTTACCCGAGATTGGGAAACTTTCTAAATGAACGGTGTAATTGAAATTGACGTTGATGCCGTACCTTTACTTTCTGTAAGAAGGAAAAATGTAATTTCCAGTTGTAGAATCTTTGATTTTCCTATAATTTTCATATTCTCAACAAAGTACCGCAAAGGAATATTTAAAGTTCGATAGAAGTTTATACAAGTGATTCGGATTGAGTTATTTTGACACACAGAAAGGCAAAATACAATCTAGTTCTCGGAACATTGACTTTGAAGAGTCGTTCAGGGTTTCAAAAATTCCCTCATTCGCGGCGATCGCGCGCGTGGCATTCCTCGCCACGATCCTGGTGTCTTAATCTCGGCCAGAGGCGTCGGCGGCGTCGGCCAGTGCTACTGCTGTTCATTTCCCTGCAATTTCGATTTCACGACCGAGTCAATTGCGTCCTTCATTCCTCCCGGACCGGCCCTCTGTTCGTCATGCCATTATCTCCCCGGTCGGTTTCGTAGAACGGAAGCTCGTATAAATACGTGCACGCGCTCTTTGTGTTTGTTTATCTCTGTGTACCGATGCGTTCAATCGAGAGGGAAGACTCCGCGAAGGGAGGCCGAGTGAACGAGTGAACTCGTTTCACGGTCGCGCGAACATTATTGAGAGATCGGTTAAGAGACCAGCTTCCGAACCCACGATACTCCCTTGCCCACTCACGCCTGTTAGCTCGTTTCCTTTTTTTTTGTTTTTGGTTTAGCCGGCTTTTCTTTTTCACTTTTTGTCCTTTTCGGTACGCCGCGCCACTAAAACGTGAGCGGAATGTTCGCTTTTTCACTTACGAAGGGATTGATTCGCCCGACTTTCACGTACGCTCACCGTGAAAACATCGCGCTCTGCGTTTGTCAGCCGCGTGACACGCGTAATCCTTTTCCTCTCGCGACGAGCGAGATCTGTTCGCTCTGCCGCCCAGTGTTTACAAGCTTGTCAACCCCTCTTCACGGAAAACCGACAACGAGCGAGCATCAGCTAATCAGCTGCAAACTTTGAATAATTTCGCGACGTGAGGGTGTGGGCGCGATGCGGAAAGGTCTCGGAGGGAAAACATTTATACTGGGTGTTTGCAATCTGGTGATGCAGCTAAAAGGGGCATGATTCTACAAGAAGTGAATCAATATTATACAGGGTGTCCCGAAAGTGTTGTACTTCCTTGAAAGGGGTGATTGTGAAGATATTCGAAGTAACTTTTTCTTTTGCGAAAATGTTCTCCGCTGCTTTGCTATGGGGTTATTAACGAAATATATCAGTGCGCGGCTATAGTGAACGGATTCCGGCTGCAAAACTTGTCCAATATTGGGAAACTTTCTTAAAATTAGTTGGCCAGATATTTCTAGCATGCAGGGAAGTGTCCTCGATTTTTAATTTTCGTTGGTTTACTCAAATTACCCGAAAGTAGTTTGGCCTCATTGCAGCAGCCATTTCAATTCTAATCTAGCGACGCGCGACGTTTAATTTATTAAGCTCGCTGCGAGGTGTCCCCTTACTTCGGTTCAATTTGAATAATTGATTCCTAAGAATAACGCGATCTCGAGAGTTAGGCTCTTCCCAGCTCACGCCTGCGACCAAGTTCACCGTCGGGTTCCCACTGTGATTTCCGCAAACATTCGATAGCGCGGAAGATCCGCACACACACCGCGGAATTTTCGACTACTCGGATTTACAGCTGGTTGAGTTCACGACAGTAGTTGCCATTTCCGAGAATCCGATGTTCCTCTACTTTCCAGTTAAGATCCGAGCCGTTGAAGAGTGCTGGAAGGCAAAGACGGTGAACACAGCCAAAGCACGGTAATCGGTCGTATTATGAAAATTGACAGAAAATTAATAACTTCTAAATCAATCCGTTTTCGACCTAAGACCCCTAATATATTTTTTTTAAGCGGTGCATCAATTAATGAAAATAAAACTGGTAATTATACAGAAAAGGGTACCCCTAACCGATTTTGATGGAACTAGATATGTTGTAGAATTCATAATTCTGAGCAACTTTTTCTTGTGCGTGTTACCGCCGCTCGATCTTTGTTTTCGAGATATTTATTCAAATATGTAGTTTTCGTGCTCTTTCATTTGATTTGAGTTAGGTCTGGGTTAGGTTTGGGTTTATTTTCGTCCCATGTATCATGGTATAATGCCTATAGATGTCTCACGGTTCAGTGTGTAAACACGGAGAGACAAACAAAAATACAACTTACGATTACCTGTTACTGTTCTGCCCATTTAGCGAAAAGAGTAAATATTAAATATTATTATTTAAATATGTGCAATAATTACAACGAACTAATCGATTTCCTAAGTAATCGAAAAGTGATTCATGGCAATAACCTTTTTTTTAATGTGTGGGAAATGCTAAATGTGTCTGGGTTTCAAACGGAAAAGTCCGGGTGTCTATGCCGTTCATGCTGGGTTCGCGAGTTTATAGATGGCAACCCTAGTCAGGAAAACAAAAACGTCGCTTTCTCCATAACAAGATGTACGGACCTCGACTAGAAGGCTAGTCAGACCGCGGAGTTCGAGAAAACGCCGTCGCGCGTCGCAGGGAAACTGACAGACTCGGGTTTTTTGCACACAGCTCGAATCTGCCTTCGATTTCCCTGACAAAATAAGCTGTCGCTAACGTGTACATTACGCGGAGGCGAGGGTACGAGTGCGGCGAACGAGCTCGGACTGTAGCTTAGAAGGCCTAGGTCTTCGGGAAGATCGATTCGAAGAGTTCAGTTAGAGTCGTTACAGTCCGGGGGAATTACAGTTTATATCGGGAGCTATGAGCCAGGTCTGGGTTCAACCTTGAAGCAGCGAGTGGCCGTTCGTCGAAAGGAACGGAGCTTCCAGACGATAGATTGGCGTGGAATTGCGAGCGATCCGGGGCCGAGCGTAGGTGGCGGGATGGATGTTCGGGGGAAAAACGGGACGGAGAAAGCGCAGGAAGCCGAGGTAGCTTATCAAACGAGTTTTCAAATTACAGAAGTGATCCTCTTCGTAATAGACTCTCCTATTGCGACTTATAGGATCTCGCTTGGCTCGAGTTGAGGGAAGAAAATTATAAAAGAGAGAAGGGGTCTCGAAGAGGAGGCGGAAGAAATGAGAATGGAGTACGCCCCGGGATCGAGCAGAGCCGACCAACAGAAAGAAGGGAGACAACCTTCGCCCGGGTAAACGGGATGAAGGTAGATGAACGATTAGACGGGTCACAGTGAAGTGAAAGGTTCATCTTACTATCGTTAAACGATCGCCATCCGACCCTCCGCATTAGATGGTTAAATGGATAGCTTGTTATTGCGTAAGTCAAATCACGAAACACGAAAGTATCGCAATCTGCATGCAATCGGTATTTGCTATAATTATTAACTTCCCGATTTTATAGGGAAGTTACTGTAATTACCCCGAAAATCCAAAATCGATTTTTTAGCAGATCTTCACGTTTCATGGTCATTGCAGTCATTTTAGACTATTTTCAGCAAAATGTTCGTATGTGTGTGTGTGTGTGTGTGTGCGTATGGCCGTTTGTATGTTATCAAATTTTTCGTTAACGTTTTCTGAAAAAGTATCAACGCGATCAGAATGATGAATGATGCAATCGATGTGTCCCGCTGTAACTTAGAGCTGATTAGATTTTGGTCCACTTTGGACCAGTAGTTTTTTAGTTTTTTTAGTTTTTTTCGAAAGAAGTTCATTCAACAATGCAATTTATACGAGAGGATGGACATTTTCCACCGAATAAACAAACGTAATTATATATATTTCATTTTTAATTTTTTTTTTCAATTATGCAACTAATGCTAACGAATCGGGAAGTTCTTTGTGTGACTCTCCAAGAGTCACACACCAAATATAAAACATTAATAGCTGTAGACCCTACTAGCCATGAGTACTAATAACCCTCTCGCAAGAGCAGTCGTACCCGCGAACCGCGAACTCGCGAAGCGAGTGAGCAACAACAACCCTATTCGCGAGCGAGCGAAGCGAGCGAGCAACAATAACCTCACTCGCGAGCGAGCAACAATATCCCTCTAGTTTGGATCCGTATCGACGGAGAATCATTTAATAAGGATATGAATATATCACTGAGTATTGAATTACATGTTCCATTTATTTTACAAATACACTTGTATAGACCTCATTTGAGGACGTATATATTGGAAAACGCAGAAATGAAATTGAATTTTGGGACAGTTTTAGGTTGAGCATGTATCTGGCATTTTCGCGATGAATTGATCTTGAGGTACTCGAGTGGCTTTTAATTACCCATGAAAACTCGCAATTCCACCGCGTGAACGCGACGGTGTTCACGAATCTGGAAACAGATTTGCTCGCTGATTCATTTGCAACAATACCCCGTCGGCGACGCATTAAAACGTCATTAACCCTTGGACTATGGATGCTCGAATAGCAATTCGGTTAATGGATGCTGGATTATTACGAGCGATCATAAAAGTGAATATACAAATATAGGTATAAGTACTATACATATATTTTACAAGAACAACATGTGACAAGCATGCATCGAATAAGGCGAATTGAATCATTGTGCATATACAGCGCGTTCAAATTAATATTATTATTTTTTCTTTATACCGATATTCATGAAAGCGCTTGAAAACATAATAATTTGCAATCCAGTGGAAAATATAATTTGTTAAATAACAACAATTGTTATATTATAATTTATTGGAGCGTTGGTAAATATTTCTATAAAAGTAGCCTCCTCTTAATTCGATAATTATTTAATATGTTGCCACGGTGCTCACTAGACTGCGGAGTTTGTGCATTTATATTGAAAATGCAGAAATATGAAACAGTAAAAATATTTGAAGACTTTTTCAATGTCTTTATATTATTTTCAACTAGTTGGGATTCAAAACGCGGATTCAAAAATCCGCAGTCTAGTGATCACTTCGAATAGTCTTATTGAATAGACTGAGATCTTTATGAATTCGTGGCGCGTGCAAGTTTGGAAAATGCAATTAATACAAACTAATTGTGTTATTTATTTTCGGTAGCTTGCAAGCACTTCCAATTCACGATCGTATTCAGCAAAGCTCGTCCCGAAACAGGATTGGGATTCTCGGATCAAAATGTTTGTCTGTGCAGACAAATTGTATTCAGCTTGTGCATTTGTCCCACTGTTCGGCCGATAACATTCTCAATTTTCCACGATGCGGAAAAGTAAGCCGCCGTTGTAGCGAGGGCAACGCGTGGAAGGTAATTTTTCGGAGCAATAGAACGCCCGACTGCGTCCTCGTGAGAGCAGCGCTCCGAGTATTTGTGAATTCTAAGGAGCTCGGGTGGAGGAAATTACTCGGGCTTAATATCGCGAAAGAAAGAAATTCAAGTGGATGGTTGGAGCACGTAGAAACTAGAATTAATATCGTACACAAGTAGTATAATTAATAAAGTTTGAGCAGCTCGTAGAGAATCTAGCGTACTCGTCAGTCGTTGTGCTCGCGAAAGTATAATACTCTGCAAGGACGCGCATTGTAAACGCTGTTTCCATATTATACAAATTGAACCGATTAAATTTCTGTAGTATTAACACCGCGCAGCATAATTAACTTTCGCGTTGTTTACACACATTGCTGCTTTTTTCCAAATAAAATATATGCATACAATACGCTCCTGTTCCCAAGTATTATACGGGCCATCCTTTAAGAGATGTTAGGATCATTGACTATTAGTAACATAATTTTTATTTTACTACGTTTTTATTAGCTTGCTTTTTTGTTCGTCTGTCTGTCTGTCTGTTCGGTACAAATTTTGCAATTGATTTTAAACTAACCTCCCGATGAGCAAGAGACTTGAAATTTTAAACATAGCTCAGAACTGGATGACAATGCAATATTTTAAAAAAATTTTAAAAAATTTTAAAAAAGCCTATGCGTTTAGGAGATTTAAACTATTAGAAATAATTTTTAACCGTTACACCTCCCGCGCGACGCTCGATAGTACCCACCGTTGTGTGTTTTCTCAACGGCAGCTATTTACTATCTACACTCCTTACTATTATCTTGCGCCCTGCGTTTTTCGTTTTAAATCTTACAAGTATTTTCGTACCTATTAAGAAGTCACAATCTGTATGGGGTTAGGAACCTGTATGGGGCTCTAGGAAAAATTATTTTATACTTTTTAGTCCGTTTTAAAAACGTGGTATTTTTTAAAAATTTATTTCTATTTATTTCTACGATGGATCCACGTGGACTATATTTCTGTCGGTAAATTTTCATTTGCCAGGTTGCTTCGTTAAATCAATTAAAAACAATTCTCGATTCTTCGATCGCTCGAATTAATTAACATGCTGTTCAGTGCAACCATACTTGGTTTTAAGCATTAAATAAATAATAATAATGCTGTTCAGTGTATTCTGCTGATGAGATTCCGGTGACACGTTCGCGATAACTTCGTCGGGGTACTTTTCGCGTACCGCGATACGCAACGTTTGACGAGAAACGAACGCGTTGTTCGGTTCGAGTTGATGAAGTTGACAATAACACACAGTAAAATATGTGTCCTTTATAATACGCTATATCGAAAAATATTTGCATTCAAGCTCTATAAGTACATTATATTTATTATCGAAAGGCAAACACAGCCCGTTGATGACGAACTCGATTAAAAGGTTTACGTATCGAAACAATTGCAATCAGCCTCTCGAACCGAGTTCCGAATAATCGAGAGATCGGTATTATTTCGGATTTCCGACTCGGTTGTAAAAGTTGTTTAATGCCAAAGGGTGACTGCGAGACGCAGCATTGATTGCTTCGAAACACGTCGAACTTATTTCTGGAACATGCAAATTAATTTCTGATTCAATGAATTTTGAATGAAACCAGTTTTCTCCGTGCTATTTGTTCCGGTAGGCAAGGAAAATCATTCACAAAATATATAATCTAGAAAATATCACAGCATGTGTAAAGATGTAGTATAATTATAAAGTAAGCAGATTAAATGTGAAAAGGAAAACAAGAGGCGATTTTAGATTTTCACTAAACATTTTAATTTTTCCTTTAGTGCTTCATTAGACATAATTTATGAGTCACTGCCATTTTTTGAGATTATTATAAGTGTTGACATGTTAGTAAATGTATTAAGGGGGTAAACTCGCGTTTCCAGGATTGCAACGGTGCGGGATGCGTCTTCTCATTTCTCGATAATGCAAAGATGAGGTTTTTCAGTAGTCAAAAGCGCTAGATAAAAGATCAATCTAGCGATTGCCCTCAAAAGTCCTATTTGCGTTTAAAAAACGTAATTTGCATTATTCGGAAGCATAAAGCTGCGCATGTAACTATTTATTTTCATAAAACTGCGACAGCTACACGCTGCCGAATAATGAAACTCACGCCTCGTAAACGTAAAAATAAGTCTTTTGAGGACATTCGCGGCCTAGATTGACCTTTTATCTAGCACTATTGACTACTGAAAACCCCCATCTTTGCATTATCGAGCAATGAGAAAGCGCATCCAGTACCCTTGCAATCCTAGAAACGAGCTTTTATTGAGCGACGTTACATCGAATGGCACAAACAATGAAGCTGTCGTCCCGCTAGATTTTTCGCGCGACCGTTCTGGTAAAGTACTTGACACTCGTATCGTTACCCTTGTGGTGTTGATGTGTCGCATTTTAGCACGTTCCGCTGAACGATTTGTACAAAGGATCGACGTTGTGGATATTTGAAGACTTCCGAAACTCTGTTCAATGTCAACCCTTTGCGGAAGAGAATTTTCTCAAGTGCACTTGAACCCCTTGATAGATCGAATACATTTTCAGCAGATTTTTTATTGACAAATTTTTCTTCACGCGTAGAGTGTACAATTTTCAAAAAATTGAAACAATCGATACTAACTTCTATTATTTTTATAATAATTGAAAGCATAATTCAATTTTTCACTTCTTCGACATTTTTGAACATTTTCTATTTGTTTAAAACATATTAAACAGATTATTTGACTCATCAGACAATCTCAGTATTAGCATACATCAAGATTTGTAAAAAGGTAAATATAAAATTAAAAGCATCATGAAATCAAATTAAAAAATCACAAGTAGAAATGAAATAAAATAAAAATAATAAAGTAAAAAGACAAAAGTCGATGTTCGGCTAATTAACAACCACGCACATGAAATCCAGCCATTATGGAATGTAGATTAAGTCGTAACAGGAATAAGGTAATTGAAGTAAGAACAGTAGTTCTAAACAAACATGCACAGCCCCGATGATCAATTACCCTGTATTTTACAGGAGCTCTGAAGTTTTTCTGTTCCTATCTAGCATTGTATCAGCCAAAAGACGTAGTGTTTCATTAATAATACGGAACAGACCTTAATAAACCATTAAAGAACACAAATAAACTCGCCGTTGTTAGACTTTAGGTATAATTACTTACTATTTAGTTAACCGCGACACAGCAACCATTAATCACTTAAGGATCTAGTCGACTCCAAAGTCATAGTATACAGCGATATTAATGGTCGCCGAATTAGAGAAAGCCTCAAAAGAAATCCTCCGATGATAAATTACAACAGGAAAATACACGTATACAAAAATTCGCTCGTAGTTACAACTAATTGAAGAGCACGTTACAAAACCATCCGGAGCTTGCAAAAAGCCGTTGCATTTGCGAAGCAAACGCAGTGTTCGTAATTTACTTCATTTATCAGAGAAATTGTCCTGTGCAGTATCATTCTATCATTCCGCGTAAATAAAAATTGTTACAGAAATTCTGGCAGCCATCTAAATGATGACGCGCATGACACGATCGCTTGGGTTCGCATTGCGTTCGAGGAGGAATCTCAAGAATGTTGCACTTTCTCGAAAGGACTAATTCCCGAGGTAATTTCAAGTAATTTTTTTCTTCGAGAAAATGTTCTCCGCGGTTTTGTTAAGAAGTTATTAAGAAAAAACGCGGGTCAATCAAAGCGCGGCTACAGCGGACGGACTCCGCTTCAGCGACAGGTCCCACTGAGCGTCGCGTTGGCATTGGATGAGGAGTGTGACCGCTGTCGCCACGTTCTGATTGGTCCGTGTTTTTCCTTAATAACTTCCTAACGAAGCCGCGGAGAACGTTTTTGCAACGGAAAAAGTTACTTGGAGTGACCTCGGTAATCGGTCCTTTCAAGAAAGTACGACATTTTTGGAACACCCTGTAGAATGCAAAATAACCAATGCGGTAATAAAATTGCGGGAAATCGTGCACGCAGCGGCCGATAAGGCCTAATCATAATCCCTTTAATCGTGTCGAATAGCACGTGTCGGTTTATTTATTCATTCTTCAGAGCAGTTCTGATCACGTTCCTCCTGGGCGCTGCGATGTTCTTCTTTTGTGCATAATTAATTGTGAGTTAAAACAACGCCGTAGAATTATATTCCAGGAGAAATTTACGGTGCTCTTTCGGTTCATTAATGATTCATCGGGTTTCTAGGATAAGAGAGTGGGAGAGCGAGAGGAAAGAAGAAGTGCGAGAGAAAGGAAGTTCGCCCGTCTTTTCTGCGGGAAAAAAGCACGTGTTGACGGGCTTTTTAATACTCCGCTTTCCATGCGAGCGTTCGTATAATTCGTCGATGGTAAACGAACGCGAGCAAGAAGCCACCGTGGTGCTGCTACGGTGAAAGTAGCTGCTCTGACAAATTGATCTTTTAAGTAGTTGGATATTCAAGACGCGAGGAGTTAGTTGGTATCGCCGACTTCTTGCCGCAGGAAATTCTGGCCAAGTTATGGCTTGTTACGGCGTCTTGTAAATTTGTTGCTTACAGTCGACAAATAGCTTCCAGCGGTCCACACTGCTTCCTAAATATTGCGCGAAACTACGCGCAATCATGTTTTCGAAAATGTCGGTGACTCTCTGGCTAATTTCTAACGCTAACAAGAAATACGAATCTACAATTGCTTTTACTCGACCAACTTTCCCACATACAAATATTTTCGTCTATTCGACACGTGTACGTCTTTTTTTAAAACTAATTATAAACTCTCTACACATTTATAAGAAGGCTTGATATTTTTTAGCTCACATTCTTCTTCTTTCAACAACAACAAAATGTTTACACCATTATATTCTTTATTTCTGTTCACAATATTTTTATAAAATCACTTCAGTATTGAATCGTCAATTTCTTAATCGTGCTTTCTGCAAATTTATGTTTATTTTATTCAATTCTTGTTTCCTCCACTAGGGATCATTGTTAATCAGGACTTAAAAAATTAATTTAGCTAGACAGTAAAAAAGATAAAAATTAAATTTGTGTAGCTTTACTTTAGTCCTGTGTAACGATTTTCAAATGCCTTCATATAATAACAGAAAGACAGTTCAGGACGTAAAAGTTAATTGTCTGCGAATGTGATGACTGCGATTTAGTGTAAGACTGAAATGAAGCAATAATAATAATTTCTACAATATATATATAAACCTTAGTATGTCAGTTTCGTTAAATTAAATTAATTATTTTTTGTTAACGAAGTTTGTTTACCGAACGATGCGGGGATTCAGATTTTTGTCATAAACATATTCTACCTTTGTTATATGATTCCGTTTAATGTTGCCGTTTTAACAATTGCAAACGCCACGCCCTAAGCATTCAGGGTAACGATCATTCAGGATATTCGGGAGCTCGGATCTAAACCAATTTGTTTCGTGCGGAAAATTTTACATTGATATTTGCAATTGGAAACAGGTACAAAACATATAAATGCAAACAATAATATTCGAACCATGTAGATTGAATAGTTATTCCAATATCTATTTAATACATACAAAATACCGATCAGTATGTAAAACGTGCGCGCGCATGATTCTATACTGAATCCTCCATGGACGTTATTGTAAACAAACATTGTTTACGGTTGCCTGCATTCATTTGAGCACGAGCAAAAATTTTCATTTGCTCGATACAAAAATCGATGCGTAACCATTCCTCGGATGTCCAAATACGGTAAAGTCGCGATCTAGGCCAATTCCCAGTTCTGTGCTGTGACATGCCTAGATATAGATAGTGAGGGGATACTATTTTTTGCGGTCGCATCGACCGCGCTCAACGCAGAAAAAGACAGCCCATGTAAACACGGACCACATGTCTGAAAACTTGCTGCATACCGTCAATTAAGCTACTAAATACAGTTGAAATTATATTGTGATTCATGTCATTTTAATCAGAAAAATGCCACAATCAAGTTGGTAAAAGCTCCATAAAAAGAAAATGAAACATAAAGAAGTTTTGTTATGCGACTAGTAGTGGTTCACACCGATACACCATATACCTAACCCGGTATCGGATTACGCGGCATGTTTACGTATGCCTCCCAGTGGAAGGGGTAGGCGAACTGACTTAGAACGACCACCTTCGCTTAGATCGCGACTTTACTGCATTTTGTTCTATCACAAACAGAATCAGGGAATAGTTAAATCATTGATTAAAAAATTAGTCTCTCTTTCTCTCTCCAAACATCAGACGAGCTCGCGTCGCATAATTACTATAAGTACACCGGGGTTCGCGATTAGGGCACCGGTTGGATCGATCATGGTTGCTGTGAGAAATGCGCGTTTAGTCGACGAACGTTACGCATAAAAAGTGTAAACAGATCGCGGACCGGGGACGGCGATCCGTTGGCGAGTGCGGCGGAGCGCGATGTTTATGTTTTCGAGAGGACGGACCTCTCATGCGAGTGTGTGTGCGTGTGCTGCCGAAGGTGTTCGGGCGAAGCGTCTTTTGACGCCAGTTGATGGCTGAGAGTCGATCGAGAAGTGTCGATCGCGTATCGTTTCTCGTTGGCCGAACACGGATGGTATTTGGTAAATAAACGATTATAGAAATCCGTGATACAGTTATTTTTTGTGGTGGTTTGATTCTGAACATAGTGGCGACCGTGACAGGACTAGTGGTAGTGGAATAACCTCAAAAATGAATACCTCGAAGAAACAAAGAACGGTCCAACGCACGCTGTTTACGAAGAGCCTGAACAACTTTATTGCGAAATGCAACAATGCGACTGTTCCGTTAGAAGATCGACAAGTTGCGCTGCAGATGCTCGAGTCAAGGATGCAAGAGCTAGAACTTGCTAACTCGAAGTATATAGATTTTCTATCAGAAACGGCCACCGAAGAAGACATCGCCACGGACATGGAGGCTCAGGACCAATATAAAGAAAAGTTTCTGGAGGCCAAGTTGAGGTTTTTAGGGCAAATCACCATAAACAGTCGACAAGAAGCAAATGGTCGGCCATCGACTCAAACCGAGAAACCGTTCAAGAGGCCGTTCTTGAAGATTGTGAAATACAGCGGAAGTGTGAGCACATGGCTTCAATTCTGGTCACATTTCCGAAAAATTCACGAGGATCGAGCTGTTTCCCAGGAAGACAAATTGGAATATTTGAAACAGATGATGGAAGAAGGCTCTAAAGCGGAGAGTGTCGTCAACGGATTCCCGACAACGGCGGAAAATTACGACAAAGCTTTTGATAGTCTCAAAAATCGTTTTGGTCGAGACGATTTGCTCATCGAGTTTTACACACGAGAGCTACTTTCGCTTGCGCTGCAGAATGCGACTAATAAAGGGAAACGAGTAGATGTTTCGACAATCTACGATAAAATATCAGCGCATATTCGTGCCCTTGAGACACTTGGCGTCAAAACGGATAATTGTGCAACGATGTTATACCCACTCGTCGAATCCTCGCTACCAGAGGAAACTCTTCGAACGTGGCAACGATCGGCGTTCTGTACCAGCGACGAACCAGTGGACGGTGGCGAGGTTCCGGATCGTCTAACACGACTTCTCCAGTTCCTCAAGGCCGAGGTCAGCAATGAGGAAAGAATAAATATGGCGATCAGCGGCTTCACATCATCAACCCTTGCCGAAAAAAGAAGTAGGGACAACAAGGAAAAAGAGAAGACCAGTCCGCTGACGGAACTGCCGAGCGCCAGCGTTTTGTTTTCGGGTGAGGAAAGACGTTTAAAATGTATATTTTGCGACGGTAATCACGAAAATGCGAGTTGTGACAAGGCTAAAAAATTATCACATGACGAACGGAAAAATTTGATCAAACAAAGAAGGTGTTGTTTCAAATGTTTGAAACCGAATCATCAGTCGAGTAATTGTCGCGTTAGGATAGCGTGTGCGTTTTGTGGTAACCGTCATTCGGTACTTATGTGTCCGGGTTTATGTAACGCAACGCAAAATGCGATTCCGAATAAGAGCGAAACGCGTGATAGAAAAGAAAGCGTCGAACAGAGCCTCGCGAGTTTTGTAGATATGCCGGACGTCATTTTGCAAACATTGCGCGTCGTACTGTATTCCAACTCAGAGAGAAGGGTTGCACGCGTGGTTATCGATCAGGGTTCACACAGATCATATGTTCGTTCCGAGGTAGCGAAATTTATGGGGTATAAACCTCTCGGAAAAAGAGCAGTGACTCACGCACTGTTTGGCGGTGCGAACTCTGAATCCAAGGAACACGATATTTATTTGATTCGTATGAAGAGTCTAGATGGGAAATATTCATGCAATTTTCAAGTCATGAACCAGGATACGATTTGTACAGACATCCCAACGATTAAACCGGGTCCTTGGGTAAAAGAATTAGGAAAAGCTAACGTTTCTCTCACTGATCTGGAAACTACGAATGTTTCGGATAGGAATATAGATGTATTAATAGGCGCTGACGTAGCGGGCAAGCTTTTTACCGGGGAGAAACGCGATCTACCGAGCGATTTAACAGCTTTCGAGACGAGATTAGGCTGGGTAGTTATGGGTAAAAACCCTACGAACGATCAGGAAAACTGCTCCTCTACCGCATTAACAATGTTCGCGGGTGAGATGGGTATTTCGGATCTCTGGAGGCTAGACCTCATAGGTATACAAGATCCGATTGAAAGAACGACCCAGATCACCAAAGAACAGAGGGTGAAAGAAAATTTTCTAAAAAACATTTCTTTAAGTAAAGACGGGCGGTACACAGTTGGATTGCCCTGGGTCGAGAACCACGCACCAATTTCACACAATTTCGAGTTAGCCAAAAGTAGATTAAATGGTATAGTGAAAAAGCTAAATAGAGATGGTCTTTATGAAGAATATGATAAAATATTAGCAGAGTGGCTCGATCAGGGCATAATTGAGCGCGTACCGGACAGTCAATTAAAGAACTTGGCCCACTATTTGCCTCATCGTCATGCTTTGAAACCTGGAAGTACTACGCCGATACGACCGGTATTTGATGCCTCGGCGAGCGAGAAGGGTTTTCCGTCATTGAATCAGTGTTTAGAGAAGGGACCCAATCTGATCGAGTTAATTCCGGCGACGTTGTTGAGATTTCGTAGAAACGAGATAGCGGTCCTTGCAGACATTCGTAAGGCCTTCCTGCAAATCGAAATCAATTCAAAGGACCGCGATTATTTGCGTTTTTTATGGTTTTCGGAAGGAAAACTAATAGTATTGCGTCATAGGCGAGTAGTATTTGGCCTTACAAGTAGCCCATTTTTATTGGGGGCGGTTTTGGAATACCATTTTGCGAGAATTATGAAGATGCAGAATCAACAGTTATGGTCTAAGGATGTTGTTGGCAAATTAGCAAAATCCTTTTATGTGGACAACTGTGTCACGAGTGTCGGATCTCGTTCGGAATTGAGTTCTTTTATGCAACAAGCGAAGGGAATAATGGCCGAGGGTAATTTTGAGTTACGAGGGTGGGAGTATACTCACGACTTTTCGGGAAAGGAAACCACATCCGTGCTCGGAATTTTATTCAATAAATCTCGCGATGCGATATCGATTAGTCCTGCAATTCTCGACAATTGCGGTAAGGACGTGACGAAACGAACGATTCTTTCAATGGCACATAGGGTGTTCGACCCGATCGGTTTTACGGCACCGATCACATTGATCCCAAGATTAATATTAAAAAATCTGTGGAGAACGGGGTATGACTGGGACACACCGGTAGACGAGAATACGCGGAAAGAGTTTTGTAATTGGCAGAAACAATTACACTATTTAAGTGATATAGAGATTCCGAGAAAATTCGGCATGGGCGTCTTTTCGCTGCACACCTTTTGTGATGCAAGCCGGTCGGCGTACGCGACGGTCACCTTCTTGCGCGTGCAAAACAATGGTCGGGTGGAATTGCATTTGCTTGCCGCGAGAGCGCGAATCGCGCCGGATAACGCGACCATTCCACGTCTCGAACTCTTGGCCGCGTGCATAGGTAGTCGTCAAACTGACGACATTTTACAAGCCCTCAGTTGTAGGGACATTCCAGTTTTTTGTTGGTCCGATTCAACTACAGTTTTGACCTGGATAGATCGAGACAGTCAATGGGGTATTTTTGTCTGGAATCGCGTGCGCGAGATTCGACGTCTATCGGAGTCGTGGAAATGGAAGTATGTACCCGGACCATTAAATCCAGCCGATCTTCCGTCGCGCGGATGTCAAGCTAAACAGCTGCTCGATTCGCGCTGGTGGGAGGGGCCTGATTGGTTGCGCGAGCGTCAGCAGGATTGGCCAAGTATGAAGGGCGAAATCGACGAAAGTGAGGTAAATGGTGAGCTGAAGAAGTCCGCCGAGATCTCAATGCTTAATGTCAAACGCATAGATGTAAGCTTGGTAAATAGATTTTCATCGTATAACAAGCTAATAAGATTCTTTAGTATTATGCTGAGATTTAAGAAGTTTCTGAGAAAAGAAAGCATGAAAGAGAAATATTTGACGTATAGAGAGATTTACGAAACAGAAGTAAAGCTATTAAAATGTTTGCAAAGGGAGATGTTTTTACCGAAGGGGGACCCAAAGTTATCTGCCATTAAAGTTTTCAAGCATACCGATGGTCTACTACGACTAAGAACAAGGATAATAGAACGGAATGATAGTTTTCCTTTTCTGTACCCAATATTATTAGATAATAAACACGAAGTGGTAGAATTGCTGATTCGTGAGACACATGAGAATATGAACCATGCTGGGGTGCAATCAGTAATGTGTCAATTAAGAGAGAAATATTGGATAATTCAGATGCGCAAGGCTGTACGTCGAATTATTTTAAAGTGCGTCATTTGTAAACGACAAGGTTCCAAGCCGATGAAGGCAAGTCCGGGTGCGTTGCCGCTGAATCGCGTAAGGGATGCGGTTGTTTTCGAGGTTACAGGCGTAGATTTCGCGGGACCACTGTATTTGCGAGGGCAACAAAAGGCCTGGATATGCTTGTTCACATGCGCTGTATATCGCGCGGTACATTTAGAGCTTGTCACATCTTTGTCGACGGCAGCGTTTTTGGATGCGTTAGATAATTTTATCGGTCGTCGCAATCGACCCTCCGTCATTTATAGCGATAACGGCACAAACTTTGTAGGAGCCAACAGCGCTTTTGAAAAGCTGAATTGGGACATTATCGCTAAGACCAGTTCAGTTAAACGTATACAGTGGATTTTTAATCCACCAACGGCAGCGTGGTGGGGAGGTTGGTGGGAGCGGTTGATAGGCATGATCAAAGTTATTCTACGCAAAGTGCTTAGAAAATCATGCCTCACGTACGATCAAATGTATACTGTCCTAGTTAATTGCGAGCGGACGATTAATTCGCGCCCTTTAACGTACGTTTCGGATTCACCGGATGACCCGAAACCTCTCACACCAGCGATGTTTCTGAACGATATAAGAGAATCTGAATGTCCAGATATAGATATTTTCAGGAAAACTGACCTGAATCGTGTTATCCGGCGTAAACAAGAAATAATAGAACATCTGCGTCAACGTTTTCGTGCGGAGTACCTCAGTCAGTTAATTTTCAAAAATAATGTAAAAGAATCCCGCATAATAAAACTGGGAGATATTGTTTTGATTGGTGATGATAATCGCAAGCGGATCGATTGGCCGCTGGCCAGAATAGAAGAATTGATCGAAGGTCGCGACGGTACCTTTAGAGTAGCGATTTTAAAAACCAAAGATGGCATATTGAAGAGACCAATACAGCGAATTTACCCGTTAGAGATCGAGCGTAATGATGTAATCGGAAAAGACATGCGTGAAGTAGTGTTAAATGAACAAACTATGCGTGACAGCGACGACGAAGAAAACCGCGAGGCTCAAACTACTAATACCGAAAACGTTGTTAGAACTCGAAGCGGGCGGATTATTCAAAAACCCGATTATTATGTATCGTGAAGATTATTCCAAGGAGAATTCCATGTATTCTTATTTTATGTTGTTTGATATGTATTCTGTTTTTATATCTTAAGCGATTTATGTGAGTGTCGGTCAGCGAAGGCGTATTGAGTCCAGGACTCAAGGTGGGAGGATGTGAGAAATGCGCGTTTAGTCGACGAACGTTACGCATAAAAAGTGTAAACAGATCGCGGACCGGGGACGGCGATCCGTTGGCGAGTGCGGCGGAGCGCGATGTTTATGTTTTCGAGAGGACGGACCTCTCATGCGAGTGTGTGTGCGTGTGCTGCCGAAGGTGTTCGGGCGAAGCGTCTTTTGACGCCAGTTGATGGCTGAGAGTCGATCGAGAAGTGTCGATCGCGTATCGTTTCTCGTTGGCCGAACACGGATGGTATTTGGAAAATAAACGATTATAGAAATCCGTGATACAGTTATTTTTTGTGGTGGTTTGATTCTGAACAGTTGCCTCGGATGAGTCAGTCGCATCGTAAGTCATGTAGATCAATCTCGTGGCGGATGCTGGGCCTCTATCTGGCTTTTGGGGGGCGGAGGGATGGGCGCGTGTCTCCGTACGTCGTGATCACGTTATCGCAAGTTTTTCAATTCTCGGATAAAATATCGTCCCGGTGGCAATATCGGAAGTAAATCACGGGGACCGTGGAGGTTCCGGGCGATGAGAAAAAGAGGGGAAAAACCGCTTGCCTCGCGGTTTAATCGAGTTAAGTGAAATTCTGCGACTCATGCAGCGTCGTGAAAGGAGGCGAGACGGCATGAGACGAGACGAGTCGACTTCGCTGGGTCGAGAGACGAAATGATTGCCGTTCGAGGGATATCTCGTTTCCCTGCGCAATCGCAACCCGCACTCCGCACAAATTACACCCAATTTCACGCGATACAGATGAAACGCGGACGGGAAACCTAACTGGAAAGGGAACGCGGCGCCCCTTCCCGTTTTTCTTCTTCTTTCGTCAGCATATTCCTCTTCCTCGTGAATATTTCTTCGAATTCGATCGCCCCATAGTGCGTTGAAAAGCTAGTTTTCTGGACAAAACACCATGACTCGAAAATCATAAATGAAAAAATCTTGTTGATCAAAGGTGTAGGATTAGAGTGGCTCTTATTTTCGACTTTTGAATTTCTTTTACGACACAATTGTCAGTATAATTCATTGGAGAACGTGAAGAGAATATCGACGAATTCGTCACCGAAGGAGGTTCACGAGATTGTTCTTTCCATTCTTCGGCTAATTAAATTCGATCAGCATTAGGCAGGCTGAAAGGAGTTCTCGATTAAATCAGAGTTTGATAAATTGCTCAACGCCGCGGAGAACCGTCGGAAAATATTTGCATAATATCGGCGAGAATAACACGACAAACGCGAAAACTGGTCGGCGCGACGCGGCGGCGGGGTGGGGGGGGGGGGCAATCTAGAATAAATTTCTCGCTTGAAATGCGACGCGATATCGCTAAATCGTCAGCGTTCCGTGATTCTCAGCTGCGGAACAACTTATCTATTTCATCGCTGTTGTGACGGTCTACGGGCCCATAATTCATTATTTATATAAATTCGCCAATTTGATATTTTTGGAAACCATTACGTTTCCTATCAAGGAGGATAACGAAATTAAAAAAATTTTATAAAAAAAAATTAAACCGACTTCGAAAAAACGCACTAAAAAGTATGAGATAATTTCCATTTAATTTACGTCAGTACACACGAACTTAGATACAATACAATCTTTTCGGAGGCGGCGCAAAATTGAAAATTTTCCAAATGACAGATGCAAAATTGGTTTTGAACGGACCAATCGGGAGACACCCTACAAAATACAGAAGGTTTCGTCCTGATTGGTCCATCCATCTCGGAGTAATCGGTGAACATGCATGAAATAATTCATTTTTCGCAAATAAAATCGTAAGGAATAAAAAAAATGCAAAATTATTTTCACGGGACCACCCCGGGGTTGGGTTTTAAAATTCAGTTAGAAGCTAGTCTTATTGCTGGTCACGATACAGTCCCTTTGGCTCGGTTTTGCGGTGTGTCCGACCGATAATCGTCACTCGGCGACAACGCGTCGACTGACCGACAGCGTAACGTAGCGAACAACGCACGGTAGGTATTTCGGATTTGACAGAAATAATAACCACGCTGGCTTTTAGCCAAATAAAAGACGGCCGAGGTTGGTGATGGGAACAGGATGAGAGGGGTCTCGGGACAGGATAACTGTACGTCGTTCTCCGGTTCTGACTGATGGATTTGTTTGTCCCGTCGATTCAGCGACGCAAGTTTACCAGCAAGGTGAGGGGGCAATGCCGGGGCTCCTCGTTAGTAACATCGTTGGTGTACACGCGCGAAAGCATGTTCGGTACGTGTGCTCGCGTATGACAGGCCGAAATACAGTGTCAATAACCACAGAGCTAAATGCACGGGACGGGCTGCGGCGATACTCATCGAGGAGGGGCGCCGATGCGGTTTCAGCCCTATTATGTCTACAATAATTCAACGTTAGGTATAGGAAGCATCGGGGAAGCTCGTAAGCTCGAGGACGACAACGCCGACCCGACGTCGGCCCGATGTCGACGCGGATCCCACGCCGGTCATCATCGTGGACGGTATCTTTCCTTTCCGCTCCTCTACTTTCCCCTTTGCCACGACCTTCGAACCCTTTTTCACCCTCTTCCGGGTGCAATCGCTCGCGGTCGACAGCCCCGGCGTTTTGTCCCTGTATCACTGACCGCAATCTACATCAATCTCTGCGCCGACGGAACCGGGGAGTTCCCTTAATTGGATAACCGTCCCGTTTTTCAATTTTATCGTGGCCAAAAGCGAGATCCTTTTGACAAGGGTCCACCCCCGGCCATCGTTCGACACGATTCCAATCAAACGGGAGATAAAAGCAACACCCACACCGCGTTGTGTCTTTTGTCTTGCTACTTCTCGCTCGCTGCTGCTGCTGTTTCCCCGTGCAAGCACACCGGTTGGGTCGGGCCGGGCCGCAGCCAGATGAGCAGCTCGCTAGCGCGTGACTGTTTCCTTTTGTGGACCAGCCAGTCGCCATACAACGCATCAAATATGCAACACGAGCGACCACGCCGCGGCACAACACTCGTTGCATTCTTTAAAGTGTTAATTGAAGCGCCAGGTAAAAGGATCAGCGACTGCTGTTGCTATTCCTACGCTAACGAGTTACTGAGTTACACGCTTCTAAAACTTTCACCGGAATCTCTTTTTAATTAAGACAAGTTTCGCCCTTCTGATAGTCCATTTAGGAAGCTCTTTGATAGCTCTTTGATATGTTCTTTTTTTTATTATACGCAATTTTGTGCATAGTGGACTGCTGCTTTGTTTGACATCAGATTTGTCAGATACATACCGAATGTAATTAGATGTTTAATTTAGTCGAGTATTGTCAAAACAATCTTAATAGATGAAATAATTTGTATTTGATTACAATTTCTGCAACGCAATTTCCAAATGTTTATACATATTTGCACAAATATCCGCAATCTGCAAGGGATTTTAATTAAATAATCAATTTAAATAATTGAAACGCTGTGTGAAAATCGTTATTAATATCCATCGAATTAAAATTAAAGTTTATGCGTATCACGGTCTTCATGTCAGAGAAATCAAGGTTTATTATTCACTTTCATGTACTATAATAGCGAGAATGAGGAAATGCATTACAGTTTATCAGTTTAATACTATTCTTAATTCTGTTATATTAAAAGACGATTTGATAAATGAATGATAGGTTACGAAAGTAGAGGCCTCTTCTTTAAATCGAGCTCAGGTTTACCATGTATTATTTGTATTTATCAACTTATTGCAGTTTAGGTGTCAACAATTTTTCGAGAATTGGAAATTTTGTGTTGAAGTATACTTTGGATCCACTTAGCGTTCAAGTGTGTTACGTTCCTGAGCTTAAACACGTGGAAGCACGACGTTACTTTACTACTCTGCAACAGTATACGTGTACGCGTTCTCCCAGAAGAGGGTGAAACGTGAAACGACAACACCCCTTGTCCAAGGTCAGGCACGCTTGGTACGAGGCGGAGTCAGCACTCTTTTCCTCTGTTTACAACCAGTGTGTTACGCGCCGCATTTCGCTTCCACGAAACTCGGCATTACAGGTCCATTCATAAATACGGCGCTTTTACCCTGTAACTTGTTAATTGCTTCCATCTTCTACATGTATACATTGGTTAGACGAATTCGTATTTGCGCTGATGCCCAATTAAACGGTTATAGGAGAAGGGCAATTTACAAATTTCACGAAGTAACAGGACAGTTTTATACAGAGGTTTAAGCTGCCTTTCAGCGCAGAGTAGCAGCAATTAACCTACTATGTATTACTATGTTGAAATGAAACTTTACCAAAAATATGACAAGTTTGTTTCTTTCTGGTTTGACGTAGCAAATACTTTACTTTCCGAGAAGTCGCATGAGTTCATCTTTATAAAAATTACATAATAAAAGCAAATAAATGAAAAACATTCTAAAATTTGTGCAATTTTAGAAAGTTCTATAGGAATAGATATTTTGATAAACGAAACATAAATTCAAACAGAATTTTTTGAAAGAGAAAACGGAGGGTGATTGCTTATTTCGAGCTCTGATAAGCAATTACGAGGGAAATGACGAAGCAGGGGAAAAAGATATAATATCTGACTGCCATTTCATATTGACAAAGGGTAGTGACGCGTTCCTGGAGTTAAACATCTTCCACGCAAACACTCCCCCGATTCGATTCGACCTTTCATCCATTCAATATGTGTCGACACGGCCGTCGATTTCCATTCAACTTTCCCAGGTGTCATTTTTCTCACCCATCAAATATTTCGTATGCGTAGCCGCGCGAATTCACGGGCCGAGCCGTCACGTACGAGCTCCGATGTTTCCGAGCTGATTCCGAGCCCTCGGAAATCGGGCAGCGCCGTTCCCACGGATACATCATTGAAATAAAGGCAACATTCGCGCGTTATTAACGTTATCGTTCGCATCGGTGGCGGAATTATGGCTAACCGAATGCGTCAGGTCGCTTCGCATCGCGTCGTATTAATCCGGAATATGATGCGCATTAACAGCGGGCCACACTGCTGCGGCGCGTCGGTTAATTTTAAGCAGCACTAATGGCCAACGCATCGTACAGCCATCCCAAATCGCCAAAAATCACAAAAATCTCAAAATATATTATTGATGACACCAAAACAAAATTGCGAGTTACAGCGCATAAAGGAAAAAAATAATGAGGACCAATGAGGAATAGTGAATACAGTCATTCAGAATTAGGATTACAGTGAGCAAATTCACTTTAGATTAAGAAATCAGAATCACGGCTTGATTAATGCTACAATCATGACCGAGATTGTGACCGTGATACTGTGATCATTGAGATAAATCACTAGTTAAAATGTTTTAATGAAAAATAGGAGTCGACTGGAATCTTCTCTTGCGTTCAGTCAAAAAACAGCTTTTCTCTCGAGCTCTTGAGGATCGACCGATCCTAGAACGGACCTGGAACTACCCCCTCGATCCGTCACGCGTTAGAAACAACCCCCGAGGCAGGGGTGCGTTTACCGAGGAAGGGTGGATCCGCGGTGACGCCCCCGTCGCCGCTATTTCAAACTATGCGCGCGTGTGTCCTCGCATCAGCTTCCAGGACTTCTGCCCTGCCCGCTCGAAATATCCGCCCCGGATCGCACGCGACACTGTCACGGAGATTTGTCGCAGTCCGGTGTGTCTGCCTGTGGCTCTGCCCAATCGATTCGTTTCACAGCGAACGAGGGAATAAGGGAAAGGATAGAGAGGGAGCCGAGGCGATTCCTCGTGTGACGGACACGCGTGTTCCACGCGAACTCTCGATCTCGATCGCGATGTTTTAACGAGATGAATGTTGCCCTACTACGATAGAATCGCCGTGATCGATTTTAGGATCCGTTTATGTCGCGCGCCCAGCGATAAACGAGCCGAAGCGACGCGACGCTGAGAGCGACGCGTAGAAATGCATTCTATTGTTTTATAATGGAGGTGTTTACAGTGGAGCACCGAGCAAGCTGAGCTCAGGTTTTGTGCTGTTACGGGGAAAATGAGTGGGTGAAATGTAAAACGGTGGAAGGATTTCACGAATTTTACATTTATGTCAATATGTAAGAGTACCTGTATATCAGCCACGGATTTGTTCCGAAAATTTTGCGAACGTTCTTGTTGGCAAATAACAACATTTTCGCATAAAGATCCGCAATCTAGTAATTATAAATAAATTTACATTTGAGGTACAAAAAACTTGAGGTAATAAAATTGTGTCAGCCATACACGACCAACGCAGCACTCTAAAAGTAAAATGCTGCATGCGAGGAAGAACGTACTCCTATATTTAAATATAGGAAATCTGTTTATACAGATTTCTCTAACTTTAGTCATGGCTCTAAATAAAAGATTTTGGGATTTCCACTCCAATTTCAGTAGGTCTTTCGCGTGTTAATAGATTTCAGAGATAGACGTATCACCTCTTCCTTTTCCAATCTCGATAATCCAGTAACGTAACATGAAATCTGCCTTCGGTATTAGCCGGATTTCAACGTGGTCCATTTTCCGTTCCGATTTTTCGGCTGGATGAAAAATTCGTCGGTGACTTTTCGTGAGCTCCCGTTCATCGTTATTGTCACTTAATTCGCCTGGGAACCTTCCTCTCTCGGCATTCCGTACCAACCAAAATCGTCGTGATTCCCGAAACGCACGACACAGATAAATAGCACGATTTTTTTCTCCGACCGTTTTGTTTATAACCGACCCCGTTTCTGTCCGAGGAGCCAGCATTTATAAATGGAGATTTTATGCGCATAAATTTACCGAACAGAACAGAAGGGCCTGTGTATTCCGAGAGAGAACCTGCCGAGTGGCGATACTATATTTTTCATTCAACTGTGGATAACTATTCTCTCGATATTGTTTAAACTGCACGCGCAATAATCCCGAATCGTTCCCAATATCACGCCGAAAATCTGTTTTGGCTTTCACAGATTATTCTATACTCACGACTAGGCAAATTTTTTCAGTCGATTTCCAAACGTCTCGCTTAATTTTTATAATAGGAAAAGTGACAAATGCCTCTTATTTTTTCCTTCATGTATGCAAATAGAATTGTATCTATAACATTTCTAAATTAAATGAATTAGACAAGAATATACGTGCTGTATAGGCTGCATACGCACCTGCTGGAAATGATTTTTAATTTGGGTCTATCACATCTAAAATTTTATATCCACGCCATGCAGTAGACTAATTCTTCTAACTTCTTGAAAAATAGTTCAATGTTAAAAAGGTTGTCTTTTTAAAAATGTCCGAATATTATTGCGAATAAGTGTAAGTGACTTCGGTTCTGCAGTGTTCTCATACAGGTATCGCTATCACTGTTCACTACATATTTGAAAATGAAGCTTTTCTGAAGCATATAAGCTACGACACAATTTTTCTTTGCATTCCGTACGCCCCCAGCGGATTTTTCAGAAAGCTTTGAGGGCTTCATTCAGCAGCGGGGTCACGATCGGATCTCTGGACGATTAATATGTGTCGAAGTTCGACGAAGGGTTGAAAGGTTCTAGTCACGACGCGCGCACGACCCTAAATGATCCGGGCTGTGGCGGATCGGCGAACGCGATTCCCGTAAACGACTTCATTGCGTGTTCCACGCAGAAAACGGCTGTATCTTTGAAAGCGTTCGAGGTACAGGGACCCCGCGAACGGTCGAACTTTCTTTTCCGTCATCAGCGAACGATACGTAATTACTGTATCGCGTGATCGATCGATCAGTCACGAAAAGTATAATTGCCGGCGAGAATAAAGGGAGCCTTGGCGGGACGAGTCTAGTTTATGACGCGATAAATGACGGAGTTATCGATCATCGAGCGACATGGCCGCGCGCCGATAACCGTCGCACGCGTCAACGCGAAACAATCGAAGGGCAGGGCTCTGTATATTGTCATGTTTTTTATTTTCTCTTTTCGTATCTTCTTTTGCCGCGATCTACGGGTATCGGGAAATGAGTTAAACAGGTTTTCGATAGAGCAACGCGCCGACCTTTCGGCATTGTTAACAGTGAGTAATGCCGCTTTGGAGGAGGGGCACGCGGAAAGAAAGTTTGGACGTGTTTGACTCGCCTCGAGCAAAATATCGTAAGCATTCAGCCGACTTCGCAACTGCAGTTAATTCCGCATCAATCAAACGTTCGGCAGCAAAAAAGGAAGCAGTTCGTGCTGGATATTCTGCAAATTCTGAAGCGATCGCGGTGGGAAATGCTGTGGCACTCTTGTCAGATAGCAAAGTTTCATAGAATCGATGACAGTTGGAAGCATTAAGGGTAGGAATTAATTCGGTGCCTTCTCGTTAATATGTTGAATCCGACGTGGACCACCGATGACACTCGCGTACGAAACATTTTATGGTACGTTTAACACTGACCGTGTCACACGTCTCTGATAACCATGATTTTGTATTTCACGTGTAAAATGTATTTTGTAGACTCGTATAAGTTACATACCTACGCGCTGACAATTTCCTCGAAATTGTTTAATGAAATACAGACGACTAAAACTGGTGAAAATTACAGTTTTCCACGATTTCTCTCCTATAACTGTGATTATCACCAGTTTCAATCGTTTATAGCTCATAAGAGAATTGTGTGTGGTCAGTGATGCGAGTCACTCGATCGGCATAAAAATTTTGTACGATTTCATCGTCGATCGAGTAGCGTTCCGTGCTGGTGAAAATTTATGTGTAAGGTTAGGTACTGTGAAATCGGTGTTTACTGCGAGTGATTTTAATAACCTGTAACGTAAACGAGTTCACACTCGTTAGCCAGGCGTTCTAGGTTCGCGCGGTCCCACGGATCGGATGGCTGGGTGTAGAAAATTTACAGCGAACGCATAATTGCGTGCACACAAACCCAGCGGACACGTCCGTGGTATCGTAGCCCGTTACCGCCACGAACTTGATGGTCTAATTCGATTTGTCTAATTCGGCTAGTTGGCCCAACTGTTCCCTACCGACTTTCGAGACAGTCGCTGTCCAATTTAAGCCAATTATCCGGGGAACGACAACTGGACTCGGCCAATCAGGAATTTGTATTTCCTTTGGGGCCGGGGTAGTCGGCGGAGACGGACCGTAATCTTGAAAAGAAAGTTGGACGTTCACCGAAGCTGCTGGTGGATGCGGAGAGCCCGGCGAAGGACGCCGGAAAAGTTACATCGTCCTTTGCCGATGTCTCGGCGACCTCCGAGCTAATCTCTTGGATCTGAGGAGAAACTAACGAGCGGTACCAAAGAGCTCGTTAACGATTCGTGAATTATGGATCGATGCGATAGTACCTAACGTTGAACTTTCACTCGAACCGGCTGGATAGACGGTAATTTACGCGTGAACCTGCCAAGTGGGATAGTGTTGTAGTACCAACTTCTCGTGCGAAAACGTGTCCGGAGGAACGCCGCTATTGGATTCCGTAACACACAGATTCCACGGAAAACGAAAGCGCCAGGGTTTTGCAATCGCTATGCAAAATATAAATTGTTCAGATCGATTACAATGAACAGGAGCCAAACGGAAATTTATTTCTTTTAAATTCACAATTTATAGGATTTTATTAATTTTTAACAATTCTGAGAATTTCAATAATTATAAATTTTTTGTAAAAGTTGATAACTAATAATTGATAACAAATAATTCTGACAAGCTGACACTGATACATCAATTTTTTTAATCTATCTCCTGTGTGCTTTAAATTAAAATTACTAATTATTACTATAAATGCATAAAATCCGGTAAATTTAGTAATCACTCTGCACTGCGGATGCTTCTGTATAATAATAATTTCATTTTATTCTCAATGTAACTCTGCAAATCATTATTTCAAAATTTTTGTTTTTCAGGTAAGTCCTGTGAACGAAGGAACTGTAAAGCGTCGGAACAACTATAGGCTTTAAACCACCTATTGTTTGAGGTAACGTACGTGCTAGTCCAATCGGTTCAAGAATGTTGATTGGCTTAAGAATTTGTTTTTAAGCCTTCCCTAAGTATTCTAGGTATTCTATTACACTCATTCCTCGATTTACGAGGTACTTTCTGCAGGCGGTTTTCCTTTTACGCGTATTTTTTATGGGCAGTCTCATTTTACGCGGTCAGAGAATATAGCGTTACCCTGTATCTGAGTTAATAAAGAAAGAAGAATGTTCGGATACTGGAACAATTATTTTTCCGGTATTAAATTTCATTTAGTTGAGCCTAAAGGACCCCGCACTAATCATATGGAAAATCTATCCCGGTAAAATCAGTTGGATTTTTCATATGTTGTAGCTTATGATCTACTGAATAAAAGATGTAGTGCGCACAAAGCTCAATAATGGACAGTTATCGAGTTATAATCAGTCAAACATGACAAATTCGAGCTGCCGAATACTCAAATCTCGGGAAGTATTTATTTTTTGGAAAAATGTTTGTGGTGTCATTATTTTTGAATTTTGGATGACCTTGAAAAGGTCTGTGGACAGAAATCTTTCAAAAAATCTCTGCTGTGACACGCAAAGATTTCTGTTCACAGACCTCTTCAAGGTCATCCATAATTTAAAAACAATGACACCACCTAACAGATTTTGTGAAACCCTACTATTTTTGTTTGAAACATTTTTCCAGAAAATAAACACTTCCCGAGATTTGAGTATTCGGCAGCTCGAATTTGTCATGTTTGACTGATTATAACTCGACAACTGTCCATTATTGAGCTTTGTGCCCATTACATCTTTTGTTCAGTAGATCATAAGCTACAATATATGAAAAATCCAACTGCTTTTACCGGGATAGATTTTCCATATGATTAGTGCGGACTCCTTTGGAAGGTTACGGATTGTTCGTATATTTATGGATTCAATAAGAATTGATTGCTGAATTTCATGAATTTTTTTCATAATTTATTCGTTTTGTGGGCTTTCACATATATTTCAACTTAATCGTTAAGATGTAAATTTATTTGATTCATTTGTTCGTTGTTAAGGGATATTTTATTCGAATATTTTACTTATTCTGGACGCCTCAAATCTCTGAACTTTTTTATACAAATTGTAATTTGCTTAAATATCCATATTTCCCGCAACATTTATAATAAAAACCCGATAATTGAACTGAATTCACTTCCTGTTTATACAACTAGAATGCGGTAGTTATGCATGCATAATATGCCGCAAATATACAAAATATGTGCAAATTATATGCACACCAAATACAGAAAATACACACTTCAACAAGAGCGAAAAAACGCCGAATTATGCATACTATAAATCACAGAATATAAAATATAAATTTCGAGTTATAAAATTGCAACCTATATAAAATTATAAAATAGTATTTTTAATTTTTATAATTTCTAAATATTATATTGAATCTATCAAAAATCGTGTAGCAATCAAAAAGAAGTGGCCCTAAATTAAAAAACAACTCGGTTAAGGGATTAAAGGATTTTACGGAAACTGAGGGGTTTAATAATGAAATTATATCTCTCTTGTAATCTCTTGTCACTTGATGCTCGAAGTTTCCTTCGCTTGATCCGGCTTGACAGCTTCTTCGGCGTTGGTGAACAGAATCCCCCAAATAATTTCTGCTCCCAATAACCCGTGGCCCACACTCGAGTCCTCAACTCTGAAAACCGTCTGAATTCTTCATGAAACGATCCAAGTTCAGTTCGAGTTATCTTAACGAAGACCAGCCACCGTGTTGTTCCCTAACACGAGAGGACGAACAAGAACAGCATATTGCATTAGAGAACAATTGCAATTTTTGTTACTCTTACACTCTTGTTAGTGTCTGCTTCTGAATAATTTGCTGATAAAGTAAATCCACGTAGTATGTATACCATTTTAAAGCTCAAAATTAAGGCGAGAAAAAACAAATTCAAAAGTAACTAATCATTGTATTTAAAACATATCTGTATTTCTATTTTATTCTCAAACACGTGTCAAATACTTTTCACCTCTCTGAACATACGATATTCTCTAGGTCTTTAAAGAAAAATACAAACATGTGAAGACATTGGAAGAATTTATGAATGTTATTGCATTATGTTCGACTTATTAAAACTATTATAAAAGATATTATTTCTACTTAATTTTTATTTACTGTTTAATATTATTGTTTAGGATTGATCTTAGATTCAACTTAGTTTTAAGATGTCGAGTTCGAGCGATACGGCCCTCAGTAGCCCCCCGCGTTACACGTACCCAGGATTTACGCTCCTGAGAATCTTCTGTACGCGAAGTCCATGTTTCTGGCGATTCCCGGTAGCGCGCTCGCGATGCGTAATCACGTGATCACCGAGAACCACCGTGAATCGCTCGCATTACCTCGACGATCAGACACGTTCCAACAACCAAGAGATTCGTTCTAACCACCAACTGATTGACACGCTATATCTCGCGCCCAGTGATTATAACTATCGCTATAATTGTTCTGCTAATCGGGATCAATATCTCTATCGACTCGATCACGCGCCCTTTATCGTTTACGCGATTTACACGTTAATAAATCACAGTGTTTTCGCCAACGTACAACGTTTCTCTACCGCTCCTTTCTTTCGACCGTTCCCGCTCACGTTTTTCCCTCACGATCTCCCTATCCGGACTCCCTTCTGTGTTTGCACCCGATCCATTTAATTTCCCATACAGTCCACTCCATTCCTCAGATATTCGTCCCGGGTTCCCAAACAATTATTATTTGTATTCTGTTGATCGCTGTCCCAACAGCGATGAATTCATCTTATTTTGGTTTTGGAGTAGAATACATTATATCATCGTAAATAAACAATTCTCTCGAAACATTAAAATATTAAGGAAGCTGTTGTTCTATCGTCTATACATGTTCCTAAGGAAGCATACTAAATTTCCTAGAGGACCAATTGTGGTACAATATAATTTTCTCCTAAGTACCTTCAGACGACGTTGTGTAATCAAATTCGAGACGCAAATTTTCGCACAAATCTAAATAATATTAGGTGAAGTAAAAAGTTCTGAGCGTTTTTCGCTTATATAAATAAAGCTTTTTACTTCACCTAATATTATCCGGAACGAAACGACTCCGTGAAAATCACACGGAGCTCGTGCGATAATTCATTAGGTCGACGCGACGCGAGGATGGAACGCGAACCAATTGAAAAAGGGATCGTGTGCGCGAGCAAATATCGCGGAGGACGCGACGGTGTAGGAGCGTTGAACACGGTGCTGTGGAAATTCCAATCTCGAATTATCCGCGGACATATTGCGTTCCATGAAGGCGCAAGAAAGTTGTAGGCTGCTTCAGGAATATTTTCATTCGCTGTGAAACCGGACGCTCCGTGTCGATGCGCGAGACGCGATGCGGCGCGACGCGCGATGCTGGCCATCGCGAAGCGGAGCGTGTGAAATTCTGCAAAAGAATGTGAATTAAATCGGCAAATCGGATTCCTGATAGCTAACTGCGACTGTGCGTCAGTGTGCGGGTGTCATCGCCGACTCATCCTCTCTTTGTTCCGGAAGGAAATGGAAAATCGAGGAGCGCGATCTGAGCCCAGCTCTTCGAATTTCCTCTTTGCAGTCGTTCACGCAGTTGTCACGATTACTTGGACGCTATCTGATAGAAATTCATAAAATTCAACGTTAAGCCTACCTTTTTTCTTTCTCTTTTATTCAGCTCCTGCAATCCTTTTTTTAGCCCTCATCCGTCACTCGTGTTGGTTTGACTCGTTTCTCGCTGATTCTGAATGGGTCCCATGGAAATCACCGACACAGATTTCCCCGACACGGTATTCACCGACAACATTTCACCGACTCCAGATTTGACCGACAATAACTTTGGCCGACGCCGCCTTTGACCGACAACGAATTTGACCGACCACGGATTTGACCGACAACGACTTGAGACGACCACAGTAGTAACTAACAGTAACATTGTTTGACAACAACGTTAGCCGACTGCGTATATCCAACAAATACTCAGAAATCGTACACAATACACAACCACAACTTTCTTGCAGGAATTAGCACACAATATTAGATTATAATAAATTTAATGTAATTAATGTTTTTGTTACACAACACGGTTGTACATACGTAGTAGTGGGAAGAGGTTTGACTAATGGTGGGGACCTTGCGGTTCTCGGAGGGGAACTTGTTGGAACTCCCTGGGTTAAAACGATGTAAATGACAACCGAAAAACAGTTGAGAATCGTTCAGTATTGCCACGATAAAAACTGGCGTATCTCACCCAATCGTGCTTTTATCTCAAATCATCCTAAATAAGAGAGACTCGGGCTAGTTGACAAATTTTTAACCCTCATCCGTCCCTCGTGTCAATTTGACACAGTTTTCCCGAAATAAGTTACACTGTTCTGTTATTTGTAGGTAAAGTCGTTCGAAACTTGGTGACTTTTATTTTTCTAATGCGAAACATATTACTGGAAAAACCTAAAATGTAAATGTTAACTCATCAAGTTCAAGGAGAAAAACATCGAGAAGTAACTGTTTGACTTGTTATTTTATCGATTTTTTGTATCACTGTGTCAATTTGACACCGAGGGACAGATTCAGTTCGTGAAATGAGGGACGGATGAGGGTTAATATACTAAAGTTTTTACTGAACTATTCGTATCTCTCTCAAGGAATTTGTAAATAATCGATAGAAAATCAATTGGTATTCTAGTCGATATTGGCTAAACGTTATAACTTACCGCAATTAAACTTCAGATTGTTTAAACACTTCCTCAAGGTGTACTCAAGGTGTACAGCATCAGAAACGGCGCGGCGTCGCGTTATTTAAGACTGTATCGGGTGCAGGAACTCGATAATAGTTTGCTGGTAATTAACCGAGTTTCGTTGTAGTTGTCGAACAAAGAATGCTGAAACTCTGGCAACGAAATCCGGAACAAAAGGAAGTCGTCATCGATAAAAAGAACCGAGTAATTGCTGCCCGAATACATAAGCAAGTTTCGGTCATTATATTTCGAACACTTCGCGAACTCGCTTGAACACGCCGGAATATTACATGGCGAAATTTGAAATGCAGATCCGTGCCACGCTCGTTACTTTATAAATATATTGTAATCAATTACACGGATATTTGCGGAAACGATCGGAGGAAGTATCAAAACTCATTTTCCGTATTCATATGCCGTTCGAGCGTGATACGATGCTGAGTTTTCAGATTCCCGCAATATACATATATACGGTGCGACGGTATTTTTTTAGAGAATCGCAGGAACTACAAATAATTTCAGGACTTTTGAGGGTCTTAAGGATTCCTCGAGGACTTGGACGACGACTTCTAAGTGATCCACTTTTACTTTCTCCGATACTTTCTTGACCGATTTTAGTACAGATACTTTATTTACTTTCATTCGTCTAACGAATGTTTCAAACATACTGTAGCGCTACAATCTTTGTAAAACTGTTAACACAATTTTCCTAATTTACGATTATTCGATTTTTAAAGACAGGGAATTGTTCAACGCTTCTTTGGATATAATTTATTATTGTAACAATCGTACAGAAACTGAGTTGCCAGATTAAGACTTGTGTTCCCAATTTACTTTCCCCTTCTACGACGCTATTCTCCCACACTTCCGCCACGGCCCGGTCACATGACTAATCCAGGACTGGCAGAGAGAGAGGGTAACTTTTTCCCATCAACCCGAGTAAATTCCCTCATCCGGCGACTCTGAGTACATAGTACTAGACATCACGAGCTACACGAACTCATTTAAAACTATTTAGAAGGATCTTATACGAAAATACAAGATATGGACTTGCTTGTTATATTCGCAACACTATGACTATTTCATCGAGTGATATTTATAAATAGTTTAATTCACCATCAAATAAACTTTCTTGACCTTACTATTCTCGGCAAAAACGGTGCAGAAATGGTTGAAATGTTAAAAATGCGACTTTCTTCTTTCTATATACAAGTTCATAACGATACAAAAAGATGATGCAACAAGAAATAACAGGATTGCTAAATAGCACTTCAAACAAGAAACTGCAGCACTGTTTTACACAATAGAAACCAAGTTCGATTAAATCTGTAGGGACTAAAGAGGATTATGTCACCTTTGCAGTCACCTTTGGCAATGCAGATTTTGGGTCACGAATTAAATTGCACGAAGTACATGTGACAGACGTAGCAGTCAAGGTGTGAATTATTTCGACGAGCTTTTTGCTCATCCTTGTAACCAAGAAAATGGAAAACGAATATTCAAGAGCGAGAAATATAAAAGCGCTTTCCCGTTATGCGAACGAAAGGCTCGCATCGTCTACAGTCTACAGGAATTGCCGTAAAGGCGGTAGACGACTTTTGTTCCGGCCCATAAAACGAAAAGCACCGCAAAAACGTTAATTAACCGGACTGTTCGGATACACGCGCGAAAGACGCCCAGGCTGGCAGATTACAAGAAACCGCAGAAAAGCGTTTCGCGATCAGAGTATCGTTTCGGAAGGGAAATCTTATCGTCCTCGCGTTCTCTCTCTCTCTCTCTCTCTCCCTCTTTCGTTCGGCGGTTCTGCATCGGAAATGATTTTACGGTAAATGGACCTTTAAGCGACTATCGCTTCACTAGCGATTATCCGGTTTCGCGTTATGGAAGTTCATTGAAAATTTCCACTCGGAATGGCTGCACTCTCTACTACGGATCTCGGTCGTCGAATAAGCATTCGATGTGGATGCACGAGCGGAACTTTTCTTTTTTTTCCTGGAAACGGGCTTTCTGCCGTAAACAGATGAGAGGCGAAATGGAAGGAAAGCGAATGTGGGTGGTGACCAGCCACCAACTACATTTCGAATATATAATTTGAAACGTGCAGACCCCCTCTCATTCGCGGTGTTTTCTCATTTGGTCGCACTCCGGCCAATTGAAAGAGCCGCCCGAGGAAATCGATCGTAACGCGTGCCCCGTCGAACGAAAATAAATGGACAAGTTTTATCGAAACTTTCATTCCCGAAGGAAGATTAACAACCTTCTATATTGCTAGCGAGAGAGATATTTGGCTGGCGAGGGTACACGCGGCGATTTCCAAGTGTGGGCTGCGAGCCGGGATGATAAATTTACATTTTCAACTCTTCCAATTTATGAAAATAAGGCTTATTTTTACTTATTTCAGATTAACTCAGCTTTTTTGCAAAGTTATAGCGGATAGAAACCAATCATTTTTCGAAAATTGGAAGTTTAGTTTGACGGTATTTTTTGGTGTTGTATACCCGATAACGTATGTAAAAGATTGACTTTTTTCAAAATGACTTTATGACCATTGTGAACTTAATTTTTTTTATTATTATTTTCTTATTCGTATTATTATTGTTTTTGTTGTAAATTTCATTTCTGAGCATTATACTTTTGTGGAAAAAGAATTTTACACAAGTTTCTCTTTCCACTCGTTGTAAATTAAAACTGGCATTCTAAATTGAAATACGTTGCTTCATCTGCGCTTTTTTAAAAAAATATATTTCAATTAACTTACGAAACTATATTAGCTTTCTTTATACTTACTTAATGTGTATAGAATACATGTAACACAGAATTACGGATTATTAGTAGCGTTTAGAATTTTACACTCCTAAATCGGCCGTTTTCCCCACTGTGCGTCGCTGAAAGATTTATCGGCGCTGGAAACTTTATCGAACTAAATGCAGGTGCTGCAGAAATTTTTCGCCGAACCAATTTCTGGGTAATCAGTGCTTTCCTCGTAGCCGGTGTCTCCCGCGCTGGAATTAATGGAGTCCGGTGACCTTAAATTGCAATTACCTTTCGTTTACTGTATCTGTCGGGAGGCAATCACCCGGTTTCCTTCTCGGTGTCCATGAAACACCGTGGATCAAAGTAACGACTTGCTCTTAGTCACTGAAAATGCACTGTTAAGGAACATAATCTACGATCCCGGACAGCTATGCGGTACTGAGAATTCGACGACGGGGCTCGCTCAACGGAGGAATTCAAGTTGAACACAATACATATCTATATAAATGGTTCATACCCGACGAATCCTGCACGGAATGTCGGTGTCCCATTTCACCGTCAGTCGAATAGCGAAGGTGGAAAATTCTCGGATCCGTTTTACCGCCTGTATCGTTCGAAGAGTATAATTATTTTCTTGCGGCCCGTGTGCCGTCGATAACGCCGATTTCACACGCTTTCCAAGATCGTACACCCCAGCGAATTATTAATGGCGTGTGCTGTTCGCGTTTTAACGCACGATTTGCTAGAAATTCGAACCAGATCCGACCAGCACCGATCCAATTTAACACAACAGAGTTCATCGGATAGATCCCCCTTCCTGTGAAAAATGAAAAATTCACGGCACGAGGCTGGTCGCTTCAAATTGAGGCCTGCTGTACTCGTAACCTATTTCCATTGGGATACCTTAATCATTTTTAATCGAGTCACTCGGTGCTTTAAAAATACTGCAGGAACTCGGACGAAGGATGAATTAAGCATTTCGAATTAGACAGATTCTGGGAAACGTTTCTTCTTATTCTATTATTATAAGGCGAAATTTGACACTATGTCTGATAGGTTGATGTAAACGTGCCCCAGTCTCTCCGATTTCTTTGGCCGAAACAAAGTATGGACGCTAGACAGGGTCGTTAAGGGGCTGCGAGAAGTCAATTAGGTAACCATGCAACGACAAGTTCTCGAAAGGTCGTTTCAACCGTTTCGCGAGTAACGACATCCCTTTCTGGGGACGAAGTTGCATTTCAACTGTGAATACAAGACAAACATCGTCGTCACAAAGCAGCAGTGCTTGGTGAAGGTTACCATTACGTGTTGCCGTTTAAACGCGACACGTCCTTAATGATATTCCCAAAGTAATTCGATCGTAATGCAACTTTCATTCGAGTCTCACTAAAACTGTAGGCTATTGCCCCGTTCATGCCAACACGTAGAAAATTTATCCACCAAATTCCTGTAGCCACTGCTAAGTTCGCTTTAAGAAGTTTCTCATGACTTGGCTCGCGATTAGGATGTCCGGTGTCGTTTGTCCTCTACTGGCGATGGCCAAACGCATGTTAATAATTTAACACATTTGTTACCAGCGTCACAGGTGCGTAATGTCTACGACTTTGTATTTATCATGAAAATTCATATGATTTTAGCGTATTTTGTTACTTCATATTATAGTGCATAATATTTAAATTGCTAACTTCCTTATACAATATTTTTTTTGTTTCTTACTTGACGATAAGTTGCATTTAATAAAATCCTATGAAGCTGTTGATGAGTGAACGCGTTAATCTACTACAAAATGAAAAGCATGTGAAATATGAACTATTCTGGCCAGTGGATGGTACCTCATCAATGGAATGCTAATCTATATATATAATAATTTTCCTTCCAATGCTTCAATGCTTACAATGGATAAAATACATAATTCCATAAACCATTCTATCAATAGAAAGCATTCAAATGCACCGTTGTATAATTTTCTGACACCTTTCTGTGCTATAGATGTATAAAATTCCGTAGTCTGGCTATAAATGACGGGAGAGACATTAATTTATTGAGGAATTTGTTGTATTTTAATTTCGATATCCAACCGGATGCGGAGATCATTCGGGGACATTATCGATCCAATAAATGTTTTGAAAACGTGCCATAAATGAATATTGGCTGGAAAATGCTATCAATATAAGAGCGATCCTTAAATGAAATTATTATTATCATTTCTATCTACAAACCGGATGAGTTAGTATATAATACAATCTCGTATAGGAAGTGTTTTTGCTCTTCCAAGGATAAGTGGTCATTGTACCCTCGTAATTTTCAACGGACGTACGAGACGGAAGAGGATTTGATCAAACGTCGATTCGGATCCGCGGATCTATGATAATTTCTTAACTAATAGAATTAGCAATACTGATTAGCAAACAGCTTTCTACGCAGACGGATAACCGCGGGAGCCGCAGACGCCGCAAATGCATCAAACAAGCGCGCGTATTAATCGCGTTGATAGACGCACCGAGTGTGTACAACAGACTGGAATATTTCCATCAAAGCGACGGCTTCCGTGGCGAGAGTGGACTACTAATAACGTATCTACACAGTGAACTCTAATTTCTATCGGCAATCAAGTCAAGCACCAATCGATTCTCAACATAGCTCCATCAGCAATCAATGACCGTATCAATTACTCTCATTTAATTTTTGTGTGACCTAACCTCGTAAAACAATTATTTTGATGGTCCAGTCGACACTAATCTTCAGACGTTTGCTCTGTTCAATGATCTCCATTCAATAATCTTGGTATATCTTGTCGAACTCATTATTTTCAATAACTTCTTCTCATTCAAGGGAAAATGTGTGTAATACTATATACAGGGAGTATACAAATTATACGTTACGACCATCACGAGATCTGTTAAGAAAATAGATTGCAAAATTGACCCGAATAAACAGCTCTCTTTGTTTGCACGTTACTACTACACGCGTACTTTCGTTCCTCACTATAAGCGTTTCATTAATCAGTACTCAGTACCTACTAGTAGTAACTAAATCATTCCTTCTCCAATCACTTCGTCCGTTTAATATGCATATGTTTCACAAGCGGAACTGATCGAATAATCTGTCGAGCCATTATTTTCGAATATTTACCGTTTAATTTATTATTCATCGTCGGATGAGTGACAGATCACGCTGCGTTAAACACTACGATCGATCCGGTTTTATAAAATGTCCCGCGTCCGTTGTTGAAACCTTTCATTAAATTATCGGTGAATTTCAATCCTGTCGCGGCCGGGAGATTATATCGTGAATTTTCAGCTATTTCTACGGTCGGGGAACTCGGCCGGCCATGTCGTTCATTCCGTTCCGACGAAACACTTTTCCTTCAATATTTTTCCACTTTTTGTTTCTTCTCTTTTTCGGTTTAAACTGCCCCCGCAGAGTTACGGAACAAACTGCGAAACTCGTGCGGTTCATCCTCGATAACGATGGATTTTTCCGTTCGTTATGAGGACGCAACGGTGTCTCGAAGTTTTCCGCGGGGGTGAGCCTCCTAATTTAATTCGGCGTGGCACGCACGACGGATGATCCTTCTTCAGTTGCTTTAGCACCTAATCGATCTTATCTTGCCAGGGACACCTGCACCAACGAACTTTCCGACGTAGTTATTGTAGACTGAACTCATAAGCCACGTTAACGAACCACCGGGATGCGTCACGTCGCGACGTTTCAAAGCCGTGCCCGCGCGTCGTAAACTAGCCAATTAGTCACCCCCACCTGCCAAGATTATCGGCGCGATGCATAAACGTCTCATGTCTAGTTATATATGGAGTTAGTATTGTCCGCGTCTTACGAGAAGACGTTTAGGAGAAATTCGAGTCAGAGACATACACACACACTGATATAGTTAAGTCACACGCATCCTCACTATTCGCCGAGCAGGTTACAGCTACTACTACAGGTCTGTAGTATCACTGTAGTCTGTAGTAGCAGCGTCTCAAATCTAAATATCGCTACACCGAATGATTTGCCGAAACGTGTTCGCAAACCTTGAGAAAGTATTCTGGTTTTGAGTCTACAAAAATTTAATCATTTTGCGTTTTTATTTTAGGGGAATGATGATGGAGAGAGAGAGAGAAGCTAAGTTAATGCTTCATTCATGTACAATCGGGCTGAATTTATTATTATTATTATTATTATGTGGGTGCGCATCCTCCAGGAACCGCGGGCTCGCTTAAGAATCGATACAAGCAGAGGCAGCACGTACGTTTCGTATTTCACTGGGAAGAATTTTTATTAAACTCGGAGATTGAGCTACTTTCCTATCCTGTGGATTCCACAGTGTGGCGATTGAATATGGTTGGCCGCGATGCTTATCTCCGTCGCTTAAATTAGAGCGAAGTATGCTGGAAGAACGTAGATCGTCTTAGCTCTCCAGAGATATGTATCCTGGGCTCGCTGATACGCGGATAGCTTTGAAATCGTTCTCAGTGCCTTTCCCATGGCAGTTTTACGAGCCTCTCTCTACGCTAAATCGTTGGCTCTTTGCGGCTTGAAAAAAGTTTATCAAATGATTAAGACTATGGTTATCTTCGTACGGAGCTCCAAATTAGTAATCATACAACATTTTTATATCTGCATTGCGAGTTTATTTGATTATTTCCACGTTCAGTTTTTCTACCAACACACTGAACCTTCGACAACAATATCTTCAACTTTTTTAGGAACCTGAACATTCTTTGAACCTTTTTCTTAGGACTTGGCATTGAAGCTTGTACGTTCTTATTTTTATTAAATCTACTGTTTTTAGAGCGTTCCATTAAAAACCAGCACCCTTATTCAACGCTCGAAACATACATAAAGCGTACCTGTCATTTAGAAATATTACAATATTATACGATAATTATAATAGACTATATTATAAAAATAACACTATAAAAGCGCTGTAGTAGTAACGATTTACTGGGTCGTTATCTATTACTACAATATTTTTTAGCATAACATGGTACATGAATCTTTCCGAGCCTCTAATCAGTAATGTGTAATCAAACAAGATGTTGTTCACGTCCCAGGAAATTGTATCGTATAAAAGGTTGCATGACCAGCTCCGAGGGTAAGGAAGGGTTGAATTTCGTGGAAAGTGACTGTATCGCAGCCTGCATACATAGATGTTGCTCAAAATAAGCAGCTAGTCAATAAACACCACGTCGCGCGGTGTCGGTTCGGACTATTATGGATGACCAATGATCAAGCCGTAAAATCAGCTTTATATCGCACGTGTTGCCGGAAACAATTTTAGCGGCGATAACGAGCAGGTGTATTTCCATCGGATATCGAGCCTGGTACGAATCGATAGGGCATAGTATTCGCCACATAGGCGCATTTTGCTCGGGAAAAGAACCTCGTCCTATGCGAGGTTCAGTGTCTGCACATTGACATAGAGTATAAAGCAATGATTCCCAAAGTGGTCTATATCGACCCCTAGGGGTCGACTCCGAACTGTAAGGGGACCATGTAAAGGGGACCAAATAATCGATACAAAATTTTATCGATCAAACAACGGGAAAACGTGAATCGAGCTTGAAAATTCTTTATTTTTGTAACTTGTTTTCCCGTTATTCGATCGATCTAAAATTTTGCATAGATTATTTTTTTAACCAGTGCCACAATCCTAGGAGGTGTCCCGAAAAAAATTCGAAGGTCGAAAAATAAGATCCACCCTAATGTACACTGCCGCTCAAAAGTCTGTGGTTGTTAGGAAAAACGCTGCATGTCGCAACTTCAAAATATTTGAGTTTATGTATTAATTGAGCTTTAGAGACTACTCTCTGCTAATATAATATAATATAATATAATATAATTCTTAAATACATAATATGCTAATGTAATTATTAAATACACATACCAGAATTTAAGAATAAACATCGTTAAATGAAATGAATTTATATCATCGATTATCAAAATATTATTCTCCATGTACTTATTAGTGGCAGTGTACAATGTACATGCATATACACGCGAGACTCTATGTAGGTATACTATAACAATGTATTACCTCTGTCGTTGGGCTATCGACGTTGCTCCGTTTGACAGGTTGTACTTGTACTCCCGCGTGGCGAGTGTTTGCGTATTCTTTGCCAGCCGTTACGCGAATGTTGTTTATTACGTTCATGGTTTGAGTCTTCGTGTATACAACAGTGCTCAATAATCTGCTTCGATCGATCGGCGCTCGCGCGGATTCTTTGATAATCTGGAATGCACGAATTCGCGACTGTTCGATGCTAATGGATACGTGGATTAATCATACACGTAACTTAATCGTGTTTGAACGTTTGAACAGGGAACACTCTGCCAATGAATTACACGGAAGCACATGGAAATGCCACGGACTTAATCGTTAGTTCAATCGTGATATGATTCCCAGATTTTCGCTTCCTCCTCGAGCAGATTATTCCTGGTGATCTAGAAGAAAGTAGTACGGTTGCAAAAATTATCGGGACATAGTTCGTTATACACATTATTAAGTAAACAGGGAATTTCAATCCTGAAATCGGAAGAGCTCTACATAGAATTCTTTAACAGGTTCAGACTAGAATCAGACGCGTTGAGCAGAACTGATAAAGATTTTTTTAATGTCTGGTTTTGGCCGATCTTTTATCACCTCTTCTTACGTTATGTTGAGTATTGGTTCAGATTAAAACATGTCTCCTCCCACTCCAACTTCTCCTTCTACGACGCTACTCCCCACGCTTCCGCCACAGCCCTGTCACGTGACGCGTTTCGTCTCTGTCTCACATATGTGTCACAATGTCATGTAACAAATCCGGTATGGCGCAGAGAGCGTAACTTTTTTCCCTCAATTCGAGTCAACTCCCCTGATTTGGTGACTCTGGTTCTGACCATTTCCTTTGTTATGGCATTTCCTTGGATACCAATATGAGATGGAGCCAATACAGGTCTTACGTTTTATTTGTTCAAATCCTCGAATAAGATTGCCAGCACATAAGTAAAGTTGAACAAAAGTACCTTCCGACCAATCTAATAATTTTATACGACTTTAGCAACTTGTGCTTCGAAGTTTTGTTAAAGGCTTTTGTCGATTTCAGTCCTGATCAAAGTTCACGAGTATACGATACAACGGAAAGTATTTTAAGTAAAGGATAAAGACAGGAAAGTGAAATAGATGTTTCAACTTCGAAACTATAAGAAATTTTCACCAGTACTATTACAGACACCTTGAATCTTTTTCGAAAGACAAGATATCATGTAGGCATCGATGGACATTTTATTTAAACTTAGACAGGCTCTTAAAAATGCCGATGTTTATTACAATTTATATACCAGAATATTGGAAGCAACTAAGAATATAAAGATACGAAATTCCAGAGGAAACGAGGACATATCTCCACTCGAAAAATTAAACATTAAAATACCACGTCGAAAATATTCTTTGCATAAAGTATTGAAATTCGGAAAGTGTATGCAAACTCCGGTGACTGACTATGTAGATACCCACTTCCAGTTCCTCGCTGTTCAGTACTCCATCCCATGATTGCCGCGAGCTCAAACATATCGTTCGGCCAAGGAGGAAAGACTCAATTTCGGGCGAACTTTCGAATTCCTTTCGTTTGCGAAACCATTGCGGCGACCAATCCCCCGGTTCCTTGATTCAATTTCATAGGACAGGTCCGGAGCACGAGTCGGACTCTGTCTCTTGTTCCCGTGCGAGTCCGGGTTGCTTGCATTCCGTGATGAAGGAAAACACTCGGCATCGGAATAGCCTTCTGAACGACGGACGTTGAAAAAAGAGGAAACTCCTAGTATTAGATTGGCCAAAAAGTTCGTGCTATTGAAAGGAATTAATTTTATTCTACAACATATTGTTCCATTGTTAACCCTTTGCGGACGGATGACGCCATTTTGTCAAAATAAGAAAGAACCAGTGTCTTGTTCCCTTTTTTCATCAGTGTGTTGGACTATAGTTCTTTGAGGGTTAAAATAAAAATGCTCCATTGACATGTCCATCTGTAACGTCGCGTAAAATGTACAAATCAAAATAATTTTTTGCGAAATTTGTCTGAAATGTAAGGTTAACCGTTAACCGAATGGGTGTCTGGAAGAAGGGTCTATGTCAGGTTTTTTAAATTTAATAGGAGCGCAATTTTGAACTCGAACGTGAATTGCAATAGTAAAATCAGCTGAAAATGACATAGGCCCTTCTTCCTTTGGAAAAAGACTGAAAACCAAAAGACTTTTTTAGGGTTTGTTTTATTAAATGGTAAAGCAAAACAAGTTCCCAATTGCGCTTCTATAAAATTTATAAAACCTGAGATAGGCCCTTCATCCGAACATTCATTCAACTATCTAGCCATCTTTTGTTTTGAAAATTCGGATTGAAGTTAGCTGTATTTAAAAGTGCAGAAGTGTCGCCGATTGTTGAAAACGTTACGAATATTTTGGCGAACCCAATAGGAACGGGAAGAAATCGTGGCAGATGAACCGAAGAACGGAGAAAGAATGCGGGAGGATGTCAAAAAGGAGGAGCTTAATAATTTCTACGGGTTAATTCGCAACAGAAATGGTTCCTCGGGGACAGGCCTGAAGACATACGTATGTATGTTCTCCTAAAAATCCTGCGAGCGAATTCTGTTTTAGGGAATAGTGTGCGTGACTCGTTGCATAGGTACATACGTCGCCCGCGAACAGAGTTATGCTCGTCCCCAGCACCTAAACCACTCGAGAAAGTCCGAGTTGATAATTTTGCGTTTCTATTTGCAGCGAAGCGTAATTACTCCGCGAACAGAATGAAACAGCGTGCGTTACACTCGCGACATGAAGGAACGTCGAAACGAATTTTTTTTCATTTTTTTCATTTCCCTATCTTTCTCTCTGGCATCGACTTTTAGTCAACGCTGCTTCACTCATGTTAGAAATTCATTTAATTAATTGGTACAACGTGTATATCATGCAAGACTTATTTCTCTAAAATGTGATGTCATAAACGAAACATAATTTGTTGATTTAAAGTGTACAAAAAATCCTCGTCCCTTTTGTGCAATTATTTTGGAGGAGCGTATGAGGGTAAATAATGTTAGGAAGTTGAAACAAGTGTATTGATACTCGTAAATTTTTTAAATCTTTTGACTGTTCTATAATTTATGTACATGCTGACATCTCTCACAAACACATAAAATCCGTAGTCTAATTATGTAATTATATGTTCTCGTTTTGAGGTCGGTCGGACGTTGTCATGATTTCGCAATGTGGAAACGTTTGTCGTTTTGTGTATTGATTTCATGTCATCGATGTTAATCTATTTTTGCTTGCATAGAACTGCAGAAGGAATGTTAACGAAAAAATGGAAACCGTTGACCGAAGCACTGGAGGGTTAAAATTCATTTATGAAATTTGCTGTTCAATCCGAATTCCTTATCAACTTCGATGTATGGAAATTACCATCTAATAGCTTCACCCCGTTTCTTCGAGAACGACGAAATAAAGTGCACCGGCAGTTGACGTTTTGTCAACGAACCGTGCCGTTCTCGTTTCTTTTTGCCCGCCTTAATCATGTTCCCGTCCGCTGTCGATCAAAAGTGTTTGATTGCTTGCATCAGTTCCGAAAGGGAAATGAAAAAACGCTGTAAAGAGTGCATTTACATTTGCTTATTATTTTTATATATAATCGCAGAGCGTTGAGAAACGCTTGTCGCAACCGGAAATCAATTTACGGATTGCGGTTGCAAGATATTCAATAACTAAATAAACTTTTAAAATGGAATTTGGAGGAGGAAAGGGTTACTTATTTATTGATGAACTGCCAAATTGTTTGAATCTTTCAGAACACTATGTATAGATTGGATTTTATGCATTTATAGCGTGTGCAGCTTGTGCAAGATTTAATGGAAATGGCAGGCTCTGATAAAGTCTTAAAACTTCGCTGTAAAGAAATACCAGTGCACATAAATATTTAGAAGAACATATTCATTAACAGAAAACAACAAATAAAATTAATGAATGTACAGAAAAAATGGAGCTGAAACGCTATGATTGAAATAAACTGATATGAGAAAATTGGACTAATTGGTTTAGTAATCAAATAACCAATCATGGATTTTTAAACGATATTATGTGTGAGTAAAGTAGATTTTGAAGGTTTTTGGAGAACATTGTGTTTTTCATTCCTTGGTACGTCCAGCATGTACCATATCTATTTCCCTTTAATGATCGGGTTTGACAGAAGCAACCGAGAGATTGACTATTTGCATTCCTTTTATGAAACATGAATGGATCAAGAGGCTGCAAAAGCATCAATCGTGTCCTCGACAATACGGCGACCCTATTGTATGCATTTCCATCGTAAATTTTTCATAAAAGGAAACATTTAAGCTATTTATACCTTGTATTTAAAAATTAAAATCTAATAATTGTGGAATTATCTAGAACTTACTCCCAGTTTGATTTCTTCGTGTTCGTCAGTCGTTGAATATCTTTAAATTCACACGCACGCACTCACAAAAATGGTTTTAACGCGTTAAGAATTATGTCCAACAAACTTTGTAATATAAAGGTTTGAAGGTTCGTAGAGCTCTCGGTATTTGAAATTTTCTGCATATTCTGAAAAGGCATATGGTATGTTGTCCAACCAGAGTAATTACCCTTGAAATAAAGGATCCGTGCTGATGCACGATTCGCGTCCAGCGAAATATTTTCATTTAAATACCTACACCCCGAATGGTTTATTAACACGGATTCCCGGGAAATTATCAACGGCCAAAGAATTCGCTCCGAGTGCAGCCTATAAAAACGACCATGGATAAAAACCGTAATATTCTGATGATTCCAATAAGAAACTAAACTTTCGTTTTCAAAGGTTCGCATTAATTGACACAAAGTTTCCCGTGTTTACACCGTTCGTTTGGTATTGGCGAAGCGCGGTGGATGGTCAGAAATTTTTCCTCTGCCCCCAGGTATTACGAAAAGCTCGCTCGCGTATCGGTTTCAATGAGTGGAACACGCTAACAAACGAACGTCTGCACATTTTTTACGAGACAGCGAAGCATGTTCGATCGCCGCGAAACGGGAAAAATTTGCTGTTCTGAATCGGACGACGCAGAGTATTTGTACTTTTTTCGAAGCGGCCACATGTGCGCAATAAAAAAAACAAATAAGTTGAACGGCGCGGCGCGGCGCGACGTTCAGCTACGATTTCCCGACAAAACATCGTTCTCTTCTACTCTGTTCTTCCGAATTATAAGACTTCTTGCGGTTCGTGTTTTAACAGGTTTATTGGCGATTAACGTTGAGACTAACAGGTAACCCAGTTCAATTTTTTGTTTCGCAATTATTAAAATAGTAAGTCGTTGTTGTAGGAATTATTAAGTACAAGCATTTATTTGTGAGATTATTGTATTGTGTACACTGCAGATCATAATGCATCTGTAGCATTTGCAGGGACAAGAGCCATCTAGATAACTGAATAATTTAAACAATTTCTTGTCATTTCGTATTTTATCTAATCATTTTAGGCATAATTAGTAAACTGAGGCTTTTCATGGAAAATTTTTTAATTGTTTGTATTGTTCACTCTTATGTATTCTACCCTACTCATTTTTATCACACATACATAAAATTCGCAGTCTGGTAATAATCAGTAGTATGGATAATTTATTAAAACGTTCGTATTTTATACAAAGCTTCCTTTATCGTATCTTAGTGTCGCAGTAATTTGTCTGGTTAACGATTTCCAATTTTATCTTTGTTGTTATTTTCGCCATTCCTCATTATTCGGATGGTGCGTCTTCATAAAAATGTAATCTGGTTCTACAGTTTCATAAAATCCCGTGTTTCGTGTGTGTAGAGTATAATTAATCACTTGGCACATGGAATAGCCCGTAGTATATAGTATATATATATATACATCTACCATATACATACATGGTAGTGTCATCGATAAACTAGTGTAGGTTTCTGACCTTTTGTTACCTTTACGTAGTATCTGACAGTTTGAAGCGCCTAATATAAATTAATATCAATATTTTTTAATTTGCATCAGCCTCACAAGGGTCATTAACAACTACAGGTTTATACACGAGTGGCCGTTTTTACAATTTGATTGATTAATTTTGTATGTTTCAATAAATCATAATGTTTCAAGAATAATATCAGTATTGTTTGTATATATCAATTGAGTTTGCTGCAGCCGAGAAATATTCGTATCAATCGACGAGAGGTTCAAGATACACCAATTCCGGATTGTCTTTCTCCCTCTGTTTTTCCGGAAAATTTCGACAGTGGCCAAACCTATTTTTTCTATCGTTCGATTCGCTCGTTTGTTTGCCTGACCGTCGAGCACCGATAAATTTCGATAGCCAGCTAATGGAAATCAAGCTTATGGTAAACACGTTTCAAAGCCGGACACCATGCATCGGCGTTCAAACAGCCCAAAGGTAAATCAATCGCATAAATTGCTGGTAGACGGACGAATGTAAGTTCACGTACCATTGCGATACCGTAGCTTTCAATGTTACGCTGATCGATAACTAAAAATATATTACCGAGAGCGTTAGCCGGGCGAAGGTACATCGTCGTATCGTGCGACTGAAACTTTCAACGCGAATCGTTGACATTCTATTACACTTTGTTACACGGAAACATGCTACGCGCTGTTGAGTAAACTGTAACTTCCAATGCACTTATCTAGTGAAATATATGAATAGTATTGCTGTTTTATTTTTATCGCAAGATACTCCTAATAAATAAGAGATATTTTCCCCTTGCTTCATCTTTATTTTTATAAGAATAAAAATCTTATTTTATATCATATTATATGTATACTCATCGTCGTAATAATATTTTTTAAAAATAGCCTTGCAGAAAAGGGAAATTTAGTTAATTTCTAATAGACTTTAAAATTTACGAACTTCAGGGATGTACAAATTCTAGAATGTTAATCCTCGAGTTTAACTATTATACACTCCTCAAAAATATAGTTGCATAAAAGATACTTCGTTGATATTCATCAAGTTCTATTTTACACTTTGATTCGACCAGTTATGTTTTATTCATAATTTCATACTTTAAATAAATACATCACAATATTCATAATTTCATATTTTAAATAAATGCATCTATTGCGAAAGCACTATACGTATTGCTTGACGCGAAGTTCTTTTCACACAAAGTGCATGATCACATTTTTGAAATAAAACATTATAACAAAAAATACGTGGAGAGAGAAGCTGTAATTCCTTCTTGTTGTTGCAAACTCATCAATTCCATGGAACGATTTTGTTTCGATGCCGGTCAAAGGTTCAAGTTTCGTGTGCTACACCGATACTGCGCGAATTATGTAGAAAGCAGGACAATTAGTGATATTCCCCGTACAATCAGTTGGTTTAATGCTATCTAAAGCTTGGTTATGTCCATGTATACAACGGCGGAAGTGTTGATCGAAACCGACGATGGCTGTACACGGTGCATTAATCCCTGTGTGATTTGCAGTTCGAGATACCACCGTTCCGAAGGATAGGTTAAGCACACCCTTCAAACTGTTCGAGAAATTTATCGGAAAGAAACAATATACGCAGAACGGAAGTGCGGGAATGTATAGTATAAAGAAATATAAATGAAGATTGAAAGGTTTTAATAATAAGATACGACAATATTTTTGAAGAGTTATTAACTTGCTTTCTGAAAGCGTTCGTACGCGTCATCGTTGCGTTCTATCAAATAGAGTAATGGCTTACGATCGCAGAGGGGATAAATAATTTTTATGCCTAAAAGTATACTCTTAGGACTTCTTTCTAACGTCGAATTCTGTCGGCGTTCATTTTCCCCGTTTTCCTTCTTCTGAAAAATGCAATCTAGTCTTCGTGGAGTGACGGATACGAAAATGGCACTCTACTTCGGAACAGTAGGAGGAGTTGGTCAAATGCTGGACACATAATCTTATATTTATTTCATTCTGCATTGATTACGAGTCATCCAAAATAGCAATCATAGTAAAGATACGACCGAGATATGACTGATATGTTCCAAATATTCCAATTAAATCAGTAATATACAACAGAGTATGTATTCAGAAACATCGGCATACGATTCATGAGTGATTTTATTCGAACTGGCGTTTGTTACTACCTAATTAAATCGGTTTCTAGTATTGTTTCTACAAACTGTATCGATAGTAACAGCAGATTTGTATGTTCCACTAATGATTATTGTATGCAGTGAATAAATCGACGTGAGACTACATCAGTTATTAGAGGTCGAATAGCGCGTAGCCGTTTAAGGGACGAAAATAAAGTTAACCAGAACGTATTCGCGTGGTAACGGAGAATATTGCTTATCAGGTTTCCACGAATATACCGTTTCACGCGCTCTGTTTCGTGAATATTCAGCCGATTGATCATTGCTCGCAATGAAACGCGTAATGGCCTTCGATACGAGTCGACGTTAATCTTCGTGTAGCGATCCGTGCGATGGACCGACGCGCCCATAAAATTGTTAATTGTCTCGCTTAATGAAATCTGAACGAGAAGTTGCGCGATAATAGCTCTCATGGAGCTTTTTAACAAATTAACTCTCGAAATCAGAAGTATTTCAGGTCAGTCAGGAAGTCATTCCAGAATCAAATAATCGTCTCGCGCTGACCTCAACGACGCAACGTCCACTCGTGTTCCATGCCTGGTCGGTTATCGAATCAGCTCCTCGTGATCGCAGAGATTTTCACTTTATTACGATCGTGACGGGGGAATAGTCTTTGAACCAACTCTTCGGTTGGACTCTATACAGTGACTCTGTAGGTCACGGAGTTCCAACAGTTAGCTCGCGAGCCACACGCGGCTCCTGCCCCGCTTCGGTATTTCCCCTACTCTTAGACTTCATCGTCGCCTTAGAACTTCGTCCCGTCCCGCTATGCAACCCAACTAACTCTACGGCTGTACGTAGTAGTGGGAAGAGGTTTGGCTAATGGTAGTGACCTTGCGGTTCTCGGAGAGAAACAAGTTGGAACTCCTTGCTGTAGGTGATGATGCTACGAATTGTGTTAGTAATGTGAATGGTATCATGGGAAAGTTATTGTTTCTGGAGTATATACAGGGTGGGGCATTATAAACAGGTCACCTGAATAACTCGCTTGCTTTTGAAGCTAGAAGAATATGCATCAGACCAAACTTACCTTGTATCGAGGCGCTCATAATTTGATGTTACTAACGTTTTTTATAGGTGGAGACATCAGGAGATATGAAGGTCATTCTGATAGTGTGTTTAAACTAGTTTAAAGATGAATACAATGACCCATTATGGAGGTCGTTCAAGATCACTCAAGGTCAACTGTAATAGAAAATAAATTGTCTTAATATAAAAAAAATTCGCAGAGATGACCTTACTTTAAAACTTCTGAATCGCTCTCCCTTAAGTTCGATCTCCGCTGTTTAACACGAAATGAAATGGTGGAATGTAACTTTTTGGCCGCGTAGAACTCGTTACAGCAATTTCAACGGGATAACGAGACGCACGCAACTGGCAGCTGCGTGTCGAGAGAGAGAGAGAGAGAGAGCCGGGTTCTACAGCAACTAGAAGTCCCGCTGCTTCGGAAATTTACGCAGAGACATTGGCCATGTAGCAGAGGGAAGGAGGCGGACAGAGAGGCGTCAGAGGGACCGAGAGAAAGGGTTCGGGGAGAGAGAGAGGGGGGGGGGAAGAGGTGAACGTCGAATATAATTGCGAGCAAATATCGCTGGTATTTCCGGCCGATGATCGATTTCCGATCTTTGATTTAGGTCTCGACTGAGAGTTGCTGCCGGAGGAGATTACTCTACAGCAAATATTCGACGCTCGATCGGGCGACGCGTACACATATCGGAGACGCGACGATATTACCGGCGACTGATCGATTAGGAGAATCATCCGTACAATTCATCGGGAAGCGCGCGTTCACGCGAGTGCTTTCGTCAGGTATCGTCGCCGATTATCGCGTTAAGGATGCGCGCCTGGCCACGTGGAAACCCAAGCTTCGATTTTTTTTGGTCGTTGTCTGGTCTCTCGTCCTCGTTCGTGGACACAGTTCCCATCTTGTTATGGCATAACCCTTTCAATGAAAGATATTATAATGATGAGACCTGGTCCTGAGGGTGAGTTGACTCGGCTTCGTATGTTGAGATGCTTATTTCATAAAAATAGTGAACATTCATTTTTAAAGGTTCTTTCAATGTGTCGATACAAAGAGTTAAACAGTTAACAAACCTAGGTACAATTGAATCCACTACTGTTTGCGCTACATAGCATTTTAATTTCCGTATTCGTTAATTACATTTAGGAAATTTTATTTTGAACTCGGAATCCAACACCGTACATGAAGATCTGAGAACCCAGTTTCCATAGATAGATAAAGCGAGCAATAGCCGCAGATGAAATGATAATTCTCATGAAAAAGGGAATGGTATACGTTTCTGTGGCGATTTGCATCAGCTCAAGTGGGAAATGCGAGTGGTGCTTGATTTCTGACGAAGTGGCGAAGTAAGTGTTCATTCTATGAGTGGTTGAACGAGGATCACGAGTCGCGTAATAACAATTTTAATAAATTTCGAAGTAGAAAGCCGAGTCGAGAGGAACAATATTTATAACTGGAATTGAGCGACTGGATATTAAATCGTTCTTCCCCCTGGAAATTCCTTTGTTCGCATTCTTGCGCATTATTCGTTTACAGAGTCGTTCTATGTTCATCCAATTCGTTGGCGAGTCGGTTGCCATACCCGCAGGTTTCCAACTTTATTTTAACTTTACATACACGATCATTCAACGTATTCTTTTTTAAATATTCGCGTGGCCTCCATATGGATACTACGTGCTCAACCAAATTTTCTTTTTATTCAGCTCAGTTTTTTCCGGGAACGAGGCTTTATATACGAAACAATTTATTTTTGTTGCAGATTTTTATACAAAATACAGATTGTTTGCATTAATTTCAAGATACAGGAGCTACATAAATACATAAAAATTGTTCTCCTCAACAAGCTGAATTTGATGGAAACAGTATTTATCAATTGTCTAAATGTTCGCACAATTAATCTGCGCAGATATACAGTATTTTTTGTGCCGGTGGCTCGTCACGGAACATAAAAACAAGAAATTATCAAATGAGTCATGGTACAGTAGAGGAGACTATAGAAGGAAGAAGATAACTCGTAGGCTGAGAGATCGCGAGTAGAGGAAACCGCCGGCGTGTTCTACAAAATATCGATTAGTGTGTTCAAGATGTTACACGGTACACCGGGCTTAACTTGCAGCATGTAAAGTCTCTTTGAGCATACGCATAAACGTATCGGCATCTGGAGCGGAAAAATTCTGGCGGATATTTGAATAACTCGATTATAAGTAGGTGTACCGTGACCTTATTTCGGCGACGCGACGGGTCTTGTCGATGCTTTGCTATCGACAGTTTCTATTCGGCCGACGTGACTACCTCGTTCATTGTTTTTTCATAAATCGTCCGCTCCGACCTCTGGTGTCTTTCCAGGTCTGAAATTACTCGTACTAACGCGTTCCGCGAATTCACGTGCGCAATGCACGCTCCGCTCGCATTATACGAGCTATACATTATAATACGCATTATACTCATTGTCAGAGTCACCACTAAAAATTGCTGTACTATTATTCACAATACTGTTGACTTTATTAAATATGTTGGTATCTATTCAATTACTAGATATTTAAGTATTGTATGAGGTATTATATCAATTTCATCATATATAATGGAATTATTCTAGGTCGGAACAAATGTTTAATTTTCAAGTTAAAATAGCTTCGACTGCAAAAGATTAAGACTTGTCTCCCCACATTACTTTCCCCTTCTACGACACTATTCCAGCGTTTCGCCTCTATCGTGCATGTGTCACAATGTCACTTGACTAATCCGGTACTGGCAGACGGAGTGTAACTTATTCCCCTCAATACGCAAGATAAGCATTTATGACAAAAATGAGTTAATACAATGCAAAAAAGTAAATACATTCATAGAAATTAAAAATACTGTTGTGTCATTTTCAACTCACTGAAATTATGAAGAAAAGGAATGAATGTATATGTAGCTTCAACACTTTTATTTTATGCAAAATAAAAGTCCGTTTACTTATGAATCGGCTGAAATTTTGGCGTTCGTTCAGCTAACAAAAAGTTGTTCTTAGCCCAGGACAGACGTTCCGAAGTAATTCAGATAAGAAGATCGATATTGCATAATTATAAAATTGACGTTACGAGGCGAAGAAATGGTTACTTAGTTTTAAGCGGGGAAAAAATGAACATCTTTGCAAATAGAGTGTTTCTCGAAAAATTGTATATTATCGGCAGACCGGTCGATTACGAGATGGATGAAGTAATCTGCAGCTAATTGAATAGCCATAACCACAGGCTACAGTAGTCTAGCCGGCACAGTCTGTCGATAGAGTGATGTAGTTCCAGCTAACTATACCGTGCGGTCGGTCTTTTTCCTTATTGCGCGTTCTACGAGGGAACGTTGCTTCGTCGAAACTTATTACTTCTCGGTGTGCATTATTCAGTAGATCGGGGGCCGCATCAGGGCTACTTTAATATCGGCAGGCATGCTTGCATATTATTTCCGGGGGATGGATTGCGCAAGCCAGGGCCGTAGGTCTGTGACTGGTCGGTTGTACGCGCGGCAAATTGCGAAGTCGATTTTTCCAAGTCGGCGACGCAGCCCAATTGAATTCCACGAGACCCGGTCGCCGGTCGGCGCAATATCCAGAGCCAATATCTGTGTTCGATTAAGACGTTTTGTGGTGTCGTTGATAACGGCACAACTGTGAAACAAATCGTTGCGAAACGAACGGAGGAATAAGAGAAAAACACAGAACACGATGGTATCCGATCTCACCGGGCACGACGGAGACCATTGTATACAATTCGGGGCTCGCTTTTATTTAATCTTTCGATAATATTTGTGTCGTTGATTTATTAAATGATTCTCGAATCGGCATCGAAAATATCCATTTCCAGTATAATAACGAGTCAGACTCTTGACGAAGATTTCAAACAGAATCTACATACTACATATGAATGTTATTCCTTTCGTTTAATCCGAAATATAATTCTATCCTTTCGTAATCCATATTCAAGCATTCAAGTAAATGTAAATTTTCCGTGTTTCAGTAAATTATGAAAAGCGAAGTAGTTCTGATTTTTGTAGCTGCGGTGATACTAGTAGATCAAGGGCTCAATGAAATGAAAATTGAGAAATTAAGGTTTATTTAGACTTGCTCGTTTCGGACCGTAGCTAATGTTATTACTACCAGTACATCGGGACAGTTAAAGACTAAAATAAATCTTGCCGTAGTTATAGAGCAGAGGCGCACTAAGAAATTTATAGTTTCCATTGATACATAAAATCAGACACTGTGATTAATAAAAAATATTAGCGTTGCATTATGCAAATTGAAAGAATACTTTTCATTTCATTGATCAATCACTCAATTAAGGAGGTTCATTGACAAAAGGGACTTACGTTATTATAAAAAAACGTGGAACGAAAAACGAAAAACCTGTCCAAGAATCCATAAACTTTTCAAAAGGTACAGAAGATGGTCTTCGTGTCTCCGAGGAGATTTTCTAATGAAAATGGTTTGCGCATCGAACCCCTCGATTACTCAGCGCGTAAATAATGAAAGAAGGATTGTTGTCGTCTGAGGCACGGCGAATAAAAGGAGGAATGGTGGATGGGCTCCGGGCAAAGGGTCGAAGCAACGGAAGGAGTTGCGAGCACGCCACCCTCGTGCCTCGAGGCAAAAATGAAAATTGACTTCGAATGCGATGCACGGGATCGGAACGGGGCCTGGCAGACCCGCGGAAGGAGCAATTAATTTCCCTCGTGCTCGATGGTACTCTATAAAATCGTAGCCTAACGACGAGTGCACTTTCGTCGAATCGGACTTTCGGAAAATCCAATAACGCGGCCGACGAAAGGAATTAATTCCTCTGCTGGTCTTCCTGGGATGGTACGCAGAATTCGTCCAAGTCAAGTTGAGTTTGAGTTTGGGTCGTTTTCGATCTCGTGAATTTCCGATTTCGAGGGACTTTTTCGCCGCAAGCAAAAATCACACCGATTGCGAATAGCGTCGTGTATCGATCGATCAATCGGCGAATAAATTGATACGTCCGGTATGGGCTGCCGCATGCCGTGCCGAACCCGTCGAGCATTTTTGTACCACCATCCTCTTCGAGGGATGTCAACTAAATATATTACTCGCTCGATAATTTAAATTTACTTTCGTGCTTGCTTTCAGTCCGCTTCCTATAATCGCGACTCCTTTTCCACTACCCACTGTGCTTATGTATAAATGGCTCATAGATCTTCAGACCCGCTTATCGATCATACTTGATTTTCCAAGAGTAATTGTTGTCCTTCAGTCCTTCAGACTTCAGAGATATTCCAAGATAAATATATAGAGCGTTAAAAAATGGTTAAAAAATGAAAGAAAAAGAATAGAATAGAACGTTTCATCATTTGAAGCTTAATTTTATAGAGTATCAAGTTTGAAAATTCATTGATATGTGTATGCACAATTTACCATTTCTTCTTGTGCTATATGTTGTAGAAAATTAAGAAAATTTAGCATCGGACAAAAGTTTCGTTCTGTACTTTTTATTTATTTTTCTCAAAGGTGTCATTTTTCGCAGGGTGAACACAATATGGGTTAAAGTCTCATCCTCTTCCTAAGCCTCAGCTATGCATTTTAACTCTCTTCTCGCTCATATTTGCAATTTCCATCCGTTTTACCGCTTCAAACGTGCCGCGAAATAATTTTTTCTTCAACTAGACTAACTTAACCTGACTTTAATTCAGTACCAGATTCAGAAACAGCCTTTAGCTGCATAGCGCTCTTATTCAGTTTGCACGTTAACGAAATTACATGAAAGCTATCTTAAAAAGTACGTGTTATAAGTAGGATAAGTGTAACCAAAACGATATGTGAATGTAATGTTTTTATAAAATTATGTTTCTACGGGTTTGTAATGAATACTTGTCAAAACTAAAATTACCTGTCATAAAATGAATCTGCTGTAACTCAATAACAATGTAAGATTTTGATGCGCAACTTGTTAATTTTCACCTTGATCTCCCAAGGTATTCCTATTTCATATTTCTGTATCTGATATCGAAACGATTTCGAAAGACCCCTTTTTTAGTCACAGGTACATGTCTATTACATTTTTTGAGATAGTTCCCGTAGGCTATTGAAATGGGACACCCGGTGCATTGTTAATATATAAAGTATTACGCTAGCTGCGTCATTCGACCCCACTCGACAACGGATCGTGTTGTCAGCAATTGCCAGTTTTGTCTGCACAATTTTCGGTTCACCCTCGGGAACATATGTAGTTGTAATTCGTGACGTTTGGTCTACATGTTACACCTACATGTCAGACCAATCCATCCACTGGTGTTCGCATCACTGAATAACAATTAGACAAACAAATTCGTTGACAACGTTTTGCTTTTACATGTTAGCACATATATTATCGAGTAAATTTCGGATGTTTACTCGGATACAAATGTTAGTAGACACATTTCGAGTACATGTAGTTAACGCAAATATCAGTTTCCTGTTAAACACTATACTGTTATTAAATATTCTAAGGAGATACATATTCTGAAAAATTTGTGGTCGCCTGACTTGTCGTTGAGTTGTACCACTTAATTTTCGTGCCATCTCTTCCACTCTCATATTCTTCTAATACAAAAGTCGATTTTCGAGGTTCTCGAAAAAATTTAAGTTGCCTGACTTGTCGTTGACTTGTACCACGTAATTTTAGTGCCACCTCCATCGCTATCATATTCGCCTAATACAAAATTCGATTTGCGAAATTTTCGAAAAATTTCTGTTTCAACTAATTACTCTACCTCCGAGAGTTCATAATTTTTGGCTAAAATCGCTGGACGACAGTAAATGACTAGATTTGCATGTTGTATTTCGTGAGGGCCGATCGGCGAACAATGTCGCGGAGGGTACCGAGAACGAAAGCTATTAAACGGCCACGGCAATTATGGTAATTCGTGCTTATTTCGTGGCGGTGGTAGCTCCCCGAGACCGAAGCGGTACGTTTGATTGAAATATTAACAGATCAAGTACACGCGACCAAAAATTTACCGACTTTGGCGTGTTCCGCGCCGTGTTCCAGTGATCCGCCGTTTCTGTGTTTGCGATGGATATATCCAGGATGGTGCGGCAGCATGCGTAACCACCGTCGCCCGACCGACTTTCTCGAAATTATTCCGGCAGCGTCGTTGTGAACGCGCATCGCGAAGCGTTACCGTCGCTCTTTGATTAAAATACGAGATCGTCTCGTCGGCAAACTTCCATGCTCGACGAATTTCGGTGTGTTTCGCTGCAACCGTGTCGCATCCATCCCCGCGTCGTTCCGAGTCTATAAACACGTTTTCGATCGAATCGTTCCCCGTTTAATTCCACAATCTTGAATATTTGACTGCGACGAGAGTGCATGTAAACGCCCGCCGTGCCATTATCAGTCGCCTGACAATTCTTTCGATGTCGCCGCCGAACTTCGCTGCTGTCTAGAACAGTTACACACACCTCGGATCGAGCAGACACTTTTTGCTGCAGATCCCTCACTCAACGCTCAAATGGAACCCGTCGATCCAACAGATTTTAGGTTTCGTGTTCATACAGTTACACGCATGTTACTATTTTAGATATTAGGTCCTGTACACTCTTCAAAGCGACATAATTAGTTTACATGGAATTTCTTTTAAAGCGTCTTGTATTAATCTACGAATCTTTGAAATTTTTTATTATAGATTATCGCGAGTCCTCCTATTTTTGGTACACCCTGTAAGACTTTCTTGTATTAATAACAAACCCAGCAAGTCTAGAAATTATTCTACAGAATTGTGAATTAGACAAGGAGGCATTAGTTTATTAAACGAGGAGTATTGCTATACATATCTGCATATATGTATACATATACTGTACACATCGTCCAGCAGTATTTGTCTGTCGAAAATCCAGTGGAATCGGCAGCGACGGTCAGACGGCGCTTTGATATATCAGTTTGATGGCAGGGTCAAGTGTTAAAATTGATTTTTTGAATGCTCCAGGCAAACCAATGTGAACTGCGGGCTTCTTCTATTTTTTTTTACTGGAAATAAATACAGACATATTGGATACTTTTATGAAACAAGTTTTCACAGCTCAAATGCCTGAAATAGACTAGAGCACGTATCAGTTCCGGCCAAATTTATACGAAAATATTTGACAGGTATGGTTTTATTAGCAATTGGTTTATTAGCAATCGAAATGGTAAAAAAATCCTCAAAATACATCAAAACATTACTGAATCTCGTGTTCACCAGGAATGCACAAGAATCTACCGACTGCTTTCAGATATTAGCGTCCGCCAAACTGTCTACGCCTGGTTTATCCTCGAGCATTTCGGTCGACGATCGCGCATTCCAATTTTGGGCGGGCGTGTGCCGGTAGTTGACAAGCGTTTTAAGCAGAAAGACGATCATTCCGCGTGTATACATGTTCCTCGTCATAATTACATGGCCATGCAAACACGGAATTCCTCGAAACCCAGCTTGGCCACGGTCGAACGAATGTAATAACAGCAAGCCCGAGCGAATACGTCAGCAGCGGCGGTCGCGATAAAGCGAGCCGCGCATAACCCATTAATCTCGATTTTATACCGCGAATAACACAGAGTTGCGTATCAAACGGGTCTCGAAGGGTCAGCTGTTCACGCGACGGGACGCGACGCGTTTCGGTTTCGATCGTATCCGGGATTCGAGGCGAATCCATCTGTGCTCGGCGTTAATAACTCTTCCGCGATGACGGCGCAGCTGCGCTCAGCCCTGTGGCCTATTCTTGCATGGGGTTTGCGAACAAAAGCAAGTCCGGCGAACTTGAACAAAAGCGCAACGCTCTTTCTCTCACGCGAGCTGCCGAGGCTCCCGCGAAAACAATGCGAGCCCGCTTTTAGATGCTCCGGGTAATTTGTAATGATTTTTGAGCGGGCTCGACCGACGCGGTTGCACGCCGCAAAGAAGAGGGACGGTTTGCCGCTGACACTCGGTTAAGACGTACGACTCGCTCGTCGGGTAATGCACCCTGGCGCGGCGTCTATCTAATTTAAATTGCATCCGGCCGGCCCCGGTGCAGGCCGAAAGCGTGCACGCGCGCCCACGCACGCGAACTCCATCGGTTTTCGCGTGTGCAACAGCCACTACGCCATACAGTCCGGCATTTGGCCCGAAAAACCCGAAAAGAGGCAATTTTATACTGAGTGAGTTCAAACAGGAGATTTGAAGGGCGAACTAGATTTTTAAAAATGGAACCACATATTCTTGAACTCCTACGTTTGTACTGTTGAGTGCTGACAAGAAGCTCCCTGGCAGGAATGCGGTGACGTAGGCAAGAATGCGCGCCCGATTGGTTGACTTGGAAGGGGCGCGCCTTCTATTGGGTGAAACGGTCACTCACACACTACTACTGCTGTGCAGAACGATAGACCCCCCTTGCCTCTGTGCCCCCCCCCCCCAACGGGGAGCTTCTTGTCAGCACTCAACGGTACCTCTTCTACAAACTGAAAAACTAGGTTGACCTCCAAATCTCTTAAGCACCTTTCGCTTAAAAAAGGCTATATATACCACACAATGGACTCCTCGAAACCGAACAACTTTTGTTTCAAACATTTCTTCCTATCTCAAAAAATGTAGAGGATATTCCAGGTGGCTTGTCTTAGGTGTCTCACCCTGTATACAAAAGACGAATTCGGTTGTTGTACAGGGTGTATAAAAAGTAATGGTCATCCGTCCTAGGGGTGAATCTACACCTCTGGATCGGTGGAGATTTGTAGGAGAAACTTGCCGCAAAATTGTTTATGACAAAGAAAATGGTTGTTAAAGTCTTTTCTTACATCAACACCTTCTACTCATCGAGGAGAGAAAAAGTTTGAAAGGAGCCATATGTCGCAAACAAATAGTTATTGAGATATAAGCTGTCAAGGTTTTTCAAAATTTATTGTGTGAAATTATACGTATAGACAAAAGCCTACTACTACAGTCCACACGTCCGTGTCGATGAGACAGAATATGATCGTGTGCGTGCCTCGAACCTCGAGGCAAACAAAATTTAAAGGGACATTCGTCGCTTTAAATGTCGTTTGCCTTGAGGCACGCACACGATCATGTTTTGTCTCATCGACACGGACGTGTGGACTGTAGTAGTAGGCTTTTGTCTATACGTATAATTCCACACAATCAAATTTTGAAAAACTTTAACAGCTTATATCTCAATAACTATTTGTTTGCGACATATGGCTCCTTTCAAACTTTTTCTCTCCTCGATGAGTAGGTTGATGTAAAAAAAAACTTTAACAACAATTTTCTTTGTCATAAACAATTTTGCGGCAAGTTTCTCCTACAAATCTCCACCGATCCAGAGGTGTAGATTCACCCCTAGGACGGATGACCATTACTTTTTATACACCCTGTACACGAAATGTCCGATTTTAAACTGCAACTGTTAGTACGAGCTTACGAAAGGACCTTATTTTGACCAGTTTCATGATATGAACACTTTTTAATTAATTTAATCCATTTTATAGTAACGGCCCATCGCGTCGATGTTCGACGGACTGCGTCAATTTGGCTTGGTCAATTGCCGAGCCCTCCCGTATCCCGTTGTGCGCCGTTAAAGCCACCCTTTTGCAGACTTCCGATGCTTCATGTAATACGTAAACCGTGCCGCGTTCCAATCCGCGTTTTCAGTTCCGCATCGAAGGTCATGATATGCACGACCGGCTACGGAATGCCGCGGCATCCGACGATTTTCAGGGTAACAGTCCGCCGAGAAATTCCAAACAGCTCGATTAAATAGTTTCTACCGATTAGCCGGGACGCTTTGTGTGGGCGGCCCGACGAGCGTGTGTTTTACAGCAGCAGCCGGAAATGTAAATCGGGGTTTAGGAATCGAAGCTCGTTGCTCTTTGCGTCGCTCCGCGGTACACTCTCTGCTGCCCGAGTACAATGGATCGCTGACCTGTGAAAGTGATTCGAATGAAATTGAATATCTTTCGTAGGTACGCTGTACCAGTACAGGCAAAACTAGATCGATGAAATATGAATTGCACTGACAATGAGATTCATTATACTGTTTGTCATTCAGTCACAGTTGTAAATATGTATCGAATGCAACACTTGAATACTATCCTTATGTATGTGATCGTGTACACACTAGGAATAAAATTTCAGATGTGTTTAACATTTATGAGGTCTCATGCAACGAGTAACGTACTTGAAAATGATATACAGCAAAGAACAACGTAATTTATGGGAACATAGATGAATATAAAAATAAGTGTAGGCGAAGAGAAGACTATTTATGGAGAACCGGATAAAGTCAGATCGGTTAAGAGAATTTCAAGCAGCTAAACCTGATAAAACTAAATCAATGGTGCAGAAACACAAGGTAAAATGTCAAGAGTGTAGTAAGCAAAGCTAAAAAATGTAAAACACAGTAGTAAATATATGAGTAGAATAAGAATGTAAGTTGTGGAGAATTTAGAAATGGAAGGAAAAAGTAGCGATCGCGGACTAATCGCGTAGGAAAGCTGTAATGTCGTTCAGAAGGGAAATCGATACTGGGAAAAGAGCTAGGAAAAGCTAGGACAAGAGAAACAGAACTGCATGCCCACTATGCAAGACAGAAATAGAAATAGTACATATCACTAAAACATGCAATGCAAGAATGTGATAAAACAAATGCTAACGACTGAAGAGGGAATGAAATATAGAAAGAAAGTATTAAATATCTTTTTCGTAATGCACAATGCACGAAAATCGTAAGGTATTTAACGCACTGAAAGATGTTTACAAGCGAAGAAGTGAACGAGTGCTTCGTCTCGATTTCCAACCGAAATCATAGCACTCGGATCGCCATATGAATGACACTTGAAAAAAAGAAGAGGGGAACGCATCGCGGTGTAATTACAATTTAAGGCGACGCGACGGTCTCTGTAAGTCGATCGATATTTCAAGCTCCCTCTCGTTTTGTATCGTACATTACGAGGACCGAACGAGGCAACCTCGTATCTCGAGTAGTTTATCAACAGCACGTAATTAACGTTCACCGTGTTCCCGGAGTTACTTACGTGCCGGAGAAAAGTTTCTCCTTATTGTTGCTCGTCGTTCGGCTAGTCGAAATTAATCCGATCACAGGAAATTGTTGCTCCGTGTATCGGGCGTTTTAGTCTCTCTTTTTTCTTGTTTACGGCAACTTCGTTGGTACGTGCAATGTAATTTGTAACCGTGCCCCGAAGCCCGTGACTTCGTTACCTATGATGCAAAATTTTTATTAAAAATCGCAAACTACATACTTTTATTTTCGTGTTTCATCGTTATTTTCTTTTTCGAAATTCGCTTCAACATTTACCCTCTTTGCCCTTCTATTTTCTTGTATATTCTGTGAAATTTCGATGTTAGACTCGTTTAAAAAATTGTTAACCTAAATGATAAATATAAAAATACTTTCTATCTTCCAACGATGTCCAACATTCCATTAGAAATATTTTAATTGAAGACATTAGAATCGGCGAGGAGGTACGAGCTGGAGGAGTCCCCTTTTCACCAGATATTTACCAAATATTGAATCGTTAGAACCACCATGGTGGAATGTTCTATAAACGCAACGGAAACTAAATACTGGCGTAAGCTTTCAAATAAATTATACAAGAACAAGGAGATAAAAACAATTCTGCATTACCATGAGCAGACAGGGGATGTTATATGCATTTCCAACAAACTCGAATAAAATTTAAAACACTAGACAGACTAACGTTTGGCTTTTTTCCCGTGGCAACCGAAGCACGGAATGATTATTTTGCATAAAGTTCCGGTCTACTCATGCAGAAGTAATATGTCCGGTGCAAATGACCGCTTTAAAACCTTACGTCCCCGATCGAGAATGCATTTCCTGCCCGGGGGAGACGTGTATTCCCAATTCCGCTGGCGAACGCTCGTTAATATTATTCAGACGGATAATTAATAATTTATACGGCACGTTATGCATGTTTCATGAAGCTGGTGGTGCATGAACCGCGAAACGCGACAGCTGGAAATATTAAAGATCGCGTTTAAAAACCAGGTAGCTGGACTGTCATTTGATCGGCGCGACAGTGGCTCGTGGCTCGTCACGGTGAACCAATCGTCGAGAGTAAACGATATTATTTGACTGATCAAGAATTAGACGGAACATTTGTGATCGCGACGCAATGTTTGCGCACCCGAATCGGCTGAAATTAACAGCAAACGTAGGCAGAATAAACACGATTAATAGTGTATTCTAGTTGATTTCCATCGCTGAAATTTGGCCGGACAGGTTGTTCGTAATCAGCCGCGTATATTCTGAGCACGAGGAGACCACGAAGACGAAGCTCACGCGCGCACACCGGCCAACGAATCTGCAACGGGACACGTACGCGCCATCTTGATCTTGTCCCTGCAAAGGCTTCTGCGGGACACGCTCGAAAATCCGCTCCGTTTTCCTGGTAATCGCTTCTCGTTTCGTTCGCGGCGTAAAAACCGCTGAAAAATTCAGGGTTCACTTCTTGTATCGGTTCACATGATTTGACGAGTGAAATGCACCGAATCGGGTAACGGAAGCAGCCCTACTCGACTCACTATGGCTCCGTAAAGCTACCTTCCAGCCTTTATATTCCATTCCATCATTCTGAAACTTGCCAATGAACAGTCTTTGAGATTACTAATAACTAGACTGCAGAATTATATGCAAACTAAAAATGTTGTGCGCCGATTATAAGAAACAGGAGCCAAGAAAAAAATACTTTTTTCCTTGAATAATTTTAGTAAGTTGAAGATAATACATTCGTGTCTCTAACTTCTCTTAATGTTTTTACTATTTAAAAATGTACCAACCCATTTTTGTTATAAATGCATAAAATACGTAGTCTAGTTATTATTTTACATTACAGAAAATACTTTTCACAGAAAGTTGAAAATTGGAAAGTTATCCACAAAAATTACTTTCCAAACGAGAAAGCCGCCAAATGAGATTTGTTCTCAGCGCTACAGAATTAATAATGCCGGAATGTTATCGTCGTTTTGTTTCACGAGGTTATTGTGTAATATAAATCGAATTCACTCGAGCAGTTTTCACGAACGCAGTCCGTTTCTACGCGTCTCGAAATTGTTCCATTATTTCCGTTTGATGATCGATCAACTTGCAAGTAATTTCCAATTATAAATCATAATGAAACCGGTCGGAAACGCTGCCGTTCGAAAAACACGCGGTTTTCATCGACGCGTTCTTGATAATTTCAGCAGGAGTCAAAAAGCAGTAATTACTTTCGCAAATAAAGTGTCACGGCACACGTGATACGCGTATCGCGACACGCAAGGAAGTGTAAGTATGTAATACAAAATATCGGAACACAATGTTGACTGCAGTTGTTGAATCATGACTTATTCCGCGGTATCAATCAGCTAGACTAGTGCTGGTGTGGACACGGTGGTCACGGTTCAAATAATTAGTGCGCTGTGTGTTATAAGTTTATAGTGTGCTACAAACTGCTTTGTAAGAATCGTAGTAACGAAGAAGTTTATATCGCCGCCGAAAGCGTCATGCATTTATGGCTTCTGAAAATTTTCAACAAACGGTAGAATATAAAATTTTACAGAGTTTAGTACAATACAATCTTTATTTATTTCAGATTTACAAAGGCTATTACCACTGAAAATGCATAAGATTTGATTGATTCCACTTTTTTAAAGTTCGTCTACAAAAATTGGAAATTGCATAAACATCCGCAGTCTACTTATAACGAAAATACAGTAGTAATTTAATTAATGTTAATTGAAACAATCTTTTGCTGTTTACGAAGTGTTGGGTCGGTGCAAAAATAATTGCGGTTTTCATTCTGGAATTTTGAAGTTTGTCATTTCACGATATTTGCCACGTTGAAGGATCTGTACCCTGTCTCCAAAACCGGAGGGGAAGGTCCCTCAGCTCTCGTCTGAATGTTCTCGCGACGACGGTAAAGCAAAGTGGTTTCCAGTAAAACGTCGCCTTTCATCTATCTGTCTCTGTCTCGCCGCGTGCTTTAGTGTTCTTAACTCGAATAGAGTCACACGCTCTCGGCTGGCCTATTGTGAAACCTTCCCCTGCGTGCGTCCATCTACGCGAACTACCGATGAAAAACTGTCATGCTTCTCAACATCGCCGCGTTTCGAACGCTGTGTCCACCAGGACGAAACAGTCTTTCCTCATTGGACTGTGGATCTTCGTGCAAAATAAAAATGTGTTGAATTGATTATAAGGGGTGCAGGTTGAATCAAAATGTAACTCTTCTGTTAATAATTCTAATAAATTGAATACATGTAGTATCACAACATTCTAGAATTTTTCTAATGTCGATAGTGCTTTGTATTCCATTTTCCAGAAATAATTTTGTATACATTCACGACTTTCGCTTGGAGCTCGTTTGCAATGAAACAATTTATTTGTCTATCCTCTGGCAAGCAGAAGGAATAACGGCGAGCAATGGAGGCCGCATAGCTCAGCGATCCAGCCGTAAATTATTAACAGAGTGAATAACGGGGCAAAGCAGCAGCTGATACCTATTTACTTAGTCCACGGTGCTTTATCAACAAAATGAAAACTATGTGGAAAGTTAACGGAAGTTTACGTCTGCGAGCTAAACTAGAATGTAAATTCTCTGGTTCCGGATGGTGCGCGGGTAATTCAGATTTGATTCACTAGCTGTAGCGAGTTGAACAGCTTACGCCCGGATGAATTTCGCGGTTGCGACAGTCATTAACACTCTCGGGAATCAATTACAAAGATTCGTTTACACCGGGAACACCTGTTTCGTTCTTAGATCGCGCTATACGCGTAATTCCCCAAGAACCGGCTGTAACAAGTAATGTCTGGCACGCGAAGCTTTCGAACCGGCCTCAACGACAACGAAGACGACGAGGTTCGGCTCGTTAGAAGCAGCATAGCGTTGTTCCCTTTTCAAGATCGGTTCTCGAAGAACCAGCCGGTGTTGCATTTCAATGAGAGCCCCAACGGACCGGCTTGCAACAATGCATCGCCCCCACTCTCGAACACAGTCCCCTATTACCTTTCTCGCGATTCCCAACACGAACAGGGTCACATACCTACCTGTACAGGCGAGCACGCGACCAATAAACCCGCGCAAAACATATACGCACCGGGGTAAAAGGAACCCCGTGAACCTAGGGGAACAGCTAAGCGTTGGAGGAGCAGAGGAGAAACAGGAGGTGTGGGTGGAAAAGGTGGGCTATGAGGCGGCGCTGCCAGTGAAAGAGGGAGACGTTTGTTCGAGGAAGGAGGTGTCTCACGCGTTAGTGGAATACGTACGTGCATTGCACGTGGGAGCACTGGGAGCACCGCCACATTGAATATAAATAAGCTGAATTTGTTGGATTACAAAGACAGGAACGGCGTTCTCGTCCTCCTCGCAGTGTTCGGCTCGCGAAAGGTGGCTACAGACGTGGAAGAATACGCCAGAAAAGGGAGCTTGGAGGGCGGAAGAAAGGAGAACAGCCCCTCCCCCCAACCGTCCCCGAACCGTCGACGCCTCGAGCCTTCAAGGCTTTGTATACTTTCGACGCTTTGTACGTGTCGCGAAGTGGGTGGGACTGATCGCTTTAAACTGAGAAGGGTTCCTCCGCTACGATGCGAAGTGTGACGCGTCCCTCCGTAGCGTCTCTCCTGCGTCGCTTCTCTCTGTAGGAGCATAGGATATTGCGGGCAGAGCCGGTTTTCACCCTTCCTTTCTATCCCCTGGCGACCTCTTCTTCGTCGCACCCTCTCCTCGGTCCCGACATCCTTGTCCCGTGCGTATGAGAGGCAGCTGACGGGACGCCACGGAACGCCACGCGACGCGGATCACTTTCTTCATCGGATCGTTCAAATCGGGAGTTCACGCATCCGTTGAAGGGATTCAAAGAAGCTGCTACTTTAGAAAGCTTTCAGGGAAACATAGGAGGATATTCCGGAGCTCTCCCCCGGGGACACTGTGATCGTACACAAGTACCGCGAGCAGATCGCGCGATCGACGATGTTGACTAATCTGCGCGCTCGTGTCTGGCTATCTGGATAGTGATTCCGGTAGGATGCTGTGACAGGATTGTTTTCTGTTACTGCGCCGTGTTCGTCGCTATTTGGATCGTTGGTTCGTGTTCGTGGGATGGTTGTTTGATTTATTTAGGCATCAATAGACCGAGGGCCGTTTATGCAAACTACAAATTGGCTGTATCAATGACAACATTAAAATGACACGTCGATGATACGGTTGTTACAATTTTATCACAGACACATTTCATTGTTGTCATTGTACATTAACGCATGTCAGCTGAAAGAAGATGTAAGTTATGGACTACGTCCTGTAACTTTACACATGAAAGTTCCTGTACATTAGAGACTGTCAGAAGTTACCAGTGAACCTGATATATCATGGATCTTAAAAAATTAAAAGGGTCACACTAGACATTTTTCACAAAGAGAAACGCGTTGCTCGCATGACTGAAAACATTAACATGTTAGGTACCAGCTTCGTACACACGTGATGACTATGCTGTCGCATATATAACCTTAAGAAAATCAAATTAAATTCACGCACGTTAGTAGTTTGAACCGTGACACGCGGTACAACGTTGACGTGATCTATTGATTCATGAATATTCATGAATCAATTTTCTTCTTGTCTCTTAAACAATTTACGTTCAAGTTATTGCATACAATGATTGTCCACGAAACAAATCAACAATTATTTGATATCACAACAATGTCACAACTCCAATTGCTTTTTTTGTTTTGTACCACACGAAATTACACAAAGTATCATTTATATATAATATTTAAAGAGAAACGTCACAATTGCAATTTTTTTAGAATTTTTAGAATTTTTTAATATAATTATTAGACATTATTTTCGTTTTTTTTTTACAACAGCAGTTAGTTAAACTGTCAAAGGACTTTGAAGCGCTCTCCTGTAAAATTTGTATTTTTTTATTCAAATATAAACCTACTTCCCGAATGCCTTCCTGAGACATGACTGAATATGTTTCTATATTTAAGGATATATTATAATCAAATCGTGCAAAATCTAAATAAATTCAGTATTGCCATTTTTACACATACCAGTCACTGTCAGTGTTCGGTATATTAAGTTTACGACTTTGTTTAGTGGATTCTGTTTAAAATCACGAGTTTCGACGGCGACGAAGCCTTGTGAAACGACCTAATACACGCCCGGAAAGATTGCCATGCGGATGTCTTCGGATGGACGGAGCGAGTCGACTCATTGCTGGTATACTGTATGAAAGTATTTACCGACCCGGTGTTTTGACAGAGCAGCTTACGGGATAGGTCTTAAACGTCGCCGGCGCTATTTCTCGAACGGAAGGAACCGTTGTTCCCGTGATAGACTGGGCCGAGGGAAGTTTGAACCCGGTGAACAAATAAATCCCAACAATCGGCTGGGCAGGCGGAAACACGAGCAACGAGTTTAAGAGCACTTGGTTGTGGCGGAGAGCTAAGAGAAATCATATAATATCGGGGTCTCTCGAGTATCCGATGATATAAAAGGAGACAAAACACACACGGGCCACGGGATATACAAGGATACGGGTCCCGCGGAAGAATGAGAAGAGTTTCCTCAACACCGGGGAATCGCTTCAGCTTCTCCTCCTATTTTTCCTCTGAATGTCTCAGCTTTCTCTCGCGGTCGCACCCCCGGTGGCCGAGGAATGTCCGTCTTCCGGCTAATCGTGGTCTCTCGACGTCGAACACGCTCCAAATAGCATGAACGATGCTCCCCCTTCAGCCTTTTGCCCTTATTAACGCCGGTAAAAAAGAACGATGAAAAATGTCGAAGGGAGGAGCGAGAGAGAGAGAGAGAGAGTGAGGAGCACACGAATCACAGACACTTCGAAAGCACTCGAGAGATCCTACGGTACACTTCCGGGCCCGGTCCCATCATCAGGGTTGCCATATTTTATCCCCTCCGGCCCCTTACCCTTCCGTCCCTCGCCCAGATGCTCCGTTAAGCCTGCCTTCGCTTCTCCCACTCTTACCACTACCGTTGCCGCGACCGAATCGGTAGCACGCTTCACGCGGTACGCGGTAGCGGTAGTGGTAAGAGTGGGGGTAGCGGAGGCAGCATCTAGGCGAGGGACGGAAGGGTAAGGGGCCGGAGGGGATAAAATATGGCAACCCTGCCCATCATTATAGGTGCATATTTCATTCGGTGGATAATTGAATTCATTCAGTTTAACCTGAAACGTTATCCAACGTGTGCAAAATTAATGACGACGTTAAGCACCGGCGCTTTTGTCGAACCCGGCTACCCCCCACGTCTCGCTGTATCGTTTATCCAACCTGTTCAACCTTTACAGGATGGATATGGATCTTTCGTAAACTCTCCGATGTCGTGTCCCCTAATAATTTATGTTCGGGAATTTTGGCGGACAAGCGACGATACATCGCCTCTTTCATATTTGATACATTCCCATGAAAAATGCAGCCGGGCTGTTCGCAATACGCTTAGGTGCGGACGTCGTTCGTTGGAATTGTTGTTTCAATGTCTGAGTAGGACGTTGCTGGAGAATTTTTGGCTTTTATTACCGCGTTCTCTTGCGATTTACGTGCATGACTGTCGCGAATATGGGTTGTGGGTAACGCATATGTTGACAATTAATGTTGAAGTGCTGAGAATATTGGAGCCGTGTCTAAATCTGTAGCTCCAAATTTTGCAATACGAAACTACATTTACGAAATAAATCACGCATATAAGAAAATCTTTAAAAACCGGATTTGCGAGAGCGTTTGTAGGAAAATTATAAACACATATGCTGTTCGACAGTATATAATGTACAATCAACAACTCAACAGCAAAACTAAATATTGTATAATTCGATTCGCTGAGTATTTGTTTAAACACGGATTAAAGATCCGCCCTTGATAAAAGGGAGAATCAAACGGGTTGTACGTTCACCGCAAGCCACAAAACCGTATTCAGTCTGCTTTTGAAAGCCAATCTGCATTCCATTTTTACAACCCGCGGCGGATAACAACGTGTGCGGCAGTAGGATTCTCAAGGGCTTTTGTTCTATTTCTAGACAAGTGTACCGCTGTACTAATTTTTTTTTACAGGGTCAGTCCGGCATAAAATTTCCAGCGAAACCCTTCGCCCTCGTCCCGTTGCGTGTAACGTTGAAACAAAGGTACGACATCCGCGCGCGAGTTAACCGGACCAGCTAGGCGCGGAAACTTTCTCGATAAAAATTCCATCGAGGGGTTTACTGGCAGCGTCCGCTTTTAAGGGTTAATTTTACAATGCCCCGCGGAACTGTGCAAATCAAGGATAGCATACGTTGTAACAGTTTTACGATGGTTTCATGGCTGGCGTGCAACAGCCGGCAGCCTGTAAGCCTGTAACTGGCTATAGTTATCACGATTGAAAACTCTGACTCGCGGTGTCCTGAGTTTTAGCGTGTACTCCGTACGTATGCTGTTTAACAGAATTCAGTCAAGACTCTGGTTGTGGGATTGAAATGCGTCATTGGGGAATACTCGGTCTCTTATGGCGCAGCTCACCATCGGGATATCTGTCGTGTTTTGTCCCCTACTCGACAGTGAAATGCTCGTCGATAACTTAAGGGGGCATTCAGGTTTGGAACTTCGGAAAAGTATATCTCTTATTCCACTTTCTTATAGCATGTGCCTTCGGAAATATTTCTACGAAGGGATTTATTTCAATTCGTAAAAATAACGAAATCATAGATGTCTCGTGTACCTATGCATATTTCCGTACGACTGGCAGGAAATACTTGGAACCCGTTTTTCTCGAAACCTTATTTCCTGATATGACTGATATCATATCTCGACATCTTACTGTAAAATGTTGAATTCTCAATTGTTAGTTTATGAGAATTTAATTCTGAATTTGTAAATGTTTTAATTAACTAGCTGCCACTTGTAGTCACACTTTATGCATTGATGACAAAAATGGGCACGAACAATTTGCAGCAGTAGACATGTTAAAAATATGTAAGGACATCAATGTATTAGTTTCAGCTTAATAAGATAATTAAAAGAAGAATGCTACTTTTATTTGGCTCCTGTGTCCTGCAATCAATGCGAACATTTTTATTTAATCCATGGCTTCTTCGCGCTTCAGTTAAATAAAAGAGGCAGAGCATGTTGTCTTATTTCTTGAAATTCTAATTTCGACGACGATCATGGAAAGTTAACGTGTAAGAAGAAGGATCTATTTCTCATTCTCGAATTGAACAGACAGCATTTACAAACTTCAATTACACGCCATAGCTTCCACTAGAATAACTGCTTCATTACAGTTGCTAAACTTGCACATACATTGAAAGTTTGTGTGCCATAAACTGCATAGTTTCTCGTGCAGCCTACTTTCCATATCAATTGTACTTCACAGTAGATATAACGAGTAATCAGAATCGTTTCAGAGAATATGAGTTGTTACATGAATATCAAAGACTCATTAAAAAAATTTCGTTATTTGTACACATGGATATTTTAAGTATGTTTGACCGGAACTGTCTGATTATTCGAGGAATTCCAGCTCTCGAGAGATCGTTGGACCGAGAACTACATCTACCGGTCTCCTTACTAACGCGGAGGATTCGTATCGATGAAATCGTTACGTAATCAATCGATAAGAAACGCAGAAGTGTTCAATCTCTCGGAACTGTGCCCGTTTTCAGACTGAATTCGATAATAAGTGCATCGATATCCAATGCGACTGATTACGCAGTTCACTGGGCACCGTGACTGACGTCGTCGAGATAATCGAATGCACAGGAGCTCGGCGCAAGGAATCGGGACAAAGGACGTCTCCGTGAAACAATCCTCTCACCGCGCCGCGCCGTGGATACCAACATTTTCCGAACCGAGACATTACTTTCGACGAACATTGCGAGCGACCCCTTGAATTTCTCGGTTAACCTGACTGCCTGATTAATTGTCGAAAAATTTAATTAATCTCCACGGTTCATCGATCATTAAATAGTCGTACAATCTTTGTTTGCAGATAAATGACGTAATACTGGCAGTATATTTGGCTGAACAGGGATTTTTCTAGATACTTTATGCATACATGAAAAGATAAGGGTTCGAAGGTAAAACTGGGGTACCGAAAAGTAACGTGTACACAGACACTATTCTTTAATCTATTGCTGTTAGCGTTGATACTTATTTAATTAAAATACCTATAAACCTTAGCAGTCGAGGGGTGACTCAGAGAGTCGCCACTAAAAATTGCTGTACCATTATTCATAATATTGTTTACATTATTACATATGTTGGTATCTAATCGATTATTACACATTTAAGTAGTATATCCATAGAATGAAAAAATAAAGATCGGAAGAAATGTTTAATTTTCAGATTAAAATAGCTTCGACTGCAAGGGTTAATTTTTAAATTTTCCTTGCAAAATAATGAAGATCAAAATAGCTTTAAATTGTTTGATTCGATGAGAGACATATTATAACACAAATAATTTCTTCTCCTGGTCGTGTTTTTTCAGTTCTGGATGTTCTCGTAGTTTTCAAAAGTGATATATTACAATTTACATATTTATAGAATTCGAAAACCAACATTGACTATTTGTAGTTTGTATATACATATTTTGTATATGCCGAAGCTGTGTGCATAAATTGTCGTATATTAAAGAGGGATTGCCTGAAGCAAGAGATGAATACTAGTCGACGGCTGTGTCATCATAACCACGTGCGCATTTATTAACATATTAAATAGAGAATTTACCGAGTTTGTGCTGCTGTAAATTTAACAACTTAAATAATAACTTAACAACTGTTTAGAACTCTGCACAAAGTATGTCAAGTATTTAGTAACATAGATGTAACACGCAATTAAATATACATTTATCGTACAATTTATATATTTCTAATAAAAAACCGACTCTGTTACAGTTAATGTTTAATAAATTCGCAATAAACTAAAATGTAATAAAATTCCTCATCAATGATATCAATAACGACAAAAATATGATCGATTTATATAAACTACATAAACGATGAAGGATTGTACAGGTTATAAGTGCATAAAATTGCACATTCAAGCTACGAAAATACTTTTCCACGGGCAATAGAAATGGTCCCTGATAAACTCTCATGTTTTCTATCTGCATCGAATTCAACGATCCCTTGCAACCACATCAATTAATAAAACAGTAGTAAAAGCATCTGGCGGGGCTTCCGCGAGAACATTGCCCCCGAAACTTCATTCTGAACCGCATTAGAAGTCAACACCCCGCAGTGGCAGCTGCAATACGGCCGTTCAAACTTCCCCGTCCCATGATTTCTCTTCAACTCGATTTCCTCCCCAGGAATCTGCACGGCAAAAAGAACCAGCAGAACCCGCTCGAAATCTTGCGTGAAAACTCGTCGATGCTCTCGAAGTTGTCGAGTGCGAGGCGAAAGAGAGGAGGACCGAGTTCATCTTCACCTTGCAAATAAATTCTCCTTGCCCCCTCGCCTCGGTCGGGGGCTTTAAAAAGGAAGGGCCGACGACACGCGCATAGAGGCACACACACACACATACGGAGAAGAACACACAATGAAACAGGAAAGTGGCAGGGAGGAAAGCGTGGGTGAAAAAGATCGAGAGATGTGACGATTGAAAGAGACGGAGCTTTTCAGCCTCGGGTACTCGAGCCAATGAGTTCAGTATACCTCATTGAGATGCGCCGTGTAGTGTATCGATGACACAGTATGACGTCGTTGGCCGTGTACGTGGATCTACGCGCGCACGCAACCTTCGTACACACTCGATGTGTCCCGAACAGGTTCGATCGGTGCGTACCATGCAGGTGCAGTGCATATAGAGATGCAACCGGAAGCCTCTAGACTCGCAGCCGGCCGAGTATATCGTTTAGGACGTGGCTGGATTAACGAATGAGTAATAACTGGAATGGTTGCTCCGCTAGCATTCCCATCCACCCGGCTAGGGAGACCACGGGAAAGAGAAAGAGAACTTGAGGTTCGGCTACGAACAACCAGGAAGACGGGGGAAGCCTACTAGATACCCTACTGGAAACTTTACCGGTGGCAACTCCCGGCACGCAGATATCGTCGTTGCAGAAACCACCGTGGTCATGTCCCGGCAATTAATATGCGGATTATGAGCTATCCTTTAAACGGGCCCGGCTGAGTTCGCGTAAACGACCAACCTCTGATCTATCTTGGTTCTACGGTGTACGACGGCTACGGGAACTCGAGATACGAACGCTCGTATCCGCCGCGTCTGACCATGCACAGTCCTACTCTACTTGGTCTGTCTTCCGGCGCGGCGCGGCGCGGAGAAATGCTCGCAGCCGGCCGGAGCGGTGTTAAACCACTCTGATGAGCTATTAGGTTGTTGCACATGAAATGCCGGATTTTGAACAGTGACGTTAAACAAACGCAACTTCCATTTAAATAGATTCATTGATAAATGTTAGCGCCACTGTTACCACCGTACTCGGTTAATGGGTTTCAAATTTTGTTTAGTCATGCACTTGTCCAATTGGCACTTTCGACACTGACGCTAACAGAATCGATGAAACAAAATGTATATAACTTGATTGCTTGAGCGTAGTTACTTGACTAACTCTTCTAGCTAGATTCCGTTTGCAACTAACCTCGGTGTGGGTGAGGTGCTAGAGTCTGTCTCCTATTTAATTGACTTAGGTTTGTCTTCATCAGCGAACTCACTTTGGTGTGGGGGAGATTCCGAGATGACCGCGAAATCCCCCATTCGGTGGGCCCGGTGTGGCGTTGTAGACCCGGGCCAGGTAAGATGTTGTAAACCTTGGCCCGGGTCGCTACCTTCATTGCTAGCGCAATTAAAAACGTGGCAGACTCACGGCAGGCCGAAGTCTGCCATCAAAATGTTTGCATACGATATAGTAAAACATCTGTTTCGTCTTGAAACGGAACAAGTTTCTCGATTGTAATACGGTGTTCTTCATTTTCAAGTTGTCATCTCCATTTTGCAGTTTCTTTTACCATCAACGAATAGTAGGTCGATTAATCGTCACATTATGACTAAAATTCGCATGTTGTTTTCCCACGCAAATATAAGAAGAATGCGGGACAATCTCATTGATTGGAAGGCCAGAAAGGGGGGAGGGAGGGAGATGAATAACATGGGCCGAGAGATTTGTGTTCCCGTTTTAGCTCGCGGTGGTCTTTCAACAATCGCGGCCGCGTATCTAGCTCTATGGATCCGATGTTGGTAGATTCGTTTTCGTCCCCGAAAACAGATTCTTTCTCGGGGACAGGGCCTGTTAGCGTCACCGTTCCGGGTGTCAGGAAGCCGGGTCCTCAGAGATGGTAACAACGGATGCAGATATAATACTGCGACCCCGCGGAGACCTAAATCTGGACCAGGCTAGGGCACGACCGGAACTGTCTCGCGAACTCTCGAGGCGGTTGAATCCCAGGGCGCAGGAACGAACCGGGCCGTGGAGTTCGATAAGCGTGCACAGACACTAACCGGGCTGCACGACGGGGATGGGAAAAACTCTAGAAACTTGGCTCTGCCGGGGATCAAAAGAACACAAAGTTCTGGCCCGCTTAATAGTTTCCGGACGAGATGCTCGATACCAGATAATAATAAATAGCGCCTAAAGGGGGGGGATGGCTGTGTGGGGGCGGTGCGAGGCGAACGCGCGAGGACAATGGGCGGCCACAAATAATTTCCAAACTCGAGAAGAGCAGCGGCAGGGTTCGGTTAAGTTCTCTCTGTCGTGCGCTCCCGGATGAAAGGAAAGGGAAGCGACGGGAGAAGATAGCGAAGCGGAATCGGGCGAAGAAGGGAGCTCGGATATCTGGCCTGGTGGGGGACGGACATAAATTCAAGCATTTTTCGCGAAGTTTTGGCCCCCGGGACACAGTAATGGCGTGCAGCGAGCCGAGCACCACCGTTTCTGTCGGGATATGAGAGAGGGCCGTGAGAAGCAGGTGGGGAGCCTCGAATGGGGCACAGTCGGAAAGATGGCCAGAAACGAGCGAACGTCTATCTAGGCCGTGGTAAGGTTAGTTCTTTGTCCCTAGCGGTATTACGGAAATCCCTCGCGGCATCGGAATCCAGTTTCATCCAGCCTGGATCGCGTGACAAGGATTTATTTGATCGGTTACGCGGCCTGATCGTTTTTATGATCGACAGCGACGAATCTCGGGCTTGCACCGATGACGTCGTTGACATTGCTCCCTTGATTGCCCGTTAGTTACTGGCTAGATCCCGAAGATCGAAATTGTTAGGTTAAGAGTCAACGTAAGTCTGATATAGATAGAATTTATTTCGATCATTTTCGTGATGTTTTATAATCTTGTTCACTAGTTTTACCAGTGGTCACCATAAATCGGAGAAAACACGGTGGCCAACATCGCGCAAACCGTATTATGAAAAATAATACGTCCGTCCGGGAACAGCGAATCCTGCTCCGGAAATAGTATTGGGTTGGCAAATATCTTGGATGCAAGTAATCCGCGCGCTAAACACGGGGATAAAAGTTGCAATGAGATCAAGTCACTGATTTCTCTGGAAACTAACGGAAAAATAAGAGGTTATTACGGAAGTTAACGAGCGATACGGAAATCTGCTGCCTCGCGGAATGTACTCGCGATGACTCGTTGCTCTAGGTTGCATTGGGAGGATGAAAATGGTCCGAAACGAGCTGGGAATAACACACGTACTTCCACAATCACCCATTAAACCCGAATTTGATTAATGGCAGGTGAAGATCGAATGACCAGCGCCCGTGTTTGAAAATATCAGCTCTTATCGGGTAATTGTCCGCATTGAACACTGTTCTTAAGAACTTTTTAATTTTACCTATGGCTGAATTTCACCTCCGGAAACCAAAAATTTTTAACTTTTTTATGTAATCTTATAGATTATAGCGAGAAAATGCCGAGAATCCCAGTTTTAATGTTAGGAATTCACTGGTTCAAAAGTTTTATTATTTTTTATATTTCTATCATTGAAATATCTGAATAAATAGAATTATTCTGTTGTTATCGTTGTATATGGTTCATTATTTGTGCAGTGTTCTGTTTTTAACATCCAGTCGCTTAAGGAACTGTCAAGAAGCTGCCGGAGGCAGCTTCGAAACCAGAGCCGGAATTAAACTAAGACCGTTTACTTGAAAAGTTCTTAATTCAATTTAAAAGGCTCTCAAGTCTCGAACGCGGAATTATCGACGGTGAAAAAATTGTATAGATTACATTTGGCGAATAGTTCGCATGCCTATACCGTAAATGAGAATTCAACTTCTGAAGTTCGTCGAAGAGCATCGAGATTTAATTTCGAAACAGCAAGCAGTCTCGTTCGAGAAAGTTCCAGGCGAGTTGTTCGCGAAGCAAAAGAGAGTCAACCTTTAAGTCACTCGCGAAGTAAGAGTGAACCTTCTTATCGCAGTCCCGGTGTCCTGAAACTTCCACGATGCGAGTCTAGCACAACAAAGTGGTGGCGGCGGGCGTCTCTCCCACGAAACCGTGATGCATCGTTTCCTCGGATTCCCCCGATGAAAATGTACGAGGCCTCGGAAGTCGCTTTCACGCGTACTATTCGCGTAGACCCATTGATTTCCTCGCAGGCCACGATACCGTCCGTTAATGTTCCCCTGGCTCGGCCCCCGTACAGCTTTACGATTTTCACAGAGCCGATAAATACTTCGCGCGAAATAAACCTGGCGCCAGCTGTTCGCGCCCCGCGATTACAAAAAATCGCGGAGCTGCTCATACATCGACCTGCGGCGTGGAAATTACGCGTGGCTGGAACCACCTCCGCCTTTACTCGGCTCATAATTAATCCTCATTTACTTAGCCCGCCGTGCAATTTACGGTGCCCTAATTCCTTTCGTTAAACAGTAACATGTTTATACGGTCAGCCAAAATGTCTTCGTACCTTCGTATACACTTTAGAACGCGATAACTTTTTTAAATGAGCTTAAACCAGATGTTTAAATGCACAGTTATTTTTAAAATGTTTTTGAAAAAAGTCATTCAGTAAAAATTAATATAATAAAATTTTCGAAAAAGTAGAATGATTCAAAAATATTAATTTTTAATATTCTGATTACGAACAACGAGATTACGAGTAACTGATATCTGTCACTGAAATTTTTAATAGTTACTGGTAGCCAAAATAATTTTTGTTAGCGGATTTTCAAGCAACTTGTTGTCAGGAAGGGTGGCCCCTGGGTAGAGGCCGAAGTAAGGCGGATTTACGCGATCACAACAATTTGCCAGAACTGCACCTCGTTTCACTATTGCTTGTAAACCGAAAGATAAATATTGAACGAAACCAGGGCGTGAGTGTTGCAGTGGGCAACAATATTTTATGAAATAACAAAGACTGCGTTTACGGAAGGGATGAAATATCAGCGGTCGGCACCGAAATACTAAGGGCGGATCGTACAATGCCGTAGATCGAAAGTTTACGAATGCATCGGCGTTGATCGAAGCCGTTTGCCTAAACAGCGTTCCCGAAGGGAGCCGGTTGTTTGAGCGAGCATCGGCCACACCAGCATCAGTCAGCTTCTTTCTGTAAGAAGTCCGCCGGCGATGCGGAATTCTCGTCACGGAGCTGGATGTCGAGGAATCAGTGCACCGTTGAACGAAAACGAAGGCCGGATACGACGCAGACAAAGACGAGACACGCCGGTCTCCCTTTTACAAACCAACCCTCCAATTTTGTCCTGTTCTCTCCCTCTTCGAGGCTCGCTGCTCTGCGCCACATTCTTTTCACTCAGCAACCGTGTTTCTTTCTTTTTAAACCGGTCCTCTCGCCCACCGAAACAAGAAACAGGGATTCATGCCGGCGCTGCGCGGCGCGCCCACGGAACGATCGTACATCCCCGCCGCCATTCTACGGGCACTAATTCTTACTCGCTTAATATTAAATTAACATCCCGGATAGAGGAGACGGTGTTTCTCCTTTTTTGCCGGCGGCTTCCAAGTACCTTGGCCAAGGGAAATTTTCGTAGCCTGGTCGACAGGGTACTTTATGGACGTCGTTATTTAAAATAATAGATGTACGTATATAACGGAAAACTGGCCCGCCTCGAGGCTCCTGACATTTTTCAATGGGGGGGTACTTTGCGCCCCCCATTGTTTCCAGTTCTTCCGGGCACGGGCGCGCGCGCTCTATGGACGCTGCGTTTCTTTGGAGGATCGCGAGCAATTTTCCGGACGGTTTTAAGCTTTATAGGCGGTAATGAAACGTACGTTTTATTATGCCATTAAGCGCAGGTGACGTTTCGAAGAGGAACGATGCTTGAAGATGAAAAACGTATTAACGAGGACGCTGACAACCGGACCTTTCGACGCGTATCGACGAATCTGTGATTTCCTTTTTTCTTCTTATATAAGGGACTGCCATAAAGGGTGGGGTACCGTATAAGTTGGGACAGTGCCTTTTTCCACATTAACGTACTGCAAACACCCATGTCATGGTTGTCAACTTCACTTCTGTTTATAAACAAACTTTTCACGAGTCGTATAAGTTGGGACACAGACTTTCCTCGTCTGGCATGTAGACGTCATTTCTATGAATGAAAACCATCTTTTAAGTGTTTTCGTGTAAAATACTCCAATTTTTAAGGCAAGGACGACAGCCGATGAAAAGCGCTATGTTGACTTTGCCAGATAATCTCTCGATATTAAAAGAGAAACAAGCAAAAAGCGCTGCTGCAAAGGAGATAGCCGCCGATAAAGAGAAAAAAAGCGATACCGGAGAAAACACCATCCAGAAAATCAATACCGTCAGCAAAACGAGCAAAGCGGGAATTGTCATTTTCATCTGACTCTTCGGGTTCATCTACTCCAGTAGATGTAGATTTTTATATAGTCTATTGCATTGAATACAATGCGTTTTGACTTCATTCCAACACTAACTTTTCAGATTTTTTGGGGTGTCCGAATTTATACGGCAACATTTTTTTTACCAAAAATATTGTCTTCAGAAAATTGGCTGTGACATGTTATCCGTCGACGCTATTATTATGCTTTCTGCAGCAAAAATTTAACTGGCAACTATAGCTTTACAAGGGTATACATTTTTTTGCGTATTTCTCATCCCATGAAATTTTGATGCTAAAGAACAGAACGTGTCCCAACACCTTTACGACTGTCCCTTATTTGTTTATTTGAAAAATAAAATTCCAGGAATTAGATACGTGAACATGTCAACAAAGGGTTGACATGTAATCGTATGCGTTTAAGTTCCAAATTGGTCACGAACTTTTGCAATCGTTTAGTAACTTACGTTGAGCACAGTACTCTCTCATGTACGATTGTTCAATTTTGTCTCGCGGAAGAAAAGTCGCCTCGTAGCTTTGTATTCTAAAGAGCAAACGCGAGGTATCTGATTGTCGAAAATAAGAATCTAGAGACGGAGGAAATGTGTAACGATTGTACGTTTGATAGCGAGACGCTGGTAGCCAGGCGGTGGCCGGGTTTCTAACGGCACGGCACGGATTGGAATTCTGAGAAGTGAGTTACCGGTTATTCGAATTTTCCAGGTTTTAAAGCGACACAATAAAAAGAAATCGTGACCAATACCTCGCCGGTTCCGACTGTGTATCTGCTATTTTTTGTGGACAACAAAATGAATATCGTGAAGTGACTGTTTGCGTTAATAACGTTCGTATCGAGTTATGATCTGTGCGTCGTCTCACTGAACCACGAGCATCGTTTATAGATTGATGAATTTTACATAGCCGGGAAAATATCGTAAACGATATTATGGACTTGCTCGATTCAACTTCGCGAGTTTATTAAATAGTTAATACAACAACGGGACTTGTAAACAGAGGAGCGGTTACGAAAATCAATAAAGTCTTTATTTCATGCCCGCCATTGTAATGTTGACGTTAAAAGAATTTTTGAACAAACCAAAGCCAAAGGGGATCGTATTGATTATTACTAAATTCGCGTTTAATCATGTTTCATCGACACTTTGTTTGCATTTTTATTCTCCTCCGATACGAACGGTATGAACACGAAACGTTAAAAAATAACCGGTTTATGAAACGCTTAAAAATAAGTCTCATTTCTTGTTGTTGTTATTATAAATTAAGCTTGTCGTATGGAGTTTGCATATGTGCCTTTACTATGGTTGAAAATGGTTTGCGAGCAGGTTATAAATCTGGAATGTAATGTATAATGAGAAATTGTTGATGCTAAATTTTACACAGAAAATTCCGGCTTTGATTGTATAATTTCAGATGTATAAAAATGAACTTTGAAAAACCTTTTTTTTATTCTTGTTATGCACGCGCAGTCTTTCGCTGTTCAATCACGACTCGACTACTTTTTCATTCCGTTTCTAACAATAGTTATGCTTTTTGTTCATTCATAAGTATTAGATTGTACTCATTCGGATTCGTGATACAAATTCACTCCTCTCACGCCAATTTTATATTCATTCATAGTCGTGCTACTTTTATGCGCATGCATGTTACACACTTTATTTCCTTCAATGCGAGACTTGCCCTACAAATATTACGATAAAAATTTCATTAATAAGGGAAGATGCAATGGTAAGTACCTAACCGATATCAAGTAAGAATGAGTCCAGAATTCAAATGATTCACCTTATTTCTGTGTACTTGTACTGATATTCTAATGTTTTCTGTGTACAGGAGTGTAATTAGACTCCGTACATTTTTGTAAGGAAAAATTTGACTCTAAAAGTATTTGTGAAATTTTATTGATTTTTAAAAGTTAAGTATACAATAGTTTAAAAATTTGAAACATACTTTGGAAATACTTTACAAATCTTTGGAAATTTTCCATTCGTCAACTTTTTATTTCCCTTTTTATCAGCCTGGGGTGTATTTGCTCCCCATATACAAAGAGAGGTTAAAAATGGAGACTGGTCTAGGATTGAAACCGGCAGGGTAAGATTAAAATGACCCCATCGAAAATGAAGACTACAACGTTCTATGCAGCATGGCTTCCTGTGCACGCGTACGAACTTTAATTGCAACGGTTCGACGGAACAAAGCCTCGAACCTTGCCGGTTCGTTTCTCGCAGCGTAACGACGCGAATCAAACGCAGCTTTTCATCTGGATCGCATGTACGTGAGGCCGCGGTTACAGCAACAGACGACTTAATGAAAACCGATTTTCGCTATGCTGAGGTACAGCTCGGTGGCCGGGCACAAGGCGAGGTTTTGTTTTCTCGGGATATTTTCCGCTCGGCGGGACGCATTGCACGAGAAAGTATTATAACTAAAGGCGTGTTTAGACCAATTGTATCGCTCGTTTGCTCCTTCACTTTGACAGAATTCAAGCTGAACTGACATTTGCTCAAGCTTCCACGACTCCTCGAAGATCGCATGATTTCAGAACCAAACGTCAAATGTGTGACTCTACAGTGGCTTCGAAAAATATTTGTACGCTACAGTGGGTGATCAAATTATTAAATGTGGTATTATATTTATGTCTATACATTGTAACAATCAATTTTTCAGTAAACCCCTAGCTACTCTATCTCTTATTTTTGTTTTTTGTGAAACACTCGTGTTTAAAAATTGAAAATATACATTTTGGAACCTTGTAGACACAGTACTGGCACACTAGAGTGGTTGATCAAATTACTAGTGCCACTCGTATAAATTAGCGTTTAAACAATCAATTTTCAAATGAAACGCAAACCATATTGAACATTTTTATTTCCTATGAAACATTCACGTTTGCAAATTAAAAATATACATTTTGGAACACTATAGATACACAGTACTGGCACACTAGAATGGGTGATCAAATTACTAGAGCCACTCGTTTAAATTGGTATGTTTACTTTGAAACAATCAATTTTCAAATAAATCCTAAGCGCTATCGAATGTTTTTTATTCTCTATAAACCATTCACGTGTGGAAATGGAATACATATATTTGGGAACTCTATCATCCTGAAGATAAATATATTTTTCACATTGTGATAAATGATGAGATTGTTGCACTTCTATTTTCTTCTAAAAATATTCATTCCTCGTTGGATGCAGTCTTTACGTCACGTATGAAAATATATATACTTTTATGACATATGCCGCAATTACTATTACACTGCAAAATATACATTTATAACAGATAACAAGAAATAAAGTACAGCAAAATAAAAGTTTAACGAAGCTGATCCAAGGTTTAATATTCTTCTTTATCTTGAAAAAGCGTTTATTGAGGTACTAACTTTCTATATAATACTTGATTTTATCGATCAGACCTTAAAAATGCAAATTTTCTTTACGGTCTATGTTTATATTGTATAATATTTCAAGTAACGAGGATGATAACTTCGTACCGTTTAACGTAAAATGTATAAACTACTTCCAGGAATCTTCGTTAATACCGTTTATGAGTAGACATGTAAAATAATTACTATTACAATGCATATATTATTATATACCTTTCTTCTGATGAATTTTGCGGAGAAATTTTGAAATAATTCTTCGCAAGTAGAAATAAACATAAATTTATCTGTCCAAACTATTGATTATTGATTAAACATTTCCAGATTAACGATACCTCAAGCTTAAAACTGTTACTCTCTCCTGTAAACGCGTTTTACAAATTGATATTTTATATTTTAATGCATTTTTGTCTATTGTGGTATTTTCAAACCCCACTGTACAATTTTATTATCGAATACTAAAGTTCTGCAGCGATATTTTCGAAATTCATTCCGGTTTGCTTCCTGGGACGATTTCTGGGATATTATACTGGATATTCTCTGTCGGAAACTTAGCTATGAACTGGTCAGACCATACTGAAGATAATCCATGCGTGAGTAGAATGCAAAGAGACCAAAGAGATGCTGTACACTGGATGAGAAACTAGCCGGAATGTCGATAGAGAATCCGGAATTTTGCGTATAAAGTGGGGTCGGATATGAAGGGCTGGAGAAGTTGGGGTTCACATGCTGCGGGGATACTAACTAAGAATTACTTATTAAGCTTGTTTTCCTTCGGGCGTGAATAACGAGAACTTGCCCAAGTCTTCCCTGTGCCGTGATAAAAGTTCTTCACAACTGTCTGAACTGTGCCAGTAGGTGCAAGACTGGCAATTAATTTCGAATTTGGAACGTCCTAATAGATGATCTTGTTTAAAGTTAACGCTGAGTCGCAATTAATTGTGGGCTTCCATTAAAAGCAAGTGATATTACAACAAAACTAAATAAATAATTTCTAGTACAATTAAATGAGAATGAACCTTTAGCATTATTAGTCACACGATCGCGTGAATATATCCAAGAAATTCCAGATGTGAACCTTCTTGAAACCGCGCAACTTTTCACGGTACATTTAAACTAGAACATATTCCCCAGGATTCTTTGAGACATCACGCCGCGCTGCGGCAAACGAAGACATTTTTCACAGGAACGAATGAAATGCAGCATCGCGGAGCCTGGTTCTGGGGGGTTAGAAGAAAAACGGGAGGCCGTGAAGGGTCTGTCGCGAGATCAAGTTTTAAAATAGAAGGATGTCGCTGTCAGAGGAATTTCCGGAAACGCATAAGCAAATTACTGAACCGAATGCACCGTGCCCGACCTTAAGCTCGCTTGTCACGGTAAGCTGCATCCCTGACACCGATTTCCTGACCGTTCTTCCCGTCCGAGAAGCTTCTTGCCGCGCCGGAACGCGGACTCACAAAGGACGTCTTCCACGTCCCGAACTTTTTTCGACTGCCTTCCTCCTCCTCTTCGAAGTCATCTTTACGAGCCCGTTGGCTTCTGGCTCGTGGACCGATTTTAATTAATTCGGCAGGAAAAAGGAGTTTCACAAGAAGCTCTTCTTCCCAGGGCTCGCAAAATTGTTCCCTCGCGTCAAGCGTTTCGTTTAGATCTTTTTTCTCGTCGACGTAGCGCGTGCGCGCTAGCTCTCCTTTTCTTTTCTTTCCGCTTTTATTCGTCCCGCCGTCAGCTTCTTCCTGTGTGTCCTCCTCCGCCATTTCCTGTTTCCTCCTTGTCGTCTCCGTCCTTTTTTGCCACGGTCGTTACGCTTCGGCGTGACTGTAATTGTAATTAGACATATCGTCCAATCAACAAACCCCTAGGCTCCCCTTTGATCGCGTTCCTCGAGAACATTTCCTAGCTGATCGACGGGGGCGACATTGAATTATACCCGATGTATCGATTGGTCCCACAATAACGCTGTCCAACCGAAGTGTCTCGTTTCATCGCCGCAAGATCGGTAATTACTGCACCCGTTCTTGAGTCGAAGAGAATCGCGTAAACGTCACCGGGAAACGTCTGAATAATTTCTTTTCTCGCTTTTCGAGGGCCACTTCCTGTGTAGTTGCTTCGTTGGATCGATTCGAAGAGAAAAACTTCCATCGAACCTAATCACGGCCGCTAAGTCGCGCGAATATATTAGCTATCGTCTAGTGTGCACATTAATATGTTATACTTCCCCTGGGTCTCCGAGTTGTGCAAGGTATAACACCGGCAAGTTACTAATTCCTAGCGACACCCCTGCCGCGGGTTTCACGATAATTGATTTTCACACCGCGCTGAAACTTATCAATTTTAGCAATCGCGAGAGTATTACCCGCCTTAAGTAGTTGCACACGTTCCCCGGCCCGGCTCTATTTCGGCGCGACGTCGGCGAAATGATAACGAAGACGGGCGCCACGAATATCGTCGACGAACACTGTGTTATTACCATAATTTGGTGAGAAACTTTGAGCCGCGCAGGAAAATAAAGTCACTCGTGGCTTCTTTGAGGGGTTTGCACTACCGTGACGAGGTGGTACGTGAATTTTTCGAAACCATAGCTTCTCCAGAATATTTTCTTAGAAGTAACACAGATGCACATAAAAAGTAAATATACAGTTTTGCTTTCAAAAATTGAGGAATGCAAGTTCAAACATATAATAGTTGTAATTATAATTATATTGTACAATCTAATAATTTTCCGATCCACATTGGCGCTTCAGACAAAAAAAGACAGATTGTATGAACGTTAATATCATTTATCAAAATTGAGGTGACTTTGGAAACTTTGAAACGTTTTTGGGAAAAAATACAGCATCAGCATGATAATAGAAAGATTGTCTGAGAAAAACATGACGAGACTTGAAAGTGCAAAGAAAGTTCCCAAGGCCTCGAGATTTCTAGCTTATTGATGTTTTTTCAATGGTCTGGTATTCAATAAATTCAACGAGCTATCATGACCTTCACGTGACCTTGCGTTGGAAGAATTTCTATCGCAAATAATTCTTAGTTAAATCAATGTTCACTAACATTGGCATTCTAGGTCACACGAAGATCACATATTGAATTATCGATGAGCTTAAAATCGTGAAAAATGATGTGTTATCACAACATTCACTTCCTCGAACCTAATCATGTTTGCTCCGATGTGGTTGCTGTCATCAATAATAAATGAGATATTTGAGGTGCTCAAATCAGGTACATATATACATTTTCTGCGTACAGCTGGTGAGAATGTAGTTGTACCATATGGTATACGATCCTAAGAGAAATACATTATACGTGAACCGAGCAAGGTACTCCGCGGCTAGCGATGGTTCTCAGGATAAACCGGAGTATCAACGTCGAAACACGAGCATTCCGAGCGTTTATGAATAGCATTGGGGCGTGCTCTCCTCTCCGAGCAACTTTGATGAATTACGGTCAGGGTCCCGTGGCACGGCGATGAGCTTACGGCGACGGTGCTTTGAGCAAATTAAAACGCGCTTGCTTGAAACACCTGACCCATGATTCGGTTAGAACAATATCCTTCGCCGGCGCTTTCATCGGTCGTGCATCCTATCGCTTGTTTCTCTCTCTCCTCGGCGTCGATCTGTTAAGATGTAGACGAGCATAGGACACAGAACGAAATGGACACCCGGCAGAAAGTGAAAGAGGAAGAAAGGAAGAAAAGAAGACAATAAGTAAAAATGACAGATCGAATAATAGAAGAGGAGTCTATAGAAAAAGCGAAGTGATGGCAGCAAATGCGAGAGAATGAGAGTAAGAGTGACAGAAAGAAAATAGACAGGGAGGAGGAAACGGGCGAGAGAGCAAAAGAAACAGCGGGTCAAAGAGGCTACAAGAGTGAAAATAAGAGAGGAAAAGCGACAAAGAGGGAAAGAGTGGGAAAAGAAACGAAATAGAAGTACAAGTGGCGCAGGGAAATGGTGCGAAAGCGTCCGTGACTGTATACACGCTTGCACACATATATGCACATCCTAAACGGCATTAAAAAGAATTTAGTGTCGCCCGTGAACCGGCGAATGACATATTTCGTGGCAGCGTGTGTTCTTTTTTTCAGCTTTCTTCGTGCATTACCCCACTGTCTCCCCCGTGGAAAAGCACCGTCCTCGAAAACACTGTCCGTTAACGGACGGAGAAGTTAAAATGCTGTGAATGACAGTTCCCATCACGCGCTCCTGTTATCCGTAGGTGATTCGAGTTTACGTATCGACGCGGCCAGTATATCGAGAAGACACTCGTAGCGAACAAAGGACTCCGTCGATCGTGTTGAAGTTGAAACCCGATGTTCACCTGCCGTCCACGACCATCAAACGCAACACGGTATTTTTGAAAGCGTACTCCGACGGTCTTTCGAGAGTTTCTCCGAGTGCGTTTCGTTTGGCATTCATGGTGTTAGTATTTAGTATGCCGCTTCAAAAATTCCTATGAACTAGCGTTTTATTATAAGTGTTGGAGTGTGCTAAAAAATTTAGAGGACCAGATAGTTCCAGAGTATATTTTTTACAGCGGTTTCGTTTTTAGGAGTAGGTACATATATTCAGGACTTTTTTTCATATGAAACGTTACGAGACATATAATGCAGCACAATGTGTTCCGCGTAACGTAATTATCGCCAATGTTAAATAATATTAACAGGTAGGATGGATTACTTGCGCAACCATCCCGGGTAACAATTTGTATTATTCTGCCGTTAATTAGCATGCTTTAGTCGAGGATCAGGTAAGAATAGAACCCCGTTACCCAACAAATTGCAAACACCCGCTGTTGCGTTGGCAGCAGAGGCTGCAAATTCAACCTACGTTCGTGCGTGGTTCAAGTAGGCAGTACCTACTTTTTGTTCTGTATTTCTTCGCTACTGGAAAGCATCAGCTGACTTTTTTGGCAGTGCTGATCATGCTGTTTTTATTGTAGGTGACCCTTTCCGTTATACATCGTGAAAAAGAGCACATTACAATTGCTTATATGTATAGTACCCATCTATTTAGTGACCTAGTTATTATGTAGTTGTGATTTTCTATTAAAAATATTTTTGTTAACGAAAATGTAAATAGTGAGGTACTTTATTATAGTTTTAATTATTAAGGGATCTTATTTTTTAGAAATAAAATTAAACAATAGGAAAAATCTAGTGTAATATATTAAATTTAAGGTTATTTAAGGTTAACTTTGAATTGTGAGAAATGTAACAATAGATTATTTAATAAATAAAGGTATATATTATTTACCAGTAATTTTTTATACGTTCTTTCAAAATCTGAACTTAAACTCCGTTCTTCCTTATGCGGAGAATTTCTAACTTTCCCGTAACAATATTTTTTTATACTATACGAGAACGTGTTAAATATATTCAGAAGTAGTTTCTCGCATCTCCAGGAAAGTATACTTTTTCAAATTGTATCGTTTTCGTTGTAAGTGTGCGATCCTAGTTGCGTAGAAGCAGCGATAATAAGCTTCGCGACACGAGCCCTCGAAAAGTTTGGTAGAAAAGTGGAGAGTCTACTGATCAGCTGCTGGATATTTCTCCGGCCCCTATCTTGGCACCACAGAATGGTTTTCGCCCTATTTCCGCAACCGTCAGAAGTTCAATATCCTTCGGTGAGTTGTTCCTGACAAAGACGGAATTGACGCGTATATGGTAGGGCAGCAGGTCCCATGACACGCAGACATGAACGTTCGGAACAGTCAACAACGTGTCTGTGAGGTGCACCGAACGATCTATCCTGGATCCTTTGTAGTCAAAGCGATCGCTCTATTATCTGTCCAGAAATACCGTCGCGAAGCGGAAGTAATTACAGCTCCACAATTCGTTCTGCTGTAGGTAAGGTGAAATGCCCTAAACCTGGACAGCATTTTTTGCTACCTTTAACTTTACCAATTCAGATAAAGAGAAATAATTTTTTAAGAGTTTTAACATAAAATTCAGATTTCGTGAAGTAATTTAAAATCTCAAAATCATTGTTTAGATTAATATTTTAATTGTATTAACAAGAATAATCATCGTCACTTTTGACTTGTCCACACTTAGGCCATTTCACCTTACTCTTATTTTGTCCTCTTTGTTCTGGAACGTCAACCTCCTCTCACCGACCGATAACCGGTGCGATTTCGGAAAATTGCTTCACACTTTGCTTAGACTTTGACGTCTCGTTCCTCTTTCAGCGATAATTATGTTCATCACGATAAACTTATAAGCTACATTTGTTGTTATATATTTTTCGATCTTTAGGCAAAACAGACATCGTCTGCGTTAGCTGCGAGAAACAGCAACAGTTGGATACAATTAAATGACATACAATTGGGATGTGGAGTAATTCAATATGAAGTGCAGTGAAATATTTTTTTGTTATTAATATTTATTGTTTTATCATTTTTTTATACCAAATTATTGATGACAGTGTCTCTGATGATCAAAGTTTCGATAAAAATTAAAAGCGACGGGGTTAATATAATAGAACGGGCGCGCTATATGTATACACCCCTCGTAAATGAGCAACCCCTTTTGAAGGGTGTATCGAATAAATCCTTCTTCTTCTACATCTACTTGTTCGTAATATATGTATATGTATGAATATATGTACACATATATACACCTTTTATAAATGACTATAGCTTTTACAGCAGAAACCAGTCGTTCTTAAAAACCTACTTTATAGTTGAAGGAGTAAGTACTTAAAGTAGTATGAAAATATTCCAAGTAATATTACGAATATTGTTCAACAATATGAGTATTATTTGAATATACTGTTATCGGACTGTAATTTATATCAAATAAAGATATGAGAAATAGAAGAAAATGTATAATATAATATATACACATTGTTCTTACTCTAATATTAGAGGATGGACAAACATTGTCCATGAATATACTATATTCAATTAATATATGTTGTAAGGACCACGTTCGAGAAACAAAATGGTATTCCATATTTAGCAATGTTCTACAGAGGTGTAGAGGTTCTAGGAGTTCCAAACGAGAACATCAAAGATAAAGAAGTTCTAATCGTTGTGTCTGTTAGAAAAATAATACGACAAGGGATTAAGATTGATTTTACAAGGAGCATATTCGGAAAAGAAGATGGTGTTCCGTGTTCAGCCACTTCGCTCTATTTACATCAATCCTATCAACACGATCATTCGGAAAATCCCACGTCAGTCGAACATTACTCATCCACTCCTTGCACAGGTCACGATGATGGTAGGACGACGTCGCCTTGGCACGGCTAGGAAGCCAGATGTTCGGTCATAATTTTTACGATAAAGCTGCGCGTTTATTTAACTGATCTGAGAGCTGTGAACCAGTTCTCGAGCCCCGTTGAAGAGGAGGTGGTGCCCGATGGTCCGATTCGGTTCTCGTCCTAGCTCTAGTCGTTACCTTGGTCGTTCCCGGTGTCGCCTGTTGGTAGACCGCAGCGTTGAACGGAGAATCGAGGGAATAAAAACATTTTGGCCAGTAACTGACTCTCTCGCGAAACAGTTAGGCGCGAATGGACCATTTGGCCTGACGAAGAACGAAAGCTAGATAGGATATATCGGGACTCGGGCCAGGGTAGTCGAAAAACCCGAGTCGTTCGCACGACCGGCGTTAGTTTCTATATCTCACCCTCTGCCTGTCACCTTATGTCCGCTTCCGGCTCGCGCTTTTCCGCTCACTCTGCCTCTATGTCGAACATTAGCAAACGAGAGGCCAGCTTCGGCTCGATTTACGGTACAGTAGTGCTCATTTAAGAGGGTAAGGATTGCAAGGGCGCGGGATGCGCCTCCTCGTTTCTCGATAATGCAAAGATGGGGGTTTTCAATAGTCATAAGCGCAAGATAAAAGATCAATCTAGGCCGTGATCGCCCTCAAAAGTCCTATTTGTACGTTTACGAGGCGAAATTTGCATTATTCGGCAGCATGTAGCTATCGCAGCTTTATGAAAATAGCTACACGCGTAGCGGTATGCTTCAGAATAATGCAAATTACGACTTGTAAAGGTAAAAATAGGAATTTTGAATTATTATATCAAGCACTTTTGACTACTGAAAAACCCCATCTGTACATTATCGAGAAATGAGAATGCGCATCCCGCACCTTTACAATCCTGGAAAAGCGAGTCTACCCCCTTAAATTAGCAAAATCTGTAACGCTTAACGGGTTATCAATAGATTTTACGTGTGTGATAAAAACTCACTCATATTAAAAATAATTAATTATTTAATTTTTATGTCCAATTGTTTATTTATCTCGTGATACAAAATATCAACTATTTTGCCACGTAATTAAGTCAACAATGATTTAAAAACTTAAAATTTTGGGGGATTATCTTTCAGCCTAAGAGAATTTTGTTTTACACACGATGTGAATACAAATTGTCGTGGGGACCGCAGGACCATGCTTGTCCTGCTAGACTTGCTATTTCTTAAATCTAATTGCTACGAATCAAAATAAAGAAATATACGTCAGTTTCTATATCTCGCCATTTTCTTGTCACCTTATATCGCGATCCTGTTAGCTTCCCGCTCGATGTCGAGTGCGAAACAGCTTCGGATCGATGCGTCTTCATCGACGTAATCGGAGAACGCACCAGGGCCGAGTACGTGACCCTGGACCGTGATAGAAACTAATCGAGTTAGTCGTTACTCATACTTTACGAGCCCTTCCGGCAAATTGAAAACGGAGGACTGTCACCCCGCGTCAACGATCAACCAACTGTCCCAGCATCCTCGTCGATTCCATCCACTGCTACCGACACATTTGGCAGTAACTTCGCTCCACCGTCCTCGAAATTTGTGAGTTTTGAGGTTGCTGATTAGACCCTCGTGGCAAATTAGCTTCTCTGAAGATCACTCAAACTGCAAGGAAGGATACCGTGTGTTCAAATGGTACGACAATTGTGCTCGACGAATGAATTTATGATATCCGAGACACACGGTAACTTTAAAACACGAAATAAATAAGTATGAAATTGAAAAGACTAGTAATTGTATGAACCTCAGCACTAACTTTGCAAAATGTACACACATGAATTAACTAATCGAATGTCCCAGATTTTCTTTGGAATGATCCATATTCTCTATTGAAAATTACCTCAAGCCGAATCTAAACGAAGACAACGTCAGGAACGTCCTCCTCTTCTTTGAATCCATTGATGTATACGAACTGTTATAATTTCATGCTATTACAATATTTCTCATTCTAATGTGAATGTTAACTATAGGCCTTTTTATAAATTACATGTCAAATATAAACTATGTGATCGGTAATGATCTCGCTGTTAATGCGACCACGTTCAAATAAACTGAAAATAAATAAACAATAAATAATAAATCACAGACAATAATTTCTTTCCGGCGGATATTTAATCGTGCAACCGCTTCTTCACAGAAACAACCCAGAATTTTCGATTTACCGTAAATACACCGCAATTTCCGCGCTTTCGTTCCCCAGCGAAACCTGGATAATCTTTTTATGACGATTCCAGCATTATTCAGTATTTATTCGACCACAAGCAGCGTCAAACAGGAACGCAAATGCGACAAAAAACCGCGCGCAACTCCTCCTGCGGGCAATTATCAAAGGACCGTCCATTTTCAGGGGCCCTGGGAGGTTCTATAACTCTCAAACGACCAGAAAAGTCCATCGGACCGACTTTAGTAGTAAAGTTTATGTGAAAGCGAAATATGGGACATGAGTAGATATTTTGATATTTCTCACAGCATTTTAAAAAATCAATACTACTTAAAAAATGTGCAAGATGAAATAAATTACTGTAATAAAAATATTGTAACAAAAAGATTGATCACTTTTTTCCAACCACTTTTCATATGTGGGTCCGTTGGACCCGACCCGTTTTTTACGTTGCTTTTTTTGTGGTTGGTTGAGGGTTAATTTGTCGCGAAGCGTGAATACAAAGCGGGCATACATGGCCAATATGTTCCCATCGATGGTCGTAGCCTGGACGTGTGATCGCCGGGGCCGGCCTCGAAATTTCCAGCCGAATCGAATTTCGTGATGGTAATCGGTAATCGCGGTTCGTCGATTCGCGAGGAGCCAGATTGGCGAACACGACGCGATGCGAAGCCCGCAGCACACACACCTGTAGCTTTTAATCGCCGTCAGAAAAGGAGTTCGGAAAGTCACCGGTCGTCTGCCGGCTTGATCGAACTTCCGTGCGTAATTGCTTAATTTCCGTCACGGCGAAAGGGTTGCGTCGGAGCCGAGCATATTAGTTTTCCGTTTTGTCCGACGCGCCTCGTTTGTTTGCCGGTTGTTCAAGCAAGATTAGACGACCCCGTCAGACAATAACCGGCTCCTTGCGACACAATAACGTGGTTATCGATAGTTATTGGCGTCCAATTTCGAATTGCATGGCCGCTACCGCTCGCTGAGCCCGAGGTATTCTCATGGAATAAATCGACCATTTGTCAAAGCTCTTCCGAGGAAGCTTTCGGCAGCGAGTAAGCTGGCTTGATTGAGTAAATCACAGCCGTTTCCACCATCTCTCGCGCCTCTTCTTCAACCCCTTCCGTCCCTATCCTCTCTTTCTTATATCTTGCTCGGATATTTCTCCCTCTCTTTCTCTCTCCTTCCGCTTCTGCTTTTCTGTCTCCCTCTTGACAGAGAGTGACACACGCGTCTCTATCAGAAGAATCTCTCCACCCCTTGTCTCGCCGTTGCATCGGACCCGACTCACCCCCTTTTCCACAGCTGTCCAACCCCGTCGGTGCTGATTGAAATTCAGCATACGTTTTCGCAGGTAGCCGACCCGTCAATGTGAATCCACGCGCCATGGATTCTCGCGGAACTGACCAAATCGCCGGCGCCACGTTTATTCGACCGCCCTCACGACCCGCACACGAACACCGACTGGAAATAGGCTCTGACGATTCCTTCCAGTACCTCTTTTCGACCAGCACGTGATCAAGTCAGACGTGTACTTTTTCCGAATGATCTTCGACGGGATTCCTGTTCCGATTTTCTGTCTTCCTCAGCTAGCATAGACTAATTCCTCGGCAATTGATCGGCGCTTTAGCTTGAAAGACGACGTGATGATTAGCATTATATACGGGAGAAGTTTTCAGTTATTCTCCTTTCACTACGGTCAAGTTTCACACGTATTATCTAGACGGAAAATCTTCATGGTAGCTTGAAAAGTAATCTCTCTTTCAGTAGCCGCAGCTTCCGAACTTATATCGTTTTCTAAGGAGCTAGTTTGGGTGCAAATGTACTAAGAAATTCCATAATCTTCCGTCTCTATTATTAGGTTGAAAGAAACCTGCATCTTGGCTCTTCCATCGGTAAACAAATTTTAATCACGGAATTCTATCTTGATTGTACCATTCTATACATTGTACAAAATTTTGTTTAATATTGGCAGCCAATATTACCAGCAATGTCTATTGTCATCCCAGAAACATAAGTCTTTTGAATTTGTACGAGACTTCATTGTTAAGTTTCAACGAATAATACTTTCAATGATAAATTACACCTTTGACCATGTCGAATTTTCTTTGATTCGTACGTCCAGGGATTTAGTAAATTATGCGAGAAATTCCGCATAATAATTACCATTATCAACAATTCCGCAGGTACAGCACTGTGTACCGTTGAAAGAATGAAAGATTAATGGTTCTAAATAGTTATCAACGATGGAACAATAGATACAAAGGGAGAACCGATCGAAATTAATGCGAAAAGTTATTCAGGTTTCCGGCACTCTCAACAAGTACCAACCGTGTTTGGAGAACGGCCAAGCTTTGATGGAACAAACGACGCCAGAAAACTCGATAAATGAAGCAACAACGCGAAACTGGGAATCCTCTGGTCGAGATTGATTTACACGGCTAAAGTAACAGCTGCCAATGTATCCGCTGTGACAACTATTGCGGTATGATTAATTCCTGCGTCGTTGAATGCCGATACGCATGTCGGTTCGATCGAACGGAACATACATAAGTTGAATAACCCCATTACCGACCACATTAGAATGCAATTGTGTTGTACTGTACGTCGTTCACTTCGAAATCGAATATTTTTATGCTTTAACGATTACGAATATCGTTCTTCACTGTCTTAGTTTAGCCAGTCTTGACAGTAAACGATATTTTTAAGCTGAATTTAAAAAAATACAAATACAATGAAAATGGTGGGCAAATTGTAACATCGTAAAGCTATATAAAAGAATGTTGCTATATACAGGTTACTTCAATATTGATGTACTATATACATTAAACAAACTATGGTTAAATCACTCTAATAAATACCTTATCTCTAACTTTATAATGATACTCTCACACGTGTTTATTCTTAAACATTTCTATGTTTTATACACGTCGACCACACCGACACATGGTTCAAACCAGACGAGACCGAGTTACACGCTCTACCCCCCTCTTTCACACACCGCACAATCATACCAACCTCCTTCCATACCGTACACACTTACCAACCTACTCTCATACCGGACACTCGCATCAACTGCCTCACAATAATTATTATCAACAAAGAATAACAATTGTCTGTTTGAATGATAACAAAACTTTCCCTAGTTTCATCATCATCTTGTTGGTGTACAATAAGTAGACACAGAGCATAGATCCGACGTTAAGGACATTGAGCTAATGTAACATTTTATAGAGCTGCCACGAGGTTGCGGAAGATGTGGCAGAAATATACGAGGCCGCGGCTCGAATAAATAATTTATCGTGGGGACTTTGCAGGACTGCAGAGGTCGGAGGATGCTTTTGGTTCGCGAGATTCGCGATTGAATTGGCGTGAGGGACGGACGCGCCGTTGGAAAACGCTTCCACGGATTTCTTCGAGGTTTCTTTCCGCGCCGGATGGAAGAAGTTGCGGCTATACCGCGGGGAATCCGATCCCAAATGACTTTTTACAAATGTAAATTCCTTATCAAACTCCAAGTCGGATTACAAATTCGGAACGGGACGAAGTTTTCCCGCCGCGGTGTCGTTTCCCCTCTTAAGAGGACTGCTTTACGAGTGCTGGAAGAAGAACGACGATTTCGGGGGGCGGGGGCGGGTTATAGAGACGGAATGGAAGGGTCGATTGGGAAGAAGAGACGAAGAGAGAGTGAGAGGGAGAGAGAGAGGGTGGTCGGACCGAAGACGAGCTATCCAGGGGGTAACCGAAGAACTTATGAGACGAGAATTACGACCGCAGCGCTACCTAATATGCATAATAACGTCTGATTCGGAATTTGCATTCATACCTGGGCTCCGGCGAATCGCGATGCTCGACGCGGAGCGGAGTCAAGTGGATTGCACGCCGTCGCGTATAAAACCGCGACTGGCATCGCGCAACTTCGTTCTTGTCGAGTTACGCACCATGCTGCTCTAACGAGTTCCGAAAATTGCATAGCTGGAAACATTGTGCGGCAGCACCGGGAACAAATTGACCGTGTAAACGCGCTGGTTGAGTGAAAAATAAAATTGCCGAATTAGAAGTGTCCGGGACCTTACTACTCGTTCGCCGACGTAAATCCTTGCCCCCGTTTGAAAAACAGTCGAATGCGCGGCTATCTCCGATAACGTTCCCAGAAAGCGACAACTCCAAGAAACAGCAATTATAATTCTTTTAAAAGAAAAATTGGAAGAGCACTAGTTTTGCGGTCGTAATATTCTATAGCGCTGCTTTAGTTTGTTGTAGTAGAGGCTTGTTGGTACACAATTGAAATTCCTGTTACCGGTGAAGGATCCGTTTAAAAGTCTCCAGTCATGGACCATAGATTTTCAAAAATTATAATAATTTTACAATGGAATTGTAACCATTAAATCAAAGGGTGTTGAACGCAAGAAATTGGACAATTGATTCAAAGTAACTAGCCAGTTATTGACATTAGTCTGCAATCTAGTGCAAGTATCGTTTCGTTGAGCTAGACAACGAGATATAATTGCGCAAGTAGGGCTGCTTCGTCTAAATTCAATATAATAATAAGAAACACGCGCACGTACGATTTAGCAGTGCGATTCGAGGACGATCCACGTGGCTGGTCATTTTGGCAACTTTCCGTGCTGGTCACACTTTCCACCTTCGCAGGCGCATGGACGGCTTCCGCGTCGCAATTATGCAGCGGCTGATTAAAGGGATGCACTCATATCCAGTTATAGAACGAAATGGCGGGCGCGTCCGACGGCGGAGTTTCTGTCACGAGTTCTGGCGTCGTTGCCCTTCTTCCGTCTCTGCTTTTCGATTCTGCTCCCCGTATACGGGGTGATACGAGCGAAACGACCGGCGTAAATGTTCTGCGGAATTGTGGGTACCGCGAGCATAACCTCCATCCGGTGATGAGCTTTCGGCAGGGGAAGGAGTTAATGCTCCGTACGCGGTCTTAGAATTTAGAGTACGGAACTTACGTTATTAGATAACGCGATTAAGACTACGGTCACACACACGCACACACACACACAAACACGCGCGCGCACACAGTTGCATACGCTAGCTGCTCGAAGTCAGGCGAGGATCGGAAATGAAACGAGTTCCGGGTTCCGATTCGAGAGATTTCAGATCGTGTACGAACTGCGGCAAACGATAAGAGATTTGAAAAATGCAGGTTGCACTTTAACTATGCAGAATGAAGTCAGAAATCCGTACTAAGAAGTGGACTCCAGATATCAGTACATTTATAATATACATTTTACTTGACAAATAAAATAAGCGTCGTGGTTGTAGGCGGGCGGGGTGAATCACGGAACGTGATCAGATTTTGTTAAATCCAGTATAACATGCGTCAAAGAGAGATCTTCAAAATGATTTTATTCACTGGTTTCCTCAGAGTTTTTTTCGGTTCACATTCAGTTTTTTTGTAGATGATGCTACAATTTCTTAACAGCTATCTTTCAGTGTATGTTGAGCGAATTCGATAAGTGTTTGAAGAAACAAATTACAAAATTTACTTTACTCACCTTAAAGCTCTCTTCGAATAAGGATGTGACGGATGAGACTTAAAGCAGTCGCAAATTCGAATAAACAGATCGAATAAAATCACGACAAAATGGGATTGTGTTGTTTCACTCTCGAGTCGCCCAGGCGAATCTGATTTGCAAAAGGGTGAATGAGGATTGGAAAACCTGCATCGACAATTTCAGTTGGAGCACCCGGTAGATGGTTATCTGGCGCGGCTCTTTCGACTCCCCTTTCGCCTCGTTCACGCCAGCAGCCTTCTACCTTGAACGTTCGAGCTGGGTGGTTGTGGTCTTGGGCGCTCCCACGCCCCGACTAAAATTGACAACAAGCAGTCGGTCGCCGACAGTTAAGCCACTCCGTCTGATAACGAAGCGGGACCGCCCGTCTCGTTATTTATTGAAATTCATGCGTGCGAGCAAAGTGGCGCAATTGCATTCCCGCACAGAGAAATAGAGAGGGAGAGAGAGAGAGCGCCGAGCCGCATGGAAGCCGCACGACGTCGTATACTGGCGGAACGATTTATTTGAGAGTACCGCCTAATGGCGGCCCGTCGTGTGATTTTGATTGCGCGTTAAGCGCGCCACCGGTAATTAAGATACGCGGACGCTTCGCATATTGAATAAATAAACAAACGAGCGACCTGCTTGTCACGATGCGGCGTCGGATCGCGTCGTACAGCTTCGCGTCCACCGCCGACAGTGAAGTTGACGTTCACTGTCGACGGGGTTTCTGTGAAACGTCAAATCGATTCTCAGCAATCCCTCCTTTTTTAATCGACGCGTCACGTTGTTACCCTTTGTGATAGTGAAACAAAGGACCGGGCACCCGATACCGAAATAAAGCGAGGGTCCGTTTATAGAAATTACCACGTATCGAATATAATGTATGCCGTTGACACGTGTCACGTGTGCTGCAATGAAATTCCATTACGAGCTGCTCGCAGCTTTCAGTGCTACAACATAGCATGGGCGACGTCAAATGAGTCCAGCCCCGCTGCGCCACGAAAGACAAAGGATTAGCCTCGAATTCACGAAATCGTGGCTGCGATGCGATGCCCAGAAACGAGCGAAAATTCTAGATTACTTTTGCAGGCGGCGGCGACGTTTGACCGCGCCGCGCCGCGTGGCCAGTCCCGACCTTTTCCTTTATTCGTCTCCGGCTGTGTACGCCCACGTTCAATTAACTCCTGTCAAAACTGCAGACGGCTGTAATAACAGCGGACACGGGGTAAGGTATCCTGCCGCAATCGGGAAGACCAATGGAAATTGACTAGTGTCTTCCGTGGAACCGGCCCGGTCATTACGTGGCTATTGTTCCCAGGAATAATGCCTCATATTGAAACCAAGCCGTGTTCCACATGTCCTCGGAACACCAGTCGATAACTCGCGACGGCGACGCCGACCCGGTAATTTCTCGTGTCATTTCTCGCGGGTCAGTAGCGTTTCCGGGAATCGATGTATCGGCCTCGAATACGAGCACGCGCCTCACTCGCGCAAACAACCGCGTGTACGTGGCATTAGGTACGTCTGTGCAAGTTTAATGAGCTATAGCTGTCGCCCAGACAGCTATACAGACGCCGCGGAATACACGCGCACGCACGGAACAATGAATTATGAACGCGTTGAAGGTTAATCACAGAAACGAGCTGCCGTACCGAGAAATTGCTTGGGTTCGATAAAAGCTTCGTTTTCATGTGTTACAGCACTTCTGTAGTCCTACTGGTTTTGCTCTGTGATAAATATTACTCGATTAAGTTACTCGGCTAGACACTAATCGCAGATTACACGCGCACGCAGGGAACGATGAATTATGAACGTGTTGAAGGTTAATCACAGAAACGAGCTGACGTGCTGAGATATTTACTAGACTGCGGATCGTTATGCAAGATAAAAATTGTTCGTGTCGATTGTATGAAACACGAATCAAATAAAATGATCATTCTTCCTTTAATAATCTCAACAAGGTAACAATAATACATAAACATTCTTATATTCATTTAATTCTTTTACTGGTTTAAATTGCATCTACCCATTTTTGCAATAAATGTACAATACGAAACGTGCAGTGTAGATATTACTTTGGCTCGATAAAAGCTTCGTTTTGCATTATTGCAGCATTTGTGCAGTCGCACTGGCAAAAATTATTCGATTAAGTTACTCGGCTACGCAGTAATCGCGAATCACACGCGTACGCAGGGAACAAGGAATTATGAACGCGTTGAAGGCTAATAGCAGATACGAGCTAGCGTACCGAGAAATTACGTAGGTTCGGTAAAGCTTCGTTTTAAATTGTTACGGCATTTGTGCAGTTGACCTGTTTTTGCACTGACAAAATATACTCGATCGAATACTTATACACTTCTCTGCTGTTTGGTTTGGACGCAGAAAACCAAATGAAGCTTTATTTTCTTCGCTGTTGGGCAACAGTTAGGCAACACACACATACACGCGCGCAGATTACCTTATTCTCCCCTGATTACTTAATATTAGCAGTCGAGGAGTGCCTCAGAAGCACCACTAAAAATTGCTGTACAATATTATTGTTTACATTATTAAATAAGTTGGTATCTAATCAATTACTACACATTTAAGTATTGTATTAGGTATCACATCGCTTTCATATCCATAAAATGAAAAAATCATGTACAATGGAATTATTCTAGGTCGGAAATATAATTAAAATAGCTCCGACTGCAATTGGTTAAACCTCTACGAACATAGCGGAGTGAAGCTGCGTCTATAAGTATTTCGATTCAGTAGGATGTTTCGACCAGTGGTCGGCCACTATATCATCCGAACGTGCGGTCGGCTCACTTCTATCGTTAAAATCTGCCGGCACGTGCACAGTCATCGAAATGGTGACACGTGTCGGCGAGATGAACAGTATAAAAGAAGAATATTAAAATAAAATTTTTTACTGTCCCCGTAGAACCAGTTCGCGTACCCTTTATTAGTTGAAGAAGCTACTGATTAACGTTGAACACGGCGTAAGGACGCGCGGCTGCGGCAATATAGTTGTCCGGGATTACTTAGGAACCTTTTAAATACCGTGTGCCCGTCCTTTTATGTACCGTAAAACTGAGTCGTAAAGAATGTACTGTGTTTTTGTTGCAGGTAAGCGGCCCATAAACGAGTCCCATCTTAGGGCGATGATTCAATTACTCCTCGGCGTCCGGTAATGCGTAAGTTTTAAAAGTGCACGATTATCGCGCGGAGCCTCTGCCCGGCTGGAATTGCAAGTCGGCCTGCGGAAGAACAGTTCCATCATAAAGCCTGCTGCCCGGAACGATGAATCGTTAAAAGCCGAGCTGCATTTACCGAATTGAACATCGTTCTACGTTCACTGCCTCTACAGAGGAGGATCGAGTCGTGGAATAAGTCGTTCCGAAAAGCATAGGGGTGCAGCAAGGCTCCTACGATCGGGTAAACTTTCGTCGGAATTTCGAAAACGAAAATTCGGAAATAAATAAAGGGAACATTGGTCGACACAATGTTCCTGGGGATTTTGCGAGCAAACTTTCGATCGGCGACGCTCGTAAACAAAAATCTCGTCGGTGCGGGAGAGAGGATATTGGCGACGCGTGATCCGACCCGAATCCGGAAGTTGTTAGTCCATGTTCACGGAGAAAGAGGGTGGAGGGATGCTGGAGGCATAGCCGACCAATAACTCGGCGAACATTCGCAACTGATTCTCCATTTTGATGAAGTTGCTTGTGACGGTGAATACTGCATTCGAAGTCGCCGGACTGTCGGAAGAAAGGGGAAAGAGAGACGAGGAAAGGGGAACGCAGGAACAAGGATTCGTTTGGGCGTCATGGGGGATGGGTATCCGGGCCGAAGGGGTTGGAAGGGGCCTATGTACTTCAGGGACGACCACTGGTTGAGTTTCCTCAGACGGCTCAAACGAAACTTACTTGGCAAGTTTCCACGACGCGGCCCGCGGAATAACAATCAATTAAATTTCCGGAAATTCGCTCGACGCGGCCGCATCCTGACGTGACGCGATGTGTCTGCGCCGCCTCGCCTCTCGGTCGCCTCTGATTCAACCGCGGATCTAGAAACGAGGCTGTCGCGTCTCTGTCGATGGTCGTTTGGTTTCGCGACACGCGATTCTTCTCCGCCGCGCCGCGCCGCTAGTCTGAGTACCTTTCTCTTCTCAGCACATTGTCACTGTATTTCCCCTTCTCGTCGAACAGAGTTGCGGACGGGACGCTCTGTTCGCTCTTTTTCTATGGCGCTGCAGCCGCTATTTAAGTCAAACGATGTGGTACGAGTTTTGTTACTCCTTAGTGATAGGAATTTATAAGGGACGACCGGAATCAATTTGTGTTCATCGAAAATGAAAAGTTTATCAACGCGTTAAACGCACTGCCAGTTATTGGGACCTACGGTATCGAATTTGCAAATTAATATACAGGGTGTCCCCGCTATTACTAGCTAGAGTCTTTCTTGCAAATAATAGATCTTGGAAAAAGTAACATTGCTCTTTGCAAGCAACATAATGGCGTATGTAATTATTTGCATTCGCATTCTTAATTCTATTAAACACTGTCTTCCTTATATCCGAATTTCGCGCTGAAGGCACTGAGCCGACAGCAATTTTCCGTCCAGTGGGTAGGTTAATGTTTAGTCAGACACCGCCGCGTCACCATACCGGAAGAAACCACAAAAGCAGGCAGGGCAGGTGGTCGCAAGAAAACCGTGGCTGCTCGCAGCTATTGATAACGCGCTGCGGATGGATAACGAGCGGCTGACAAGCTTGCCAAGAAATCGTGTAATTCACGAGGAAAGTGGAACGAGACGAGAAAAGAAGAGACTTCGCTCGGTAAACGACATCGACTTGCCTCGCCGCTGTTGTCCTTTTCGATTGTGTCTCCGGCTTGGCACGTTCCACTTTTTCGTTCGGTAAACTCGAATTGATCGTGTCGCGCTCAGGTGGAGCACTGTCATGCTGCCCGGTAGAAATAATATAAAATTAAATGGCTAGTAATCGAACGGTACGCGGACGCGTTGAAACTTCGCTGGAAGTCGTTTTATTGTCACAGAGAGTATCGAAGTTCGCCGTGCGCAGACTTCTTTGGAGGCTGCTAGCGTGAAGCACCGTAACACGCGACTACCGGAAGACAGATGACGAAGGAAAGCTCTCTGGAGAGAAGGAAAGATACAAGACGCGATAGTGTACAAGTTTTCGCAAGATCGTATAAAAGGAACTAGCGAGGTAGAAAGGAACCAACGAGATTTGGTCCGCAAAGATGGCCGGGAGAGAGCGGTGCCAGAGAAGCGAGAGAATTGCGGAGCAGAAAATTGAGCGAAGAAAAGACAGAGTCACCGTGTAGAAAATTCCGAGGACCGACTATCATACGAGCGTGTGTGCGATACTGTTCATACGTACATACACTCATGAAAAGAATGATATCACATGCGTGCTTTCTTTAATTCCTGAAAAGCTACATTGTAGAATTTCTGAATGAAACACACACAATATTACAATTGAAATTCATTATCACCGCACATATCCACACATACACAGGGTGGGCTGGAAATCGTAGTATAACCGGGCAGGGAGTGATTCTACATGCAAAAATAAGTCGAAAATCGAGAAAATCGAGTTTGAAAATGCAGTGAATACACGTCATTACACGTGCTATTGCATAGGAATCGTTTGACGTGTCTGACCATGATCAACCAATTCTACTTTCCGCATATACTAATGCACGCGAACCTGGCAGAACTTTAACCTCGATTTTCTCGAGAACGAGCTGCCAAACGAAAGAATGTTATTCCTTTCTTTTTCGACTTATTTTTGCATGTAGAATCATCCCCTGCCCGGTTGTACTTCGATTTCTGGCCTACCCTGTATAACAGGAGAAATAATAAAAAAACAATATCGCAGTACTTGTGTATACGATGTTTTCAGTTTGATTTGATGTGCTGATGTAAGTACGTCTCACGTATAGGGCATTATCATGTTTATAAAAGGAAAAGCGTCTTATCCCCGTGTGAAAAGGTTCTTGGTTTTCTGGAAGATTAATTGTCTGCGAGTGGAACTAATAAGCAAATGCGTGGATCTATAGAGCCGAGGATCTCGGATAGCCTTGGTAGACGCTGTTTATACCTGGAAATTACTGCGCGTCACGCGTAAACAATATCGGTGTCGTCTAAGAGGGATTAGGCTGTCTAGTCGAGCGACGGAGTTTCTTGTCTCGCAACCAGCTCACGCGAGTAATTACCTTGACAAAGTTCCCTTCGTCTAGAGGCTACTTACAATTAGTTTCGTAAACGACACATTTGTAGAACAATATTTAATGATCCGAATACGTCGGCGATCGATCCGGCATTCAGAACGCAATGAGGAACTTATTGTCGACCCTGCCGCGGAAATGTTCCGGCATTGATATTGATTTCATTGGCCGTGCTATTGATATAGTCTAATTAACCAGTTATGGAGGCAGCTCGCGAGCCGTATGCGTGCCAGTAGTTGTCACTGGTAGCTAGGGTTCGCGAAGAAGAGATTGCTCGACATTATCTCTGTGTATCACGCGGCGAATAATTCCATGAAATCAGTATGTGCGTCTGAGCATGAAATTAACTTCGTGTACCTGAACTACATCATTCGCGACTCGCCGTAATCAGAGACCCACACCAATATCGATTCCCAGTTGCGAAATTAATCTCGTTCACTATTCACTCATTGACAGTGCGTACAGTCAGTTCATTGATTTCCAACCGTTCATTGATTTTCAAATTATCCCATCCCGATCTGAGATTTCGAACGCTTCCGTTATGTGTGCGATCCGAAACAGAACGGCGGACGTATCCAACATTCATTGCTTTCTTAATCAGACGCCAGCGTGATTTTCTTTTTATAGGTTTCACGGTTGCCGCACTTTGCCGATATGACTAACGAAATTATAACCTGAGTTCAGTTGGCAGATGTGGATTAATATTAGTATCCATTAGTCATTATTTATGAGTATGACGATTTAATGGAAAACTGTTGTCACACTGATCCGATTGTGGAAAATTTTTGATATTATTAAAAATGAATCACCAATCTTTATACTTATCCGGGTGTATCTCATATTGAAACCGACCTGCGCAATTAATTAAAGTTTCGTTAAATAGTAAATTTATTTATGTTGATGAAACAAAGTGCGATGACAAGACCGCGCGTTTTATGGATTTGTGACAAACATAAATTGATTAAATACATTTTCTATTTATTGAAATTATTAAAAGAGAATGTTTCACTAACATATTTGTTTATTTATTTACACCTTCCGAATAAAAACAATACAATAATTTGATTTCGTTCATCATATTCATTTGTCTATACATCAGCAATTCTTCACTCACCTTCCTGCTCAACTGTAGTATGAAGAATTGAATAAAAATTATGGTCACCCTATCTTTTTGTTTAAGACAGTGCTAATGACCTTGATGTTGATGCGACCTGTAAATAAATAATTTTAAAAGGTACTACAGTTAGAAAAGTGAAATTTCCGCATGCGATGCTAATTCACCGTTCAGCATTTACTCGACTAGTGTTGTCCTTTGTCAGCGAACGATTCGTTGAAATATGCATGGCATAGAGAGGTAATAGCAGTGAGCGGGTCCTATGATAAAGCAGATGGATGGGTGCTGGGATCGAAGTATAATCCGCATGTCCTTAATGCGAGTCAATAATTCGAATCCTCGCGCGAGCGGGCTTATCGCTGCGGCTGGCTCGATCGACGAGTAGGAACGCGGAATTCACGGCGAAAATACAGAGAGGGAAAGCAGAAAAAATAATGCGGAGTCACGCGAATAAATAGTCGGAACCGGCTGAGCGAACGCGTGTTCACTGATAAGCGGAATGACGGTCGATGGTCGATTGCCGGCCGATATGCATTTTTAATTTATCCCGTACAGGGCTAGGAGGAAAATAGCCCTGGAAACGCCCGCCGCAAACGAGCCGGTGAAAAACACCGAGACGTTAGCAGGGCCCCGGATACATAAGCCGGAAAGTTGGGAGGCCAGCTCGTTCGTTTCCCGTTATCCGGCGAGTCTGTTTCGCGTAATTGTTTCGAAAAGTTGCGTGTTAATCACCGCCCCCTCCTCTCTCCCCCTCCCCCTAGCACCCCTCCAGCATCGACTAATATTACACGTAGGTATAAGATTCCGTATAAATTCTTCGCGGAGCACGGCGTATCCGCTCGGAAAGCTCCCTAACCCACGGGCCGCATTTGCATGCTCGTAACTTCGGCCGCGTGGCCGCGATAACGTACTTAGACGCTGATGCCGGGAACACGCGTCCAACCCGATGATAATAGTTACAAACGTTACCCAGCCGACGGAAAATAAACCGTGCCGCGGCGCTTCCACGATCCGATCGTTTCAATTCCAAAGCGGAAGATCGGCCAGCGGCACCAGTCCGATAACTGGTCCGAGAATCACACACGCTTCAAAAATGATTGTCGATATCGGATAATTCCTCGTCAGATCAAACCGCAAATAGTTTCTGTAAATTCCCCTATCAAATGAAACGGCGTAATTTCTCACGCCTTCTCGCGACAATGAATCAGGCTACTAGTTTTCAAGGTTACCCGGATATCCGATTCTGCGATTGTCGAAGACACAACTATGTTTCTGTGGAGATTTATCTAGTGGATTCATTCGTTTCATAAGAGTTCATTCAAATTTAAATGAATTCGTTTTTGGAATCTATCCAGGCAATTTTTCGATATTTAATTTCTTTATCGAAATGTCAAGGTGATTTTGAGGTTTTTTACTGTGATTTGTGTGTGATATTCATATTATAAACCAATGTTTACCGAAATTAAAATTATTATATTTACAAAAATAAGAGCTAATACTAGGTTCCTTATGAAGTATTTTTTATTGGTACTAGATAGTAAAATTGAGTAAATACTCTATCTTTTATCCATATAAACCCAAATATTTATCACTTAAAAGATCACTACTAAAAGCTTTTACTTTCTTCCGTGCACACAGCCTAATATCTTAATGATTCGATTCGTTAATGTTAGGTTTTAGCCGGCACGATTAGTTGGCGAAGTCGATTGTTGATCCAAGCCGAAGACTGGTCAGGGTAAAATAAAACTCCCCGGGCTAACTCCGGCCAACAGATAATTTCAGCTAAAACCAGCTCGTTAACGACAAGAAAAGCGGATGGCCACTGAAATAATGGGAAACTTTGGGGAGGCGGAGGGTTCCGGGTCTTCTTACTTCGTCCCTGTTAAATCGAGTTCCCCGGGAAGCTTCGGAAAAATATTGAATGCCCCAGCCGTCCACTCTGCACGAGTTTTAATGGATCGAGGGCCCGGCCAGGGAAAACGTTTCGAGAGAAACGCGCGCGAGTCTAAGTCTCGGGGAAGCACATTGGGCGTGGGTGGAGAGAAGACGAGCCGAAACTCACTGAGGAATTGAGCAAAGACGGCCAGTCGGATCGTAAAAGGGAGGCCGCGCGAGAATAAAAGTTCCATCGTCCTGGATTCCGGCGTTAGTCGCGAACATTTTTCTCATTAAATCGTCCCGGGTGACACGCGTGCCACACTCTCCTCGGCCTGCCTGACTCTTTCGATCTTATATCACTGCCCCTTTGCTCCTCGCTCGTCGTCTTCCATCCGTCCCGAGCCACTTGATTTTGCACCTGCGACTTTCAACCTTCCGAATAAATCGATGGAAATATGAATTGGAAGAAGTCGAGCTGGTTCGTCCCTTGATTTAATCGCAATCGTCTCAGTTTACCGACACGTTCGTTACCACTGTCCGCGAGCAAAACAAACTTCGAAATTAAAATATGTTCGGCGTCGACCGACGGTCGTGAACGCCTGATGCTGGGACCGCTCAGACATGAGCGCGCGAGGAAGGCAATGATAAGGATCGTGAGGATGAGGGAGAGAGAATGATATCCGTTGTAATTCACACTGCACTTTATTGAAAAGACGAAGTTGATACAGTCACCGACTGATCGAACTACGGTAATTTCGCGCGTCGGGAATCTGCCTTGGAACGCGACGGAAATCTTGTGCGTCACCTTGACGCGGGCAGACGCACGAAACACGACACGAACAGATGATAATCGCCGACGGCTCGGGAACGAACATCGAAGTAATTCGACCGACTAAAGCGCAATGATTGGCGCCAGCAACGAAACGGAATTAGAAATTGTGAGACCGTACTCGAATAACTGTTAGTAGCGGGGAGAAGACAAGAGAAGAGAGCGATGAAGGCACCACAGGTGCCTTAAATAACAAGGCCCGGCGAATGTGGAGCATCGTGATTGGAGCTCACGAATCGCATGATCATTGTTTTCGTACATATGAAGGATTCAAGCGGTGGAATTCAGCCAATCAGAACGGTCCGTGTTGCTAAGCGGTGTCGAACAGCAGCGATCCGCGATCTATTCGCGTGTTGACGTACGGGGCATAAAACGGTGACAATTCGAGCACCGGTATAGCTAACCAAGACCGAATTCCACAGCTGAATCCTGAACAAAATACTTTATTAAATACTGTCCGACATCAATTTCTCTGAAATGGAAAAAGACGTAGTTGTAATAAGACGGTACAGTTTTATAATCTCCCCGTTCAGTTAATGTTTGACCTAATCTACTTAATTCGGTGTCTATTTTCGTAATCCGTAGGCAACATCAATTTCTAGTCCCATTTTTCTTTACGGTGCTCCAACGCCCTTTAAAAAGCAGGCCTTTTTTTAGCAATTAGTTAAATGACGTGCACAACGGAATCCGAAGAAATTGTAATTAGCAGGTTACATGGAGAAGTAAAAAAGGCACTTTTTCAAATATGCGTTTGTAGATCTACGTCAGCTACACACATGCTGAAAATTTCATCAGTTAATATATTATATTAGAAAATATGACAGTACGTACATATCTAATCATAAATTGTGTTTCCACATTCGAAAAATAATTAAAAAATGTTATGAATTGAAATAAATCATCGTAAGCCTGATAGGGTCAAAAGACCGCCCATAAAGATTGCATAATCTGAGCAAATAAAACCGAAAGTTTCCAAGTTCGAAGACATATCTTAGCAGCCCGCCTATTGAATCAATTCCATAAGGTCTCCGTTGAGTTTCCTTGGAGCTTCTCGGACAAAAATATTTGTCAGTTCCGGGGCGCGATACCTTCATCCATCATCCGATAGCCAGAGTCCGGTAGGATGAAGTCGGTCTCTTTTCCTTCGAGCCTCCTGCAATTTACGTAATCCGTCGTGGCACATCACAGTCCCTCGATCGTCTTCCTTCCCGTTTTCCGCTGTTCATCCTCTTTTCCGGTTGGTCGAGCCACTCCCACATGAAAAACTTTTTCCCGCCCTGGTGTTGGGCGCCCTTCGGAATCCCTTCGAAAGATCGCCGTCACGATCGTAAAACCGCTTCGTCGGCGTCGTTCCGACGAGATACGCATGTTTCGCAGGCCCGGGGTTGAAAAAAGGAAACCCAAAATCCACTTTCTTTGTTCGCGAATACCTTGACGCTAGTGAATCTCATACGGCTGTGTCGGCGACTAATTAAGAATTATTCGCTGCAATCCGACCGGTCACCGATATTCTTTCGTCTACACCGATGGGAAAAGGTTTGCCGGTTCAGAGCAATGAAATTATTGGCGGGTCCCGATCCGTGGAATGTTCAGTGCGAATCGTGTAAATAGTTTCGACGATTCGCAAAATGATATCGCCTAAATCGACCGTAAGGTAACCGAGACACAAATTAGTTTTGTGACGCAAACGGTTATTTGCAGTTTATAGCATACCCGACTAAAAATTGAATAAACAGAGCGCGTGCGAGAAAAATTTAATTAAGTCCTTATTTGGTGTCAGACTCGTGCACACTGGAGTAACAATTTCGATTTAATTTCAGATCTTTTTCAGTAGATGCATCACTGTATTCAGCTGAATATGCGCAGTGTAATAATAGCACATCAAAAAGCTCTATAATCTATTCAGTAAATTATAGTCGTTTTTCAGATAAATGTACTTATTATAATAAAATTGGATTATTTGCTTTTATTAATTTTATCTAATGCTTTTCGTGGATTAATTCGTGTGTCATAATGTCCCAATTATTTAATAAAATGCTAGTATCGGGCGTTAGGTGACTTATCCGAAATATTACCGGTATGTTTAGCAAAATTCAATGATCATAAGATCGACATTTGCCGTGGATTTTCTATCGATACAGTTGAATAGAACACGCAGCAAATAATAATGGGTCGGAATTCGGCGAACCCGGTCCCAGTTGATGCTTTCGATTGTTCCCATGGCGGTGGATATATTGAGGCTGGGATGTTACGTAAAAAGAAGTCCGGATCGATGCGAGCCGTGTATCCCAACGCGATTAAGAACAGGTGTGTTCAATTAGAGCAAATGCGCGTAACTGGATCGCGAATAACGCCAATATCGTTACTGGATTCGCGATCACTGTAAAATCGGAACGAATTGATTCGATTTGTTTACCGGTATAAAGGGTCCCGTTTCCATTGCTCCGGCAATCGAACCATAACGATTGCCTGTGTTTCAGAGACCTCGAGCTCCACTCGCGTTTAAATCATGAATATCATTACTTAAGAGAAAAACACCGTGCACGCTCCGATCCGATTTCGTGTACAGAAAGAAGCTTTGCTAGTGGCTCGAAGCGTTTTCGAATGATTTTTAAAAAGGAATCGAGGAGAAAGCCGGGGTCGAAAGATTTCAATATGCTTGGGGACAGTCGGAAATGCCTTAGGCATATTCGCTCGAGCGAAGGAAGCTCAAGCGAATGGAACACTCGCTTGCTGGGAAACGAGACGATTCCGAGAAAGACCGGCCGATTCGGGTCACGGGTTTTCGATAGGGGTTAATGTTATATTACCGAAGACTTACCATTCTCCCGTTCGGAAACTGGAAAGGGGCAAACGGAAGGTGGCCGCGGGAGGGCTTCGGGCGGACTGTAATTCGTTTCACCCTTTTCCCTCTCGCGTGGTTCTTATTTACTCTTACTTCTTCGCTGTCCTCGTTCATTCAACTAGAAACCACTCTCATAGAAGCGGCTTGAATGGCCCGCTTATGTTCTTATAGTCTTCAAGGAAATAGGTGAGCTCGCTCATTCTTACCCAGCGTCGACGTGACAGTTAGTTAACTCCCTCAATACCGAAGGAAAATACGTTTCAATTTAGTTTTCCCATCTTTATTCCCCACGATGTACGTCGTGCTCGGTTATCTGATTAGTAATATAGGGTAAACGTAATTCTAAATGAAGTATGTAACGCTAAAATGTGTAAAGCATTTGATGACTTTGGTGTACAAGCCAGGTTCTAAAAATAGTTTAATTTTTACTTGCAATAATCAGTTTCTTACTTCAAACATATATAGAACTTCGAGAAGTATAATTTTACAGTAAAATCGACTTACCCGATTTTTGTACCAAAGACTTTATTTGATTAAAAGAAGTTTATTCGTACAAATATTTTTATCTTTGAGTATGAAGCCTTCCAATACTTATTAATCATTCATCTTCTCATTATTTACTTAAACAATATTTAATTATTTTACGTTTTTACGTTGATGTAGACACAGGGTATTTTCATCTTCCGATTTTCGTAATCCGATTTTAATTAATTATGACACTTCAATGCCATTACATTATTACGTGAATGATTCGTAAACGGAATACGTTTAATAACATTTCATAAATTCAGACCACGTAATGAACGGATTTTGTATTAGTTTAATTCTCTCAAAAAATGGTAAGTCCTTCAAATGCCACTTGAAAACTATTATACAATCTCAAAGTAGTACGTAAGTACTTTCGCTTATTTTTCAGGCATTGATTCATTTATTACTCAAACTTAGAAAATTGCGACTGACCAGAAAAGTAGTTTCTCAACAAATCGATAGTGAATAAACACATTTCTAACTACGAAATTTTCGTACTGCTTTTATTATTCTCGAACAGTAGATTAAAACGTTGCTAATTGACAATATCCTATCTCTGCAGACCTAATAATACTTATATACGTGCTACTCCATTTTGGGAAGTTCGATAATAAAACCAGTGTGCACAAATACTTGTTGGGTCCATTTTCGAATGTCTGCCGAAATAAAAAATACATGGAAATAAATGTTTCGGTCGCAACAGTCGCCTCGTCAACGATTCACACGTTCAGTTGGACTTCCTTTATAATATCATTGGACATTCGCGGGCCGAAGAAACCGTGCGAATCCAGCACTTCCGTTTCACCGAAGAATTAAATTCTAATTGAATTAGCGTCGCTCCCCGTATTAACGGTAGCGAACTTATTACCAAGTTCGAAAGGAGGGCACTCTGTCTAACCGGCGAGCGGCGGCGGCGTACCGGATAAGCCCTATGAATTTCATCAGCAGACGTAGCACGCGTTCGCTATCGAACATACGGCATACGGCAATACGCAGCAGCAGCACCGCGAACCGGAGAAAATCGAATATTTTTCGAGTGCTTACGGGCTCCGACAATCTAGCGGAATATTACACAATCCGTGGGCCGCCGAGGATGGACATAGTGTCCTCGTCGTCCTGCGGGAACAAATCTTCCCTCGTTTTATTTTGATTCCTCGATATGCAAATATACCGGGACGGTCGAGAACGGTCCCTTTCATCGCGTCCGGGATGACTATCATTTCAATATCCCACCGGCGTTATATTCTCTTTTCGGCTGGAAAGAGAGAGGCGAATGCGGAGTCAACGAAAATGGAAAATCAATCTGCTGTGGAGTAATCGGATAACGTCTTTCCGGCGGGCTCTCAAAGCGCGCTTGTCATCGCAATGACACATTTTACTGCATTATAATTGTTAAAAGGTGCTCGTGTCAAAGCAACGGGAAAAACGGATATCACAGGAACGACGGCGGGAAATTGTTTTATCTATTTTCGCCAGAGCGACATTAATAAAACACCACGTCTGGTTTGCGCAGACATTGTCGCCGCTTTCCTGTGAGCGCGAAATTAGAATTCATAACAGTCGAAACAGCGGCACCCGGAGAAAATATGTCTTATTTTCGTGCAGACCCGACGTCGGCAACAGTGCGGGCGTTTCCTCCCGATTCGAGAAGGACTGCAAAAGTACAAAAGATCCATCCCCGAACTCGCGAAATTGAATGAAAAATATAATTTTCGCCTCTGTTCGGCCCGGCGCACAGTGTCACGAGCCATTGACAAAAATCGGAAAAGTCACTGCTTCATGTCGATTGAAAACTATGTTCATACTATGTCAAAATGTCCAAATAAATCATTTATTGAAAAAAAAAATAAAAAAATCCAGTAGGAAACTAATTACGAGCGAATCTGTAAACGAAAATTTGGAAGATGAAATAGTACATCAGTTCATAGCGCAACTTGTTTACGTTGTATTATGAACAAAAGACATTTGTAAGAAATAATCTTTTTAGAAAATGATGGGTAAGGGTTGGCTAATTATAATTTATCTTCAAAAATTTTGTAATACTTATGCACTATTTAATAATTAACCTGAAATGAAACCATTAAATTTTATTGGTTCCCCTAATCTTTAGTAGAGGATAAAAAAAAAAGGTTTCAAAACGTCTCGGCGATTTTTTTGCGTTGTATTAGTAAGATAGTATATTTTGATATTATGTAAATTTTAATTGCGAAATCTGGCGAAAAACAGAGTTATTTAACAAAATATGTAGCAAGAACTGGTCAGCAAGATTCAGATTATGAAGACGAGTAATGCAACTGCACCTCGTATGCTTTGTATGTACTCGTAAGCTTTGATTAAGTATGACTACTCATTTGTTTATAAAAGCGAATTATGATTAAAGAATGTTTAGACCAGAGCGAATAGTCCTACTTTTAGTCAGTTGCGGCAGACATAGCAAACAAAGAGTGTATGTGTGTCGAGGAGGCGAATGTTATAGGAGTTTAAAACGAAGTTTCAGTTTCGGAAGAACTGAACTGAGAATTCATCTACTGAAAACCAGCAATAAAACAAAATTTTGTTTATAAATATCGTTTTACAATGTTTAAATAAATTACTATATTTATAATAGTATCATGTTGAGATTGCTTTCAATATAAATGAAAAAACCCACTTTGTTTCATGTCTCTATCATAAACAGAACAAAAGTTATTGAATTTTGTCCAAAAAATAGGCATTTCGTGACACTGTGCGGCGCGGCAACGCGCACGTCGACACGCTTCTCCTTTGTTTGTTTTTCGCAAATATTTTCCACCAACCGGATTTCCTAGTGACCTAAACAAATAGACCCTCCTCATACCAGCGTAGACAACACGTTCTGCCGCCGGTCCATCAAGGGAACTCGCGCTTTGTTTCGTCCGTACCGCGCAAGAGGATAAAATTACAACAAAAAGGGAGTGCAGTTATGCGAGACCCCTGATAGAAAATGCGCATAGTCGGAGCAAAAGTTTTCTATGCGTTCACGACGAAATTCGTGGCTTGATTGCCTTGTCACACTCGCAAATGTACTACTGAAAACACAGTTTCAGAAAGAACGACATTATTATTACGCCTCTGTTATGTATTATGTAGTACAGAATTATGTTCAATCAATTGTGTGATTTCCGACTGAAAGTGGCTTCTTTTCTCCCGCAGTCCCAATGTTTAAGTTTTGACGTCACACGCTACGAGTGTGAGCCGTGCCGAAAATTCGTGTAACATGAGGCGAACTTCTCTCACATTCACAACTTCGTAGAAGAAAAAGAAAATTTCGTAATTATACAGAAAAGGGTACACCTCACCGATTTCGATGAAACTCGAATATGTTGTAGAATTCATAATTCTACGCAACTTTTTTCTGTACGTGTTACCGCCGCTCGGTCTTTATTTTTGAGATATTTATAAAAATAGTTTTCGTGGCCTTTCGTTTGGTTTGAGTCAGAGTTGTGCTAATTCAACTACGTCGTAACTGAATTACATAATTCAAAAATTTCAATTAATTCAATTACATACTAAGTATTTTAATCAGATGTGTAATTGAAATCCAATGTAATTATAGTACAGCTCTCCAAATTACACTGTCCAACAAATTTCAACTTTTTTTTTGTATTTCGATTCCCACTATGCGATTCTTGTAGAGTTTTTCGCGCTGATTCCGAATCTGGCCTTAATTTTTCTCCTATACGTACAGATTTTTAGAAAATGGAGTTTTAAAAAAAGACATATTTTTCAACTTTAAACAAATATTATGATGTTATTATAAAAGATATTGAATTGTTCTTTACAGAAAAAGATTCTGTAGACTTTCCCGAATCCAGTGATATATAATATTAATGCATTATCATTGTTTAAACATGTTTAAACAACGTTTAAAGACGGAGAGACACCACTTTTGCACCAATTTTTGAGGATATTTTTCAATTTATCTCAAAAAATAAGGGTCCAGCGGAAAATCGAACTATACCACGCGATAGAGCAGACTTTTATCTTGAGAAACCCCCACTTGAAGTTTTTGCGAAATCGACGTTTTTACCGAACCAGAAAGCAAAATATCTTCGCCCGACATGAGTTGCGGCCAGTGGCGCTCACCACTAGAACGGTCGTTCGCCGCTCCGATCCCGTCGCGCGCTGTATCCCGTCCCGAGCGCCACTGGCGTCAACGCATGTCGGGCGAAGATATTTTGCTTTCTGGTTCGGTAAAAACGTCGATTTCGCAAAAACTTCAAGGGGGGGTTTCTCAAGATAAAAGTCTGCTCTATCGCGTGGTATAGTTCGATTTTCCGCTGAACCCTTATTTTTTTAGATAAATTCAAAAATATCGTCAAAAATTGGTGCGAAAGTGGTGTCTCTCCGTCTTTAATGATTGTTTAAACATGTTTAAACAATCATAATGCATTAATATTATATATCACTGTATTCGGGAAAGTCTAAGGAATCTTTTGCTGTAAAGAACAATTCAATATCTTTTATAATAACATCACAATATTTGTTCAAAGTTGAAAAATATGTCTTTTTTTAAAACTCCATTTTCTCAAAAACTGTACGTATAGGAGAAAAATTAAGGCCAGATTCGGAATCAGCGCGAAAAACTCTACAAGAATCGCATAGTGGGAATCGAAATACTTTTTGGCTGTTGGACAGTGTTATTGGCCAGAACTTTGAAGAAGTGCGATATATTTTTATGTTTTTCTTTCATATACTTGTTTGCTGTCTATGCGGAGTAGTTTCTATGCCTCGTCCTCCTTCAGAATACGTAACGCTACTTTATAATTGTACTCCAATTGCAATTACGAATTACATTGTAATTTAATTACAAAGTATTTTATAATTGTACTCCAATTACAATTACGAATTACATTGTAATTTAATTACAAAGTATTTTATAATTGTACTCCAATTGCAATTACGAATTACATTGTAATTTAATTGAATGAAGATCTGAATTATAAATTACAATATGACTGAATTCAATGTATAATATGTAATTCAATTACTTTGTAATTATAATTCCTGGAGTAATTCAATTGTAATTCTGCACAACTCTGGTTTGAGTTAGATCTGGGATTGGTCTGGGTTTATTTTCGCCGAATTATAGTAGAATGCCTTTAGCAAAAGGTTAGGATATGCAAGAAGTTAATCGCACCAATCAATTTGATGAAAGAGTTCTTTGACAGTGAACGTAGCCGAAAAAGGTTTCTATTACATTTGCATAAAAGTGTTCGGCGAACGAGTTCGCGTTTCGAATGTCGGCGTTTGAGTGATGCGAGACATTGATACGGCGAATCGAGGAGAGAACGATGATCGGCGAGATACCGAACCGCGCCAGTTGCGAAACGGGTGAGCAGGGGCGAGAATCATCTCGCGATGTCTCAAAGATCACGGAATAAAATAGAGATACACTTTGTCAGAATCTGACACGAATAGCTGCAAGTGTTTTCCATCGGAATGCAAGGGGGCGACTTTATCCGACCGATATCCGTCGCCCGCGTGTCTACGTGCGCGTACACAAACGCTCATCCCTCCTATCTCGAACCCGAAGTAAAACACTTTTAAGTCCGACCACTTTTCGAACATAAATTCTGGTAATGTAGAAATAATGTGCCCGAACGAAACGTTCCTATTCGCGAAACAGCGATACGTTAAAGGGCGAGCGACGCCTGGAAAACCCGACCACAAACGTGTTTTTTAGATTACGATTTGTACGGGCAACGCCGTATCTCTGAGTCTGACGGTTCGTCAATAATTCCGGATACGGTTCAAATGAATCCATCGCTCGATAGCTCCTCCGTTATTCGCTTAGATATTCTTGCAATCTGTGGAAACTTCTTTTATCTCTATCGATTTTCAAGCTGCGGAGAGATTTCGGCACAAATATGCGATTTTGAATCAGTTTCTCGATTCGGAATTTGCAATGCAATTATTAACTTCCCGATTTTATAGGGAAGTTACTGTAATTACCACGAAAATCGAAAATCGATTTTTTAGCAGATCTTCACGTTTCATGGTCATTGCAGTCATTTTAGACTATTTTCAGCAAAATGTTCGTATGTGTGTGTGTGTGTGTGTGTGTGTGTGTGCGTATGGCCGTTTGTATGTTATCAAATTTTTCGTTAACGTTTTCTGAAAAAGTAACAACGCGATCAGAATGATGAATGATGCAATCGATGTGTCCCGCTGTAACTTAGAGCTGATTAGATTTTGGTCCACTTTGGACCAGTAGTTTTTTAGTTTTTTTAGTTTTTTCGAAAGAAGTTCATTCAACAATGCAATTTATACGAGAGGATGGACATTTTCCACCGAATAAACAAACGTAATTATATATATTTCATTTTTAATTTTTTTTTTTTAATTAAAAAAATTTTTTTTTTCAATTATGCAACTAATGCTAACGAATCGGGAAGTTCTTTGTGTGACTCTCCAAGAGTCACACACCAAATATAAAACACTAATAGCTGTAGACCCTACTAGCCATGAGTACTAATAACCCTCTCGCAAGAGCAGTCGTACCCGCGAAGCGAGTGAGCAATAACCCTATTCGCGAGCGAGCGGAGCGAGCGAGCAACAATATCCCTCTAGTTTGTACATCTAATGATTACATATCGTTCGGCTTGTAAAAATTGGGAAGCCGGAATTTTTAGAGATGCTGTGAGAACGGTTTTTCCGCGAATTTAAACTTAAATAATAGCGATACGCTTTCCGGTGGGTCGAGTTGAGAAAAAGGAGGAGAATTAACGAATCCCCGTACGAATCACAGCGCGAGTTCGCCCTAAGGGGCGACATTTACCAGAGACTCGCCGGCACAGGTAGGAACAACGGCCGGCGCGCCGCGCCGGGGCTGGTAACACGGAATAAATTGAAAGTTCACCGGGAATATCAGGCACGGTGGGCGAAAATGTCGGCGATAACTTTTCTCCGCAATTTTCCCTGAGCAGTTCGTCCTTTGTTCCGCGGCCACCTTCCGGTGTCATTAGTTTCGCAGTTGCGAGAATTCGGCCGATTCGTCCGCTCGCAGCGAGCGAACGCAACTTTAACGATCGTTCCACTAGCTTGTTCCAGCGCAGCGCAGCGCCATCGACGCCGAAGATGCATTAAAATATTTTTCCATCCGTTCCCCACGTTTCCGTCGAGCTCTGCCCGTTGCGATTCCACGTCTCTATCGTATCCGACGACAGTCCTTACAATTTTTTCTGCGTATTTTTTTTCGTCGGCGCTGTCGCGACAGATGCATCGACACGCATCCGAACTCTCCGCCGACTGTCACGGAAACGCAGCGGGCATAATCTCGATCGATCGATCACACGCCTCCGCTCTCTTATCGCGCATATTCTCACGCGAATGAAACTACATTTTCCGATGACATATTACGCCTCCGAGCCGTACGAATATTAAAAGCGCGGGAACGTGTGTGTGCGCGCGCGATCCCACGCTTCTATGTGTACCCGTGTGCATGCGCGCGTATATGTATGCGTTTGCGAAGAAGAGAGAAAGAAAGCGGCAAGGGGACCGCAATATTGCGAAAAACGTGTTTTGTCGTAAAACTGAAACGGGTCGGCAAATCGCGTCCACTTTGTGGCCGGTCGCAAAAAACCGAGCAAACCGAACGTTTTTATCGACTCGAATTTTCGCCCGAACGATTCCCCGCTGTTGCAATATCGAATTTCTTCGACAACAATGGTTTCCTTCACCGCGCATCTGCATGCGTGATTCGAAGCAGGCGAACCGTGATTTGTGAACACGTCGATATTGCTCTTTTGAATTTTATGCTAACCACCGGATGGCGGGAGTCGGATCCGTTTTGATGCGCGATTAGAAACGTTCCATGGAAATTCAGATTTTCGAGCAACCGGTTTGAATTATTGGTTGTTTGTATGCGGTATATTTGGTGGATCCGAAAATATGTAGCAGAGAATTGAGATGTAATGGTTCAATGGATTTAGTCATGACTAGCATTACGTATGGGCGTGTGAGCCTCGCATATGGGTGTGAAGTTGGTTGTGGCTGAGCGGCGTAACGACACGTGTTGAAATGTTGATGCGACCTTAAATAAACCAACTCTTAGAAAAAAAGGTAACTTGTAAGTCGTTGAATAAAGACATTCTAATCAGTAACAGCAGATCTTGATGCAAAATAAGAATGTTCTACCTGATTCATTAGATATTAACTGTTGTACTTCGTATTTTATTGTCTGCCGACATTTTTTATGATAATCTAGTACAAATTAAATTGTTTAAATTTTTTCATTTTTTATTATGTTTCGTCACGCAAAATGCAATAAAATGAATAATCAGGTTAACTTTTATAAATCTCCTTGTTTTGTCACATGTATTGAAACTGTTTATTATTTAAAAGAATTTCAGCTGAATGTTGATGGAGATTGTATAAACTTTAGATCACTGTTACTTTCACAACATATATTGCCGAAAGAGACTTCGTACTATTCGTACATGTATAGGCAACTCAAATACTTGGAAGTGTTCAGCAATATTGGATAGATCAAATCATTGGTCTTTTGAGTTAGATTCCTATGATACGGTTTGATGTCTATACATATACTTTTTACAATTAATTATGGATATATTTCCGAATAATTTTCAGAAAAATTGTTCTGAAAATATTGGATATTGTAAAGTTGTGAAGCGATAAAGATAGCATTACGAACAGCGCAGCTGTAGCCGATGTGCATAGTTTTACGAGAACCAATCATCTGAAAGCAAAATGCTTCAGGATGAGTAATCTCTATATCCAGAGCTAGAGAACTGGAACTCGTTGAGTGAATTCAGTTGAAAATGTGATAGTTTTACACAAAATAAATTTGTTTCATATTTTTGAAAAAGATTCGACATTGATGTCCATGTTACGTTTTACATAGAATGCAGATCGAGAGTTTTAACGAACACGATTCTTAAGAACATTGTTACGATATATAACAGCTCGTTTATCAATATTTGAAGTGACCTTTCCTGTTACATATGAAAAAAAATTCTGACGTCGATGGCTGTGAGAAATATCGGAAAATCTAAATTATCAACTGAAAGAAACTGACGATCAAAATGAATTCTTCCTTTTAATAATTTCAGTGAGTCCAAAATAATGCATCGATATTTTTAAATTAATCCAATGTCTTCACAATTTCGTATTTTACTTATTCAGTTTTGTCGTAAATGCATAAAATCCGCAGTCTATCTACAGGGTGTCCCAGCATCGGTGGTACAACCGAGGTGGGGGTGATTCTACATAAAAAAAAACAAATCGAAAATAAAGAATAAAATTTTTTCATTTGAGGTTTCGTTCTCGAGAAAATCGGTTTTGAATATTCAACGAGTACGCTAACCTACACGTAACTATGGTTTAGTGCTCAGAACGCCATGTCAACAGGAATGTACAGAAGTGGAGACATAAACAAAAGTCTGTATCGAGATCCATCTATAGGCCATAGTTAAGTGTACGCGTACTCGCTGAATATTCAAACTAAACATATGTATTACTAAACATTTTCTAATAGAAGAAGTCTCAGGCACAGCGTCCGACAAAACCAAGAGACCACTGGTTGCTTTCGACGTTTTTCCGCGAAAACAATGAAAAAGTAAGAAACTATGGGGCTCCCTCGACAGTTTAGCACGTCGTCTAACGCCTCCAAGGCGCCAGTACTCGTCGTTAGGTATCGCGATGATAAGCTTCCTAACTCCAATAAAAGACATAGTTGTAAGCGGCGTCCCCAGTTACGTTTCGCTTCAGTTGCGGAAACGCGAACGGTGCAGCTGCGCCGAAACTTTTGAGCAATAGCGTGTACGGCTCTGTTTGCGATTGGTGGGCGCAGGTGACACACAGGATACAGCGCGCCGGGCCACAAATCACCGTGCATTTCAAGTCGTCGGATAGAGCACCGAACTTCGTACGTCATGGGAACGGGCGCACGTAGTCGCGCGGACGTCAACTGAAATATTATGAGATTACGTATAACGAATACTCGTGGCCTGCCTGTAGCAATCCACTCGAGGTGGCCCGCGTTTCCGGCGCAGCCAAGACACACGTTTCACCCCCTTTTGCCACCTACATACCCACCCTCCCAACCCCCCTTTCACAAAACAACGACGCATCTCGCGGAACGCCCACGCATCGCGCTTCGCGAGATTTACGAGGCCCGGTGTTTTCTTCGGCCGCCGGAATTAAAACGACATGTCCGGTTTATGATTTTCAATTTACCGGACGGTGGTCACGCTTTTAAGCTGCCACCGGAAAATTTAATAGACCGCCGTTTTTAACCCGACACCCCGTACAGATTACGGCCAGTTTAGCCACGCTTGGGAACATCCGGCGAAATGCATACCGCGAACCACCGGAAAAATCGAACTGGTCAGGTGGCATGAGGTTCCTCGAATTCTATAAGTATCGCTCGTCGCTATTCTGCGGATCTTTATGCAAAATAAAAATGATCTCATTGATTGTGGGAAGCAGGAGAAAAATTAAAATTGATTTCATCCCTTAATGATTTTATTCCATTGAAAACAACACCATAATATTTTTAAATTTTTCGTATCTTTCACTGTTTTAATAAATCCATAAAAATCCACAGTAGTCACTAGTGATTTTGACGCAAAACAAAAATTTCATCATGCAAGTTCTGGCTGCAAAGTTAATGATTTCATATTCTTGCAAATATTTACAATTCAGCATAAAACCACCTGATCGTATTTTTAAGATTAACATATCCAGGAAAAGATTAAACTCGTCTATCGACTGTAAAATTATGGAACGGATTTCTCGTAACGCAATAATGATATTTATAGAAATCTAAGATTATGGTTCTTATCAATCATAAATTAATGTAATCATTTTTGGCAGTTCAAGTCCGCTGAATAAATTAGCGTGCTTCTGTTTCTATAAATTGCCGAAATGATCCGTATTTCCCTCAGTCCCTCGCAACTTGTGAATTTAATTCTGAATGAAAAAGAAATTTTTGAACTCATTATTATGAGTACAATATTTTGTACTTCTAATGAAATATCCAAAATCTTGTACAATATACATTTTAATAAATCATAACATTAATTCATCTCATTTGACAATATTGAGAATACTAATCGAAGCGAAATGGTAAATAAATCGTCAAAGCGACTTTATATGCTTTATAAATGATCAAATATGAGCTAACCGAGAATATTAATACACGCACATTCTATTTCTATAAATGTTTCCCCTAATCGGATTTATACATTATAACAAAATGATCATTCTATATTTACGCGTTTAATTTGCATTTCAAAGTAATAAACTATAATGCGCCGTCCAGTGGGTAATTAACTTGTCATAATGGATGCACATTTAAATTATAGCTAATATAGACAAAACGAATGTCATCAGTGGGATTACATGACGTTGATTATGTGTTCAGTTTGTCATATTATTCAGCTGATTAATATAACTATGTGACACTTGTACAAAGCGTAGTAAAAGCTTTAATTGAGATATAAAACTCCAAATACTTTTTTCTACAATGGTCAATGATACGTCGATGGAGCATAGAAATTTTTATCTGAGAACATTCGACACTCACACGGGTCTCTAGCAAACCATTATTCTTCTACCATAAGTTACAGCAAAAAGTTACAGAATTTTCCCAGAGAAGTCAAGAGTAGACTTTTAAGAATGAAATCACTTTTACCCGAGGAAGTTCTTGACAGAATCGACCATATCAGCTGCAGCCGACCACGTTGCCAAGAAAACCATTCGAACCTTTGCACTTTCATGTCCCAAGGTAGTAGTAAAGCTCCCCTGCATTCTTGATTCTCTTGCAATTCAATAACTTTACGGTCCCGTTTACTGATAATAACAATACGAACCAGAACTTCGTTTTATAACACGTTGATCTTAATCTCATTTCCCTTATAAGGAATTTTTCACGGTGTTTGAAGTATACCTTCAATTTGTCATCGTGTAATCATTATCAGGTCGTAAAAATGAAATTTTCGTACGGGTCATTGACGGAGCTACGCTGAATTTATAAGTGGAAGTTGTCAATATGGAACCACTTAAGAACTTTTGAGTCCTCAGGGAAAGTGTACGTTGAAAAAAAAACTATTGGAGAGCAGCCAAATTTGGACCAGTGCATATATTAAACCTAATTCACGACTAGACTTCGGATCATTATGATGATTAAAAGAAAATGTATGTTCCTTCCATTTTTTAATTTCTTATTCAAGCTTTCATTCATATACAGGATGGGGCGTTATAAACAGGTCAGCTGAAGAACTCGCTTGCTTTTGAAGATAACCCCATAACGCCCCACTCTGTATAAAATTAATTTTTACTTAAATTGTAATATAAAGTAGCCAATGGTGCACATTTTTCGTTGTGACAGTGACAGGAAATGCGACTCAGACTCTTTCGAGATCTATAGGAACATTAGGAACTGAACCGCGTTTACTTATAGTTTATAGCAATCTACAGAGATACAGCACGATAGACCGCAGTCTTCTGTTGTAGTCGATGCCAAACTTGCACTCCTCTGTGTGTTTCTGACATCACTTGCTCTGAACCTTTTACTCTGACAATGAGGATACCGCGGAGAGGAAAGTAACATTTCCGGAGAAGAAAGCGGCTGTTGTCCAAGTCTGTATTAAAGGAGGAGGGTCGCATTGGCGCCTTTAACACGTCCACTGTCACTGTTTATGGAAAAAGTTGTTCACCATGGACGAAGCTTCACATAATTCTATGTAACTTGACGTATGCTCGCACACGTACAACCGGCTATAAAACTGGATCACACATGCGTGACGCTCTGGATTGAATGTTTTTTATTACAGAACAATCGACAGAATGTTACCAAAATACTGGTCCGTCTAAATCATTCCCCGTGAATTAATTCGTCATCATTTACTATAGATTCGTATTCTATCTTTTGGTATCAATAACACCGTGGAATCGTGGGTAATTCAAAATACAATAAAATCTGAATATTTAAAATGTTACACAGTTATATAATATTTTTTAAAGTTGTTGGAAGAATTATCAAAGAAACTATCAAAGTTGTCGAGATGGACTCCAATCATCATAAGAGTCACCTTATTTCCTCACCAGTGTCCTTTACGATCCTTCATCTGAGTCACCCGTGCGTAAAGTTCACGCGTGACAGGAAAGATTTGCAATAAATCTTTCGCGAGTGTCTATAACACGCTGAGCGTGCTAGGGCGGTGCCATTTTTCATTTGGCCCCGCGGAAACGGACCGGAACGAAGGAAAGGTTACTTTGGCAAAGTATTTACGTTCTTTCAAAAGGGTATAGGTGGTGTGACGTTAGCCGAGTCAATTCGGGGATGTGGCAACGTAAATTCACCGAAATTTATTCGCGGCTGAGGCGGTGCATTTTTCATGGTCCGCAGGTATAAATTCGCGAGTTAGCGAGCTGGCTGGGGTAGTGATGTGAGTGATCCAACTGTTCTCACAATTTTCAAAGAAGTTGGTTCTCGATATAACGATAAACAATGATAGTTTCTGACAACCCTTTAACTGTCTGACATGCATCATCATCAACCTAATCAGTGGTCCAAAAGTTATGAATGTTTAAAGTTTAGCGATTTTCAGTGTTTTTGACAGGTAAGAGTGCCGCCATGTTGGTATTTAAGCTCCTAAGCTCCTGGGATGGAAACTTGGATTTTTGGCATTCTCTCGTCCAAATCTGCTGGATTACATACGAGAAAGACAAAAATTACTGGTTACGCAAGGAAAAGAGCGGTCACATGCGAAAATGTTCAAAAATATTTATCATACATATATCGAACGTCCAGATACATATACTGTAATTAATTCTGATTTTGAAGTAGAACACCCTGGTTGTAAAAAATCAGAAACCTCAACAAACAAAAAAAAAGAAATCGAAAGAATGCAGATTTCGCGTTGAAGTTTAAAAGCGACGTTATTTATATTGTATTTTTACAGTGTCAGTGTGGAGGTGTAAGTACTGTTAATGATTTTTTTCAGATTTTTTCACGAGGTGCGGCGTGGTGAAAAAAAATAAAAACCGCTTTTTCGATGTTTTTTCCGTGAAAAATCCATAGATTCCGTTAGATAAAAATTGTGATCCCCATCAACAGGCCGGAGCCGATTGGGTTTGGATTTTGCGTCGGTCCGTGAGAACAACGAGTTTCGAGGCAACGGAACGTTGGTGGGAATGCTCGAAGAGGCGATAAGGGAATAAGGGACCCCGGATCTCTTTAATTCATTCCTTTCCGAACGTGCGGCGAACTACGCACGAGTAAACATCGCGACGAGTGGTCCCGCGGGTGAAGGAAGGAAATTCAAACCGACGCGGCGACGCCGATGCATTTGAACCCTGGCCTAAACGCCCTTTCAATCTGCCCGCGAAATATTTCCTGTTTCTCTCGCCCGCAACTTATTTTTACGGTTGGAAAGTAGCCGCTTTTCGGCTGAGCGCGATGCGACGTATACTCAACCGACCGCGGCCGCGAAATTACATTACACGTGAACTCGGGAACGGCGTAATTGCATGCGTAATTAGCCCTTTTATGATACAATCTGTTGCTTCTTTCGAGCGCTGCCGGAAATTGAATTAACAGCAACGGTAATATGCGGACTCCGAATGCTCTCCGTTGCCGGATGAATTAAGAATTTGCTGCGCCCCAGAGATTCGCGAATGGCCGGCTGGTTCGAGGCTGCCTACGAATTCAGAGTAAAGGAAACTGTTCGCTGTTGATCGTTTATTGTGGTTTTTATTACCTGACGGAATTCTACGTTTTTAGCTAGTTTACTCGGAAGAATTACCGTGCTGTTGTGGTTCTCGAGTTAGAACGAAAGTCTTCTCCCACTCCTTCATTTCGCTAAGGTGACGTTATCCCACTATTTGACACGTTCGACGCACCTTAATTTCTGCTATAAAATTTGTTTGGTTGATCTTGGGCCCAAGCAGCTTGAAAATTTTTTAAAATAGGTATATTTGGGCCCGATGATTTTTCTAATTTCTCATCATATACACTTCGTAATATAATTTCGTATACATACATATATGATGTCGACAAGGGAAATATATAAAATCTCTTGCAAATATCTGTTCAAAAAGGACACATGTACCTTGGAAACGTCCCATATTTAATGACGTTGTGTCACAGCATAGTGCTTGCACTTTTTCACCATTGTCACAATTCTGAGGAGTGAGACTAAAAATATAATTTGGTTAAAAAATAAGGTCGACCCTACTGTACACCTTGTATGAAAGAGCCAATTGATGTACTTGTGATTTAGCTATAAGTTAACCATCCCTATTCTACATGAATGTACAATGTAGAAAAACCGATAAGAACAGGAGTTGAAGTGCAAGGATATGAGATGTTGGAAGGATCAGAAGCGAAACGAATTTGAGATACCGATGGGATTATTTATACTGGCCATGATAATCCATCATGTTCGCTCGCCGGTCACCACGTTCCTTCGATCCCTCTCATCGGGGAGAAATCATCCCTGCGATTTAGCAAACTGCGAAGCAATACTTTTGCCCCTTTTATGGGTGATATTGATGGACTGATGTGAAAAATTCCCTCCCGAGGCTCGTGAGGAAATTTATTCGGGTATAGGCCATTGAGTAATTTTGAAAATGACAACGATCGCTATAAATTATTATTTCAACCCTACTAATCACACAATATTAAAGCTACATCTTCGAAGAGGTTATATACAGGCTGTATAAAAAGTAATGGTCATCAGTCATCATCATGATTATCCTTTCAAACCTTTTTTATTCTCGATAAGTAGAAGGTGTTCATGTAAAAACAAACTTTACCAACCATTTTCTTTGATGTCCACCGATCCAGAGGTGTAGATTCACCCCTATGACAGACGATCATTACTTTTTATACATCCTGTACAATCAGATATAAATTTATGCAAATGAGTTACAGATAAAAATTTGATCCAAGTTCTTCAGACCTTAATTAATGAAAATATTATTTTAACATGTAACCGCTTGTTTTATTTTTAAATCGGACACGAATTTTTGAAATCACCTTGGATTATTACAGTAAACATATAAACCATAAGTCTCCTTTGTGAGGTGGATATTTTAAAAGTGCATACAGTAACGGTGATGTATTTATTTACGTCGTAAATCGTTGCAAACGTAATCCAGAGCCTTACAATGTAATAGTCATGTAAAAAGTAGTCTGCGTTGGCTAAAATGGTCTGTTGGACGCTGGGTAAAAAGAACGTACTATGAAATTGAATAAAAGTCTGCGAAAGAAGCGGTATATCCACTTCTCGGTGTATCCAGAGAGAAAGATGGCACGACCAGTGCAGGTTCACGCTGAGTGTTTACATACACATGCTAAAACTGAAAGTTGCAGCAATAGTAATCCGGAGTTAGCAGTCGCTACAACTACAACTAGCGAACTTTAACATCGAAACATTTTCTTGCGATGTTATTATGTTTGCAGATTTTATTGTAAATTAACTGTTGGCCAGTAAATTTTTCGATTTGTTGGGAAATAATTTGGACCGAACTAATTCCGTATAATTAAATCTTTTTATATTGCCAACAGAAATGATGTAGTTTGACCTCAGAATTTGCTCCAAGACTTTTTCTAAAAAAGTCAAATGGCATGAATGAAAAGGAATAAGTCTTTCCGTTTTAAGAGTGTTTACGCTTGCTCTTCGGAGGTAATAAGTTTAAGTGGGCCAAATACAGTTCCGGAGGGCTTCGAGTTTCGTGCTTTATATTACATTTCTGCGATGGCTTGGTCAACATTTGCTACAACGTATCAAGATTAGTTTTCCATCTTTTAAACACTGGTACATACACTTGTTCCTACTCAATAACGTCGAGGGGAGACCGAAGGTTAACGCGATACTCTTGGAGATAAACAATATTCATAGAAGGTGCAGTTGATGGAGGTTGTGCAAATCTTGAATAAAAAGAATCCCTAAATATTTACTATAATAAATGTCGAGTTTTATAAACCATTGTACAGATTAATCAGTTTTGTTATAAATTAAAATAAATGTTAGTAAATAAAGAAATAATAAGAAAATATCGAATATTATTATATTTAGTTCAAAGGACTGCTTTAAAATGTAGCTGTAATCCATTTCGAACGAGTGAGTCATATGCGGCTTGGTTAAACATTTTAGCTAATAAACGTATTCGAAGTATCCATTTTGAAATCCTTTCCCTGTTTCATACCCGCCATTACATAATTTCCCTGTATTAAAATTCTCATGATTCTTTATTTTCATCCAACTTTACCACCATCATAAATTCAGTTCATAGTTCCAGCAAATTTCTCATAGCTACGTATACTTCATAGCTCGTAATGGCGTTCATTTTTTTCATAGTTATTGTTCGTACAATTGCTATTTTATAACATATGCCCTGTTATATAATTGTTCTCATGTTATATCTTTTATATATTCAAAATGACTTTTCCAGCGTGCTCTTTAATTGTGAGCTGTTCCCGCAACAGACTTGAATTGCGTCTCACATTTTCGCATTATCACGATTCTCTTCTGGTCGGGAAGTTGATGGTGCGCCTTAATTTTCGTTTCTTAGAGAATAAACTAACACCGGCGTTAAATTAAAACGAATCGTACAAGCGTAAAAAATGCTCCTTCTATCATCCAAAATATACACATCCATACTGAGGTGGCTGTTATTTACTCTTGACGACAAGTTTTTTCAACATTTATTTTACGGCGACTTTAATTAAATATTTTAATGTTTAAGGGCCTTGGTGCGCGTTTTACCGTTATTCGATAGAGCTCAAACTTTGCACAGATTTTTTTAATTCAAAAAAATTTGCAAGAAATGCAAAAGTCGAAAATAAGAGCCACCCAAATACATACACATTAAACTGGTGTGTCTTGTGCATAAAATGCATAAAATGTATAAAATCGGTAGTCTTTGAATGACCTGGGAATTGCCGCGACATAAAGACAAAATTAAAAAAGGAACTACTAAAAACAGTGGTGTTTCGAACCATGAGAGAATGAACCGAAATAAAATGTGCAGATAGAAGAAGTTGATACAGCGGGGATAAAGAAAATTGATAACCCAGCGAACTGGTGGTGGATGGGTCAACTAATACACGGGTGGGAATTGCGAAAGTAAACAGCGGGAGTTCGGAAAAAAGTAGTGGAGTACACGGAAGTTGAGTCCGGAAGTGGTATAGGTAGCCGATTGACGCGACACCGACGCTGACCAAGACACAACTGGGACTAATCCCCCGGAAACTGGAGCTCGACGTGCCGGCCAGCAAACGCTTCTTGCGTTCGTGAAAACGGTTCTTCGTCGCTTAAACATGTCGGCCAAGTGGAGCAGTGGGATCTCGCAGTTTCCGGGGAGGGGGAGCGAAGAAAGCGATCGATTCCGGCGTCTTTGGGACACGTAACGCGGCTCTGCACTTTTTACACGGTCACGATAATATTGAGGAGGTCACGTACCGTCGAGGATTGGGATCCCTTTCAATTTCATTACCACAGCCGGTTTGAGACCCCTCCTTTTTCCTCTTCCTCTCTTCTGCCACGTCTCCGACGAAGCTGCTGGCATGCTTCGGGGTATTGTTACAACCGGAGCAGGACCAACAGCACACAAACGTTCCGTGAAACGTTACGAGCGCTACCGTTTCGAATTTATTCTAACAAGCCGCGTTTCTATGCACATATGTTCACATAAATATCGCGGGCTACGCGCCGGTTCGTTTAAGCAAGTAAATCGGAAGGGCGGAGTCGGCTATCCCTTCTCGGGGCGCATGCGAGAGGATATTCAAATGGGGAACAGGGAACACTCTCCGAGGACATCATAATCAAGTAATAAGAATATCTCGGGGTTGTTCCCACTCGCCTATGAAAACTACATGGATCTTCCTATGGTCGGGGAAAAAAAGATAGAACACTCTGTGTATCTTTGTCTTTCCATATGACATCGGACGAAACTGTACATTTTAGTAAATGCTGCCGATGTTTTATAAACATTTTGAATGTGCGGCGTAGAAATTTTATTGCTTTAGAAATTATTGGAAATGTTCCCATTGTGTGCAATTGTATCCTTTTTGGTAAGTTCGTATGGACAACATGCAAAGTGTTCTAGTGCTTCATTGTATTCAGTGCAAAAACAATCCATTTTTTTAAATTGGTCAATACTTTTGACTTCATCTCCGTACACGAAAGGATGTAAAATGACCGCATAAATCTAATACAACAGTTTACAGTTTACAGGTTATAAGACTGAATTCAATGAAGCGTTGTGTATTCTTCTCAATAAATTCTGCGTCAGTATACGGCGTAACTACAGTGTACAGGTTACCAACAATGCATTCAATGATCTACGATTCATTTTTTCGCCGCATTTTCCGAAAGAATGAAAGACTTTTCTTACCCGACCTGACGCGCCACAACCTTCTGTTGAGCGAGGCAGTTTTATTATTTATCCCAGATGGGAGATAGTCGCTTGAGGCAGACAATAGATTTCAGTGCGCCGTTATTGGACACCGGTGTTCTTTCCTGTCCGATGAAGCATCGATATAAAAATCCAGAACCCTGCTTGACAAACAATTGCAGAAGAAAGGAAAACAGTGGAACTTTCTTTTTCATCACCACTTTATATTCCGAATAATAGAACATAGCGTTACACGGTTTCCTCTGAAACGTCGATATTTCGCTTATGATGTAGGGGGACGGTTCCCGACGGTTCCTGGCGTCGTCGGTTCCCGAATTTTCATTTTTCTGCCGAAGAGCCGAACTTTCCCCATCAGAATTCAAGATCACCGTAACTTTCGCGGTCCCTGGAGGAAGGATCCAGAGGCAGCGAAAAAATAATGGTATCGCAGAAGCTGCGAAGGGAAGTGTTGTGTCGTATCGGTACTGGGGGACTTGGATCACTACGAATTGGAATACGAAGACTAGAGAAGCTTACTCCGCGGAACAAGTTTCGTTTATTTTAAATTACAAATCTTGGCGTGCGCATCAAAGACACACTCGGTTGTTCTTGGAGCAGTTGATTGTTAGGAACTCCAAACAGTTCTGATCTGGTGGTGTCGTGTAATGTTTTAGGGAGACTGGAATGTGTGTGTGGCCTAAGTAAATTGTTGAAAGACCGTTTTTCCTGGATAATTTCGAGAAACGAGTGTGATGGTTGTAATATGAGTATTTTTGTTTCCGCAAGATACAATCTTACCGCTCGGGCTGCATCAGCTAATTTATAATGTTAAAGTTACGAGGCCGTTACTAACATATCGTAGAAACTACCAGATCATGTATCAGGAATCCAGAACTGTATCAGGTCGTTTTAGGTTCGTTTGTTCATACAGCTTCCCGATTTCGTATCGGTTTCTTCTGTACTTCCAACCTCCCAGAAGCTCCACGATTTCGCATTGGGTTCCTCTGTACTGTTTATCCAACCTCCCAGCAGCTCCACAATTTCGCGTCGCATTCGTCTTCCAACTTCCCAGCAGCTCCCCAATTTTGCATCTTGTTCGTTCACGAAGCCTCTCAAACATCCTAACGAATCCCTGATTTCGCATCATGATTTCGCGCACCTTACAAATAATTGAAAAATATGTTATTCTCTAGGCTTGTTTTAGGTGTCTCACCTTGTACACCTTCAATTTCGTTAATTTGAACAAAGTTAAAAAAATTTTACGATTTTCGACCACTGTGGGTTGCCAGGTCATTTACCTGACCTCTGTCACGCACTTCCCCCCTTTGGAAGGAGTATTTCAAGAGGGAACAGGTAGGCGGGAAGCGAATCGAGACACTGAAAGATGCAGCCCTTTTCCAGAAGAAAGATCGATGCGCACTCACCTCTGGCTTACGTATGACGCCAAGGCTTTTGACGTCTGCATCTTCTCGGCGTGCATCGAGGCGCGTTGCATCCCTCGGAAAAATCGATGGGGCCTCCGCTCGACAAGAATTTCGCTCTGCAATCAGGCCAACACCCTCGCCAAGCCAGGAGAAAGCTTTTTTCCCGGCGATAGCTTCCTCCCGGCATCCCGCGACGAAATTAAATATTCTCGAGGCTATTTGCGGTGGTGTGCTCCGCAATCGAGGACGGCACTTAGCGCCTTTTATCGATACATAGCAGAAATTAGGGGTGGAAATAGGCTCTTTATATTCATATTACTTCACACCGTGGGCCAAAGGGATCGCGGTGCCGGTAAGTACATTCAATTTGACTGATCGCGTCTACCGCGAGACGGACAGAGAGGAGAATGCCACGTCGGCCTTAGAAGTGTTTTGTGCAGGATGACGCAAGCGATTCACGTAATTAATCCCTTCCCATAGCAATTAAATGACATTTTATTTGGTCACAGGTACTGTCTCCTTTTCACTTTATAATTTGTCTAAGATCTATCTTTTAACTGGAGATGAGCTAATTTGTCATTTAAGATCGCTGCTATTAGCAATCCCTTTCCGTAATTTTTCATGGAAAAGACAGCATTTTTACATCTTCAAGGATGTGTTAAAATCGAAATTAGACGGAACTTTAAGGGAAACGTAATTGTTTATTCTCAGAAAAAGTAATTTTACAAGTCGACGTAATATAAGATTCCTTTCTTATTCTGAAGTGTTAAATCCATCATAAATAAAGGGAAATTTTTTCATAAAGACAGGACGAAATAAGTCGCTTGGATGACGGTGATGGACGTGAAAAATACCCTCTCTTATTTCTCGAACGAGTGACCTTTGAAAGTGAGCCTCATTAGCGACGCCGCGCAGCGTCGCGTCTTCCTATGCTTCTGTCCTATCCAGTATCTTCGTTTTTTTAATACCTTGATTTAGGTGGACTGACTTGACTACGCAGCTCTAATCAGAGGGTCGAGAATTAACCACGTGGTAATTAACATAAAAGGTGTTCCCACGTCTTATCGTTACTCTTGCAGCTGTGGTCATCAAATCGTTAATGATTTCCTACGGGGAATTGGAACTTTATGTTCATCGTAATTCTACATATATTAGATTGCGGATCTTTATGGAGGTATAAATTTTATGAACTAACTCATAGAAATTAGAATCGGAAAACGATTTTTACTTTATTACCGAGTATATCACGTTTCAAACAAGATAAAACTACCATTGCTTTTTTATAAACATTTTACTGGCTTTCAGAAGATCGGAAATGCCATAAATCTGTACACCAGTCTGAGTTTACAGATGAATCTCAATGATATTCGCGCTTGTCAAAGTCTTTAAAGTCAAAGCTTTATACAGTAATTCATCAAACATCCTCCTGTTATTCACTATATGAATACTGAGTAGTTCGTGTAAATAATCTTTAGCAGTGATTGACTGAATGCTTGAAAAATTAGTAGTAAAGTAAGAGTTTTGTATTGTACGAATAAAATTCAATAATCCTTCACACGTAACAAATGAGAATGAAAGAAGATTTTTATCTCTTATGAATAAAGTTCAGAAATCGTTCACACTTGAAAAATGAAAATACAATGGGTTGACGAGACTGTTAAAAATGGAAACATTGATTCCATACATGTTCTCTTCTATTGTTATAAGTCAGAGAAATATGTATTTTTGTGATATACGCTAGTTCGCCAATTACGGTACGATGCACGCTTAATTAGAATAGACAAAGGCAAAGGGACGACGTGCACGGTAAAGTAAAACTCGATTTTCAAGGGCTCTGTTTGCCGAGCTAGCATTTCGGCGAGTCCGCGGCTCTTCAGCAGCGGAAGACCTTTTCTTGATTTCGCCATTTACAAATATCGCTGATGGAGGTCGGTCACGCACGACACAGGTTACAGAGGCAGAAAACAAAGTGCACAGAGATGTTTCAGGGTCTCGTTGAAGCTGCTGCGAACTCGGCGCTTGAAGTGGCTCCACTCTCAGCGATCCTCCCACCCTCGCGGGGCATCATCTTTATTTTTTCCCTCTTCTTCTCGTCACTTGGCCCGCCACTCTTACGCCGACCTGGCCAATTACCGAGGCACCGGAACAACCAGACACTGCAAATTGTGATTAATTATAACGGCACCGCGCGCCGACTCTACGTAATTAATAAAGGGTGGTAATGCCGAGTCACGTCCACTGAAACGTGGACGATGCGCGTTCCTACTCATCCCCCAATTGCTCGATCTTCATTTAAACGTTTCGATAAGACTCGATGGTAAATCGAGTAACAAAAACCGTCGACCTATTCTACAAGCTTTATCGATCAATTCGTAGGAATTCCCCGGATTGACAGCTTGCGAAAAACGTTACATTTTGTTTCGCTTTTTGTTACTATTTAAGGAGAAAGCGTGAAGAAAGAAAATTAACGAATTTTTATGAATTTAGTTTAAGCCTTGTACCCATTTAATTCATTTCTTTCAACAACTTATTAATGATCCATTAAAAATATTACAAAATTTCTCTGAATGTCCATTATTTGCTCGCTAATATATTCATTTATAGTCTTAAAATGAGAATTTGTGTAACTACATATTAAATATATTAAATATAAAAGTCCTTTACTCTCTTGTCATAACTCAGATATGCAATACATATTGCGTTTTTTGGATGACCAGGAAGCCCAATTAATGGTATAGAAGCCAAGCGCAAAGAGCCGCGGACAAGAGTAAAGTGCCCTTGATATCGTTATGCTGGGGAAATGGGCAGTTGCGCTGACTTGTGCTAGCCTGGTACACCTAAGATATGCAATTATACATATGCTATTTGGATAATTGATACTATCTTAAACGTTACTTGCATGTCGAAAACTATTATTGACCATAACTTTGTTCTTTGTTATTTTTTTGAAGTAATACTTTAGCACACAATGTTAGCACAACAGAAAAAGTTGCAAAAAATAAAAATTGGACGGCTAGTCTAAAAATCATTTTCTTTATTCTTTATCGCATTTTTGATTTTACAGTTTTAATATTCGAGCACAATGTAGCACAATTCAGCACAACTGTCGAAATTACGTTATTCTTAAAATAGGGGTCTAACTTCTATGAGGTAACAATGTCGCTTCACAGAGATTATTTGAAACCGGAGAATCCAGTAATACCATTACACCCAAGAATCAATATTTGCAGAATTAGGTTCGGTAATAGTGTAATATTATCCGCCCCATTGAATCCTTTGTGATACTAATTACTGTAACGGTTTCTGTTTCTCTCCCGTAGTTTTGTTGCGGATCATACCCGCCATAAAGACGAATTGTCATCACTGAACATAGGATTGATTACCGCAAATACAGTGAAAATACTTCTGCAGATATTCAACTAACAATATCCACTAGTACATATTCCATCGTGTTATTCTTCGTAGACTTGTACACAAAGAGTACACTTTGAGAACGTTCTATTTTACTTACTGAGACTGTCGTTCCGAGAGTATAATTGAAAAGCCCGACAGTATCGAAGTTCATCGAGGATTGTATTACACGAAGTCGGAAGTATCGATTAGACGGAAGCGCGGCAAACTTCAAACAAACTGCGGGAACGTGAACGAGAAATCACGTCGATCGCAGATAATGAGTGCCATGGAACGTGACAATGACACTGCGTTATCGGATGCGTCGGAGGCCAATCTCCGTCGGAACCATGCTTGCGACAACACTCTTTGTTACCGTTGACAATTTTTGTTACGGGAAGGGACGAGGCTGTCGCTTATGGCTGCTTTCATCTGCACCCGGGGAATATATTGAAATAACATTTCACGGACTTCTAACCCTGCCGCTAGGCTGCTCGCCTTTACGAGTTGATGCATGCGACTTTTCAATCGGCTCGCGGTCGCCAGTATCAAATGGAACCATAGATCGTGGACGGAAGGACAGGTCAATTACTAATAGTGATTGACAAAGTAGATCTTTCACATTTCCAACCGAGGGGTCAATCAATTTCGTTTACGGTATTATAGAATATTAAAATACCCTCTGGGCCCAGGCGAACTTCAAAGGGCTGGTTGACTAGAAGGTCGCGCCGCGAAAAATCGCTCGCTATATAAAACGCGTCCCTTTGAGCGCCTGTATTCCCGACGTGCAACTTTCGTGACGTGGCTTTCCATAAAAACAGGGCTCATTTGCTACAAGCGATTGATATCAAAACCGCCAGTTGATGTCTTTTCTATAGGAACCGACAGCGAAAAGCGAAAGCCGTTTGATCAAAAATTTAATACCAAGCTAATTAATGCATCACTACTCGAGCTTGATTTTTCCTTTTCTCGCGGAACAGGGATTTTAATTAACCTGAGTCACGGCTCGGGTGTGTTTAGCGGATCCAAAGGTTCTCTCTTGTGTACAGTAAACAAATCGCACTTGGTGGCCTTCTAATTTCTTCAATCACTATCTAATTTCGAAGCGGTGGAAAGTGACGGAGGATTTATAAAGTCCAGTCCATGAGAGACCATAATTGTGTCGCGCATCTCGGAAGTCGGTGAGGTGGCGCTGGCCAGCGAGCGAGCACTTCTATTGGGCATATGGAGTGGAGTATGACCAATTAGGACGAAGATGCGCAAGAACGAACGAAAACCGGTTCGTTCGTAATTATGGTCTCTCATGGACTGGACTTTAGTAATACGAGTATTTGTCCAATATTTCATAATTTTTCTGCAGGGGGATGATGTCCAAAAACAAAATAGCTACTGAAATGTCATCGGCCAGTTTGTATACTACCATACATGGAATACCAATAAAGATTAGATTTCCAGTCAATTGTTAATTGAAACATTAATTTTTGTTTTGTAACTAATAGTAACCTACTTCCAAATTTCAAACCCGGTTTTTAAGAATCAACAAACTCTATATGTATAATAAATTTTGAGAGCGATGCTAATGTAGACCACTATTAGTTTTCGGAGTGCAATGATTATACATATACATGGTATGTATAGTTTGACCATATATGACGAGACTGTGGAAGTTTATGCAGATAGAATGTGCACTGAACATGCAAAGTGTATCAGTATATGCAAAATATACAAATGTATAACAAAAACAAAACATAAACACTTCGTTGAAAAAGAAATTCGTTCAGTTGTGTTTAAGTAGTGCCTTTAACAGTATAATTTTTCTTTATATGTGAATTAATTATAATAAGTATTTACGTTATATGTAAAGATAACATTTAAAAATTTTATAAACTATGAACTGTTACATTAACTATTGCACCATAATACACGTACTAGGCATAATCAATAATCGATCCTACAAAAATAGGTAATATGGCGCAATTCGAGCAATGGCTTTAATTTCAACAAATTTTGTTTTTACACATTACCTAGTAAAACAGTCCTTCTCTATTTGGAGCAATTTTAAAAAGGTTATTAGTTTTTTTTCAACGAGAATCCGCTTCATTTTGTCTTCAGCGCTGTAAAGCCAAGCGTTCTGCAACATGCCGGAGAAACTGTGTGCTTGATGACAGCGGGAAACAACGGGGAGGCTTTTCGAGATACTTGAACCCGGCGTTATGTAAATCGATGCTGATTCGAATCCCCGAGAACTGGGGAAGAGTCCAGAAGCGAAACGACGGCCACATTCATGGGAGAAAAGCTTCTCACCGGTCGAACTTTTTCCAGCTGAAACGCCAGACTCGCGGCGGAGATTCGATCGCTGGATACGACGGTAAAAAGAGAGTATAGGACGGACAGGAAGCGTCGCGAACCGAGGAAAAACCAACTCCCAGTGTAGTCAGTTTTTCGTATGGAAACTTGGTAAACGAAGTCTGGCCCCGTGATCGGGTGAGAATTGGAAGGGGGTAGAATCTTGAGTTACTTCCGGATGACCGGCCTGGGACCAAGGTTTGCTCGGAGATACCTAATCTAGGACAAACTTTGTAGAGAATTTATCTAAAAAAAACTGGCAGACGCTCGTTGCGAATTTGTTACTACAATTATTAGGGAAAGTCACGTAACGCTGAACAATATTTAACCTTTAGCAGTCGAGGGGTGACTCAGTGTTACCACTAAAAATTGCTGTACCATTATTCACAATATTGGTTGCATTATTAAATATGTTCATATCTACTCAATTACTACACATTTAAGTATTTTATGAGGTATTATATCAATTTCATACCGATAAAATGACAAAAATCATATCGTTTCGTTCTCGTTTTTAAGAAAACCAATGGCATGGTTAAGAAAGGGGAAGCTTAAGGAATAATAAAACATTAACGAATAGAAGATTGTGTTGTTAGTGTATGCTGATGTTATCTAACAATATGGAATGTGCACGTAGTGAAAGAAACTTTTAGAACAACCTAATACAATTCTAGATTGGAAGAAATATGTCATTTTCAAGTTAAAATAGCTCCGAATGCAAAGGGCTAATTCCAGATACATTTTATTAAATAGTTGAAACATCACGAAAAAATTGATTATATTATATTACTCTTACTATTCTTTACTTCTCTTCGCTTGTGAATTCATTGAATTTGCCGATTATTTGAACTGGAAACAATATGACGTTCATTATTTCGTATATAACTATACTTAATTGCTACATTATATTCTACAATAAATTAAGAAGAATAATGGACATGTTTAAAAACTTGCTTTTCCATTCAAGCTTCTCAATAGCTACAAACAATTGCAAGCATTGCAACGCCAAGCATAATATGTACCTATTAATAATCAGCTACGCGATATTACTTTACAAAGGATCATTTGGCTATCACGAGCGAGCAAACAATGCAGCACAAACATTCCGATCACGTCACAATAATGTTGGAGAAGAAAATAGTGACACAATAGTACAATATTCTCGTGCAATTTTACTCGTTAATAGACTACCGCGTGGTCGATATTTAAGCGCGCGCGTTAATTAATGAGTAAACGTGGGTGGAATGCGTTTAGTTAGTTTAGAGTGAATGTCATGAGTACTGATGGAAACTATTGGACCGACTATGGGAAAAGATTGCTGCCGAAATTCCTCCGTGAAATGGCAACAGACTGCCGTGGCGCGGGCAAGACGCGTAAAATCAACCTGTAAAAATTACTACCAGACGAAAAAAGTGGCCGGACACGCGAGCATTTCTCATTAACGCGTCATTAACGTTGAAGGGGCGGCTGTCCGGGAAACAAAGCGAAGTGCTGGGCGAGCGACAGTATCCGGTGAATTATTGTAAATTGACGAAGACGCGGGTAATCGCGGTACCGCGCGTTCGCATATTCGCAAAGCAATCTGCGCTCCGCGTCACTGTAGCGAATTTTTCAGGGTTTTTACAGCTTTGATGGGAAAAAGCTTGCGTGAAAGAGATAGCCATACGGAAATTCGGACTTAATCCTGTCGTCATTTTCTATTTCCCGTCTGCAGAAAACCCTATAAAGACAGTGTCGGAAATTCCATTGTATCTGGGAAACGGATAATGAACTTTTTATGAAAGAAGTAAGTAGGTCATCTCGAACGTGGTTTTGGTAATATCAGAAATTTCTTCGACTATTCCCGGAGATTACTACTTATTTTAATAGTTAAGATTTTAGCATTTTGTATGTTTAGCCAAATCTTGATAGAAACTAATGGAAAAGAAACTGATAAGACCAGAAGGAAACCATAGCGTACGATCATTAAATTTGTGAAATACAGTAATTTCATGAGGAAAATAAACTGATCCTCTATTCTGGTATTCGTAGAATAATTCGACGATAATGGCAATTTGTGTAACAATATTTAGCTATTGATATTGGCAACACACGTCAGTTGAATTGCGTTGCATCGCACGTGTGTTGAACGGAATTGTAAAATTAAATTTTTCCGAAAAAATGAAAAAATTGAGGAAATTGCATTCCACGCGCGCGAGTTATTTTTACGCGATTCGTCTATTTTTTTTTTCTATAGCATAGCAATGTTACAATATTTTCCGTATACTGCAGTGAACGTAAGAACGATTGTTTCCGCTGAGCCCTCTCAATTCCATTACTCGGTTCCCTTGTCGAGACAGATAATCCTCAAACGTGTTGGAGGCTGCAATCATATTGAATCGTCGGCGAGTTTCGAGTTACTCCATCTATATATGCACATAATATTGTCTTGTCCCGTCGCGGAGCACGCTTCGATGTCCAATGAAAAAATGTATCGTAGAAAAATATGGTGGGAGACAATTCCATTGTGGCCGTTCTTCGACAAGCTTAACGATAAATGACGCGTGACGGGGATCTGACGGAGTATTAACTCATTTGTCATGGCACCGGCGATACAATTGTGTGCCGGCTTTATGAAGACAACTTAATTAGTAGCGAATTAATTAGTTTCCATACGCTCGGTCGGTATAATGCGAGTTTCATGCGGCACGCGACGGGCACCGCGTGCATTTTGCGCGGTTCTTTGGTGGAATATATTAATCTCATCCGCATAGACTGGAACGACGAGCGCGTGTGTCATGGAACACGGCGAACCGGAAGTCGTGGAACACGAAATATCGTATCCCATTCATTATCTACGAAGCGTATTGTCAGAAGCATTCCAATGCGTATCAAATCGCGGGTCACAGTTTCGTACTATTGTACATTCGTCCAGTTGTTTGCGATACGTACCTTTGAACAGTTGACGAATAAGACAAATTCAACAAATCTTTTTGTCAATATAAAATAAAGCTTCCTTAAAAAATCAATTTATACACCTCATTATGTTTAAGTAGTATCTGTTGAAAAATTGAACCACACATCTTAATCTCGAATTCCCGACACGGTCTTAAAAGTATGTTAGTTTTAACAAATATTTTCAAAAACGCATCATTTTCAAGGTATTTCTGGGGAGTACCAAGAGGAACTTATTGCATAGACATGTGTGATGAGAACGAAAAAGGAACATAATGAGTGAGAGGCAAAAATGTATGATGTGAATTTGGTAATGTGAAATAAAGAAGGAGCTTCAAAATATTCAATTATTTGAATAAATGAAAAATAAGTACCTAGTATAATAGTTATAGGAGTGTGCATGAAGGAGCGTTTGTTTGAAAATTTGTCAGTCGTTATTTGAACATCGCTTGTGTTACACGTAATATGTTTTGTTAAATACACAGTTCGTTTATAAACATTAATAATTCCATCCACTGCTTGAACACTTGTAATGCCCTGAAAATGTAAAGTGTGATTATGAATGCCTGACTTGTTAAAAACTTTACACGTGAGATGATATTCCAGTAAACGTCGAAGCTCAGTTTCCTGGAAATGTTGACAACTTGCTAAACTCGAAGCTGTTAATTCTTCCAAATCTCGAGGGTGTAACACGGGCGTCCAGGTCGGAGTAGGAACTTACAGATACGCGAGTAATATCCACGCAACAGTTAACGAGGCAGTAATTACGACGGGTAAAGTGTATTTATAGTTCCGCGAATGTTATTTCTTGTCAAATTCTAAGAGCTTGAAGATTTCTGTATCAAACGACATCCAAGTTGAGGAGTTCGGTACAGAGAATATTATTTCCGAGACACGTAAACTTGCTTCAAGACAAATAATTGTTCCCCGAAGTTCTCATTGCCCCCGAAAACGCGACGGGCCCTCCACGTATTCCAGGGAGCTTCATTGATCGTGATTACGCGGCCACTTCATTTGCCGCGTACCTCATCGCAAATTCATTCGCATTCCGGCTCGCAGGAGATAGCACCCTTCATCCGAGCATTACTCCCTCGATCGAGGAGGAAGAACGGGGCTTTACATTTGAATACGAGTAGGCAGAGGAGTCCTGTAATATTAAGGGTACCGTAAAACCCATCTTTGAAAATTAACATGCGCCCCACCCTCCCCCTTTCTGGGCGTGAAACGCGATGAGTTCTGACAATAGCTATCCTGCAGAAAAAGAATTGATGCACGGTTCTCAAATGTTCTTTTCTCTCGCGATTTAAACAGATGTCACGTTCTGCAATTGTCGGCTGTATGATCGCTGAGAATAAAGAGATTAAGCCACGAAGAAAAAGTTACTTTAGGGCTCGGGTATCGAACAGTCATTTTGGTCAGTATATACAATTGGACACAAAAATATTGGGACACTTTTAAAAAGACGATAACTTGTTAACTTCCCGATTTTATAGGGAAGTTACTGTAATTACCCCGAAAATCGAAAATCGATTTTTTAGCAGATCTTCACGTTTCATGGTCATTGCAGTCATTTTAGACTATTTTCAGCAAAATGTTCGTATGTGTGTGTGTGAGCGCGCGCGCGCGTGTGTGTGTGTGTGTGTGTGCGTATGGCCGTTTGTATGTTATCAAATTTTTCGTTAACGTTTTCTGAAAAAGTAACAACGCGATCAGAATGATGAATGATGCAATCGATGTGTCCCGCTGTAACTTAGAGCTGATTAGATTTTGGTCCACTTTGGACCAGTAGTTTTTTAGTTTTTTTAGTTTTTTTCGAAAGAAGTTCATTCAACAATGCAATTTATACGAGAGGATGGACACTTTCCACCGAATAAACAAACGTAATTATATATATTTCATTTTTAATTTTTTTTTTAATTAAAAAAATTTTTTTTTTCAATTATGCAATTAATGCTAACGAATCGGGAAGTTCTTTGTGTGACTCTCCAAGAGTCACACACCAAATATAAAACATTAATAGCTGTAGACCCTACTAGCCATGAGTACTAATAACCCTGTCGCAAGAGCAGTCGTACCCGCGAACCGCGAACCGCGAACTCGCGAAGCGAGTGAGCAACAACAACCCTATTCGCGAGCGAGCGAAGCGAGCGAGCAACAATAACCTCACTCGCGAGCGAGCAACAATATCCCTCTAGTTTAATATTGGACCATGCGATTTGAACTTTATTGGAAAGCAAGAGCAATTAGTTTACTGCACGATGTGAAAAGAAATTTTTTCAAAAATTGCAATACATCGGAATTGTAGAAAAAATACTAAAAGTTGCATTTTCAACTTTTTCATGTTGGCCTATATTGAAAATTTAAAAAGTAGGGGAGGTGGTTGGGTTGTGAGACACTCGTTTTTTGTATTAGAAACGAACCAGAACTGTCAAATACCGTTGTTTGTGTTAGAATTAAGTGTTTATTTGTCATTTAACGTTTGTTTTAGTTTATTTTTTTAATTTATAGTCATGTCAAGTCCAAGAAAATCGCCCGCAAACAAAGAAATTCATTTTAATGCCGTGCTTAGTGCCGTTAAAGATCATTTGCTGGAGAAGAAAGGCATAAGAAAGGCTGCCAAAGAATATGGCGTTGATAAAAGCACGTTAAGAGCCATTTTGACGATATTTCCACAGTTTGCAACTTTTAGTATTTTTTCTACAATTCCGATGTATTGCAATATTGTCCCAATATTTTTGTGACCGACTATACGTGAATTGTATGAGTACATGATTAAAATAACAATGTATACATTGGAACAGTAGTTTTTCGTAATATATCCGAAATTTGATTGTATGATTGAAACAACAATGTACATATTGGAACAGTAGTGTGCACAATATATCCGAAATTTGCGATAATAACAGATTTATTCATAATATTACTTTCGCTCTCTGTTTCATGGGTACAATAATGTGGCAATTCGACCACGAAATCAAACATTTCATCAGAGCAAGTTCCAGCAGATCATTGCTTCTCTGATAAAATCATCGTCGACAAATATGCATAGAAATTGGTAAGAATGGTCCGGTATGAAAAACTCTGGAAACATATTCCGTTGGGAATGTTCCGGAACAAAGCAGAAACTAATTTCACGCGATCTTCAGAGAGCAGTGTGGTTACAGCTTCCGTCGTTCCAAAAATCGAACTGCAGAGCTGACTGCTTCTCCTCAAGGAATCGTTGCATCATAGTACAACAGCCCCTTACTCGAATGGGTGCTCGACATGCAAGCGCGTACAAGTACACATGTACGTTGTGGCTTATGCTCGCATACACAAGTACAGAACGGAACAGAAAGCAGCAACGCGAAGAATAGAATTTCCTTGCCCGGTTGGTGAAAGAAGGCTGACATTATGTACGAATATCGTACGAGATCAAAGCTACAGTGAAGGACGTCCTATTATTATTCAAGCGGGTTCGTTAACGAGTAAAAAATTTTAAAAAACCCAGTTTCTTTCTCGCGGAAATGCTCGCGTATCCGTGCTATTTGTACCGTGTTCTTTTTGTCATTTTTTTCGACCCATTTGTGTTACGCTTGTGGACGGATATAGATCCGGTGACGGATTTTGCCTCGTTACCGTGTAACATAACCATAACGATCGGGAAAAAGAGAAGTTCTGTTTAGCTATGGCGCCTATTCGCTTTGGGAACCATTCGATCATCTGCGCAGATAAAATGCAATAATAATCGATCTACTGCAATGGAGCTTGAATGTTTAACTCTTAGGTGATGGATCATGTAAACGTCAACTATACTGTGAATCGGGGTCCATTTTACGCTTTGCAGTCGGAGCTATTTTAACTTCGAAATGAAACATTTCTTCCGACCTAGATAATAATTCCATCGTATATGATATTTTCATTTTATGGATATGTGGAAATGTGTAGTAATTGATTAGATACCTTCATATTTAATAATTTAAACAATATTGTAAATAATGGTATAGCAATTTTAAATGGTGATTCTTAGTCACCCCTCGACTGCTAAGGGTGAAACTTGTGACTGCACTGCACTGCGCACGCCTTTATGGTAGGCTTAGTTCCTTGGAACTTGGCGTAGAAAAATGTGCAAGAATTATTGGATTAAGATAATCCTTTCTGGATTAAACTCGATAGAGAATTTCGAAATTTTACGAACGCATACACATCACCGGCTTAATTACGAGAACCAAGGACCGGCCGTCAAAACTTCCATTATTATTCGTCGAACTGTTAATCAAGTTCGCCTCTCGCTCGGCGGCGTACAAACTCCAGATTCAGCTTCCGATGCCTAACCGCGTTATCGAGCGAAGATTTGACGACTACCGGGTGCCCGTCTGATCCTCCTAAATCTGTAAACATCTGCGCGCGTTCTTAAAGCCGGAATTTGTTCACCGATTGTGCCCGTTGGTGCACTGTTCAGCGCAACGTTGTAAAGCGTGCACGTTCTCCCGAGTGGCGGAGACTATTTGCGTTCTGCGAGGAGCCGAGGCAGCAGTTTATTCCGCGGCTACGACGGCACTGACGTCTTCACAGAGAGATATATCCACGGGGCGTGCTTTAATAACGCAGATGAGACGGCTTATTATGTAACCCGGCGCCGTTAACTTTTAATATCCCGCGTCTTTATCCGGCATCAAGCGTGCCTGCGTCTTCTAGGCTCCTCCATTCTCCTCGAGGGTCGTTAACGATCAAGTGGACCAAGCAGCTACGCCCTCCGACTATTACACTCGCGGTTTTAACCCCGCCTTCCTGCACCTTCCTACCATGGAATCGCCGAGCTACAGCGCGACAAATCAGGACTCGAATCGGCTCGGTTCAATTATTCAAACTTACGAACTGTGATAAAAAAGGCAGCGTCACGTGACCGATCCGTGGCGAAAGCGTGGGAGAATAGCGTCGTAGAAGGGAAAGGTAGAGTGGGGTCACGAGTATTAATTTGGCGATTCTGTTGTGGTAGATCTTTGCAATTTGACAAACGATTTCACATCCACCCTTTGCATGTTGAAGATGACAAATCAGAGAGCTACACGTGCACGGCTGGACTAAATTGTTTATAACACATACCGTGGCGTTCACAGCTCCATGAAATTTGAGAAACTGAAACACAAAAGGTTAGAGAGAAGCGATCAACGAAACCATTTTTAAACTTTATCTTATAGGTTCGCGAAGAAACTGGCTGAGTTCGGTTTCTTTTTAACCATGCCTTGTATTCCACGACATGAAATTTCGAGGTAAACGCGGAATCGTTAAGGGAACGCGAAGATTTACGACGCCAGAGACTCCGCTCGGTCCTGTCTCCGGGGATTTCGAAAAGGAAAACCTACGAACCGCATCGCTGGTATAATCTTCATTTATTATTCATCCACGCGACTGGATCGTGTCAACCTAAGCGGAAGCTAAACCTTGCAGTTTCTTTTCGGCTTGGAAACCAACCGGAAAATTGTCTCAGATTTAATTGCCCGCCGCATACTCTGTCGAGCATCAGACGATCCAGCGAAAGATAACACTATTGTTTTAAATACGAGTGCCCGTGCTCCGATTGCTGCTTTGCCCCAGGTTAATTGAGCATGGGTAATCAGCTGAGCAATTTTGAAACGAGATCCTGGAAAATTCGTCACGGCTACCCACGCTTGTGATTTATAACGTGACGGATCTATGAAGCTCCTCGGAGTCTAGATTGGACAGCTCGAAGGAATTAAATTTCTCTTGTGTTTTGTTGAACCTTCGGAGATGACGTTTGATTTTTGATTTTTCCAATGTTCAAACTTGTTTTATAAAGGAAATGCGTACACTGAGGTTATTAATAAAGTCCTTCCATAAAGGGTTAAAGGACATTAAGTCATAAGATGTAAATGTTGTTCACTTTTCTCTGTCATGTATCTGTTTATTCTTGTGTACAATACCATCATCTAACCAAATACGAGTATCGTGCATATTATCTAGAAGCGTTCTGCCAGCGTGTAATATAATTATAGTATTTTTTCTTGTCCAGATTATCATTAAAAGACTGCCAAGAAAAAGGAGGAGTGCTCAAGACCGAGTCACTTCGGAGGAGTACGCGAAAGTTTAAGCTCGTCGTAAAATAACATTTTCGTAATTGGCCGCCGCGATGTCTCAAAAACTCCTCATTGGTTTATTTCAAACTTGGCAGACGTGCTCGGTATACATATGTTCCGTCGGAAGTAGAATCTCGGCGAGAACGAATCTTTCGCGAGCACAAAACTCGAGATCCTTTAGCCAGTATTCGTTTCGCGTATCTTTCGCGTTGGATACTACATTGTAACGACAGGAATTCGAAAATATTGAAACCCATCTAAAAATCCAATCGCGGAACGTCGAGCGACTCGTGGAAAATACTCGGTCTCGGTTACACCGGTCTGGGCTAGTCGGAGAGTCTTTCTCCTCGAAAATTGACTCTCCTAAAATCGAGAGCAAACTTCCGGGACGTTGGACCGAAAATTCGGAAACTTAAGAGGCACGGTGGTGCGTGCGGAAGAGGGCGAATTATCGAGTCGATTTCCCACGAAGTTGCACGGTTGCTGGAGCGAACAGATAAAACGCCGACATATCTCGTCTTCTCTGGGCGGGCACGCGTTAAGTTTGCCTTTTTCGCAGCCATTTTCTTTCTAGCCCCTGGCAGCCCCTCGTCCATCTTCCAGCCCCTTTCCGTTCGCTTAGCCACGGTTCCTTTTCCGTCCCCCTCCCAGACTACCGCCTCCTTGCCTTCTCTATTGTTCCGCAGAAGCTGCATCGAGTGCCGATCCAACTGGCTTTCGCACGAAAACGCTCGCTTTATCCGCGAAGTGGTCGCCATTTCGGGCCCACGTTCACCGGCTGTTTCTCAAAACGTTGACGACCCTTACCAACCAGCTTCGAAGCGTAACACGCCCCGCATTCTCTTCGCCATTCTTCCTTCCTTCCTTCCTTCCTCTCACACGATGAAAGAAGTCTTTGCGACTACGTGTTTCCACGCAGCCCCATTGCCTCGCTTTCATACGTTCAACTTTATTACTGTTGCGGCTCGTGGGTTCTACACTGAAGCCAATAGAAAAAAAAGGGAGTTGTGTCGACGGTAAAGGCACCAGTCTCGCCGTACACCTATCTGTAGATTCGTCGTGATCGAGCGCGAGCAATAGCAATCGCGATTCGGGCAATTCCTTTTTGGGAATCCGCTGCGAAGAAAATTTATTCCCCTGTTCTACGGTGCGCGGGCTTGCTGCAAAGAAATAAACGTCGAAATCGTTCACGATTTGAAATCGTGGAGGATATATTGAAACAGATTGTTACAACTGTGTTAAATGCTTATTCAGCTAGCCTATCCATCACCAATTTAATTTTATCTTAACTTGCAAGTAAATGGTAAAGGGTAAAGGTTATGACATTGATGCGGATTTACCTTTTGGGTCTATCGAACCGGTCGACAGTTGCCATGCGGATTTCCGGGTTATTCTGCAACACATTGTACAGGTTTCTTCGGGTATTTTCGACGTGTCACAAACCATAACCTTGATGTGTAATTTCTAGGAAGAAGGTAACGGTTTACAGACATCGACGAAGCTTCGATCTGGAGTCACTCGGCACGGTTGCCTTTGCCATCCACCTCGTGCGGAAAAGAGGACTTTTTTCCCACATCAGTGTGGGTGGTCCTTCGAACAAACACTCGGCGCACATCACCTGTTTTACACAGCGAAGGTCATCGCGAAACGGTCGCGACGTACTCCGCAATATTCTAAAAATTGGGAAAAATCCAAGGAAATCCAGGCGACCAATGTGGTTAAATTTGGAAGCGCGTAGTGGTTCGAGTTTTCTTGTGGTACTGCAGCGATTGCGTGGATTAGCCGATTTAATAGAGTGGCGGGCTAAAAATAAATTGCCCTTCTACTGAAATAAGATTTCCCCCGTGACGAGGAGCGTTCCGCAGACTGCGGCCAGACAGGGGTTCACCTCGGCGAGGGGTTGAAGGGACGGCTGCGTCTCCTTTACCGTAGGGATCCTGGGGAAAGGGAAATTGTTTGCGCTTTTAAGAGGTCGCGATGTTTCAGCGACGCCAGTATCTTTTAAACAGGATTTCAAAGGTACCAGCCACTTTATCGATCACGCCTTGAAATCGAGTGCGAGACCACTGAACGGCTGCCGCGCGTTTTAGTTCGGCAACTCTTTCGAAACGATCAGAAACCGAGCGTGAGAGGAACAGACCCACACGGAACATTCACTTTCGCGACTCCCAAGAACGTTTTCATCCGGGGAACTGAAAATTATGGGAAGAGTGGTTAAAAAAATTAAACATACATTGAACGACTGCCTGTGTGCACAATAACGCGCCTCGTCCCCATGAATATAATTTAACAGTAGACCGGTAAATTTTTCATGAGCTACTTTTCGTTTCTATTAGGCGAGGAATTCTCGATATCCGAAAAAATTCTTCAGATTTTTTTTTCTTCGAACCCTCGACAATGATGTGTAGCCTCAATTTTCGATATTGGTCAGTTGTCACGAGACTAGTTAGGTATAATATTACTAGTAACAAACTAGTTATAATATTATTTCGGTTCTTTATAAATGTTTCAGTCCGAACAGGGTGAGTCACCTAACATCTGTACCTCAAACAATTTTTGTTTTTATGTTATTTTTTTTAAGATATCAAGGAATCTTCCTTTTTCAAACACCTACAATGATAGTCCCTTTCATTACGAATTCAGGGACTATAATTATTCAAGGTAATTCAAGGTCACGGGTAGAGAAAATGTATAAGATTTAAAATATGAAAGCAGAATACGTTTATCACGAGTGTGACATGTAGTAAACATACTAAGGTCCTTCAATGTTATCGAATGTTTTCAAACATCCTCTAGCCGATTACGCTGCGATTTACTTACTAACAGTATGTTTCCAAACGATTCCGCTATTATACATATTTGATATTTCAAATAACATTGGTTTGTCTGCTAATCCCCGCGAGATAAATGCACTCGTCAAATAGATTCGGACGGAGGAAAGATTAACGCAGCCCGGTTGTCATTCGGAGGAGCTCCTCCGTCGTCTTTCGCAATCTCTTTCTCGACGGATCTAGTCTCTGAAGATTCAGCTCGGTGAGCACGACTCTATCTTCTCTGTAATTACTTTCTGACTCGTTCGCGCTTTTCACGAGCCAACACTTCCACAGCCTTTTTTCTCCTCGAATGATCATTCCGTGCTCCGCGTCGAACAAAGCCGCGGACCCGTCGCGTCGCCCAAGGAGCTGAATTCGGTGCACTACTCCCGGCAAGGCGACGAGTTTAGTATCCAGTTTGCCCTCCAACGCGTTCCATTCGCCCCCGCTGACAATTAACTCGCCCTCCGTTTATCCTTTATTTCTGTCTAATTGGATCGTTTAAGCGCGGTTGCTGTTGCTGCGCCCCTTAATAACGAATATTGTTTTCTTTTGTCGCTTCACTCTTTATTCCTCCTGAAAGAATCCGCTCTCGTTTCATCTCACGGCGAACGAAACAGGCCGAGGTTTTAATTCCTGCTGAAACTACGCTGCTGGAAACGTTCATTGAGCCACGAAAATCCAGGTGTTGTTAGCCATCATAATTTTTCTTTGCTATAAGATCTACTAATATTTCATTGGCAAGAGATTGGTTTCAAGCATGTTGCAGTATTATACGTTTATGACAAAATGGGTACGTACAATTTAAAGCAATGGACGTGTTAAAAATATTTAAGGAGATCAATGTATTGTTTCCGTATCAATGTGTTTTTAACAGGAAAATTGAAAGGAGAATACAATTTTTATTTGGCTCCTGCGTCCTGCAATCAATGCGAACATTTTTTATTATCCATAAAGATCCGCAGTCTAGTAACTCTCAGTCTAATAAGTATTGGTATTATTTTGAATACATTAATATCCCCAACCGAGCAGAATTTCTTAAGTGGAACGGAATTCGTAAATTCCTGCTATAAAGCAACTATGTATACTTGTTGAAGTACTACCGGTTAAGAATTTAATGTTACGAATGACCTGGTCCGCTAACGACAGTTTGATAAATGCCGCAGCTTTGTTGAGCGTCGAGGCTGGACCGCCAATCGATGTGCACACCGCTTCCACGGAGATTCTGTACGTCAACGTAATAGGAAAAGGCTATTCAATGCTTATTCCTGTTTCTAAGCGTTTGCAGCTGGCTGGCCCGAGCAGATGGTCCGCTTTGAACTTTAAAATTGAAATGCTACACCGAGACAATGTCGCTAATTGTCACCGCTTAAATAAAAAAATACCACAATAGAGAAATTTTTGAATTACAACGGGCTAGTGGAGTGGATCAAGAAAATATTACGATAAAATGCACTAAGAGATACTAATAGAAAAATGCAAATAACAAACATCACAGTAACACAGGGTTACAGTGGTTACAGACGGTCAATGCGCGTTGAAAACAGCAAACTTCAAGAACAACATATTGCTATGAAAAACGCGGTTATAGTGGAGAAACAACGGACTGTAGATATTCATCTCTAGATATTGCATACAATAAATAGCAATGTATTAATTCACTGGGAACGATTTAGGTAACAAGCGCAACAAGACCAGGAAGATGACCAGAAACAACGGGGATGTTACGAATCCCATTGCACCGTAAATGAAGGCAAACGTTCATTCTCATTATCGTGGCTTTCATAACGCTGTTCCGCGATGTTCCTCTACCGTGATCTTTTGCTCTCCCTCTATCTCTCGCTCTCTCTCTCCCTCTCTCTCTCTCTCTCTGTATACCTTCGTATCTTTGTGTTCCGTATCTATTTGTTTACCGGGGAATAGCGACGCATTCAAAATAAGTCTGCAAAATGATTTCTTTAAGTTCATAAGGATTATTATATTATTACGAGGTTATGTACTTTGCACTGTATATGTACTTATTTTAGCAATAACATTAAAGTTTGTTACAGGTGACATTTTTTTCAATATTCGATCTAATCTGTATACAATAGAGGAAATAATTTTACTTTTACTGTGCTATTGTCGAAGCAAATCCCTGTAAAGCATCTCGAGAGGTTGCAAGAGAACTAAAAGATGATCTTACAACAGTCGTTTGACATTTAACTCAATCCGCAAATAAAGCAAAATATATGTATACATATACACTTTAATATTCAAGAAAAAAAACTGGAATTATTGTGCACCTGGCCAATATAACTGCTACGTTTTTCAGTAATTTGACTTCAAAAAATGATATTGAAACCTTAATACAAAACAGTTTCCTGATTTCTTTACAATAATTTGCAAATAAGGCGTACAGAATGACACTCTAGACCAGCAAAACCCCTTAAATCGCAGCGTGATATAATACTATCTGGGACGTATGAAATCGTTTGTCGGGTTTTTGGGGTGGAACAATAGGTCGATTGTCGTCGGGAAAATTATTGAGTTGACCGACAAAGAGAGAGAGAGAGAGCGAGAGAGGGGGGGGGAAGGCGGGAGAAAATATGAGGAAGAGAGAGGGAATGCAAAGAGGGTTTCCAGGTTCACGGGACAGCGGCTCTAAAAGGGGGACGAGCCGACACGATAATGCCGAACAAGCTTTTAATTGTTGGCTAAATTGTTTTCTGTGTCCGCACCGGCTAGGGCTGTCCTGCAACGGCTCGGGAATTTCATCGGACGACAATTATGCTGGATTTCGGGGATCAAACGACATTCGCCAAATGGTCCTGGGTACCCAGCAACTATTTTCGTGCCATAAAGCGGAACAGGTCGGCTTGGCAGGGGGAGTACCCAATTACCTGCGTCTCAGCGATATCTTGACAACAACTACAAACGGGATTCTTCGTTTACCGAATTCAAGCCTTCGTTAATAGCACCCCCTATTTTCTGCTACACTGCGAGATTCGCATCGCTTCGAAGTAAGGACTCCATTACGGAGTTATTAGTCGTGTCAAGTCGAAGAACACATCGAAATTGTGTTTTTTCTGGAATTACTATTCGCTCGGTTCTGCAGGTGAAAATCCTTCAGACAGATATCGTCGTCGGAGGTTATGATCGAAGCATTGGTCGAATGATTTGCTTCAGCCATTATTTAGGAAAGAAGCGTACAATGATATGTACACATTTATTTTTCGTATCTGATTTGTTAGTTATTTATTAATGATTAAATGTTATTTTGAAATTTGTCTGTTTGATATAATGAAATAAAATTGGTTATTAAGGTATATATATTGTTCGTTCTTCCTCGTGATGCAAGTGGGCTAATAATATTTTCTTTACCATGAATCAAATAAATATGATACCGTAGTAAAACCTACAACATTGGAATGGCAGTAAGTGCGTTCAAAATGAACGGATGGGATAAGCTATTTACACTGTGCTACATTTTGTAATCCGATTCGTTCAACTAAAATACTGAAGATCACTCGATCCTTCCAGCTAGTGATGGAACCTCGATATCGATACATATCCCGAGTATCATGATGTAATATCAAACAGGTATCGAAATACCATTGGTATCAGTATAAAATCAATTTGTTATTATCTCATGTAGTATCGATGCAATACGATTACGAGGTACGCTTATCGATATTGGCAAGGAAAAAGACAGTGTAAGCTACTGACGAACGAAGGCGTACAAGAATGTTCTAAAAATAATAAAAATAATATTTCGGAACGTGTGTATTTTTACACAAATGAAAAGTCCATTACCGTTAATGGTATCAAATAAATTAGTCTCATCCCTTATCCTGGTCTCAAGGAATCTTATCTTATTATTGCTCATTTCTTGTTAAAGGAAGTACACCATCATATAAGATTAAAAATTCATAAATTCAATAATCTTTTCCTGGATGATCGTCAAGTAACAGAGTGAAATAGTGTCTTTTACATAGATGAATGATGGCAACCCACAGCACACGCCCACAAGCAATGTGTCCCATCGGTAACACTTCAGCAGCTGACGAATGAAATAGTTAAATACAATTATTGTGGCTACCGAAATTTGCGGACGAAAATGGTGCTTCCTAATCAAAGTTCAACCGTTCAATCGACAAGAGCAATCGATAACGCCGGAATCTACAATTAACGAGGCTACTTAACATTCTCGGACATTGTATGTAGCAAGAGCTGAAATGTTCTCTTTATTCGTCATGCTATCATATAATATAAACTAATTACTTTTGTATCAAATAAATTCTATGGACATGTTGAAAGGGCGTTGTGCTTTACCATTGAGTATTTAAAAAAAGGAAATACATAGTTATGCGTTCACAGGTGTCTTTAATCCTGACTTTGAAAGTGTCCTCACCGACGCGACGAAAGGGAGCAGAACGATCGTTTCGGGTCTCATCGACCCACCTAGGTGTTCGCCAGCGAGGCATCCGTCATTCCTGGATTAATCTCGCGGCGGGAACGACCGGTTCGGGAATTCCGATATCCTCGAGCCGGAATTTAAATCGGTGCCTTGCGACGCGCGGATGGCAACAGGCTGCGGGTTTTGTAGGATCCCGTCAGGCTCCAAAGAGGATCGCTTGGCGGGAAAAATCCGATTTGCTACTGGGGCATAGGTCGAAGACGTTCGCAGCGATGTAATAACGCGGAGCATTTGTGGAACGCCGTGTCGAGATCGATATATTCCACTCGCGGGGCTGATTGTCTTAAACGTGCTCATACCGCGTGCGTGGAATGTGCGTACGGTGCGTGCGTTTGTATGCGGAATGGATACGGGGTAATCTCGGTAGACCAGCTACGCCCCCGGGCCATCCGCGCCGGGGAAGATACTCGAGAGTATCTGAATAGAGCCATCAAATATAGATCACGAACACGATATGTGCGAAAGCATTATCTATATGGCGATAGCCTTGCCTTTACTTCTCCCGAGCTCGAGCTCAGACGGGCCGTATTGCCCGCCGCAAAATTATGACTAGATCAGGCTACTCCGTGTTCTCCGATATCGTCCGACGTCTCTCCGCTTCTGATACACGCAGCTGCACTCTTGTCGTTACGCCCCGGGCGGCCGCGATTTCGTTCGGAGATTGCTAAAACGCTCGCGATTTTCTTGTTATACCGCGAGCGTTATGATCGCAAACGCGTAATCCAACGTTATTTTACTTCTTCCGTTTACTGTGGGTCGTTTATGGTCTCGACAGCATTCGAACAGCGGCTGCGAAAGGCCGTATGTTACGTCTCAGAATATTTGCGGGAACATGTGCTAATAATTTTGTTGCTACGAAAAATACACTACCGGCCATTGGTAGTTGCGCGCTTTGCTGAAAATTCACTTTGGTTTTACTTCTTTCGTAAGGCTTTTTAACGGTTTCAGTACACTACATTTGATCTATCTACTTTTGTCGTTAATGTTAAAAAAATTTCACTTTTATGATCATATAGGGCGGATACTACAATTATTTGAGTTTACAAGCGAATAAAAATAGTATTTACGTTTTACTGGGCTCTATTCAATTTTTCGATTGCATCCAGATTTTCCAAGCTAAACATTTTCATTGTAACGCGCCGTCTACGTCTAAGCTACGGAAACTGAAGTTTTAACGCGTGTAGAATATATGCTATTCATTGCATAAAGTCGAGTGTGTATTTAATGAATATGGAAATTGTAATTCTCTATGCATACGTTCAGCGAGAGAATACGAAATCCTCGTACGGCTGAACATTATTTTGTTCTATTTACGTCAGTGTTGATAACGGAGTCATCGGCGATTCTATTCTGATCTCATGGGGTATGAAGAGGAATTGCGTATATTTATAGGCTTCCTCTTCCTCATCCCAACCGCTGACGTACGAGGAATTGTAAATTATATTTATCCGCCGATGACAACCATTGCATAATGTATGAATTAACAACTTCGAATTAGAACTTAAATTACTGCACCTGGAGATGATCGTCTTAGATAAATAAATTTGTTCACATTCAACTCACAGAGTGACTTAATCTAGCAGGATGAGCGAGGACCAGCGGCCCTACGACAATTTTTATTGATATCGTGTGCAAAACAATGCTTTTAGGTTGAAAGATAATCTCCCAAAATTTTAAGTTGCTAACCCCTCATTTAAGGGTAATATGAAGGTAAACACCGAAACTATATCTTTTTATCTCGATCGTTAATTACGATATTAAGATGCACTTCATATATTTTTTCACAATTGTGAGCAAATTATGAAGGATAGAAAAAAATTTATTGTTTTAGGGGTGGGGTTGCAAACAACCCCTTGAGTGACTACCAAAACAATCAAGAACAATATTCTGTTACCTATCTTATACATAAATCTGAAAGCTTGATGGTCGAATTGGTGGAACATATTAGTTAAATAATTGAAAAATAAATGAAATTACGCCATTATAATATTATGATATATGTATAGTGCAGTGTTTTTTACAACCCCAATAATCTCTATTTAAATAGAGGCATTGTCCGTCTATAATCAGAATGAGCAGCTTCTCATGAATGAATGCTTCTGCAACTTCATTGTGTCCGCCAAGATGTGCGGTTGCGTAAACCGAGTTTCGTTTCCATTAAAAGGCTACAACCGAGGACTCGAACAATCCATTCGAAATTCCCCGTGCCGAGAAGTTCAGCGCCGAAAATTTACAGCGTCCCCTTCATCTCAGTCAGCCCCAATATTCTCGCTGGGGAGCCCTCCAAAGGATTTCCATCGACACCGGTCGCCCTCGAGTTTCCTTTAAAGGGCTAATAAAACGGGGGACTTTGTGGAACGACGCGGAATTCCATGGCCGTGCGAGAACAATCTTATCGCGTCGTTACAATTGAAAACGGCGAGGAAGCTGGCAGCGGAGTTCCGTGCCGGTACAATCCTCGTACGTATCGCGAAATTTTGCGAGCGACCTTCGGACAACCTCGAGACGATCGTCCGCTCCTCCGTTCTGTGGAGGTTCGAAAATTTCACTGGCTGAGGGTGGTATGTGCTCTGTTGGATCTCCGGTGACTTTATCCCGCCGGAGATCTCTCGGAATACTCGTGGCGATTCTTACTCCGCGGATTGTCTTTCCACCCTCTCGAGGAACGGCGATACGTGCGCCCACGCCATGGATAAATCCCGGTAATAATGGCGATTTCGAAGTTTCGCACGGTTTATTCTGGTCGGCTGTTCTCCGAGCGACTTTTCGACGAAGTTTCGTCGTTTGGTCTAGCTTCCGGGAAAGTAGGCTCGCTACGGGCGCAACTTTTCCGGAAATCGAGAAGAAAATTAATACAGTCAACCGTCTTATAACACAGTAGATATACAGGGTCAACCACGAAGCGTGATCAGCTTAGATTACTCTGCTGATAGCAGTTCGATCGGAAATTTTTTTAGCTAAAATAACATGGTTCGAGGAAAGCTTTAAGATGATTGCTCCTAATTTCCAGAGCTATCATGGTTACCTTCAGTTTTTTGTAGGCAAACCTACAATTTTTTAAAAAAGTATTTCTTCTTCATCCAAACCAAAGAAACATTAAAAAATATAATTTACTTTAATTGAATTGTAGGTATACAAAAAAATTGTAGGTTTTCCTACAATAAACCTGAAGGTGACCTTGATAATTCTGGAAAAGAAGGGGTTGACGAGAAATTTAGTACAATCATCTTAACGTTCTCCTGGAACCATGTTATTTTAGTTATGTTGAAAAAAGTTCCGATCGAACCACTAACACCAGAATAATCTAATCTCATCACACTTCGTGGTCCACCCAGTATACTAGGATGTCTCACTGGATATTATCACCTCGATTTACGCCATTATTATTAATCGCAGCGAGAAGTGTTTTGATGGAGAGTAAATTGTTTGAAGAGATGCACATACTGGTCAAATATAGGTACACACATTAAAGTAAAATAATGTAAAAGTAAAATTCTTCGTCCTAACAGATAGGAGCATGGCCACCGTGTAGGATAGCGGGTCAATTCCGGATTTGTTAAGTGCGTCCCCATGTTCGTCGCAGCTTCCGTCTCGCTTTATAAAGAATGAACACCACTTTTGCTCGGGAAACGTTATCGTTGACTCGTTTATCCCCACAGCCTCGGAGAGAAGAAAAAATGGGGACGATACGCCGCTTAAGAGTACCGAGCTGAAACAGAACAACGCGAAAAAAGAAGATCAAGCAGAGAGAGAGAGAGAGGGAGAGAGAGAGGGGGTGAGAAAGAGAGAGTGAGAGAGTGAGAAAGTGGAATGGGGAGCGAAAAGAATGGGCGAAGAAGAAAATTACATGCTACGTGTAACGTTTGCGAACGACTCGTATCTAAAGTGCGCCACTTTACGTCTGGAGCGGCCGACGCACAGAAATGTATTCTATAAACACATCCGACCTGCCTCATTCGTGCACGGAATCCACTTCATTTGCGATGGAGGAGTTGTTTCCTCGTGTCACTTTCGCGAAGCGAATAAGGCTGGTGCACAGTAACGAACGCATCGCGAGGAAGGGCTCTTTATCATCTTGTTGAGCTCTCGGTGACCTTGAACAGTACCTGTTATAGGGTAACTCTTGGTGCTTGCAGTCCCTTCCTCGCGGTAGCTGAATTCTCGTTAATGAATTAATGTGGCATGCCTGGTTGCAAGTAGGTCTAATGGTTGGTATTTAATTGATTCAACCACTTGTTGGTAACGTATAGAAATTTTAATGAATGTTGGTTGCGTTACAGTGTTTTTCTAGCGTTCATTTGTTGCATGAAGAATTAATAGGGAAAAAGTAATTGAGATAATCATTCATTAAACATCAGCTTTGAATAGTACGTGGGTTGAAATTTTAACAAATCTACAAATATACTCGTATAACAATGAATTGATGTATTAAACATGAATGGTGTTCCTTTCCTTCAGGTTTAAATAATGGTCTATTCTTTTGTAATCGATTTGAACTTTAATGTAAATGTACATATAAAATAAATATGAATTATTTCGTTCGTTTGGAGAATGATTATAAACGAAATTCTAATTATTATAGCTGTGAAGAGAAGATTATGCAGGAAGCGGTTAGATAAAATTACAGAGAATAAAATATTTCTATACTGACGATCTAAAGTATAAAATAGTAACTATCATTTGTTCAATGCAGATAATTGTATAGGCAATTTTTAATTTCCAGTGGCAATGTCTCTTATATGCAATGCTGTCTCAACGAGAATCAATTACATTCGTTCAAATTAAAGACACATTAAATTATTCTTGTTACTATTGGGTTGGCAAGAAAGTAATTTCGGTATTTTGAGATGAAATAAAACACAATTTTTTTATTCAAGCAATGAACTTTCACTAATGATGATTTGAAATCGCGCGGGTCAGTTTTTTGCCGATAAGGGCCAGAAGTTTTATGAGCGAGGAATTGTGAAGAAAAGAACATCGAACAAAAAAAATTGGGAACAAGAAAAATTGGTTTCAATCATAAAATACCGAAATTTCTTTCTTGCCAACCCAATAAAATGGGATGCTGTCTGATATACAATGAATGCAACGTTAAAACCTTACCCCGGTAATTTTCAGAAAATTGTCCTATATAATTTTATTCAGCATTGTATTTCGGTTCTCACAGCCATTACAAAGCATAATGCAGCGCCGCGCCGCGCCGGCGTTAACTCCGTTTCGTTCTTATGTTTTCACGCGGGCTTTCGCCGGAAGTTCCTCGCTACCAAAACAATCCATAACTCAGAGGCTGGGTCGAATGTTTAGATGAACTTTCCACGGTTTTTAACGCTGATTCGAGCAAAGCGGATCTGACCCGATAAAGGAGTATAGCTTGCGGAAACTCGAAAATCGCGATCCTCGCGAGGCGAAACTAAACGCTAGAACGTTTCTGGCGCAGGTCACGCGGGAATACCGTGGTTTCAAGCCGAAGACAAAGCGGTTTCGTCGCGTTATTGGAAAAACTGGATTTCCCGAGGTCCGCGAGTCGTATTTCATATCGACTAAGCGGTCGCGCGCGCCCCGCAACAGATAAATTCGTAGAACGACGCCCACGCCTCGGGCCGCAACGCCGGGGAACAATAAATGGCCGCTAGGCTCAAATAAACAACGGCACGTGGAGAGCTTATTTACATTCTATATGAGTTTCCGGTTAATCGATATTCCTGACCAAGTGGCGGCGTGATAATTCAAACGGATGGTATTTCGATAATCTCGGTCCTCCCCCAGTTCGGTAATTGACGTTTCTATCTTGCGTTGCCCCGCGCCGCGCCGCGCGCCACTATGCCACCCGCGCGACGCCGTCCGCGACTTTTCCATTTACATCAGTGATTTTAATCGTTCCACCGCTATCCGTATGAATTAACGAACGGGAATGGACAGAGAATATTCCGACTGAAAGCAAACTCACGTTGAATATATCGAAAGTGTATTTAATGAACGTTATAGTCGATCAAATTTGTGGCTCGACGTGCAAATCTCCGTGTTCCTTTCGGTTTAACACTTTATACGTTTTGTTATTTCCAATATACACGTCGTTTTTTTCTATGTTACTTGTCTGTTTTCATTTTTTTTTTTTAGTTTTCCTTTCTTATCGGTTAATATTTCATCTTATTGCGTTGCGTCACCTACTTTGTAGAACTAGTTCACGTGGTTAATATAATTCTCAAATTAAAGTATATAAGGAAATGAAATTTTGTTATTATTTATTATTATACATTATTACTTGACTGCTGCTCTATGCAAAATGAAAATTTTCTTTTCTTAATAACTCCAGGGAGTTGAAAATTATATAATAGTATTCCTAAATTCTTGAAATGTGCTTTAACTGTTTTACATTTGATCTATTAATTCCTTTATATAAATGCATAAAATCCACCAGCAGGCTTAATAATCAACTTGAAAAGAGTTTATCACGTTTCAACATAAGAATTTGTTACTAAAGCGACCGGCGACCGACTTAAGGAACGAAATGCCTCCAGGAAGAGTAACTCTAAATATATATAAATAGATCACTGGTAGCCTAATTTCCACGAGAAAACTGTAAGACGATTAACTCGCAGAGCGTAGCCTCGAAGTTAAACGCCTTTACTTTACTGTGCCAGACGTCGCGCGATGAAAGGGAGAGCGAAAGGAAACAGCAGCGAACGGAGAGGAAGCGGAGACTGCCAGAGGAAGACGGCACCTAAATCCTGTAAAAGATGCCGGCGTATTTTCATCACAGTCTTAATCCCTACAAAGGCTCCAGCCGTTCCTCCAGAAACGTAATTTCGTGAGGTCGCGAAACGATCGGTAGAATCAGAGCACGGCGCTTCAACGAACCGTGTCGCGTCGCAGCGCAGTGACGAGATTCGAGAGTTGTTCCGTGTCTGCTGAGCAGGGCAATCATTCATTTCATCTACTCATCTGTCGAATTTGTTACAAATTTTATCGGATACCGTCGCAAGGGAACAGACAGAGTCCGGTCCCTTTTTTATCACACATCGTATATGCCGTCGATTTCCTATATGGTGTCGTGTCAATCCCGGAATTGGGAAGTCGGATCACAACTGGATTAACGGCAAATTGTATAGTCAAACTCCGGAGAATACGCTTCTTTGGTATACAAGGTGCAAGACTTGGCTTGCTGTCTCCAAGTCAGACTCGGCTGTACTTCGAGATGGTTGTGGCTCGGCAGTCGAAACAGTTCTGGTCTTGTTGTGATCGAATCGAAATTAGGAAAGCTCGAAGGTAGGTATGGTCTTGGAAAATTGTAAGTGATTGGTTGGACGATGTGTTTTAAAGGGTGGTGGAAGTACTGGAAATTTAGGAAGAGTAGGAGTACTAACAGCAAAAAAGGTTCAAAGGTTCGGGTTTGTCGAATATTCTAAATATAGTAGATTCGTTATTTTTCGCTACTGTGGCGTTCGCGGTCGTTATGCCGCCAGTAGGTAGTCTAGCTGGCCTTCACGGTCGCCCGCTTGTCTGTTCGCAGAGGATTTTACGACGGAACATCCTGAAAAAACAAGCCTTCGTGGACAAATCCGAGGAAAGTTACCCGAATAATGGCTCTGGGCGTGACTTCCAGTTTGGGGATGAAGTTGTTTAGCGAAGCCCGCGACGAACACCGGTATTGCGGTTAATAATTTGCGGAAGCACGAATCTACAGAAGCCGCAATGGTAACTATAATACCGCGTCGGCCGATCCGGCACGTTCGGGGTTCGCGTGAGACGCCTTAGAAATGAATTAAGTTCCGAACTTTGCATACCTTCCGCCTCGCTCCCTGCTATATATTCCTCCGCCACCTGGCCCGTCGACTTGTCGTCGTAGCACGAGTCCCCCGGCTTCTTCCGTACTTCTTTTCTGATTTTTGTTTTCGTCGGAGTCCAATTCTCATCCTCCTCCACTTTCTTCTGAAATATCTCCATTTTTCTGACCCGTGCCGTACCTCCTCTCCCCACTATCGGTGTTCTTTCACCCCACCCTGGTTCATTCGATTTTCTTCCTATAGTTTAATCTCCTCCTGTCCAGAACCACAGAGCCTCGCTCCCTTTCCACGGGAAAAGCGGGACGGCTCGGAACATTTCTCGGGCAGCTACGCTCTAGCGAACTTATCTCTAAAATATTCCAGCCACGGACACAAGCATTGTCCTCCGGCTGGCATACAGCTAGCCAAAGAACGTCAACGTTCGTTCCTCTCTGACACGTTATTAAAACGGGCGTTACACTGCTGTCGCCTGGGTCTGTTGGGGGGCAGCCAACCTAATGGCAGGCCTTCGACCCAAGTGGTCATCTAGCAAGCTATACCCTCGCACCAAGGTACCATCGACAGTCTATTGGACGATCCTTGGACCGTTAATCTCAGTTTATTTGGAAGTGACTAGGCTCGTGATTCCCTAAAGCGGCTTTGGAAGTGAGTGCTCGTATTTAGACGAGGAAAGTTGCCAAACGCTTCACCTAAATTAAATCGTCCGGAAATTAAATCGTTAATGTTTATTATACGACACATTTAGAGATAAATGGGTTGTATGCAGTCTATTATTTCACCGTCTACATATTTTATAATATATAGAATAACATTCATTATATATCGTAAATCCACTTTAAACATTTAACTTGTTTTACAGTATGTGCTTTATTAATTTTTCATTGGCACGTTTGGCTCATTTTAGCACTTTTGGTGTCGCTTCCAACACAAATATAACATCATGGACGGTTTTCAGAGATATAATTAGTATTATTTTTGCGTACAATTTTATTTCTCTAGTGACAGCAACAGCTTTGTGTTAGAATGTCTCGTCCTCGACGTCCGAAGTGTAACTATTGAAAACATTCGGTGTCAAATGGTGATGCGACAAGGCAATTGTTCAGAAATTAAAAAATCCGTGGCACGTTGAATACACGAGATGTCCATTAATATTGACACGCAAGAATATAGATTTATAATAACGCATGCTGACCAGTATGGCGAGCTTGCGGAGCTTCATCCGTCAAATGAACGCATCACCGTTAAAACGTTCATAGAGCTACCGAAATTCGGGTACACTGCGATTCTTTGAAACATTCGAGCTATAGCGTTCCAGGAGGCAATGTTTTCGGGACATCAGGATCCGTGGGACGTCCAGCAATAACCGAGCAAATTCGATTTGAATAGCGTCCGCGTGGTCTTTTGTAATTCCTGTGTCGTGTGACGTCTCTTTAGAGGAATTTGCGCGTGCGTTTGAAAGTGACGTTATCAACCTTTCTCGGCCGTTTTCCATAATTTACTCGCGGCCCACGGACAATGTGTTGCGGCAATCTCAAAAATTCATTAAACCGAGGGAATGAGTGACACTAAAATGATGCTCGCGCGCGTTCCGAAATTCCGAACGCGCCCCGGTGACAATTGACTCCGTTGCTCCCTTATCGGGATCGGGATAATTCCCCGACGTGCGTGACGTACCGATTTCTCCAACAAAGCGGCAGGGGGATGAAAAATGGGAGTGCGTAAACTGTGCGTGGCACCCAAAGCTAAAAAAGAACTCCGAAAAACGCACAGTCGCGCTGAATCAGCTTAAATTAAATTCCGGATATTGTGGAAGTCGCGCCGACAAAACGTTGCGCGTCCCGTGACTCTAATTCAAATTGTTATATTAATTGTGTTCGGTCGATCTTGTCGAATACTCGAATGCCTCTGATTGTTGCGAACAGAGATGAGCAACGTAAGTCTCGTTCGTCTCTAGTCAATTTGGCACGTTTTTCACTGATCCTGGAAGAGTAGTATGTCCGACAGGTTAATATATTTGTTGTGAAAGATGATAGAAGCCATATTTTCATCTTCTATTATGTTACCAGAATGTTTTGTTTTTAAAGAAGATATTAATTAAATTGTTTTTCTTTCGATAGAAATTTTGGGGACGACCGAACAGCATCGGCCAGCCATAGGAGTGTTAAAAAATTGTCGATTCAACCCATGAATTCTGTATCAGAGGAGCGATTTGTCTCGCGTGGAATTCTATAATTGGCGACTGGAGATAGCGTCCCCAATTGCGACGGAGATAAAGAAACGATCTCAGATATTTCATTATCTCTCGAATCGCGTTATCTTCGATTGCGCCTGTCCTCCATCGATGCTCTGTATCAGCTGGCTGTCCCCTTCTCTCTGAGGGCGATTCTGCTAACCCTCGAGACACCGATAAGTCCTCGAGGCTTTCCCTCAAAGGTCAACCATTCGTTAAAGAAATGGCGAACGAACGGGATCGTTTCCTCGAGCGAGAATCGTTCACGATCACTAAAGACGGATTTACGTCAGAGGAAGAAATCAACCCAGGAAGCGTCGAGTGAATAACTAAAAACGTTTAACATAATATCTGATCCCGCGTAAAGCTCCCGGGGGCGCCCTTTCGCATAGTGCCGTATCTTTCTCGGCGCCCAAAGGCTGCCGGGGACAAATGCAATTTTTCTAGGAGCGTGGAATCAAATGAAAGATCCAACCGCCATCGGTAACTACCCTCATTTTTATTCCAGTTCCCGACGTCCCTTCTCGCTGCCCACCCCTCTCTTATCTTTCCTTTTTCCCTCTCTTTCTTTATCGTTCCAGCATTTTTAACCCGACTTTTTTCTCTCCTTCCAACCAAGTCTGTTCTCATTTCTTCTATCGTCCAGGGATCGCTGTTCTGTGAGCCAAACTTACTGAAGGTTTCTCTTTCTCTGCCTTTTTCTTCACAGAATCTGTCGCACTTGTTAACGCCGCCCTGTTTTAAGTAATGTCGAGGGCCGACGCCAAGGCGAACCTTAGGAGGCATTCATGTCAAGGTCTTGAATGGGGTGATTGAGACAACACAGAACTGTCATCGGTTGGTGGCGGATGAATGCAGTAGATCATCTAGTTATCGTTCGTTTTAAAAAATGTTCAAATATGAATGTAGTATTTCTAACTTATTGAAGTGGTTAGAGAAACAAGCAAATTTCTACTTCGTTGCTGTTTCTTCGAATAGATGTAGATCATTTTTATTTTGTATCAAGATCCGCTGTGGGAGCACTGGGTTCGACTGCTCAGCAGTTACTCCAAATCCATAGAAGGAAATTGTAGTTAGACCACGAAGAATGTTTAATGCACTCGATGTATCGACAGCGACTCCTTGGACGTATCAGCGCTCATTATTTAAGCCAGTAAATTCGCACGTCACACCGTCGATTACCTGGCCAAACTGGACGCCGAGCAGTGAATCCTGGCCGCATCCTGCGGTTTTCGACCACCTATCCTGACTCCCTTAAACCGTGGAGACGTCCTCGAACGAACTGAACCGCAGGACCACGCGGCGACGGGAAATGGACCGAGTTAACGAGTCGATTTCCTTGGTCAACTTGTCCATGTATTCTTCGGCTGGCTGTTACCGATCCAGGAATTTTGATGGAAACCACCCATTACTCTACGTGCTACCACTTATTTAACACTGCACTACCTATAATGGAACGGAATGCGTCCATACAAAACCAAGGCTTTTATTCGATCGGATGGTTAGAGGAAGCGTCGCATATTTGGAATACTGTTGATAGTTTAGAATATCGAAATACCCCAAAGAATTACACCGCAATTAATAGGAGCCAATCACCTGTCGATCAATATTTCTCGACGAACATTTTCAATGCAGCGTCATACCGAATCGTAATAATTATGGTACTGTGCGTCTCATTCAGTGATTCTATATAGTTTTCGAGAAATTAAAGATACACACACACGTGCTATTATTTTGTCCAAGAGTGTAAGGGCAGCAGGAATTCTCCGAAACAAATATACGCAAACTATCGCAAATGCATCCGGGGCATACCATCGTGTGCCTTCCAGTTCAGCGTTAAATCGTGGCTCGCCCCAAAAAACCGTCGGCCGTGCCTTAATCGCGACAGAGATGCAGCCTGGATAGCTTTTTTTCTTTCTGTTCTTTTCTGCCGCTGTTGCGTCGCTGCTTTAAAAGTACCACGCTTCCGTGGGGAAGACAAGGGAATCGTTTGCACGGTTCACGGGATATTTTCGGTTGGATCCGTACGGAGCAGCTGGTTACATGTCTGAGGCTTCAGTAGGCTTTGTTCCCCTTTTTGGAATGGAACAAATGCATAAAAGACTTTTAAAATTTATATACACCCGCTTTTTTTCGAATATCCGACCAATCGAATTCCTAACGAAGCTTCAATTACTGACTCGGAATTACCTCTTGTTCTACAATCAAAGTTTACTTTCCTTTACAAAATGTTTGAAGCGGGTGTATCTTTTAATTAAATGAATAATCCTTTACTAGTATGTTGGAGTTTTTCAATTTTATTTATCTTTTTCCCGTCTTTTCTCTAACATTTACGTACAGAAAACGACAAATTTTTTTGAAATTGATGTTGCTCGAAATTTTGAAGAAAAAGTGAAGGTTACGATTTTTAACTTTTTTGTAATTAATTGTTTGTACATTACCTAGTAACACAATCCTTCTAACATCTCGAAAGAGCTCAAGTCGTTTGATCAAATTGTAAGAAAGTGTTTAAATGGTGTTCACTTAATTTTGTCCCCGACTGTATATTAAAAAATTCAATGTATTCTATGTATTCTTCGAGAAATTAAATATAGCACACACGTGGTACCATTTTGTACAGAAGTGCAGACTTGTTTGTTCCACTTTTCCGATACCTGCCGGATCAGCAATCCTGGAAATGCGTCGAATTCGTGGTCCTTCGTGCAATTTAACGCAGTCTGTCGACGGCGAGGGAGCTTCAAGTCCGAGATCAATGGGAGAAGTCGAATGGTAAGCAGGATGAAAGTTCTGGATGCCGGACGCATGCTCGATTTTTCGCGATCAGCCAGGAAAATTTGTTTCGGGGTGAACGACGCGACGCGAGGCAGAAATAAAAACTAATGGCGGCATAAAAACACGGAATGCACGGGTCTGTGGGAAGGAATAGCGAAATATAAGGGGAGACGGCGAAGAAATTCGAACCCGAGTCTTTTCTGAAAACTGTTGACGGAAATTTTAAAATGTTTAGTGGAATTGACTACAGTTACCCTACCGATGTGTGGACTGTTTGCTTAGTAATAATTGATCTACAGACGTTTTCAGTGAACTGAACGCTCATACTAACCACTCGGTATATTTTCGGAATGGGTGAAGTAGGTGTGACAAAATCGTGAGGAGTGGAGTCGAATATGGGATACGTTGATACCCGGATAGATGCATCGGGGAAACGGAGCACCGGGAAAGGAAATACGAGACAGTTGCGCGATATTGAGGGAAATAAGGTGGAAAGGAACGAGTTTGACGACACGCGTGCTAGCCCGGGAAAGAGATTCCTATGACGGCTTCATATCGAGTATTCTACCGAATGAAGTGGATGAAGGAAGACGGCGAGAGTGCTGCTCGATGCGAGGAGTTCATTTAAAAACGATTCTTCCGCCGCGGAAAAATATCAGCGTTGTGCGGCGATGCCCGTGACGACGAAAGTGTCACCAGCAAAGTCCGAAGGATTAACAGGATACGGATCCAACTTGCAGCAATGATAGTCCGGAGCCAGCGTTCGTATACGTTACCGTGGAACCCTATGCAAATTGCCTTTCCAAACTGGCATTAACGGATTTAAAAGCGATATACGGTTCGCGTTCGGGATTCCGCCTACGACGTAGCATTAGGCGGTACATCGTTCAACTTACGACGCGATGGATTTACCAATAAAATGCGAGCGTTGACGGAAAGTTCGCTGGACACCGATAGGAGAGCTGCTAGATCGGATTCATGGATGTTTGGACGCCCGAAGGGGATTAGCTGACTTGTTGCCAGACAGTGTTGAATTGTTTAACTCTTTAGCCAGGTACCTGCAAGTACCCATGGATAAGCTAATAGCATATCAGGTTGTTATTCTACTGCTGAATGAAATTGAAGTGAAGCTAAACATCTAAGCATATCAGGTCCGGAGAAGATTAGTTGACTTATGGTCAGACGGTGTTGAATTGTTTCATTCTTCATCCAGGTATCTGCAAGTACCCATGAAAATGGTAATAGCATATTAGGTTGTTATTAGCATTTTCATAAGTACTTGCAGATGCCTGGCTAAAGAGTGAAACAATTCAATACTGTCTGGCCACAAGTCAGCTAATCCCCTTCGAACCTGATATGCTTAGATGTATAGCTTCACATCAATTTCTTTAGAATTTATTTAGATCTTCTGCGAATTTTATGATATTTAATACCCGCTTGAATAATGAAGTGTATTCCATCGTTCCCATGGAAACGGCATTGTAATTTCAATACTCGTAAAGTAAAAATCTGGCCATTTGACTGTGGTAGGTATTCAATTTCAAAACAACAATACATATATATATATATATATATATATATGTATAACCCAATAATTAACAATGCGTCACATGTTTGTTGTGGCCAGAATGATTCTGAGTAACCGCGAATGGATGCTCGAAATGTTTTCAGTTAAAACATTCACACGCGGTTATGTTTGTCAATGGAACAACTAATTTATCCGCATAGCCAACAAGAATTGATATGTTAGTCTCGCTAGTAGCTTTTATTATAATGATAAATGCGCTATTCAAGTTTCGGTGAGTGGATTATTACAGCAACTACGGTACAATGTACAATAAAATAATAGATGGCCAGGTAGCAGAGGCGCGTGCGGCCAACGCGATAGGATTTCGAGGGAAAAAAAACAATTTGCGTGTTAATAAGCATTTGAGAGAGAGCTGTGCATGTGGATATGCACTATTGCGGGATTTTACGGCACTACCGGAATAGTCTGTATCAAGATTTTCCAGGCTCGAAGCCTACCTCGTCGCGTTAATTACGATCTAATAATAGCTAATCGCATCGAAGTTCTTGATATCTGGAACAGATCCTCAGTTCCTGCGTTCCAGTTCACAATATCTCTTGATGGATGATATTTTCGTGTAAAAAGAATAGTATTCTTATTTCTCACGCTTTTTTCCATTAATTTCCCCGTTTAGTAAATTAATATGATTGCTGACTGTAATACTTTCTCTAATCTAAATGTGCTTCCTGCAAAAGAGTACAATTCTGATCGTGAAGTAATTATCTAATTAGTTTAAATGACGTCTGAGCAGATAAAAATGATTTGACTTTATTAATAATAGTCAGCATACACGAATTAATGTATCTTAATCGCGGAAGAAGAGAGGAAATACGAAAAGTGAGGGAAACTTAATTAATATATAAGTTAAGAATGTATTTACACTGCAGAAGTTTAATATATTTTATGCAATCCAATTTCATACGAATTTTAAAACCAATTCGCGTGTAGAAAGATGTTTCTTTCGACAAAAAGTACAATTTAACAAAAACTGTTTTAATACTGATAGAGGTATTTCCTCGATATTTCATTCACAAAAAAATGATCTATTACGATTTTTGTTTTCTGTGAAACAATTCAAAATACAATATGAGAGTTATAGTGGCTATATACAATCGCATCGATAGAGTAGGATTCAATTACGTTCAATTTCCTCGAAAACAGAAATTTTTCAATGGTAGACGTCCCGTTTTTCAATAGTATTATGATTCCGGTTATGCTCTGTATCACACAGTTCTCTGTCATTTTCTCATGGGATGAACTCTCTTCGCGTCAGTTTAGTGGCAGTTATTTTATATGATCCAGTAAACGGGGAAATTAACCTGAACGCAGAAATCGATATGGTAATAATATTTTACTGCATACCTCACTGAATATGACCCTTTAAGGAATATTTTTCATTTTCAGATTTTCAGATAGATAAACTCTTGGTTCCCATTAGAACGCAATGACAGACATATTATATAAATTCTTCAATCCAAACTTTCCCAAATACGATAGTGATTATTTCATAAAAGAAATAAAGTATATTCGTTGTAGCCAAAGTTTTATGTCAAAAACAAAACACTCCATACATCATTCAAAAATCGTGCTCAATTTTCTGAAGGGTCGAAACATTTCGAAGTGGAGCGATATTGGCAACTTCAGCTAAACCTTCCTCTTTGAATGAAGCTTCCAGAAATTAGGAACTCGTTGAGAACAAGCGACTCCTCGACAGCACCCTATATGATGCTAATCAAAGATAAAAGCGTGATCGTTAGTTATCATTAACGCAGTAGATCGTTAGCTGGAATGTGGTGGTTGCGCGGCGCGAATACGCCGCAGGCTTGGAATAATTGGGAGAACGTGATCGAGACGAAAAGGAGTAGTATAATTAAGTGACAGTTGTGTACAAGTGGTAGTTCGTTTGTGTACCTTAAGGTGAACGGAATTAGGAAGCCACAATGACGTACCTGAAATTCTGTTGACCTCGCCGACGCCCGGCACAGAAATTGAATTATTCGTGTTTACCTGCGGACTCCTTAACAGACTGAGCCACTTAGACTCTTCTCGTCGAACGTCGTCGGTTATGTCAGAGATGAGGTGCTCGATGGAGATCGCTTTGCTTGCCAAAGGACCCTGGTTAGGGGGATAGACACAGGGGGTAGAATGGACCGAGCACAGAGGAGGCGCAGAGGAGTCGAAATGGTGATAATTTGATTAATTCGAGCCAACCGAATTAGGATTTGTCCGTAACCGGGAGGGCTTGAAGTAAACGTTAAAGTACTCGAGACCAGGAATGGCGGACTGGTTTCCCTTTTGTTCCCTTCGTGAAACACGGCTGCCAGGTTTCAACGTTCTCGACCGGATGGAGTGTTTCGTCGGACGCTGCACAGGGCGTCTGTCGGTGATAAATGCGCGCGGTTCACCGCTTCGAAGAACCGCCGGCGAAGAAAGCGCTCTTAAAACTTGCCCATTCAGGCCCGCCTCATTGTCTGTTTTAATTACATTGCTGTAGAACGTGCGCCGTCTTCGTCCGGTCTCGCGGAACTTCTAAAGTTTCCGGATGAGAGCGTTCGCGTCGTCGCGCGTCGAAACCGCCACTGCTCGGACACGCGTGCATTTTTAACCTCCACCCTGTTGTTGTTGTGCACCTCGCATTGCTGTCTTGCCCTTTCACAAACGCTTCTTGATTGCGAGATCTAAATGCATGCATCGATTTCCGGCACTTCTTACACGGGACTCTAATTGCATTTGATGCGCGCCTGTCGTACGCACAAATATTATATGTGACTCTCGTTCGGATTCATTCTTACGCGACACTCCCGTGAAACGCCACCAAAAGATTATTTGATAAGACAACGTACAGCACACAAAAATTGGACCAAACGACTTGACCTTCTCTGCGCAATTAGTTACGTTGATTTACTAAAGAACCTGCGAACAAATTTTAAGAAAATAGCAATTGGTAGGATTTACATGAAAAAAATAAAAAAGGAACGTTTCAAAATCTTTTTTATTTGAGCCCGTAATGGAAATATAAAATGTGTTCTGTAAAAAATACAAAATTGTAACGAAATTGGACTAATTTCAGATTATTACATTATGTTTGACTTATGAGTGACATAGATTTTTACTCAGCTTCTGCTTCCCACAACTAACTTGGAAACTTTTTATTCCGCATAAAGATCCGCAGTCAGATAATGATTGACATCAGATGGAAGAAAGGGTCTGTTGTTTACAACAATACAAGACAAAAATAAGCAATAATAGACTCGCGATTTTGTTACGAATCGCGACTGGCTGGTTCCATAGCCCACCGCGTTAATTTGTCAGAAATCAACGATCACGGGGCTCATTAATAGGGGGATCTGTATGAATGGGCGTTTTTAATGGGCTCCACAGATGTCGTAATAACGGGCGCGGTTGCGTTACTCATAAATCGTAACGGATTCACTAAAATCGTATAAATTTAACAATTCAATAAATCGCGGTAACTGAATCAGGCGTGAACAGTAATAGGATTGCAAATAACATTTTAGTGCGATCCGACCACGCTTCTTGAATTATTTCCCCGGCCCGTCCGATCGCGCTCGGTGGCTAGATGAAGCATTAATTCGCTGAACTCCCGAGCGTGAGCGGGAGCATGAGCGCGAGGGAATCGTGTGTTCAAAAAATTGATCATCGCGGTAACCAGGTTCACAGTCTATGCTGTTTCGACGGTGTAATTGCTCCGTAAGCGATATTCACGGTGGGAACTCGGAGCTCCCGCTACAATTCGACGGATAATTTTCCATCGATAAGCCAGCACAGCTAGCGAACCAACCAGCCCAGTCGACGAAACACGGAAATTTGACTTCAGAACGCGTTGCTAGGACCGCGAATTAATGGTATTCGATAAATTTGTAAATTATATCCGGCCCGGTCTCAGCGGGCGCATTTCCTTTCATTAGATCCCCTCGCGACGCTTGATTAAGTAGTCTTAATAGCTTCGCAAATTCTACCGGATTCGTGACCAACAATTTCCTCCACGCATATGTCCCTACCACCACGCATGTAAAAACATTTCCGTTGCTCACGAAGATGTTGAACCGTTATGATTCACACTTCAGAATTTCTGGAAAAATTCTTTAACAGCAATGGTGACTTTGGTGATGATCCAACAAGGAATCATTCCCAGGAATCATTGAGAATTTTATTAATTGGCTTCCGATAAGTAATGTGTTACTACATCGGCTGACGTCGGTTATACATATACACATATGTATTTTTAGTAAGTTGTTGCATACGGAATAAAGTAACGTTTTTTCTAAATAAAACTTATAAAGTGAGTTTTTTGGTAGTTCACGTTCTCCTACTGCGTTCCATTTACTATCGTCTTTAACCAAACACAATAAATCCACGAAAAATGGCTAAATTCAATACATATTTAAGCAGAATCCACAAATCTCTAAGTGTGCAGTTCCTTATGAACGGGGAATGTAATATATAAGCCACAGAATAATGTCTCCGTACTCTGCTGTGAAAAGCATTAATCGCGATTCAATAAATCGTTAGTGAAAGAAAATGGAAAATCGCTGACCATTAAGCTCCATCATCCGCATGGCCGATATTCCAAAACTGCCGATACTAAAATTCCAGGCCTGACGTCCTGTATTATCTACCCGATAATAGCGAAACGGGTCTGACAAATTAATAACGACAAATGAGGGAAATGGGGTTACATTAACCGGCACTTGAAGTTTCCCGAAAATTTTATTGAATCCTGTAACACGCAGGCGAACGAGAGGAGATCGGTCAATCGGTAGTCGAGTCCGTCGACGGTGCGGAAAATTCATGTCGCTTCTATTAAGCACGTCAGCTCCTCACCTCGATACGTAATATCCTCGGCGTGCGTAATCGCCCAGGTATCGATTAGTGCTCCATTGCATTAAGCCGCGTAATTACATTAAACACAGTCATTGGACGGGGAAAAACCATGATCGGTAAGATGTTTACGAATCCTCAATGAAATTCAGTCTCGATCGCTCTCCACACATCCCCTTATCCACGTTAGCTTTGATTCCACACACTTTAACGTCTGAACCCACCCCTGCTCCGTCCATTTGCAATTCATTCATTCATTTAATATGTCTCCTATGAACCATGTCTCCTTCTTTCCCATACGCTCTCCTTTTTTGCATACAGCGTACAAGCGACAGCAATTAGTTTACTACAGGACGTGAAAAGAAATTTTTTTGAAAACTGCAATTGGTCGGAATTGTAGAGAAAATACTAAAAGTTGAAATTTTGCAACTTTTTTATGCGGGCCTATATTGAAAATTTAAAGAATACGTTTTTTAGATCTGTGTCAATTAAACATATTCTGAAAATTTCGTCAATATCGGTCGACGTTGCAATGAGCTACAAACGTTTAAAGATGGTAAAAATTGCAGATTTTCACGATTTTCGGCCGTTACAGAACAGCAGTAAATCTAAGAATTCTTACATCTTTCAATGTCTGTCGTTTCTTCTGCATCAACCGATTTCAATAAAAATTTAACCATGCATATAATTCACACAGGTCTACAAAACGTATTTTTTACATTTTTTTGTATTTTCTCTGCAATTCCGACCAATTGCAATTTTTTGAAATATTTCTTTTCACATCCTGTAGAAAACTAAATACTGTAGCTTCTCAAAAATGTTCAAATCGTATCGTCCAACATTAAAAAAGGTATAGGTATTTTAAAAGCGTCCGAATATTAGTGGGAGTCACTGTATGTATTATATAAAGTTCTACGTACACACACACACACACACACACACACACACACTGTCATATCATTTAAGTTTAAATTATGTGTTCCGGTCGTCTCTCGCAATCCTCCTATACATGGCAGTTTTCTCTAAGCCGGATTGGCATGACGTCTCGACTGTTATCATCGTTTAGGAACAATCGGGTATCGAAAATAACCCCGCTCAAAGTTTGATGCGCCGGTATCGGCCGACGGTTTTCGCAGCTGCGAAATTACATTACCGACGCCTCTCAACTAGGGCGAATTTTCGTGGTGTTCCGGCATAGGTTCGATCCCCTAATTGAACGCTGTGAGCGTTCTCGGGATACTCTTGTTAAGAGCATATTGCGACAACGGAATTTTCGGAATCGATCGTGACACCGCATTCCTATTACAATAGCTGTTCGATAACTACTCACTTCCGGGGCTCTGGGGGTGGGCAATACCGGAGATGGTTACAAAGTGGCCAATCACACGTTTACCTTCTTGTTGTATCCTTACATGTGTACGCGATAGCTTACAATTACTTCTATTCATTGCTAATTTCTTCATACTCAAGATCACAGGAATGTGATCTCGCACATGACACTAAATTATGCGATAAGAACCAAAATAAACGTTTAGATCAAACGCGAAAGAAAAAAACATTTGAAGTTTCTAAATATACAGTTATATCACCACTAACTCATTGAAATTATTAAAAAAAAATATATATTTGTGCAGAGAATTTTTATTTTGCATAAAAATACACAATCTCTCCATTACTGTCTATAAAAGTTGTCGCGATTAATAAAATATAACAACATTGAAACATATTCATAAAATGTTGAATTAATTTAAGAATATTTGAGGATTCAACGTGTTCCTGTGAAATTCCTGGTAAACAGCAACGTAGGGAGCATGGTCGTCTGCGAATAATGCGTGTTACGTTGTTAACAGGTACTTATGTGCTGAGAACTTGTCAATTGTTCTAAATCGCTTCGGAGACGACTGTTCTTTCCCCTGATCCGGATTCTTGTTACTTTCAATCGCGAGACGAAGCCCGATTCGAAGTTCCGGAAGCTGGAAGCTGTAAATGGGACACCGGAAAACTTTCTTGATTTATGTCAGGTGTAAAGTATATGCATGTAGAAACTGAGCTATTGTAGAACGTACCGAAAAGTAGACGGTAAGTAGAATAGCCCGGTGAACGTCAGACACGCTTCTTAAAAGCTTCCTATGCCGAGACGAAGTTTCCGGACTTCGGATTTCTATAGCAAACTCGGCAGCGCAAATTACTAATGTAACGAAAAAGCGGGTGGTCCTTTGTTCTTAATTGCGTTGTTTTCTTTTTGGAATTTTATAAGAGAACCGCGGGATCTCTGCAATATTCACTCGTGAACGAAGAGATAGCATATGTGTGCTATTATTACTAGACCGCGAATTTTATGCATTTATAACAAAAATGGATGGGTGTAATTTCAAACAATAAAGAGAGAGATTACAAAAATGTAAGAGTACCAATACATTTCTTACAACTTAATAAAACCACTAAAGAGAGAAATACTTCGTTCCTATGTCTTGCAATTTTTATCTTGCATAAAGATCCGCAGTCTAATTATTGCACACTTCCTAATTTGTTCTTGCAAGTATTATATTATGACAACTCGTAAGTAATAACGGAAGAAGAGAAGAAATGCGCAACGTGACGGAAACTTAATTAATATAAGTTAAGAATGTATTTACCAGAAGACTAATATATAATATTTTATGAAATCTAATTTTATACGAATTTTAAAACAAATTCAGTTTACATCCATTTTTAAAGAATTAAATTCCAATTGACTTTCCTTTTTGAAGAATCATACACGTACTTCTGTGCCAATATTTAGAAATAAATTCCTACTTGGTTTCTATGTCTTGCAATCAATGCATACAATTTTTATTTTGCATAAAGATCCGCAGTCTAGTTATTACACACTTCCCGATTTGTGCTTGTATAATAGGTATCATATTATGACAAGTAATTCCATTTCCAATATATGTAGTAGAATCTCCGAACACCTAATAATAGCATAATATACATATGTATGTGCTATCATTTCGTTGAATAATGCAATTGTGCTAGCAGCTCTTTGTGCAAGAACACGGAAAGAGTACAAGCTCCGACGATCGGAGAACATTGTTCGAAAGCCAATTAGTTTTTACTACGTTCGTTGATTCAACCAAATTACACGGTCCTCCACTTCCGAGCACTTCGAGTCCCCCGCTTTCATTGTCGTTTGACGACCCAGTGAAAAATGCATAAGTGACACACTTGTACGACACATTCGTGTCACCGTCCCACTGTACTTAATCCTCGATGCGTATCAGAATCCACTTGCATTGCGAATCGATGCCTCATTTCAATCGCGACACAGCGATGTCTTCATTAACCCGAAAATGTTTCCCCCACCGTTGACTCGATTGGCATTCGCTTTATTCGAGTCAAATGGGTTTATGACGCGCGTGCGAATTGCTGGCTTTGAGCACGCTTCAACTTGGTCGACTGACTTCCTTATTCTCTAGACAGTGTCGGTCGACCCAAATGCATCAAATTCGAGCATTCAAAACCTCTCAAACTGAATGTATAATGAATCACATTTTCAAATCTGATTCAGGATTCAATCATCTGACAATATGATCTACATTACAGGCAAGAAGTTTGGAATCACATGCTTGATTTTTGTATATGATTTGAGATGTTATTATATTAAATAATTTACTTTATTAAAAATAAATGCGATTTTTTAATGACAGAGCAATTTTAAGAAAAATACTCATTCGTTGAGAAAAAGAAAATAATACAAAATGTAAAACATACTACAGTAACCGCTCCTTCGTTGTCCAAAATCAAGGGCACGATCGTTGTCCAGTGCCTACCCATTCCACTGCCTGTCAACGCCGAGTCGCTCCGTAGGCGGCGTCGATTGATGTCGGCTCGGGTATATCGGTGTGAACACCACACATTGACTCGAGAAAACCGAATTTTCAAACTTCTTAATTTTCATTATTTCTTTATGGGACTTTCACTAACTTATTTCTGGCATTTCTCTGATTAAAATGACACCAAACACGATATAGTTTCAACTGTATTTAGTGGTTTAATCGACGGTCAAAGTTTCGAAGTCAACGAGCAACAGCAACAATGTGGGCCTTTAAACTGTGCCGGCGACGACGACACGCTTCGGTCACCCGATCCGTATCTCATTCTGTCCTTCTCTATGTTCGGCTTCCTATTGAAGTCGCTCGGCGCGGTTGGCGCGATATCTAGACGCAGTCATAAATCAAAAATAGTGTCCGGGCACGCTCGTTGTCCGCTCAGCCCCCCGGCCTTTGGACAACGAAGGAGCTTTTACTGTACCCGTAAGTTTTGAGACAAATAAATCTTCCTTGGTTGCTCTGAAGGCACTCAGCCTTTCTCATAAGTATCCGGTTTCTCTCAATTTACGCAGTGATTCAAAACTTTTGGCAGATGGTGAATATACCAACATGTGTGGTCAACTGGTAACAAAGAGATATATCATAGTTTCAAATAATGATTGTTCGCGTGTAAAAGTATAGGGAACATGATTGAAAATGATAGAACATTAATTCAAATCATTGTGGCCCTGCCACGCAGAGACAAGTTACGCGGCTACATAGCTAATACACCGGAAGATCTAATTCAAAACCAGCAGGCACGCACTGAATCACCCTCGCTTCACCACAAATCATTTCGCCATGAAAATTTTTCATTCCCGCATGGCATTTTCAGCGCAAGTCGTTTCTCCCGTTATCAACGAGGAAAAAAAACGTACGAAAAATATTGCTACACGGTGTACGACCGATACATTCGATGCGAGAGTGTCGTATAAATCCATTAGAGTGGGCGCGTGTCAACGAAGTAGAGCAGAAAAAAGGGAGAATGGAGAAAAAACACGCGTGTCCCGTTTGTGTGTCGTTTTTCAGGATGCTACCAGTAGGATTCCAGCAATCGTTGTGTTGGCTAGCCGAGGCTGTCATCGGAGGAAACTTGGATCTCCATAAACGATGCACAATGAAGTCGGCTACGAATCCATCCGAACTAAAATCTAAAACTATGATGTTCCTTTGAAAATAAATGTTTGCGTCGACAGTTGACATGTCAGAGATGAACAAATCAACGAATTAGCGGTACAGTAAGATCGAAACTGATATTTGCTTAATCTCGGAGATAACTCACAAGGAGATGTCACAGTGGTGGTGTCGTCGATGTTAATGAAACTATTTCTGGTGGATCTCGAGCAAAAAAAGAGCGTTTTTGACAATACTCATTGTTTATGAAGATAATTAACATTTAATTTTATAATATCCAGAAAGTATCTCTTTAGTCAGCCTCCTTGCTATTTCTGTGCTGTTCCAAATATGAATTGTAGTTTAAAAAGATTTATTGAGAAAATAGGGCGAGTCAGTTTTCACTTAAGAACAAGTAAATGTAATGAGTGTATGTATATTTATCTTTTATCTGCAGATTTCAATTCGTCATCGGCCATGTGATCAACGATGATTCGTTTCGACATTATCGAAAAATAGGATCTGCTTTGTCGAACGACGTTGGGTCAACACTATCTTCTTTAGTAATCACGATTGTTGGTCAGGCCTGTTTACACGGGATTGGGTATGCTCGTAACGTCTCGATAAATAATTATTTCAAATACGGCATTCCCTTATCCCTTAGGTTAATGTGCACCCGTAAGTGTGTGTACATTCCGCCGCGCACGCAAGCCGTAATTATTATAGCCGCACGGATTCGATTTATATTGTCGTCGTAAAGGGTCGCAATGAAACGGTGAATATTTGTCAGAGTGCCACGATGTTTTAATTTTTTTTTTGCGATATTCATCTCGCTTCATTTAAATCTATTTTAATACATTTAACTCTTTGAAGGCTGTTGGAACAAACCAGCTTCTCGTCGAAAGACATATTTCAACATTTATATAAAATACCGAAATACATATTTGTTCAATTAGCAGTTTGAATATATTTATTTACTTAATACGTTGACTGAAGCAATAGCATAGAATTGATTTAATCAAATATGTATTGATAAATCAAATTAAATTTTTTATAATTGACAAGGCTGGTTAGGCAGTGGCGATTTCAATACGTTAATACTGATTGTTAGTTGAATACGTTACTGTTGGGTAATTATTCTTTTAATCTTCTTACGTTTCAAAAGTCCTAACAAATATTTGTTTTCTTCAAATATTAATCAAATCAAGTGGAAAACATTAACGGCACTTTCACTTTATTTTCACCGTGAGGACTCTTGTAGCCGTAAGCGTAAAAATAAATTTTCACCGTGTTCCGTTTGTTTTTCTAAATCTGTGAAAATAGGATTCTATATAAAGCTGGAGAGTTTAGATATGATCGCACAATGCGGCTCGTCGAATCAGTTGAAAAATTCGAAATACGAAATTTATTCGCGTGGCTTTCACTGAAATACTATTTGTTTGCGCGTTATAAATGTTTGATAAGGACGGGAAACAAATGGTCGGGGAGAGCAATCGGCGAATGAAGCATTTTTCTGACAAAAAAAAAATGAAGAAAAACGAGAATGAGTAGCACCCGCAGCCATTTTGCGAGCGTGATACATGCCGCAATTTCCTAAGTCGAGATAATAGTTCCGCGTAAAATTGCTCACTGAAAGCCGCGTGACCGGCTCCCAAGACAAATCTAAGAGACGGTTAAACACGAAGCCATCGGGGCAGACCTCCATTTGTACGAAACGAAGAGGGGTGGATCCATTTGTTTTGTCTCGGCCAAATGATCCATTAGCGGAAACGTTGGCCATCGGAATCTCACGAACGGTATCTCACGATCTCAGTTTCGTTTTTCTGGATAACTGGGATACAGGTAGACACGTGAAAAGAAACCGTTCTTCCTTTCATCTTTAGTTCAGAGTGATTAACATATTCGATATCGGCAGATTTCGGAAAACTGACTCCAGTAACCGATGATATTTTAATCGTTCTACTACAATATTTAAACTCCGATTCAAGTTTTGTATTCACTCGACTATTTTAAAATGCCTTTTAATCTCTTAAAAATTAACGTTCACTCTTCCATATAGAAATTACAATTTTAATTAGTCTGGTGACTTTTAGGCCACTCTTGTAGAAAATCGTGGTGACCATACATGTAAAATTTTAAAATCAGTAAAACTGTCATTTCAAAATGGGGCCAATTGTGTGTTATTTTTAATTGGGCCACGAACTTTTGCAATCACGTGATACTTTTGTCACCGAGATGTGGGAAACAGAAAGAGAAAAATTGGCGGATTTTAGTTTGACCAATTACTGTGGTCCTCCGAGTATTCTACCAGCAGAGCCAAGTGATTTATCAGAGCAGTTTCGCAACGAAGTCCTCGGGTATTTAAAGAGTAGAACCGCTTTGGATCCAATTCCGGCTGTAGAAAACGCAATATATCCACGGGCTCTAAAACAACACGCTAATAGAGTCAACGGCGAGTCTTGTCTCCGTTCGTTCCTCACGAGAAACGCAGAGCCAGGAACGTATCGAATCGCTGGAGCATCTAAAGTCAGTGATTTACATCGCTCGCGAGGGTGGCCCTGGCTACACTCTAAGAGGGTAAGCGCTAATTAAATGGGAGGTAATTAACGAGGCAGCCTGACCGAGCGGCCAATTAAACCGGGAGAAGTTTACGTATTGCCGGCGCGGACGATTCTGGAATCGCTCATAGATCTAAGAAGAGTCCCTCTACACACCCACGCACGCGCGAATTCGTGCACCTTCCAAGAACGGCGCGTGCCCTCGTGACTACCGATACGAATCTGTCTGTGATTGATGGGCTGGTTCACTTACGGGTTAACATCTGTCAGGAATGTTCGACTCGTACTCTTATTGGGCTTAGATCGTTCCCTCGATCATAGTTCCTCCGTGTAGAATGAGATTGTCCGTCCTGTTGACATTGCTTTGTCCATGAAACACGTTGTGATACTATCGTCACCCTTTTATTTACCTGTCTGTCTCTTGTTCGTTTCTTGCTATTGCTACATAATGCGAGTCATTGTTCGTAATGACTACTGAACTTTCAGACCGCTCAAAGACTGTTCAACGATCATAAACTCGGATTGCTTGACGAGACGTTTAACGAGTAACATTTAATTCGGTTGGTACCACCGTTTCCGAGAAAATCGAGGTTGAAAATACGACGATTATATTGGCAATAGCGGGGAGAGTCCGGCTCGGCGGTAGGTTTCGTTGAGCCTAGGGTTGGCACTACGGTGAAGTAGTGAACAAGAGCAGGAGTAGAAATCGGTTGAATTAAAACTCATTTATTCAGCCGTAAATGAGAGGGACCGCTGTAGGCTAGAATTTATGACAATCTAGGTACATGTTTCTGTGCGAAAACATCGTCTGTATGTCACGTCCGTATCGTAAACCTTAACTTAATGAAATTGGTATAATCTTAACGGAGCGTTAGGCTCGCCATTTTTTCTAGAGAAGTCAAAGTGCGAAGGTGGCTGGGTAAATGTACGGCGAGAAAAGAGTAAAAGGACCAAATGGATTCAAGACCAGAAATGGACTAGGGAAAAGTCCCTGTCCAATTTTGCGGTCGCGCACCGACATAACGAAAAAAAAACGGGACAAGAGAGTGGGAAGGAAAGAAGGGGTTGAATGCTTCTCTGAATATCATAGGCCACGCTCGCGACAACTTTAACGAATTCCGGCCGCAGCGCGACGGGCAGAGAATTTTAAAAAAATCGCTCCTTCGGAAAAAGGGGCCTCGCGTTCACGGGTTCGTTCTCCGAGCGAGTTTCGAGTAAACACTTCAACGGTGAAGAAGGCCGTAGACTCGAGCTACGGGTAACAACGCTTTCCCTGAAATAATGACATTCTGGAAGCTGCCGCTCAAGCCCTGCATACTCGGTTGCAGTCACGAAATCGCTTTAGACACAGTCAGACCCGGTCGCTGAACGATCTAAACACGGATAAGATGTAGAGACCCAACTCGTGCCGTTTCTTTTGCTTTCTCGCAACACGGATTCGCGTTTCTCCACCGGGAATTGGTTTGAATTACATTTCCCGCGGATGCGACGGTTTCTCAAATGTGCTTAGTAGTGTGTTTCGTTTGGACCAATGTGAGCAATTGTCTTCCAAACTGTTCGTTGTTCGAGGAAAATCGATGGATTTTAGGAGAACTATTTATTTATATTCATCGGATAGAGTGTGGATCTTTATGCAAAATGAAAGTTGTCTGCATTAACTACATGAAAATGAAGTTAAATATAGAAAAAGCGTTTGTTTTACTGATGTGCATGGTACCTTTGACACTTTGTATTCCTGTGATGCGTAGAATACAATATAATAAAAAAATTTTATTTTAAAATTCAAAGTCAAGGACAATTTTGCGGCAAGCTCTTTTTTTACAGACTTCATCAATCCGAAGATGTAGAATATGCATATGGCAGTCAAGAACATTTCATTATACCCTGTACATAACATACTATTTCGCAAGAAACCAAGGAAATTGTTTGAAATTGACGCGAGGGACAGACGAGGATTAAATAACAGTGTAAACGATTCTAAGACGAATGCATTGCTTTTAAAACGAATGCTCATTATACAGGGTGTCCCAAAATTCCTTCAACAGCCGGAAATGGGAGGGTCCTGAGATCATTTCAAGCATTTTCCTTTGCAAAAATGTTATCCGCGGTTTTGTTTAGCAGTTATTAACGAAAAGCACGGACCAATCAGAGCGCGACCTAGACGCGAGTTGGCACAGTCGGCCAATAGACAGTTGGCATGCCAGGCCGACTGTGCCAACTCGCGTCTAGGTCGCGCTCTGATTGGTCCGTGCTTTTCGTTAATAACTGCTAAACAAAACCGCGGATAACATTTTTGCAAAGGAAAATGTCGCTTCAAATGATCTCAGGAACCTCCCATTTCCGGCTGTTGAAGGAATTTTGGGACACCCTGTACATATATTGCACTTTCTTGTACAACAAATAGTTCTGTAGACGACGCCTGGATCGATAGAAGAGTAACAGATATTTTTGAACGAAGTATAACTTGGCGCAACCGTGTGCAACCACGTATCCCGTAGACTGTAGCAATTGTTACATTTCCTGGAACAATAACCTGCCTCGTAGCTCGGATTTCTCTTCATAACAACGCAGTAATCTCATCGTCGCACCTTTAGCAACGGCAGTCTCTCGAATACAATATTCTTTTCCCCGGCGTGTCGGCCGTGTCTCCGACAATTACCGATCGTATAGACTCCATCGCGGCTCGGTGTCCCATTCAACGAATTTTTCTAAGCGGAATAACGAGGAGCCAGGCCGACGCAATGGCGGCTAACATCGTGAAAATTGGCGGAACGGGTCGTTTCGTTCGAAATTCCCACGAGAGGATTGTCACGCAGCCGCGTCGCACGAACGATCCGGGATTATCGCCGGCTGCCAGAGACAACGAGGGAGAAAGCGTCACGTTGAAACGCGGAAAACCGAGGATGAGGAAGTTGGAGGTACCGCGAGCGAACGAACGAACCAACCAACGAAACAAAGAAAGAAAGAAAGCAAATGGAGCATAAACGTCATGGGTGGCGAGGAGCCTAAACGAAGCCGCAAGAGAGAGAGAGCGAGAGAGAGAGAGAGAGAGAGAGAGAGAGAAGCATAAAAAACGATACCTAAAAGGAAAAGACGTTCAAGATCGGTTGGACGGAAGAAATCGGAGCTAAATCTAAAAACGAGCCGTGACGAGGGGTGGCGGAGAGTTGGGGCCGTATCCAGCGCCAGAAAAGCGAAAGCAATTAAGATAGTTACTTGGTTATGAGACAAAAAAGCCAGGCAGAACGAAGGTAGGAAGGTAATTACCGTGGTAACGGCCTCGCAGCGACTGTATCCCGCGGAGCGTGCTGGCTTCTGGGGAAATTAGTGCTGGAAGAATTCATACCCGCGGAAGATTTGCGTAAATTAATTTACGACAACGAAACCGCTTGAAATCCAATTTCTCGACGGGTCTAGGGCTCGTGTTGGCCGAGAATGACCCAGAGAGACGATCGGCAAGCGTGCAGAGTTCATTTGCGTGGAGCAGCTCCGTAGTGTTCACTCGATCTTGCCGCGAACTTCCGTCCTCGAACGGAATGAAATAAAAAGGCGAGGGGACGTGGTTCCGGCGATGTTGCTGGATCGTGGAAATTTCCCCCGTGAAATCGAGCGTATAATCGTCTGGAAAGTTCGATACGAAAAGCGTTATAGAATCGGGCTCGTAGATGCAATTACAACGAAACCGGATTAATCGTGCAACAGAGGGAGAGAAAAACCGTCGCGTCGACTCTCTTCCTCTTTCTCGTCCCTGGACTTTTTTTGCCGTTCTCCGCAGCTGAGCAGTCCTCTCCGGGGCTTTCGTGTTGCGCTCGACGCTATCCTTCGCATTTATTTGCGTCACCGGAAAAGTCGATGTAAACACCGTGATCCGACGCGGCACCTAATGCGTTAGAACTTCGGTGTGAAGCAGTTCGTCGGTTCCCCCCGTTGGTTCCTCGTTTTTTCACGAAAGTACTGCACCCTGCATGCGACTCTATGGTGCTCATGACCCCGTGAACGAGGGGTTACGACGAACCCTCGGTATCTTCAGAATGACAGGTTTAATTGCGTTTAATTACGCCGACCACTCGCGCTCGTTTTTTCGCGAACGGTCGCGATCCAACTGTTCCCGGTGTCGCTGCGGTTAAATTTCAATCTGACGCGATCCCGTGGCTTAAAAATACCGACTCCCGCTATTCAATTAAACCACGAGCTTGTTAAAGGCCTGACGCTTCTTCTTTGGGCCGGATTTGCATCACGCACCTATTCCCCTGCCCACGAGATTATACAAGCTATCGTTTGACTCTGCCGACCGATACCGGCCGACCCATCGATGGAAATTGTTGAAAGCATCATTCGAGGGCGAGAATGTTGGGTCTCTTAAACTGTAATTCTAACGAAAAGTACGAGATGTTAGCAGAATATTATTATAAAATAGCAAACAGCTGCAATTATTTAATATTTCTTTCTGAAAAAATGGAATGTAAAGTCAAAAGATATGTGAATATCACTGTAAAAGAAACCGAAATTTTGAATTTATTGTTTATCCGTAACCCCCCTAAATCTACGGAAATGAGTTTTGTGGAGTAGAGTATCGATAAGATTCACTGTAACAATTTTTCAATAGAACGGATTCGGTGAATCTCGACAAGCAGTTTCCAGTAAACGTGAAAGCCGTCGGACACGCCACGGATCGATACTTGAAAAAACTAGACACGTTCAAAATGACGAGCTGGTGAAGCCGAGATTCTTCGGTAGCCCGGAGTAGAGGATGCAGCAGCCTAATAACGCGGCGTCAGTGGCGCGAAAACGGCCGTACGAACGTTTTACGGCATACTTCCGAGCAAGTTCAAAGAGTAACAAGCGGTGTTAACGTTCGGCTCGGTTACAGGGTAGTTCATAAAGCGTTAGCGTTTCTTTGCCGCGACGCGACGGTGCGGTGTACCGCGTGCAGATTGCCGTTCCCCTCGACGAATAATCGAGGATCGCGCACGGCCGCACGAGTACGTTTTCACGCGCCGAGCCGAGTGTCAAGCTGCAAGCTCGTGTTATCAACTGCCGGTACGAAACTTTTTACATTATGTTAACTTGCGCGCGAAATGGCCTGCCGCGGACCGTGAACTAGATGAACGTCAGCCTGACAGAAACTTTCCTTCACCCTCTTCGGAAGACGTGATCCTTCGGAAGAAGCTGTTCCCTGTTTATTCCTGCTCCGGCCTTTCAAACTAATACATCTTCGCAACGAAAGTGTATCCCATGAAATAAGATGCTCGTTGTGTCCCCTTTTGTATTCTCGAAATTGTTTCGGGATTAGGGGACCTTGCGATACATATGATTTAAGCAGCCTTCGTGCCTTTATTTTGTTGTTTAATGGCAAAGGTGTGTACTGAACAACATGCGTATCTTAGGAACTTTGAAGCTGGCTGTTTTAGAGCTGGCACTCTTTAGAGTACATAAAGAGCAAGTAACTCAAACTCCTACAATAGAAACATGATCTGAGAAGGCAACGAAGTGGTAAATCTGTGGGTAAAAACTGCAGGTTGTGAAAAAGTACCTGTTTCAGCACCGCTCCATTCTCGAAACTTCGAAACTAGTTTGAAGCTACGCGACACTTCGAAAATCGATTATTCCCTTCGCGTCCGTCTCTCTTGCCAGAACGTACAGGCTCGCTACGCCGAAGCGTTTTCTATTCAATAAGCAGCGGCCCGATGCCGTTTTTCGAAACAAGCTCCCACTGGACGGCTGTATATTCCGCTCGTTTTACGATCAGCAGAACTAGGAAGCTGATGGGTTTGCCAAAGTTATAATGCAAGCGATGAAATTATGGTAAGGTCCTGCTGAAATTTCCATCGTAACTTCCAGCCTGAACTACGGAATCGATGCAAAATGTAGGATGATCAAAGTTCGAGGCCGTAGAAGCGTGGATGCTCACTGATCGATGCTGGGCTAACGAAAATCAGTCCGCATCGTTGAGAAAGCGAATTGGGCGGATGCATGATGGTCGAGTGACAGGGGGGACTTGAGTACCACAGCGAAAGCTGTCTAGACGGAGAGAGAGAGATAAAGAGAGAGGGAGGGAAAGTGTAGCGAACTTGTGCTCTTTATGTTCGAATGAATGCGTACACGTGAACTGAATGCTCATTGAAAATGGAATTACTTCGTGAATTACGCCACAACGACCTTTCGTTTTGAAGAATAGGATTTCCTGTGATCGAACCAATCACAGCTGCTCGGTGAATCCGATTCCCCTTCGTTACCACCGTTCTCTTTTTTCAATGGAGAACCGCTGTCAGTCTGTTGAATGGAGCTTCGCTAACACGCTGACACCAGAGCGAAGCATTCTTCAAAAATGTGTCGACCCAACACAGAACATGTAGACAAGCTGTATTCCTTCTACTAATTCTATTCGATGCAAATAAAATATCGATCACTATACAATATTGTTGATTCTCTAGTGATTTAAATATTTAGGAACCGATTCTTCTAAAGAAAACATAGAATATTTATACTTACTTGATCATATTGGGTTGGCAAATAAGTTCGTTCGGTTTTTGTGATTTATTCCGCTGTAAAAAACCGAACGAACTTATTTGCCTACCCAATACTTGCGATTGTCACAGAAATAATCTTTAAAAAACGAGTTCGGAATACCTACAAAGGATTTTCTAGATATTTTTTTATACAATTATGGATCAAAATTGTGCAAACACAGTTTGAGTCTATTTTTGAAGCAGACGGTCGTCAAACGTGTGTTGCTGAGGTGCGCGAACATTTGAAAATTGTTTATAAAAAAACAAAAAGCTTGTTGCTTACTGTACCAGTATGAATTCCACCATTCGCTATCCATTCGACGACTGACTGGTCAAAAAATGGACATCGATGGCTCGATGCATCGATGGCGATGTTAGAATTTCATTGGTCGGTTTGTAGAAGGACCTCCACGGTGACGAAGGCTCTCCAAAGCCGTTTTTCACAACAATGTATCGAGTCGCGTATGGTTTCGCTCGATAAAATATCGTATTGCCGACAGATCGTTCAAATCGGTGTTCCACAACTTGTGAAGTACGAGAAGCGCGCGCGGGATTCAGTAATTGTACATAGGTTTCTTATCGAAATGGCAGCGACCCGAACCCGAGAAACCACGACAGAAATAATAGACCGACACCTCGTCGTTGTTGCAACAGTTAATTGAAGCGAATCCATGTTTTGGAGGATGCTTACCTACAATGAGCTGCCCGGGGTCGGCAAGAAACCATCCGTGATGTTAGGAACATCGAAACAAGAAACCTCAATCCGACGCTTTAATTCAACTATGATATTACTAACACTCGGCAGTATTTTGTATATTATGTTGCTTTCGTAATGTGCACGCTTAATATTGTTAAGCAACACGAGCAAGTGTAAACAACACGATTATCTGTTCGCCAATGTTTCATTATTTCCTTAGCTTCCTGTTATTTATATACGCTATTTGATTCTGGGGGTTGTGTGTAGGTATGATAAAATTGAGTAGACCACATTTAAGAAAATGGTTAATATTTAGATGATGGTTAATAGATAAAATTATTAAAACAAGAACGTGTTTTCTAGTTGGTCTTTTTATTTCATAGTAGTATCTGCAGTAATGATCTATGAAATTATTAACATATCTATATTTACAAAATTGTAATAGATAATTATACAAAAATGCATGTACACGCACACGCTTTCGTGTACAAGTTGCATATTGTTAGACCCCTCACCATTTGACAAATTGCAGTCGTTGCTATCTACAGTAATTATGCCGATTAGTGAACAAAAAATGAGGAGCAACTTCGAGCAATTTGTTTACGATGTTCCGCCGTCTCTCATAACTAGCTGAAAATTGGTATCGCAATTGGTCGTCCTTAGCCGAGGCCGACAAGCCGTTCCAGAAAGTCATGCTTGACAATGCAGTTAGTTCAACGACCTGTTCGTAGCACCCTTTCCTCGAGAGTTTCATTCAAAATTACCCCGTAATGCGAGACTCCAAGTGGAAGCGCACTAGAACTGGTGCAACCCAAGAAACTGCCGTCATCGTCGTTTGATCCGACCCATTGCATCTAATCACCCCGCGTGTCCCTGGTTGCACAGTGACTCCAACAAAATGTCCGTTGAATCGTGACACGGGAACTAGAAAATGTCCGGCGGACACCGCGCCGAGGAGATCGCGAAAACTGCCATATCGTATTTCCGCGATCACACGTCGCGGAGCGGGCGAGGTTCGCGGATACGAGGGCCCGTTAATCAATAAACCAGCCGATTCCGCGAATCCCGCGAAGCCGGGACGGGACAGGACACGGTGTAACGTGGCGGTCGTAAGAGGATCGTTGAACCAACCGGAAAACCGTGGAGCTCGTTTTATCTAGCCCCGGAGCGGAATGGTCCTGACGCAGGCAGATCGTGCGGATTCTCCGTGTCCACGGCGAGAGCCCGCTCTACGGTTTTTTTTTATTTCCGCGATAACGGTCGCCACGTGACGAATGGAAACGGCCAGCACGCGGTGTGTGTTTCTCACTCCGACTTTGTTTCCAGATCCTACCGTGAGGGAGATGGTGGTCGACGCCGGCAAGAACGTCACGTTGCCTTGTCCAGGGGTGACGAACGGCTCGATGATATCGATGCTCGAATGGCAGGCGAACGGCAAACGTATACTCGAGTGGAGTAACAGCGCCACCACCATGTGGGACCATCAGAGCAGAGTCTCCGCGGCCAGCAATTATGCGCTAACCTTTCATCCGGTCAGCAAGGAAGATACTGGAGATTACGGTTGTTTTGTCAACAATCGAAAGCCGGCGCGGATCATCAAGCTCCTCGTGCAAGGTATGTAATCTTCGACCCGCGATCCTTTGATTCTATGGAATCCCGACAGTGATGTCTCGATATAGGGTAAACCGTACTATTGCTGGCACTGCATAGTAGTTATTGGCATTTTTGATTTAAACGGCAAATATTAAGAATTCCGGCAGAAGTTCAGTATAGTGACAATGCCAGAGGTGGTGTGCACTGGTGAGTGGTAGGAGCATATGGCGAGGGGGAAGGGGGGTAATACGAAATCGAAAGAATTGTTTTGAGAAAATGAACGGCTACCGCGATATTCGCAAAAACCTGCTACTGCTACTGCATCGGGATCTAACGTATACGTGCACGCCCCTAGCAGTGCATGGGTCGGAAAATAAAAATAAAAAAATAGGACTCATTTTATTATTATTTTATTATTTTGTTATTATTTTATTATTATTTTATTTTAACTTATAATAATAGCAAGTTAAGCTCGTTTAAACATTTCAAAAAAAGATAATAAAAAGATTTTTACTACGATTTTGGCTTAGGGTGCCAATCATTGTACAGTTTACCCTACATATAGTGGGTAACGAAAATATTCGAACGCCTTTTAAAACAGAATAACTGTTTTATAATTGTACCAAACGACCTGATTTTTGATAATCAATTAGAAGCATTGGTTTACGAAATGATATGCAAAAAAGATTCTCCAACAATTATAATTTACAAGCTTACATGCAAAAACAAATAAGGAATTTTTTTAAACATTTTTATTTGGGCCCTTAATGAAAATTTAAAATATATGTTTTGTAGATCTACGTAGTAGTTATACACATGCTGAAAATTTCATCGAAATCGATTAACATACACACGAGCAACAAGCAGTTAAAAATTGTGAAAATCGTACTGGGGTAATAATATTGCTTTACACCTTATTGCTGGAGTCGAACGTAGAAAAAAGGATTGCGACGAGAAGTTCATCTCGTTGTATCGATTGTATCGGTGTGACAACAATGTTTCAGTGACAAAACTTTTTGGTTTCTAATTATTATTTAGAAAACTTTTATCGACATATTTGTGACATTTTTCTGACTGAAACGACAGCGGGCGCAAAGTATACATATCTACTTGTTCAATACACAATACAGTACAACCTCGATTGTTCAAACTAATTAATACAACATGCGTGTTCGTATAATAGAACAGTTACGAAATTACAATGTTGGAGAAAATCTTTACTGATTTGTACAACCAATCGAGTTGTATGTCGATTCCATTAGGTTGTACTGTTTAATGTAAACACGTATTCAGATATGATCGATTCGGATAAACAAGGTGTACAATACTGTACAATGGTTTCAGAATCGGCGTTCACATTGTCGTCGGTGGACGGTCACCCCCGCCGCTATTTACAAATGTTCATGTCGTGCTTGTGCAGAACCCCCGACTCTATCTGATTCTTGTTTCGTCAATCAATGCTACAGGACGCATAGATTCTGGTCGCATACCATGTGTGAGAATAAATTGTTATAACCGAACTACTGGAATCCAATTACTCTGCGCCACGTGGAAACGTTGAGTCACCGAGTTTCATACGTGAGGGCACGATACAACCCAGCACCAAAATTTTATACACAAGGTTCTACCGAAACGTTAATTAAGCAAGAAAATATAATATATATAATTCGAATTGTCTCGCGGTTGGTCTCATTTTACACAGAAAAATATCACACATACATATGTTGGTAAAAGATAAATAAAAGAGATAACGAAAACAGATACTACAGAAAAATATAATAATTCGAATACATATGTATCTAGACAGAAGCAATTAAATGTAATGCATTATCCTTTTTTAGACACGGTAAAATATTTTCACTCTAATTGGGGTGCAATTATGCATATTCGTTTATACCATGGAAGTACGAACATACCACAATTTGTTAAATTAAAGTGTAAAGTCAAACTGGATCAAGTATCACTTGAAAGTTTTTCGTGGAAATATTTTTACGGGAGCGTAAAAGCAGGACGTAAACAATGATTCCTGCTTGTGGAGTAGGATAATTACAATAACGAAGGGGGTCGGTCTGCGATTCCTCGGGATTGGGACTGTCACGTAACGTCATTTCCCCCATGAGACGACCGGAGCGATTCAAATGGAAATTATGGATAATTGGTCGAATTGGTACGATAAAATAATCACGTAAAAATAATGATGGTCAATATGGCCGTACCTCGTGATTTCTCGGCGGGGTTGTCCGAGTCGGGCCGACATCGCGGGTGAATTAAAAATTAACCCCGCCCCAATTGGCACGGCTCCAACTGGCTAAAGAGGTTAGATGTATTTGCGTTTCAAACCTGACGATCCATAACTCTTTCAATGAGCGTAAAACGGTAGCGATATACAGGGTGTCCCAAAATTCCTTCAACAGCCGGAAATCGGAGGTTACTAAGATCATTTAAAGCAACATTTTCCTTTGCAAAAATGTTATCCGTGGCTTTGTTTAGGAGTTATTAACGAAAAACACGGACCAATCAGAGCGCGACCTAGTCACGAGTTGGCACAGTCGGCCAATAGACAGTTGACGCGCCGGGCCGACTGTCCCAACTCTCGTCTAGGTCGCGCTCTGATTGGACCGTGTTTTTCTTTAATAACTCCTACACAAAACCGCGGATAACATTTTTGTAAAGGAAAATGTTTCTTCAAATGATCTCAGGAACCTCCCATTTCCGACTGTTGAAGGAATTTTGGGACACCCTGTATTCGTTACACATTGATGGCACCATAATTAATGCTAAATTAATTATTGAACGGCAAAAATATTCTACATATTTTCTGGTTCCGGTTGCGCTCATCGGGTTCATCCATCGACCGGGAACCGCTCTCGGAAATATTACACTGGAGCTATTATGATAAGCTGGTAAATATACCATTTTAGGTAATACATATACCGCAAGTTCGAATTTTTATCATACATTTTAAATTTACTTGCCAAGAAAGTGAAAATTCGTGAGATTTTTATTTTAAATCACTTAATTTAATTATACTTATTTTAATTTTTATGTGGCGTGACGTTTTACTTCATTTATAAAATCGTTACATGTGGGTTTAACGAATATTCTTATCTGTGTGATATAAAGTTGTAGAAAATATTGCAATAAATCAATTAACATAGAAATGGCTAGATGTGACATATGTATGAAGCTGAAAGACATGAGAAGAATTTTAAAATATTGTTACATTCGCTTCAAATGATTACAGTTACTAAAAGAAGAAATACATTGTTATTTAACTTGTGTTTCGCACGATTGATTTACGAAACTCTGATATTTTGTGTTATGTAACTGTTATGTAACGTCATAAAATAAGAGCTAACATTACACCGAAGAGTTTTGTAGAGCTCTGTGTTAGGAAGAGAAATGATGTGACTCATGGGATTATGTATGACATATTGAGACCGGATTATGCAGGCGATTGAAAGGAGTCATGCGAAGAATTTTCCCCGTCTTATTATTTTAAATAGGGCTCCGAAGAGTACTCGCACAACTCTATAACGAAGGCAATTTCTGAGTCTTCCTATAGCATGGTCCAACCATGTGGCAACTGAGCTGTTCGCAACTTCGATCCCTGGCCGCTTCAACGATATTGGATAAACTTGCGATCCGCGAGGGGCTAAATTTCGCCTGCCTAATGCCGAAGTAGTTTACGTCGGTCGCACGATGGTCAAGCGTCGACGTTTCAGGTTTCTCGATCGAGTCGTTCACGTTCGACAACTGTCTTCAATCTAGATTCACGCATAATCGTGCAACTTTAAATTACTTCATCGCCGAGTATCATTTAGACCAGAATAACTTTCGAAAAGTTTAATTAAAAACGACCTTTTCTTGAGAAGCAATAAGAATCAATTTACAAAAAATTAATCATGTAAAGAAAATTTTGAAAAAATTCCAAATTTTAATAAATATGTTTTGTAGATTGAGATGAGTTCATATATTATGTTGAGAATTGCATCGAAATCGATTAACGTTGTTACAAGTTGCAGACAATTAAATCTGGTTAAAACCTCAGTTCTTCAGTGAGCAATGAAATCAATAGCAATTAAATTCCAATATGATAATATTACGTGGATAGATAAGATATTTTATATCCGGTGTTATAACAGGCGTTATGCTGAACCGCGAGAAATTGATGAAAATTTCTATACCACTTTGCCTGATGACTTCTCTCCACTATAAACAATTTTAAATTCACACGCGCACCCTGATTCTGCCCCGATGTCAGTCAAACTGTCACAAATTTCGGATATACTGTTTAAACAATACGGTGTGATTAAATTTTTGGCCACTGGAAATGCTTCCCTCACATGTATACAATGTATACACTTTATCGCTACATATAAAACATGGGCTGCCACTCCGAAATGTTTTATCACTCCTGGTAACTGTACAAAGACAAAATCTACACAAATATTTGAAGTGAAACATAACAGAAGCTGCGGCGTTTTATGTTTATTATTTAAACATTATTTTGCAATGGGTGAGAGCACATCGTCTGCCACTTTGTTTCGTTAACTACCTTTCCTATAACGTTTTTCTGTTGTCAGAATAATTGATAATCATTTTTATGTTTGCTTTAGTCTTCCATTTTCAGAAGAAGTCTGTTATTGACCTGAAGTCAATTATTTATTTTTCTAACATACTATAATAATTTGGCACCAAAGAACAAATGAACCCTTTGCAGTCGGAGCTATTTTAACTTGAAAATTAAACATTTCTTCCAACCTAGAACAATTCCATTGTACACACCGCGACAAAACTATAAGACACCTGCGATTTTAGCTAATATTTTATTAACACTAATTTTTTCGTAAAAGTTTCCGTTATTAATCCAAAGAATCAACTAAAGTACATACATTTCCATAGCGGCAATGTTGCTGAATTAGATTGAAAAAAGTTTCATTAAAATTTCTAATTTTTGATAAAATAAGGTGCGACAAAACTATAAGACAATGTATATTTCAGGTAAGAAAAAGTGGGTGGAAGTTAATGAAAAAATTTTTCTATTTATTAGTATTGTGTTGTGCCATCGTTATTTTATGTAGTTTCAATTAATCGTCGTAGTATCGATGTATATGAATGTTTTATTTGATCTTGACTTAATTTGGCCCATTGTTCTTCAATACGAGCATACAATGTCTTATACCATGATGCCGCCTCTACCCATTTGCCTCCTTGACAAATGCAATTCTTCCTTCCGCAAACCATGGAAATAATATGAAAGACCATCCGGTCCATTTAAATTGAAACGTTTTTCATGTGAAAAAATAACTTTTCTCCACTTTTCTTTCCACTGGAGATGTCTTTCCGCAAAATCTTCCTTGGCTGCTTTGTGTTGATTCGTAAGTGGCGGTTTTTTCTGCAATTTTCGTCTTTTTCAATGCTTGGCGCGTTTCATTATCCGTTGCACATTACGAATACTGGTGTGAGCGCCAGCTTCCGCTGCAATTTGCCGTACTGTCAAACTAGAATTCGACGCTACCCTCAGAATGGCTCGTCGTTGTCGCTCGGTTGACGCTTTTGGACGTCCACCAGGATGTTTTTTTCCATAATTCACTCTACTTTTTAAATAATTGAGCACGGTACATCGACTTCGCCCAATCACTCTTGGAATTTCTGAAATAGAAGTATTCTTCTCTTTTAAATTTACGATCACTCTTATTTCACTGTCTGTCAGCCAGGGGTTGAAACGGTCCTGGAAATAACTGTTTGAAACTGTTTCATTTCGGGCTTGATCGAAACAATTATGAAGGACCGATATTCTGAATAACTGTTATGGAGGACCAAAATTTTGGTTGATATCGGTTTCGATTATGGATATGAAATTGATATAATACCCCATACAATACTTAAATGTGTAGTAATTGATTAGATACCAACATATTTACAGCAATTTTGAATGGTGCCTCTCTGAGTCAACCCTTGACTACTAAGGGTTAAGTTGGAAAAACGGGAGGAATAACATGAAAGTTAATTAGTTAGTAAAATTAATTTCATCAAATCGCAGATATAAGTTTCAGGTGCATTTCATTTCCATAAAAGTTGGATTTCTCTTGTTCCTTTAGTTTTCAATCGTAGACGAAACTCTGAAGTTCTTTTTTGTCCGAGGCAATACGGCCGCAAGCGTGTTAATCATAACCGTATGCAACGGATTTCGCCGATCGATTTCCATTATAACTACTTGATGAGAAATGTTCAAAACGACAAAGATCATCTCGAGCAAGCGCGCAACTTCCCACCAGGATACACTTTTCTCGTCGGTCGGCTCGGTGGCGGAGACGTTGAAGTTCGGATGCGTTTCTTCTGTTCGTCGTTCGCTGTTAAAAATGAAGCAAACTTTTCCGGTGCACTTACATTGCTTTCAGCTGGCCACCGGAGTGCAACGGAGACCGAGGACCGCAGGGAATTTGTTGCAAGTTCTAAGCATCGACTGTGTTCTCTGCTTTGAGCCACCGCGACGAAACTAAAACTCTCTCTCTCTCTCTCTCTCTCTCTCCCTCTCTATCTAATCGTACGCGTTTTAAAGGATCCAGTGGACAACGCATTCTCAGTAGTATAGGGCACCAGGTACGTTCGCAAGAGCGCCATTTGCCTGTTTCTTTGATATTCGCACAGTTGAGCCTGAATAATGAATATTTTGTAGAAATGAGACAATTCGTATATTTGGATATTATAATATCAGATGATTCACTAAACGTTTCAATTAATAGATTCAATACCAAATGAAACTACTTCATTTCGTGTATTCTGCATTTTTATAAGGATTATTTTATCTTCAAAAAGTGATGTCCTAGAAAATATAAGTAATCAGAACGTATTTATTTAATCAAACATTTTTTCATGAATCATGAACTCTCGAACAACGGACCATTTTTATTATAATTGAAAATGCTCAGGGCCGTTCCCAACTCTAGTTAATAATTTTTAAAAATTTACTTTTCATGATATTTCGTGTAGACACATTAGTCTTTCCGATATCCTCATTTTCAACAGCTATTCATTTAGTTGAATTGCTGAAAATTGAGTACTTAAATGACAATTTGGATGTTCCGGGTCAAAATACACCCAGGCACAGCCGTCGGAGGGTCAAACAATAAGAGTAATTATATTCATACGAATAACAGCTTTCAGGTTAGAAATAAATGTCCTATGTTTTAATTGCGTGCAGTTTTATAACAAAAAAATTAAGAAAATAATAGGGCTTCCAGAATTAATAATAAAAAGAATCGATTGATCGAAGTTTCAATATCACAATGGCTCCGTCATCTACTCGATCTTCAAGACAAATAAATTATCACGCGAGGAACGGATAGTGTGTGGGAGATTAGTGTCTCGGCGTTCGTTGTTCCCAAGTTTAAGCCGAAGAAAAATTAGCCGATCCATTTCGTCGAAGCCATGCGTAATGGCCGTCCGCTCGTCCATTCGGCAAGCTTCCGCAATTTGTGTTCATCGAACCGGTTCACCATAAAAGTTGCGCGGGTTTGTACTAGCTGGCGAGGATCGAACTTCGAGCTGCGAATGAGAGAGAGAGAGATGAGAGAGAGAAGAGAAGAGAAGAGAACGCGACATCAGCTAGAAAGGGATCGGCCCTTGGTAACTAGCTCGTTGTCCCTTGGTACTCTAATGCTTTACTTCACAGCCGAGTTTCTCTGTTCCCTCCAGCCGGGCTTTTGTTTGTTCTAAGTATTTACGGCTGATTTGAATTCGTCACGTGCAACCCGCCGCCGCGTCAAAAGCTAACTTTTCCGAGCGTCCCATAGGCGCCAGAATCCTGGGAGTTCTCGTTAAAACTTCACCCCCGTAACTTGCCCCGAAGTTCTGCTCTCTCTTACTCCCTCTGTCTCCATACTATATTCGTCTTTCTCTCTCGTTCTTTTCGCTTTTCTGTCGGGGTGTATGTCTGTGTGTGTGCGTGCGTGCGAGAGAGCAAGCGAGCGCATTAATGCTTGCCAAAGAAAGACAGAGACAGAGAGGAACCGAACCCCCTATCGCGTTGTGTCGCCGGTCATTTGCATTCAATGCACGATCCGTGACTCAATTTGAATAAGAAGTTTCCCGCGGCTGAAACGAACTGCTTCCTAAAAATAAATTTAATATTTTCTCCGAGATTCGTTCTATCGGTCGAATGCGAGTAACAAACGACGGTTTCGTGGACGATTACGAACGGCTGAGTCCGTGGTAACAGAAAACTTCGGCCAATCGATTCACTTCAAACGTCTTTCATCTCTGATCCGTTTTCCCGAACGTTTCTACTTATATTTCGACTGGCCCAACGCCAGGAGAAATGTTTGTTATGCATTTGCGGGGGTGACATATGTGTACGTCTCAGTAACTTTTACAGTTTATTTGATATGAACTATTTTGTGTTTTGTTGAGATTTTATGTTGTATCAACGTGTAGGACATTAGCGATGTGATCTGTTGTTTAATCATCAATGTTCTGGATCAACCCACTGCTCTGTATTATATCCGGTCAGCGTTGTGATGAATATTTCGAGCAGAATCTACTAAATATGTGTGTCATTCATTTCTTTTAAACCGAAATAAAATTGTATTTACTTTTTGTCGATATTTATCCATTGAAGAATAAACATGTGTATAATAAATACAAACTTTTATATAAATCTTTACAATTTTGAATGACTTTACACTTTGAAAGACTTCATTTAAAATTTTTAATACTTCGGATAGCATTCTTCGGACGGATTTCTTAAGGTTTGAAAAACAAAATATTGCAAGTATAAAATAAAGTACGCAAGGAAATTTGACTCAAAAATATTTTAAAAGAAAAAGATCTTCACGGTTCCATTGAAAGAAAATATGGATAGCTTCCCTTTGCTAGTAACGATTTCGCCCGGAACAAGGCAACGTCAACTTAACGATATTCCTTGGAAACCTACATGTGAAAATCTCTTGAAAATACTACCTAAAATTTGTCTTGCACAAGCATTTTGCACTTGACTGAAACGCAAGCGCGTATTTCTTTGATAAAGCGAAAAGTCTAGAAAAAGTTGATTCTACACACTTGGCACGGTTTTTCATGTGGAAACAGTAATCCCGCTTGTAATGATGATTGCACGCCTTTTCCAGCATTGTTTTAAAGAACGAGAGATTTAAGCAGACAACCGTGCAAACATTTTAATGGAACATTTAGAACGATTACCATTATTTCGAATCGTATCTGTGTATGGGTGACAAAATGAGTACAGAAATTAATTTGTTAGAATACATTTTTTATAACAAATCTAATAACATAGTAATAATTCATATTAAGAACGTTTTATGAGTAGGATACGTATTCAATCACATGTCAATCCTGTTTGCAAAAGATTAAGATAATTTAGAAAATACAACGCAGAAACTTTTCTACTAAAAATCGTGTCTGTGACGTTCTCTGGCTCTGCGATTGATCTACTGTCACGAGTTCGATTCGAATGTGGTACATACCATACGCCGGCAGTGTATCGCAGATTCTCAGAAAAACAATATGTACATGGTTATGGTCCACATTCTGCTTGAAGAACATGGTCGTAGATGCTGCATTGGACGGGTTAATCGTTCAGTGCTGCCTATACTTCAAAGGTGAGGGCATCGAGGGAATTCACGGGAGTCGTTCGTGTTCACGCGGCCCTAGTTCCGAATGGCGAGACTCAGACCGTTTCTTATATTGTGTATTCCGTGTGGCGTTTGATAACGTCTCGAATTCTGGTCACGTAGTGTTTCAGCGGTAACCAATATCCGCGTTATATCAACCATTAAAATGAATATTTCTCGAGTCTATGGCGAGCGTAAGATTTCGCTTCGCATGGAGTACGCTGTTCACCGGGAAACCATCCCCGGACTCAGGTTTCTGCCCGAAGTTCGCGCGCGTATTTTCCACGCGACATGGATTTTCGTTCGATTTCTCTGTCTTCGGAATCCCGACAAGTAAATCCGACGATTTCGCGCGCGCGTTTTTTCAAAGAATCCTCTAATCACGGCCGAGAGATTAAGTTTAACGCGAGCTGAACGGGTCTCCATCTCTCCCATTATCTCTCGCTTTCTCTCTATCTCACTCGTTCGGGATAACCTGGTTCGATTAGTAGGACAATCATTTGGAAGATGCCGGTGAGGAATCAGAACTTTGAAGCGACGTAAAACGAAACGTGCACCCCTATGATCCTTCGAGCAGATTCCCGCGGAATTAAGTCAAACCGTGATTATGGTAGACAGTAGGGATTTCTCTGTAGTGTTTCTTTTGCTCTATAATTCATTTCATCGTCATTCGGTCGGTTGGTGTACGAGGAACATGTGATAATGAGGTCTTTATTCGAGAAAGGTCTTGGTTAGGTCTGAACATAATTTCTTATGCATTATGCAAAAAAGCTACCCTTTATTTCTCACATTCGGTATTGAAATGTTTTATTAAATGCGACGTACTACCTTTATGAAATACCAAAACTCAAAGAAAGTCACGAGCTCTCTGAATATTATATCGTGTACTACGATTTAAAACAGCACAGTAGAAATAAAATTAATTTGACTCTATCTTTTTATTTAATGAGCTGTATCGCGTGTACGATACGATAAGTCCCAATGAGTTAACTTTTTTATTTGGAACATGCAATTTTCTAATAACAGACGCTGATAAAAACTGCGTGGTTCCTAAGAAAGCAATAATACATAATTATTGTAAAATACCACGCGACGAAGCATTTGAATTTGAAGATGATTGAAGGTGAAAATAATTGTAAAAGATTTTTCTTGACGCGTTTTCAACGACCGGACAGTGTGAAATCATTTGCAAACGCTAAAAAATTACATTTCCTTATCTTTTTGTCCGTGCTACCCGATTTCGTGGCCACGTTACGGAAACTGGTGGCGGCCACTAAACTATTCATCTACTTGCTAAGAGAACCGAATATCTAGATAACTTCTTGTGTTTACATAACCAAGCGCTGCCGATACTTTCCAATGTACATCGAAAAGATCCAATCTAACTTCCAGCCAGCAAGAAGTTCCCGTTCATAAATACTGAAACAATGATAACACCGTGCTATTTTCGTTCCTGATCGAGTCGGACGATGCAACCCTTCCTCAGCCAGCAAAAACGCAAACATCACGCGGAACCGACAATGGGAACGAGGAGTTTGGTTGCGGTTGTTGATCCTCGCGATTCGTTTCCCGCAAAAATTAACGACGAGAATGCCATTCGCGTCAAAGAGAAGAAAAACGAGCAAGGAAAACACGTTTGCTATCAAAATATACACTGATGGTTCCCATTCTGATACAGGCGATAAATGCGCGATCGAATTGCAAAACAAAACCTTCAACATTCATTCCTCAAAAATAGTCTAATATTCTATTTCACTCTATTTCACTCTATTTTACTCCAAATCAACAAATTATGCTACAACGTTGCATTTTAAAGAAACACAGGAAAGCCTCTACATTTTATGTAAATCATCGTATTTTAAAATAGTAAATGGTTGAATTTTTACCCTGAAGAACGTATGGGAATTAATGATAAAATATTCCCAATTTTCTATTCAAACAAAGGTCATTTATTTACCAAAAGAACCGTAGGAACTTATTCAAGCACCTAATATTTCCCCCCTTCCTCTCAGCTATTATTTCTCTGAATAGCACAGTGCTCTCATCGACAGGAAAGATAATTACGTTTTCCAGGAGAATGACTCGAATTTGGTCGGACGTGGTCGGATCGCAGCACGAGCAGCGCCAGAAAAGAAAGGAAGTCCGATTGAATATGGAAGGGGTCTTATATGCCAGGGTCTCGTTAATCTTCAAAGGGCCAGGCGAATGTGGTCCTGCGTCGGAATTGAATAAATGTTTTCGCCTTTTGTCGATGCTTTGGGAGACGCACGCCCTTCGAGTTGTTGACGAGCAACCTCTGAGCAACGAGGGTTGAAAGCTCATCCGATTTCGTTTCTCTTCTTAAAGCAGACAATAGCGGTCCCCACGAATCCACGACGGCACTTTGAAGTTTACTGAGTTTTGTCCGAACGAAAATCTGTAACAGCTATACCCGCTTAAGTGGGGTCTGAAATTCGATTACAGCAGACGGCCAGGCCAGGAAAATGCAAGATCGTTTATCCACGCAAAGATACAGTCTGTCGAAAAATATCTCCGCGCATGCTTTAAAATGGAATCACTTTTTCAGATGTGTACAAACGACTTATCTTTCAAACTTTATTTTTCATATTCGTGAAAAAGATTGGATTACTAGCTGATGTATACAAAAATTTTTGAAAAGTTGTATTTGTTGACACAGTGTTCAACATCAAATTCAATTTTTATTCCGAATTGAATGAGGATTGAACAAATGTTTAAAAGTGCTTACATGTATACGAAATCGAATACATGTACATACAATGACACGTGAGCAGATTTGAAATTTGAAATTCGAAATTTGTTCGAATCTTACGTGAAACATATCACAGATAGCATGCCCAGAAAATCTTTGGAGATTTTCGATTCGTTAACTTTTTATTTCCGTTTTTGTCAGCTTAGGGTGCGCTTGCACCCCATATACAGAGTGAAGGTTAAATGCCAAGTCGAACTGAACCAGTAAAAGGACAACGGGGGAGTAAAAAATTCTTGAACTTTGCGAGTGTCACCGAAGCACCGTCACGTACAACCGAGGATGGAACTCGACTGAAAGTGGCACGCCTGTTCTCTTCCCTATTTATCGCTTTTTACGGCCCCGCGTACGCGCGACCCGATTCGATGCACTTTGTTTCTACGTTTACGACTCCCAACAGTGGCAGCAACGATGTACGACAATGGGAGAAAAACGGGCCTCGGACAAGGAGCATCGTCGGTCGCGTACCATGTATCCTCGCGGTTTGAAATTCGACCTCTCACACCCTCACACCCTTCCCATTCTCTTTCTCTATTTTCCATCCACGGCTTTCTGTCCGCCGTTTTACCCATGTGCTCTCTCTCGGTCTACGGTCTCTCGTTGCGCTTTTTTCCGAGCTGCACGCCGCGACGATGAGAATTCCATTAAATCAACCGAAACGACGGTATCGATGCGCGGTGCTCGTAAATCACGCCCGCCCGAGAATCGCCCTCGTGATTGAGAGTGTGATAAAGGAGCGAGGCATCGGCGGAATATCGAATTTGACGGTCGAAAACGTCACCGTAATGAAGTTATCGAGGGGTTCCTCGGCTCTCGGCTGAAACGATCTATTTTTCCCATCGACCCGCTTTCCGGAAAAAAATAGAACGAATGACTTTTGCTTATTTTCAAGGTCTTTTTCGTTCATTGCGTATCCCAGCGCTCAGCGTTCGATTTCTGTAGGAAAGAGGTACTACAAACGGGACAATTCCTTTCAGCGCTCACTTTTGGAAAGATGTTTGTATACATCGAGTGCCACACAATTGCTCATCAGTGTTAATCGTACAGAAGTTGATTACATTTAATAATGAACCACAAATTAACAATTCTACATTGGATTAATCAATTTTTAAATGAATACCTGGCCACGCCGAACTCTTTTGTATTTTTTTATGAAGTATTGGTGTCGTCCTAAAAAGCGTTGAAAAATTTCGAATGGAATTTCATTTTCAGGAAAAAGGGAATTTGGAAATGCATTGAGAGCGTGCACTATTCAATGGGGATTGGACGACGTGTCTGTTAATGGCTGGCCGGTTCTATTTCTTGTACGTGCGAATGCACACAATCCTGACGTATTTTCAAATTTGATTATTATGAAAATAAAGCCTGGAATAAAACATTTTCATTCCAAATTTTGTTTTCGACGATTTCATAATTTTTCATACACTGCATTATTCTATTCAAATTAATCTATTGTCTGCCAACTTTTTATCGATCAATTTTATACAATAATGATTTCTATTCAGTTCATTCTCTACGTCGATCGGAAATCTTGTTATCTCCAAAAATTCTGCAAACACAGTAAGTTGGACATCTCTCTACGTTATTTATAAACAGTGACAACTCTCTCTCGATGTCGAAGTCTCGAATGCTTTAGCCGTCTATCGACCTTGTTGTGACACCAACGGTCGATATCGTTTAACAGTTTACTGAGGACGACACAGCGGCGGTATCGGTTGATGCCCCAACAATGTCGATCGGCGGCTCTCGCTTTCGAGACCTCTAACCTACTATGTAATGCTAAAAAGAGGAGCTGCTCTACAAGCTTACCTCGTGACGTCACCATCTTTTTGTCAGCGGTGAACCAAGGGAACAAACGAGATCATCCGACCCTTGACAGCTATCTTCCCTTTAGATCAGTTCTTAGCACATACAGTGGTTCACGAAAGTTTTCGAACGTCCTCTGAATCACAATAACTTCTTTAAAGTTGGACCAAACATCTTGACTCTCTTTTTAGCAACCAGAAGCATTTATTCACTAAATTTTTTACCTTTTGCCTAGTTTCACCTAATTACCTTATTAACCTATTTCGAAAATTTTCAATATGAACCTACATAACAAAGTTGTGAAAAGCGACTTTTAGCATTTTTCAGCAATTCCGACCAATTGCAATTTTTCTAAAATTTGCTTTTGCACGTCATCTAGCGTTAATCGTTCCAACTTCTCAAAAAAAAAAATACAAATCGTATGATCCAATATTAGACTTTAATATTACAAAGACGATACGAGACATTACAGCGCTAATGTTTATTTTTAATTTTCTCAAAAAATGTAAGATTAGGATTTAGCGCCTACCGTTTATATTACATAATTCCACTTTATACATATTACATATTCGTTATATACTTCTCTAAATTTTTGTAAAGTGTTTTCTATGTATGCTATATAAACCAAACTAGGTTTATGGCATCAATAAATAAATAAATAATTAATTATTACAAAGACGTTAATATTACACTTAGCAATCGAGGGGTGACTCAGAGAGAGGCAGCACTTACTTACATTGTTTACATTCTTATTATGTTGATATCTAATCAATTACTACACAATTAAGTATCGTATGAGGTATTATATCAATTTGATGTCCATAAAATGAAAAAAATATCATGTACAATGGTATTATTCTAGGTTGGAAGAAATGTTCAAGTTAAAATAGCTCCGACTGTAAAGCGTTAAAAAAGTTATCGTAATTTTAAGAGTATCCGAATATTATTTCGGTTGACTGTATCTTGTCATTCGCAATTCTTTGTCCCCAACCAATGCACCTTCAGCGTTCAGGTACCGTCTACAGTGTCATAAAAAATTGCAGAATCACCCGGGCAAAGCGATTGTCGCAGGCGGAGTGTTAGAATAGGTGACAGTGGAGATTGATACAAACAATACTGTAGGCCCGTTCGGCATGCAAAGGTGGTCGTTATCCGGGGAATAATCGTGGCTCGTTAGGGTTGCCGAGATTTCGCGACGCTTCTTTCCCTGCACCCGGTCGCCCCCTCTCTTTGTCCTTTGTTTTCAGCCGTCTGTCTCTATTACTCTCGTCGCCGCGCTCCTTGCATATTCCGTCATGCATATGAATGAAATGATTTCGCCACGAGAGTTGAAGAAAAACCCGAGGAACCAGCTCTCGCTGTTAAACGACTCCACGCTTATTCATGGCGCGGGACGGCGAATACCGGATTCTGATGCAGTAAACCGCCGGTATGATAATTCCGGCCCCGTGTCCACCGCTTTGCTTCGCGCATTCGCGACGAGATTCGCCACGAGTGCTCCGGATATCTTTGCTGTCTTTCTTCCGTGAAAACGGTTCGCCGATCGTTCGTGAAGTTCGCACCCCCTCTTACCAATGCGTGAAAGGCGTCGGGCGATTTCGTGAACCGTTTAACGAGCGGGTGGGTGGATTAAACGTGTTAAAAAGAAAGAGAGAGAGAGAAAGAGAGAGAGAGAGAGAGAATGAATGCAATTCTAGATTCTGCGCACCCTGTGATGCCTGAATATTGATGCAAATTCTTTTTTACGTGAGCGCTCCGGCGACATCTAAAGCTCCGGTCTTGGAGGATGACTGAAGAGCAGCATTCAAAGTTTGCGGTGCTATCTGAAAGAATGCTTGCATTAAATTTCTTATCTGGAAAGTCTAATCTTGGAAAGTCTCACAAAATCAAAAGAATTTATTTAACAGGATTAAACAGAAGGGTCATTTCACGCGAAAACATCGGACACCTTTTGAAGTACTGTTTCAGATTTTGTTAAAATTTGAATATGTTGTAGTTGCAAATGTTTTCATAGCAGGGAGCTTTTCAAAAATTTGAAAAGAACGAGGATATAGCCCCATGCATCCCCTTTATGGATATATTTCGAAAAAGATGGGCATTTGAAAATTGACGAAATGAAAATTATTTGAAGTAGTATGTGTGATAGTTACTTCTCGGGTTCGGTGCATTAAATTAAGTACTAAAATTGCAAATCCAAATCATTGGTAAACAATGTTACTTCGACGAACGGCAGAGGACCGAACCGGAACAGAAGCACTATATAATGAAAATTGGGTGGAAGATCGATAACGGGTTTCTTAGTTAATGTAGAGATCCGTCCGCGTGGATTCGAGTGAAACGTGAGACCTCATTTGCAGACATTGCTATGAGGATCGTATATCGATACGGTAACGTGAAGAGAAGTATCTGCGCTAATAGGATCAAACAGTTGCCGAAGGGTTAGGTAGTGGGTACGCAAACAACTAGTTCGCGAGTTCTTCTCTGTCGCGTTGGATTCCGTTTGAGAATCGCAGCGATGTGATTAGAGAGGAAGCAAAGGAACCGTTCGGGAATACCTCAGGATCGCGTGTCCCAGAAAGGAGGCGGGAATCTGATCGGTGTAAACGGAAGAATGAAAAGATGGGATGGATTCTGCGAGTCTGTCTCGAAGTGGAACCGCGTTGCGGTCTACAGAGAAAAGAGAAACTTTTCGAGGAGGCAGTCGACGACAGGACACGAACGCCATGACGAGAAAGAGAGATTGCATCCTTCCGCGTCGAGGCAAATAAAATGTCTCTTTGTATCTTGCCAGAAAAGGCTTTTTCCGAGGCACCATCCCTCTCTTCACTTACTTCTTTCCTTCGTCATCGCGGTCTTTGCGACCGTCGACCAATCGAGTTGCACTTGACACGCTTCCGAGCCCCGTTAGGGCGGAAATTGTTCGGAGACATTGTAATCAAAACGATCGGCTTAGGCGATCGAGGTAATGACATGCACACCGTATGTGTAAGCTCTATGAAGTAGGGATTATCGTTGACTTCATCTACTGTCGCACATTAACGAGACTTTAATCATCACGTGAACGACGGCTGAGCAGCTGCGTGCCTCAAAACGCGTCCAGGTATTTTGTGTTATATTTTTATCGTTCATTATTACGATCGATAGAAGCTTTTAATGCAGGAGATTAAGGAACACGCCCGATAAAGGTTCCTCAGTTTTTCGAACCAACATTCCCATTTCTCTCCGAGGTATCTTAGCGCACGTAAATTGTTTCGCCATATTTGTATGAGAGGATCTGGGTTAGGTGACTCTAGCGACTAGTTTGCAATGAATAAAGGTAGAAGTGGCTCTCGGTACCGACACAAATAAAATTTCTCTTCCTCGAGATCACTCTACTGCTTGTACACCCAACGTTATTGTCGCAAGTAGAGTCGACTTACCGTTACTCTTATCCCCTTTTGTACAGATTCCTTACACTGGAAACGAATAACTATTAATTATACTGCGAAACATTATATTCACTACTGCTTTCAGTCTGTGTTTTAATAAATCGACTGGTATTTCGACTTTAGCGAAACTATACATGAAGTGTATGGGAACGACATTAGTATCGAGAGATATTAGTATCTGTATGTATTTGTGAGGAAAAACGCCGCATGTCACAATTTCAAAAAATTTGATATTATGCATTATTAATTGAGCTTTAGTCTTTTATTAAAAATTCGAAAGCCTGAAAAAATAATGCAATTCTACCGATGTCCGGTGTGAAGAATTAGTGAGCAAAACTTTAAACGGCAATGTCTCGAAAGTGAAAGTATGTGACATGCGGCGTTTTATTCCGTACAATCCCGAGTCTTCTTACAGATGCGAGTGGATTTTCTGTTTCGACTTTCACCTCGGCAGAAATTTGGTCGATCTTGATTATTCAGCGAGAAGCTCCGAGACTTCAAGGAAAATTAAACTGTCAAAGTTCACAGTCTATTGCATCTGGTCAGCGCGGAATTGGTTCATTCTTCGCAGTCGATGATCATCTTTGCCGGTATCATTCATCCAGGACGATAAAGCAATTGCAGACATGCATCGCGGCAGTTCGCAATCGTAGCAAATCTCACGGCCACAGGCTCGCGGCTATCGAATTTCGATAATTCGGCGCCACGCAAGCATTTCCGGCCGCAGGCCCTAAAGATCGCAAGAGCTATTTGTAAATTTTCTCATGTAGATTCGGCGTGCCACGTGTAGGGACGCTCTCACATCCAAGATACGTTTCTCGAGATGTGTGCATTAATATTGGAACCATCGAACAGTCGAGGCTACTTCTTTTAAATCTTGAAGCGTCCAATTACCGCAAGTCCGTATGCCGAACCTCGCGGGGTCGTAAATCCCGTTTCGCTTGCTCGCGACTATACTCGGGGCTTTGACGATGTTACAGAAGTAACAACGACTAGTTAAAATAAATTCGAATTTGAAAGTTAACACACTTTAATATATATTTTAAAACTTAACAAGGTACAAATAAAGACGAGGTTCGGGGTATAGGTTTCGTTGTTCTCGGTTCGAGCGATTTTCGAGATCTGATTTTCGGTGTTGCGTCGTGTATAAAGTCAGCTCGGAATCTTTTCTTACTGGCTATTTTAAAAATGTATGGGGTGACTTAATGATTTCTATTGGTGAGTGGGTGGTGCATTTTGGTCGTCGGAGTAGGGGTGCTTTGGTAAAACTACGTTTAGGGTTTGCAATCAATTGGGTACGAAAGATATGGGAAAACAATACGGAACTAAACTGTTTGTTTTTATAGGATCGTCCTGTCAATGGTTCCGCTCACGAGGAGGTCTTGAAGTGGTGTCCGATGACACCCAAATCATTCTGGGACCGTTGCGTCGTGCCGAGTGTCTCGAACTATTGCAGCGGACCGTGTCTAAATAAATATAATCTCACATTCGGTTTGCTTGAGACCGAACAAATCTCTTATAAAAATTGCATCGGTGCACTTGTTAAAATTTTCGAAAAAGAGTAGCGAATTTATTTAATAATTTTACAGGAAAGTACCTCTGCGGTATCATTAACAAAATTGGATACAGAAAAATATATAATACCTAACTGTTTTATCGAAGATATGTGTATTTACATAAAAATATTTCACTTTTCTACATAACCAGTGTGTGTAGAAAATGATGTAGAACATTAGTCGACCACTTGAAAGTACATGTGATTCAAAAATATGCCACATTAAATGTTGGATACGGTGGTCTAGGTGCACGGATGCTCACGAAAATGCATCTGTGCGCAGAGCCCAAGGGACCAATTGGATTCAACCCTGAAAAGGATGTTACTGCTAGCATGACGACAGACATTAGGGTGTGTGTATAATGCGAGGACGGGAGCGCGCGTCTGTGTGCGATAGGAAATTCATAGGAACGATGTACAGGTTGGTCCATGTGAATGTATCTTCTCGCATCAATTGCTTGTCTGTCTGAATAGACTGCCGCTGCACGATCGTCTGCAATTTCTCAAGCTGTATTTGCACACTTTTAAACATTGTCGGAAATACAAGGAATATACAATGACACCCTGGAATTATGATAAACAGATGAAGTTTTCGAACAGAATTTATGAATATTTGAGTGGCCACTCAGTAGTTTAAAAAATTCCATGAAATCAAATTGGCATTAGCAGTCGTAATCTCTGTAACCGTAAAGTAAATCATAGCGCAAGGGTTGAAGAGTATCGAGTAATACAAATTCTAGAAATATCGAGTGCAAGTTGTACCTTGTTTATTTGTTGATTTCTTAACTGAATGCTGGTTTTCGCCGTACGTCTTAAGCCTGTTCAAACAACAGGCGTTCCGTATGAATTACGTTCCCCTCATTCATCGTTTCCTTGCATCGACGCTGAAGCTATCTTAAAAAGTGAAATACATAGTAATACGTTCGCAATTCTACGCGAAACTCCACAACACGGGGGATCGAGGTAACAGGCTTTCACGTGTTTCGCTGATTTATCCGCGATTCAGCATTTAAAGCGACACTTGCCTTGAAGCAGCCAGTACACTCTCAACCGTGGACTCCCGGGTCGTACAAACGCGAGTGTATTCGCACACCGATAGGGACACACATACATACATAAAGACGTGCGTGCAGGTTTCTCGCAGCGTGAGGTTGAAGTGCGCCCAGAATTCGTCTAGCCGGTGGTAGAACGAAGAAAATGGAATCACGAATAGCGAGGCCGAAGCCGGCTGAAATTTCAGCGTAGGTGAAACCGACGCTAGCCGGAAATCCATTTTGACTGTATAACTGTCGTCTGCAAGCTCGCGACCGAATAAATTTCAGCCTCGGCGAAAATGAAGCTGTTCAGACTTCCATCTTGTTTATTGAATCGATATAAATAACAACAATCGGTCGAATTGTCACCATTCTTAATGGGCAGCTTCCGCTAATATCTTATCGCAGTCTACTCATCCTCAAAATGTAGAAGTCTTAAGCGGATTTTCTTTTCTATTCTAAATCGTACTAACTTTATAGTTTGTGATTACCTCAAGATTTGTGTAGAGGACCTATCAAGCTTTTGTATTTTCCAATTAGTCTATTGGGGAAGGGAATTATTATTTTAATGATTTTTTTTATGAACGTTCATAATTGTTACTAAATATTTATAGCAGTAAATTAATAAGTAATTAATGAGTATAGTAGCAAAGCAATGTAGTAAATTACTCTGTAGGCTGTTATTTAAAATGAGTTTGCCTTCTAAGGAATAAATTAGAAATCTGCGAATGACGATTGTTTCACGGTTTATGGAGTTTCTCTTTCATAACCACGCATGTGTCCTAGGATCATGAAATTCACCGCGTTATCCCGAGGACAAGATTTGCAAGACAGACCGAAACAGCATTACGGAACTTTAATATTACCCGAATGAACGTAGCCGAGACATGTCACTGCGCGTTGTCCGCCTGGAGCCTAGCCAAGACATCTTCCGTGTATTTAGACTTTCGCATTATTACGTCTACAAAGGCGACTATGTCTTCTACGTGCAAAAAATAGAGAACTGGACTATTCTATCTGTCCAACACATACTGTCGTCCATGACAATACAATAAATCTGGGAAATGATTCCGGATTAATCGAAACATTGAGACATTAGTCTTTTCGGAATGTCAAGAATTTGTGTTCAGATACCAAATATGTACGAAAGTGAATGTTTACTGCAAGTTTTAGAATTACACGTTTGATTTCATCAACAAAGCAATTGTACAAATGGTGTTCCAGAGTGCGTTTACTCCAACGTGAAAATAAATAAAGAACGCAAGTGCAATAGTTCGCAAGTAGACGGTCTTTAAGTTCCAAGTAATTAGAACTCTACCGGGACTTCCGACGAACTTCTTCTGGAAGTATATGGTAGGGAGCATCTAGTTGACGTAGCTAAGTCACGGTCTGATTCTGTAAACATTTTCGTCTTACCTTCGAGCCGTTTATTGAGGCAAGCTTCGGTTCACCATCTCATTAAGCCAGTGACGAAACAATTAATAAAATTTTGAATTCGGTCGAGCTCTTAACTCTCCCTCTTTAGACGAACAGTTTTAATAATTTCATAGCAGCTGTAGCTATACCCATTAAAATTCTCAAGCACCATTTTGTAGAGATTTCTTAAGATCAAGTTAGTGGTGTTATTAAACTCTGTACAAATAATGTATGTTTACTTGTAATTAGCAGACTGTGGATGTTTATACAATTTGCAGTTTTTGTAAACGAATTAAATAGAAAGTGAAATCAAATAAAATCGCATTTTCAGTAGTAATAGCCTGTGTAGATTTGAAATAAATGAGAATTTTAGCATTGTTTGAACATTTTCAAAAGCCATAACTGACTATTGAACAATTAGGATTCAGATGGGACATTTCTAGCTCTGCATTAAAATACTTTTTTCTTCTCAAGTCCGACGTGTGAATTAATTTACGATTATCCAGAAAAGTAGAGGTCTACAGCAATTTTATTATTTGTCAACACGAACATTAAATATATTGGAAATGGATATGCAAGTACTCGACTATTGTGAGTTAGTAAACAGTTAATGTGGTTAATGTACTGATCAAAATTTCTTGAGCGTATGCAGATGCCTTTCGCAGTCAAAGGACTAAGCAACTTTCTCCTATGGAAGATCCACATTCTCTACTGTCGTCGATGTATCTGTGCAAACAAATAGCGCAAGTAGAAAATTTCGTAATAACAAACCGAGAGGACGAACACCCAAAAAACCGCATACCTCTTCGAAAGTTTTCTGCGAATTCGGCATAGTCGCTGTGCAAACCGAGGTGGGATTAGCATACGGTTCGTTACTTACCGGATCCGGGGAATAATCTAACGGCCGCGGAGGCGGCGAATTTTTTTCCGCGTGCACGCACGCGAATTTCGTGACACAGGGCCGTTACGTTTGTCGCGTTCTGCTTCTTTTCTATCTGCAAGCGTGGGGGACGAAAATATTTTCCCCGGAAAACCAATTACCTGACTTGGCCGGCACGTTGGTTCTGTATGCGAGCGCGAGTTCGCGATATCGCAGTAATACACGGACCGTATCGCAGCGGTCGGATCTTTCTTCGTTTCGTTAGCTCGGCAATCGGACCCGGTTTCCCGAATGGTTCCGCCTCGGTGAGCCTCCTCTCTCTTTCTCTCTCCCTCCCCTCCTTCCACTCTCACACTCTCTCTCACTCGCTCGCAAAGCCACCCGTGCCGGTTTCACTGAAAATCGAGTTACGCGCGGAATTTTTTCGAGCGCCGCGATATTTGACAAAGGCCCCGCCGCGATCCGGCTTCGCGTAATCACGGAACCGAATTGCATTTCCGGTCTAGCCCCGGTTACGGTCGCGCGCGCCGGGAATACATGAATTCTTGCAAACCCCCGCGAAGAACGAAATTATCGGTGGAAAACTGGCAACGGTCGAACGAGCCGGACGAATCAACTCCAACGAACGAACGAACGAACGAACGAACGCGAACGTTTCAAGTGACCCAGTTGTCGGACATACGGTATTCGTTCGATGGCTGGACGCGAAATTAAAAGTGTCGTCTGTGTTCGCCGGGAACAATCAACGGGAAAATCGGATGATCAGATAGCGCAGAGAATTCCGGCTATTGAGCGACCCGGGCAGTGCGGATGCATGCAAATGAGCACCACCGAAGGAGCCATCGAGTGGATCGGCTAGTGGATTACTGGCTGGGCGTTTAGCCATACGAATAAGAAATAAATACAGACCGGAAGTTGATTCTCCGACTAATAGAATCTTGTTGTGCAGATACGGAGGCAGATACACTCCTAGGCAAAAAGATGGCGTACCCGTGCCATCATATTCTCAGGGATACATATAAAAATCCTTAAAATGTATCGAACGGTGCATGAATATTATTGTAAAAAAACGATAGAAATTGAGGAAAAATGTGTTAACACAATTTCGTCGAAATTCCAAGCAATAGCAATTTTTTAAAAACTTTTTTACACACATTATACCCATACTTCTAACATTTCAAGAAAACCCATGTCCGGTTCAATTTTAAAAAAGTGATTGAAAAGTTTTTGGAGGGTGTCCACTTAAGTGTGTTTCCAACTGTATATCACTGTTGGCTAAAGCTTATGTATCATTCAACACATTTGATGAGCTTCATATGTATCCCTGAGAAGGTAACGGTAGCGGATGTGTGCTATCTTTTTGTCCAGGAGTGTACGTGGGTGTAGCACGTAGAGGAAAGTCGATGGAAACGGCCGCGGACTCAGTTCTTTTTCCGATCGGTGTCTCCCGCCCCTCTTTTCCCGCTGGCTGCGTTTCTATCCCCTTTAATTGAGACATTAACCAGGCGACGGCAATTTATTCCAATCGATCAGCAATTAACTACCATCCGTGGGGCAGGGACACGGGCGTACAAATGCTCACTGCAGCCACGCCACGCCACGCCAGTCTCGATCGTGCCACCTTACTTTACCCTCCGGATCGTACCGGGGCCAACGTGACGTTGCAAACAAACTAATCCGACCGGGCCGAAGCGGGTTCTTCCGTACCCGGAGCCGTTCATGTTCGTTATTGGCCGGTTGATCGACGTTCACCTGTTACTCACCGACGCTCGACCACGCGAGCCTCCGCCGCGCCGCGCCGCGCCGGCCTAGATCGTAATAAGTCATCGGTTGCGCCGCGGCTTCAGACTAATTTCTGAACTTCCCTTGTAATTTATACCCGACGGGAGGGCACGTACTGCTAGAATCATTATTTTCAGAACTATGCCCATTACGCGTCACCGGCACCGCGCTACCGTGTAATTTAGTTTCGATCCTGCGAACGCCCAACCGGCGGAATCTGGCAAACTGCGAACTGCGATTTAATGCTGCGGATTGCCCTACTGTTCCCGATTCCTGATGGAACGCTGGAACGAATTTTTGCACTGTGACTGTCTCCGTCCCGCGGAGGCTTGATAGAAATGGTACGGTGAGGATCAATTTCATATTTTTCGTATAAATGTAAGGGACTGTCGTAAAGGTTGCGGCACGTTTTAAAAATTTATACCGTGGGAAAGATATAGTTGCCAGCTACATTTTTGCTGTAGAAAGCATAATGATAGCGTTAACGGTGTTACGAGCCAGAGCCGCGAGTAGTATGAGTGGCCGGCGAAGGGTTGATACTCCAAGAATACGTTAGATAAGGTAAATCATGGTGTCGCTAGGAGAAAGTCATTAGGACACCTTTGCTTTTAATAATTCCCTAGGAGGAAATGATTATTTATTGATCGACAATCGTTACGACATTCGTCGTATCATGGTAGAATGCTTTGCAAATGACACTCAATGCAAACAAAAGAGCACGAATACGATTTTTATAAATATCTGAAAAACAAAAACCGAGGGGCGGTAACACGTACAGGAAAAAGTTGCTTAGAGTTATGAATTCTACAACACGTTTGACTTTCATAAAAATCAGTGAGGTGTACCCTTTTCTGTCGCAATTGTTAGTGGTGACTCCGAGTCACCACTCGACTGCTAAGGGTTAAGAAGTTAACAGAAACTATGTGAAAAGTCGCTGTCGGCTAACGAGCGATCGGTCGCACGGCAAAAACGCAACAAAGTTCTATGTTTTCTTTAAGCAGATTTATTGCAGAAGCCCAAGTATGAAACGAAACTGTGTCGGAAGCACGATCGCTGAAAGTAAAGCGCGATTAGTTAAGTAATCGTCCGAGCGAGCAGAGCCGGCCTGGATTCCGAGCGGCTCTAAACCGCCGCTCGATTTCACGAGACAAACTACGACGACTCACGTGCCGGCCGGTGAATAAAAGGAGCGATTTAACATGTGAGCACCGAGCATGCTACGATATAAATGCACCCTCTCGGGCGGAAAGTGCTTCGGTTACTGAGATAATGAATCGTCGGTTGAAAAACAGCGACTTTTCACAAATAAACCGCTAAACCGCACGCTCTTTCGCGGTCCCCATTAAATTTTCGACGTTATACGCCGAAGCTTCTGCTTACAACTTTCAACGAGCATGCAGCATTCAAGCAGTCCCGCCGAATCTCCGGTATCCCGCGATCATCTGACGATTAAGTCATATTTTCATTGCAAGCTATTCCGCGGCTATTTTCATCTCCAGCCAGTGCTGAACTCCTCGTTCCTTCGTTAGAATATGATCGTGTCGGAAGATGATTTTGGTTCTTCACAGGAATTTCACGAGAGCAGTGTCAATTTGTAATCAGTATATCAGAATATTTTAAGTGATGCATTAGTAGAACTTTCGATTTGTGTATTTTGAAAATCACAAACGAGTTCGAATTGCAACCGACATACAAAGGCGGTAATCTTTGCCGCAGATTGTAAGTACAATATGTTCTGCCTTTTCATTATTTTACAATATTATTTGGAGCTATTTACTTCACACGACATAATGAATAAATCCATTTTTTTTAAAAACATTGTGGATTGATCGTCTATTTGTATGTTGTATGTTAATTTGTGTAAATAATACTCGGGTTAAAGAGGATTAATAATGATACTAAAAAACGTTTACAAAAAATCACACAGTAAATAAAGTCATACAGAATTCGTGAAACTGATAGTATAAATATGTTGGAAGATTGTACACTTGAAAATAAAATATATTTTTTGGAGGTTGGAAAGGAATAAACGCTTTTCGGCTGTAAGAATGCATAAATAATAGAGAGCTCTCCATAGAAAATGGAAAGTATAATACTGGAAATTCTGGACACGTACTATTCTAATGCGCTGTGTGTCAGGAAATTTCTGTAACGGTTCCTTTTGGGCATCATGTTTCGTTGCGAATGTGGCGTAATTGAAAGTACGTGGACTATGGTCGAGCCGCGTACTAATTACGGTCGAAGGATACTTGTCGTTTTATTTCACTTTTATCCTGGGTACAGATTTAGCAAAGCGCAATGGCTGACCGTATTAAAGTGAACTCTTCCTGCAGCATCGTATAATCCATGGCTTTACCAATAATTCCAAAATCGGACTTTAGCCTTGTATCAACTTCTGTGAAGGTTTATGAACAGACTGCGAATCATCATGCAAAATAAAAATGATCTAATACATCGATTGCTAGAAATAGAAACCAAATAGAATGTTATTTCTTCCCTTGTTCAATAAAAATCGAGTGCTTTTCAATATATTAAAAGCAAATATTGAAGTCAATTAAAAATAATAAAAATCCTTGTTTGTTATACTTATCTAACTATTCCATTTCCTGGCTTGAAACGAGAGACGTATTACTAAATTAACAAATTCAAGATACACAATAATACACATGCAAGAGGAAAGGTAGACTATACAAATGAAACAAAACGCATACATAACCAGTGTAGATACTGGTATCAAGTCAATAACAATAATATAATAACCCTCGCAAAACATGCCTCTGCAAAAAATAGTGGACTAATCAAAATGCAATGAGAACTTTGACATAATATTACAATGTCCCAAAATTTTTTGATCCTGAAGTAAATAATGACTTAACAATTCAATTATATAAGCAAACACGGTGACTAAGATAAAATGTATGAGCATGTTTTATATAAAAAAAGTGTGCAACGTAATATATTTTTCCTGTTTCGAGAGCAGTAAACAGTTATATACACAAACGCAAATATAAAAAAACATTTATCTTTGTTTAACATATCATATTTGTCTCCTGTACTTTTCATTTTACGTGTTCAAATAAGTATTTTGTATCTGTTTGCTAAACAAGTTGATATATCGAAGCATTTACGCCATGTGGTATGGAAGAAGAGGCGCTCCAACCTTCCGATTAAAACGTATCGCTCGATTAACATTTGTTCACTGGCAAATGTACTATTCGCGCGGTTTTTACAGAAATTTAATAGTTAAATAGCGGGAATAAGTCGAAAGAATCTCCGGATCTGTGGAAACGACTGGAACATCGCGTCGCGGGTTCAACTGTTTATTCACGCAGCGAAAGTATTTCACCAGCGATGTAACCCCATAAAATATAAACGCGAATTTCTCTTCTGAGCTTCTCTGATAATCCATTATTTATGCGCCCTTTCCCAGGTTCACCGTAGACATCCGAACTCCGACCACTTCTGGCACTCTGGATCTTGAATATTCATGAACGAGTACGGCCGCGTAAACGATATACACTTCCATCGTTGTTATCGCTAAACGCTATACCTTCGAAAAGCAACAATAACAAAAGGAAAAACGATTATAGAAAGAAATCCGCGAGCCCGCCCACTTCAAAGTTTGTTGGGAAAAATAACGCGGCGGTGTCCGACGTTTTTGTCGTTTGATAGAATTTCGCGCGAACTTGTCGCGACTTGCAGAGATCTGGGCGAATTTCAATAGCAGATAACCGCTATCGGTGGAAGTCCCACCGCGGATCCCTCTCTGCTAATAAAATAATAAGGAACCAGGCGTTTCAAAAGCGTCGCTCTGGCCAACGACGACGAGGCAGAAACTTGGATAAACTACGCAGTCGGACGTCGCGTTGTTCCTATCTAGCCAAGAATTCAGTTAATTTGCTCGTTCATAAATTAACTCCCGTGCACCTCCTGTTTTGTCGAAATCTGATATCCCCGTTTTTATTAGTATAAAAACGGAAGTCGACTATTCTTTCGGCCAATTAAAACTTTCAGCAAAAAGTTTGTTTAGATCAACGAAGATGATATTTGTAGGAAAATTAATACTAAATGAAAATCCTACAGTGTTAGAAATTGGCTTCTTTATTTCCACTTACAAATCTATTGGCGATTTATTTCAATATGATAATTAACTGGACAATTAAATTCGTAATGCAAAATGCACTTAGGAATTAATTTTTTTTCTTTTTTTCCGTCATGGAAATCGCAATTCTTTCTTTTCTGTAGTGTGTAGTTATGATCATTACATACAAATTAGACTACTTAGAATCGTAAGAGAAAAAAAAATTCCCTTTTCATATTCCATACCTATTTTCGAGATATTTTAGTCTGGATAATGATCTTATATTGAAAATGTAGAGATTAATGGGAATTTTCATCTTTTGTAACACTTGCCGCTATCGCAACATGATTCAAGGCGCTAGTAAGTCTCTTTAAAGGTTTCCGGACGGGTAAACCCGATCCGTAGCTACTGAACTCATTTGAATTTAGTCTTGAAATTAAACAAACGTGGAACTTCACCGAGAGTCCCTAATTGAACATTCTTTTTCCGCATTTCGTTTAGTCGACGAGCTACAGAGAATTCGTAGTTTGAGTTAAGGTAAATGTTCCGATTCATTGTTACGTTCCCGTAAATGAACGCTTCTTCTGTGCTTTTCGAAACTCTAAAAACAAACTTTTAAGATTAAAGTACATACGTTATATTTAATAGCGATTACATAAAACACGAATGCTGTATATGTTCACATTGGAACTGGTACTATAAAACTGTTTTCTAAACAAGTTCAATGGTTCATATTTCAAATAGAACCTATTAAAAACTCCAGACCTCAACCTCTTATATTTTAAGAGCTATACGTACAAAAAATTGAGAGCGCCCACTCTAATTTGAATGCGGTTTTCACACCGTTAATGGTAGATTGGGCACGAGTACAAGAATTACTTCACAAGCCCACAATGTTTCATTAAAATGAGTAAGCGAGGCCAATCGGTATTCTCTTGTTAGTAAATTTACTTGTGAATCCTAATTTTGTAACCCGTGTCAGTAAGTAAATTTTCCTTACACCAGGGCTGGACACGTTTGCCTCAATTGAGACAAACCCGTTTCCACCGTTGCGCCCACTGTCCCCTTCCTGTCGCTAGTAGCTACGAAGGTAGATACGGTGGAGCAACGAAAACACGTGGCACAAGACGTGCGCGCTGCACGGAAGAAAGGTTGGTGGGGAAAGAAAGCGTTTGAGGGGCCCCAACCATGCCCAGCACTGCCTTATACCACTAAACAGAAGCTGTTGGGATTGGGCAAGGTCTCGTTGTGGGAGAATCCTCGAATTCTAGAGATTCAGACCTCGAGATCTTTGCTGGTAGCTCGTGGCTAAGAAAACGTGTGGCTTGAACGAGAGATACGAAAAAGGAAACGTGGCCACCGAAAATTTCGATGCAAATCCAGTAGGGTCTCGGACACGGCAACACCACGAGCCGATCTGCAAACGATGCAACTTTACGGGAGCCGATTGAACGTCCCGACAAGGAAATCGGTTGAATTGGATGACACCACGAGCACCGGAGAGCTTCCCCATTGACACGCGTGTTCCATTTCGATGCGATGAGCAACCCTGTACGACCTCTTGAGCGGCAACGAATCGTCCGCGTGACTATGCGGCAATTCAATCTGGTAGTTGGCCGTTGCATAGAAAATTTGTGGATACAGTTCGACGGCGAACAAGTTCAAGTTGCGGCTCGTTAGACGTGAATGCCGAAGCGGTTCGACGGCTGCCGCGTCTGAAGTTACAAAACGACTGTAATAACGGGAATCTCCGTTTCCTCTGGCCCGATCTTTTCAACTTGGTTAAGTGAGAACGACTGTGACGATCGATGCGGAACCGTTTCTATAAGAGCTCATTATCGGAAAACGTTTCTGACTTCCATGAACGGTTCATATCTAGCCGGACGGAGTGTCCGCTGCGCTGCTAAGCTCGAATTTTCAGCCATCTTTAAGCAAACCCGAGCACGCGCGGACCACGGAAGACAAAACGATGTTACAGCGAATGATATATAACTCGTGGTATCATTTCGAACGGGTATGTGCAAAGTTGTTTTCAGCGATCTCGCCGGAAATTTATGAACACATGCTCGGTCTGCTCAGGTATTCGCGAGTTCATGTTTTATGCGATAAGCCGGTACACTATTGCAATTTCTAACAGTCGCGGATAACGATTCAGAAATGCCTGGCGAGGCTCATGCCACAAATGGGATTTAGGTTTCTTTAAGACGCCACAGTGGGGTCGTGGCCCCGAAAGTCTGGCAGAGACTCGAAACATGAGAATGCAAGAATTCATGATTATCCGTCAGTAAATAATAATTAAGAATATTCTCTTGTAGAACCAGTAAAAAATAACGATGTTGAAAGGCTAAGCTCGGTGTCATTCGTGTTCAAAATTTGTCATTGCTATTGAGTTTAGATATAGAGTGAAAGATAGATGTTCCAATAAGTACCTATATTTTTATAAGTACGGGACAACATTTACCAACCAAATTTACATAGTTTGTTTGTGTAGTGGTAAATGAAGGATTACATATCGTGGTATTTACAGTGAACTTTTTTGTTACCTTGAAAAAATAATAAAATTTTTATATGCTCCTAAGGTTCTAGTTATGTTCCTAGTGCGTATCAAACAATTTTTTTTGCAAAATGTCGAGAATACATTCGCGGATATCGATTCGGTGAAACGAAGCAGTGCTTGTGTTCTCGTAGATGAAGGAATGAGAAGATGATTTAGGTTGCTTCAAGACGATTCGTGAATAATTGCTGACAATTTTCGCAAACCGGACGACCAGGTTCAGTTAAAAAGACGATACCAAGAAGGCGGGAGCTTTTAAACGAAGGGATACGTCGCTCACGAAACTACCGGAAGCCTTTTTGCATCGTTTCCGTGATTACCGCCTCCATTTCAACGGAACGACGATTAGTCTGTATTAGGGCTTCATATTACGAGCCAGACGCATGCGATCTCTGCGTTGGAATAATTAAAAGGGCGTTCACAAAACGAACGTTCCGTTCGCTCCTTTCGAATTGAAATACGGAAGGGTGTGCCATCGTCATGATGCGCAAATTTCACACTTTGATGCATAATGGACAAAAACGTCTCATTACAAAGATACTAATACAAAAAATTCGAAGTAATATAAAATGCTCAATATAGTTTTCGATATTTGGAGAGAACACTAAATCTTTATATTGAATTACCCACGAAAGCGTATCGAAACGTCTGTACAGTACTGCAAAATAATCTCTTCCTTGAGATTCAAATTGCATTATTAAAAAAAATTGGGAAAGGGTCGTACATACCTCGATCGGCTTCAACACACAGTTCAAACTAAATTCAACACATAGAAATGTATACTGTACACGAAACTTATAACTAGCTGTGTCATTCATGTCAGCTCTGCCAGGGAAAAATGTCAATAGTAATTATTGTAGTAGTTTTGTCTGCACTGTTTTCGGAGTATCCCCGAGGAACGGTACTGAAATTCGGAATGTTTGACGATCTATACATACATATATTCAACCAAGCCATCGCATACGTAACATACGCTCAAAAACTCAGCCCGTTAACTAGCGCTTGTAGGATCGAGCAACAAATTTACAGACAGCATTTTACTTTCGTCCCTGCGAGAAATATATTGATGTGCTTCCATAAAAAACCGCATTACTGGATGATACAGTGTATTAAAGCATGTTAAACTTCACCTTTGTTTAATACTTATGTATAGTTCGTATTTGATGACCCTTTAGATTTTGCTCGTAGTCTTCATCGCGAGTCAGACTCAATATTACAGCGCATGGAGCTACTGCTAAATCCGTTAAGAAAGGAAGTCGCATAACTGGTTATTAGCGAGCGCTGCACACTGGTCCATTCGAATGTTTACATTTCACTCTCTGTTATGTAAATACGTCTGATATTATGTATATAATTTCTTCGATTTCTTTAAATAATAGGCAAGTTTTTAAGAAACAAACGCATTTTAATGATGGAGTTGAACAATTAATATTAAAAGATATTAAAAAAGAAAGTGATGACAATTGAACCAAAAATAGATTTTTGTTCACAAAACTTATATTTTTTGTTTCGTATAATTAATATTATGTTTCTCGCACTTTTTAAAATAAAATGTTATGTTTATAATATGGCACTAATTGTGATATAATTGCAATTGTGGTATAATAAAATACATTACTTCAATAATGGTGGATTATTGTGATAATCTGAGAAAAAAATGTTTTAAACAAAACTTAATCGACATTCAGCGGTCTACAAATTTCAATCAAAAAATTGAAAAGAATTTTGTAATGCATAAGAAATTAAAGTCACCTTGAGTTTTTAAAAGTCAATATGTATTTTTGACTTCATAATATCGTAGCTGATATCAAAACGAATCCATCGACCTAAATTACTATACCCTTAAACTTTCAAATAGTGCTAAAATATTAATGATCATCAAGATCGGGCGGATGGACCAGTTCGGGTGAGAATTGAAACGGTAGGTGTAACATTTGGCTCGCGGGCCACGCATCTTGACATTTCGCTGTGAACGTTATCACTCTGGTGACAAATCAGCGCAACATGCGATGTGGTTCTCGGCCACACATAGATATCTCTCTGTCGTGAAAGCAGGGGAGGCACAATGTTTTGATGGAACCGCTGCTCGACAAAGGGGACTTTCATTTCCTTTGTGTGTGGAACGTCAACCACGCCCACGCAACGGCCCAGGCCGGGCCTGCAATGATGACGGTCGCATCTCCGTGTTTCGGCGACGGCTAATTGCGAATCGGCTATCGATCTAGCACCATCGAGACTCGCATTCATTTTACGGGGCAGCTGGCAGGGCCGGTAACGCGATCGAGGGACGGGCCAGCGAAATTCAGGCGTCCTCGAACGATCACGAAATTGCATCGCGTAACGCGTAACCGGCCGCATCCACGGATTCGTTGCGGCTCGGTGTCGTAGTGTGTCCTCTTTGCGAGCACCCGGCCGCTGTCATCGGCAAAATCACCACGAAACTGCCGATGACTCTCGTTTCCTTTGTGCGTGGAAAGTCACCTCGCCACGCCTCTCTTGCACGCAGCTTATACTAGTCAATATAGTATATGTATACATGTATATCGAAAGAGGCGATCGTGTTCACGTGGACACCACCGAAACAATCATCGACCGACCTGCTTCTGTTATATTCGATCCTCGTGTACCCACTGTTTGCGCATAGCACGGTCGTACCAACGACCCATTGGCACCCTCGATCAAAGGATGCGGATCGTCTGCATTATGCGATGCGTAACGTCGCACGTTCGTCCAAAAATGACCGACTCACTTCTGTTGCCTAGCGAGAATTTGTTTTTATCTTAATCCTTAGAACTAGACTGCAGATCTTTATGCATCCATGAAGACATTAGCTGGATGAAAAATAAAACAGTAAAAGATTAGAAAAATCTAAGAATACTGTTATGAGGTTCTCAATATAAAAATCTATTAAGGGATGAAGTGAACTTTTATTAAACTTTTCCTGCTCACAATAGTTGCAAAATATTTTTATTTTGCATAAAGATCCGCAGTCTAGTTAAATTAGCATATATGCATTCACAGCCCAACTATCGAAACTCGAATACAGAGTATGTAACTTCAAAGTTGAATAGCGTTCAAGAGGCTCAGTAAGTATAAACAGTACCAACTTTATAACGATTCATCTTGGTTAGTTATGAAAGGACTGCATTTGGTGATACATTATTTATTATGATTCAGACAGACCTGTTTTTAATTTAATACACTTTCACGGATGATGTAATGCAATTTAATTGGAGATATGTCTTTTAATGAGAAAATTTTCAAAAACAGGGGGTTTCAAAGTAGGTAATAAATAGATTCTTCTCATACTATTTTTTAACATTTTCATTTTTGTTGTTTATTATGAAATTGCGAGTTTACATTGCATTGTTAGGAAATGTAAGATCCACTAATTGGATCAAGAAGGAGATTGCTTGTGAAAAGGTATTATTTCATTTGCAGCTGTTAGCGGAAAAATAATTCCCTGTGTAATTATCCATCAAGTCTAAAAAATGCATGGAATATGAAATTAAATAAAAATTTCATATCTATCAAAATATTCTACGCAGTAAGTTATACACTAAATATTGTAGAAAGTATATATATGGTAGTTACTCAGTATACATATACGCTATTTCAACATTGTTAAAACGTTTACAATAAAACTGACTTATTTCGGAATACCTGCAAACATCCATCGTTAATTTCATAAACAGCAAAAATGCGTCCCAGAGCGATAAAAAATAAAACGAGTTAATACATTCTATGAAAAAGACTCCTTTTTTCACTTCACCTGGTTTGGAATTAAATTTCCATAGCAGCTACGTCATCCGATCTCTCCAACTTCTACAATATAATTACAGGACTAGTTGCTTTCATTTCCTTGTTTCCCTCAGTTTCTCCTACAGTATCCCTTTAAAAAATTCCTGTTTCACCCTGGTCCAAGTAACCGCTTTCAGGAAGCTATTCCGTGATCTCAGCGACCGCAAGCCTCGGTAGCCGGCGTTCACCTCGAACTAATTGCAACTGACAATTGACCAATGGGAAGCTGGTTTCGACGACGTCCAGGACGGGGTCGCGGTATCGATACCGATTGGCACGAAAACCTCTCACTGTTGATTCGAGACACCGCGTGGCTTTGCGGGTTGCGAGGAGCAGGGTTGCACGTTGAGCCGGCGGTTGCACGTTGCACCGGCTCTAGATGAATAATGCAACGCATCGCGTCAACCGGTGCACGCCGCTGCAAATCTCATCCTCCGGGCGATACCGGGGCCGGTTCTCCGTGGACCAGCTCGGAACTCATCCGTTGTCCTCCGCTCATCTCCTCCCGGTGCTTATTTTCTGCCTTCTCTTCTTGCCCTCTCGGTGCTTCCGGTACCTCCGTCATTTCCTTTCCGTCGTTTTTTCCTTGTATCTCCTTGCATTATCTTCTTTCGAGGCCAACCTCGCGCCATTCACGCCGCGTTTCTTTTCTGTATCTTGGCGCCGGCTCTTCGTCCTCTCCCGTTCTTCTACAAACCGGAAGCACGACTTCGTTTTTTCGTCATTCGCTGAAACCCGGACGCTGTCCCGATGCCATTATCCGTGCAACTGCACTCAGACTCCGCGCCTTCATACATGGCATCCGTTAATTGGTTTACAACCGTTCCGAGTATTAATAGCCGCCTCGTTATCGCGTGTTTGGTCGAGCCTGAAATGAACTCCGATATTGAATAACGAGGATGGCGGATCAGAGTTTCTATTATTGTATTTCAAACAGATACTTACGAACGTAAGTACGGGTCATTCCATACCAAATCGACCACTTTTTGACGTCACCATCGTCGATTTTGTTCTATATGAAATATGCTGTAATCCATGCGAAATTAGTGGACGTTTGATACTTTCAATGCGTTTTTGACGATCTAAAACTCGCCCCAACGCGATTTTTTAAAATTTTTATTATTTTTGTGAAATCTAAATATTATATAAATACATTATTTTCTCAAAAATTTTGAGCGCAAATCGCTAGGTCCGTTTGTCAGTTCCAGAACTGACCCGCATTGTGTTAAATCATCATTTTGTTTAGAAATTACAGGCCTTCGACGTTTGCAACTTTTGCCCATTTTGGCGAAAACGGGCCTCACTTACGAATTTTTATCTCAGGAACTGTTTGTCCGATTAAGCTACATTTTTTGTTTTATTCAGAATGGATTGGGCTGGTATAAAATAAGTTTTTTTAACCGCGATAATTAACTTTATAATGTTAAAAATTTACACTGCTTACCAAGATCCAAGAAAATTCTGTCAAATTGACAAACATGTAGGAATCAAACCCATATAACTTTAACGAATTTGCTCGAATAAAGGGAGTAGATTTGGTAAATATTATGGAGTAGTCGGCGATAGGTATTGTGTTGAAATGTAATTATTTTCAACGGGATAGCAATTTTTGCAATCATTGAACATTTCCAAGACAATGTCAAGATCTACAGTCGAAAATTTCGAAGTTCCTAAGTCGAAGCCCCTGAATGGTCGACCCGCAGCCGTAAAACGGAACAAATTATTTCGTAGCCCCACTGCATCCTCGGTTTACCGCCGGCAATGAATTCTCGGGACCGCTGTCACCAAGAAATTCGGGTCATCCCTCTCGGGCTGCTACCGCCGCCACCGACCGAAAATGACGCTGAGAACTGCGAGCATCTGTTACTGTAAAGATTCATATTCCTCGTTGCATGGTTATTAACCCGGCGAAGAACAAATAACGTTTCGTGGATTGATCGATATGCCGCGCTGTGGAACATACTCGGCAGCGATTACTCCATTTACGTGATTGTTTCGCATCAGGCCCGTGCCGTTGTTCACCGAGATAGCTAACACTATGCGTTAGTCTACCGTACAGCAACGAGGGACGTTAAGTCAACGTCACATCACTCCTCATCTGCAGTTGGCATCGCATCTGATTTCGAATCCAATTATTCTCCTTGACTATGAGTCCGGCAGGTCATCCGCGTCGTTAGCTTTTCCACGAGAAAATTTCGCGGTGAGTTGTTGAAATTTTACGATTCTCGTGAACCTGCTATTCAACGTTCGCTATCTTCCTGCGTCGGTTGAATTCAGTGTTCTTGAATTCTGAGTCGTCGTCGATCTTCGGGCTAAATTTCAGATAAAATTTCAGAGCTCTCGTTGGGCAAGCATAGTTAACATGTTGACTGCTACGTCGAGACACAATTCCTTGTCTGTCGTTAAAAATAAATTTTTCTCATAACAGCGGAGTTTCTTAAACCGAAGTTCATTAGGATTTGCACCATATAAAGGAGAAGCAATTACTCACAATCAGCAATCAAATCGAATTGATTTTGCAGGATGTTTGGGGATGGTTTTTGGCAATCATTGCGTTAACTGGTTCCAGCTATGTTTCTACAGGTTCTAGTATGTTTAGAATTCTCTCTCGAAGATTTTTAATCAGCGACCCAGGACTCAATTCACGACGATTTCCCCCAAGGCATCTTCTCAAATATCATATATAATTCAGCAGGTGAAATATTCTTATAAACTTTGCTCTCCTCATTCATGATCTCTCTGAATACGTAGTCTCGCGAGTATTTCTATTCCGCTTTCCTCTATTCGATCTATTCGCGAGCGCAAGATCTTCTCGGACAGCATGTATTCCGGTTCCGTCTTGAATTCGCGAGAGAGCGACTTGCGCGCGGGTCTGTTTAGCAGAAGGTTCACATAATCTCGGTTCTCGAGTCTGCTTTGATACGCGCGTGCATCGCAGTCAATAGAACGATTCTTCCCGACACAGGAGCATTTACCGCGCGCTTTTCAATACGACGCATAGTCGCGTTAAGGAAAGCGGCCTCGTGTTTTCGAATAAGCAGACGTGTCAAGTCGAACAGCCTGGGTGAAAGAGGATCACACGGCTCGGCAGCGAGGCGCGTTCCTATATCTACTGCGACGCATTCACGCGCGAGTAAAGCGACGTGTAACGAGGTTGAAATGCTTCCGGCCAAGCTGAGATTGTTTTTCAACGAGATTTCCCCGTGGCTCCTTAATTACCGCGGGAGATGGCCGTACCACGCGCGTGACCGCGGCCTTTTCATTTGTGAGAACGAGAAAACCAGGCGCCCCGATGAAAATTTCACTCGGCTAAATTACACCGTGACGCGAATATACCTAATCGACCCTGCTACGCGCCGCGATGGAAAACGTCTTCCGAAATACGGTCCTCCCGTCGTCCTCCTACGTTTCCTTTTCGGTTTCGTCGCAGCAGAGTCTTTCGTCTCTCTCTCCCTCCCTCTCTCCTGCTCTTCTCGCGAAACCCGCGGAATGCCTTTGGGAAACGCTTGAGAATACGGCGAACGAAAACTCGCTGAAGGGGACTGTAAACGAAAGCCGGGTAGAAGGTCGTTTCCATGGCCGTAACATCGAGTGCTCCTCGAGAGCATATAATTTCTTAAAAGGCCAAAATCGGATCTTACTTCGCTGGAAAATGGCGGCCCATAGAGGACCCTGAAGACCGTACCAACTTTTTCCATTATGAAATTACTTCCCCGTGGAAAAACTCAGCGGCCGCAATCTGAACCGCGAATCAGACGCACCCTTCGGTCACCGATAGCCGATTCATCTTTGCTTTGTTCCTATCTAGGCTGTTCTGTAGTAATGCAATTATAGTTTCGTCCCGAGCTAGTATAGTCGACCGTCATATAACTAAGATCCGCAGTCTAGTTGTAAGTAATATAGTAAGTATTATAGGAGAGGGGATTGAAACGAGATGTATCGAGAGTGCCATGTAATAGTTATAAGAGGGTTGACTGTGCTACTTTGTTCAGAAAGTACGTAACATGAGTTTTTTATGGAATACTATCGATTTAGAAGAAAACTGAGACTCCGAATTTTTAAAAAATTTATTTATTTATACAGCTCGCATCAACATCTAGGTCATTAGCGACCACTAGAATTAATGCCACCATTTATTATTCCGGGTTGGACAAACTCTCAAGGACACTGGCGGAATCGGTGAAGATTATAAAGTTGAAGTATTAAGCATTAGAGCTGTGCGGGACGGGACCGGAATTCTCGAAAATGTTCGGATATTCTCGAAAATGTTCGGGAATCCTGTGAATTTGTTCGGCATTTCTTAAAATGCTGGGATTCGAAAGTGTCCTGTTTTCTTGAATATGACTGATTTTGCGATGGCAACAGTACGCGTGACTTCTCTTTACACGATATTTCGAAAAAAGAAATTATATAGAAGACTCTTGTAGCATGGATAAAGACTAAAAAACAATATTAAAAGATTGCGTACAGTATCAGAGATCCCGAACAAATTCACGGGATTCCCGAACATTTTCGAGAATACCCGAACATTTTCGGGAATTCCCGTCTCGTCCCGCACACCTCTATAGATAATGGATTGAACAGAAGCTTCACAGAAGAAACAGAAGTCTTGAAAGTTGAATGGTTTACGACTATTAGGCAATACAACAGCACATCCACAACCCTCATTAGAGTTGGAGCCATCAGTGAAAATAATGGCATGAGTAAGATCTCTCAAGCATTCGTATAAAGTTGAATCACTTTTAGGAGAATCGAGAGACCAGAGCGGGCGGATCAACTAAGGGAAAGATAGGAAATAAAAGAGAGAAAAATTTAATAGAACATCGAATTTTGTTGTGATGTGATCTTACGAACTTTTTGAACGGCGTAGCATACCAGAAGCGGAAAGGGATTGTAACATGGATTAAGGTTTGAAACTATAATACCGCTGGAACTTTTAGTGCGATCTTGTCACGTTTATAATCTCATGAAATATCTACTTCCTCGGAATTGTCGGTGGTAATTTCTGGAATATCGGTATACTCTCATTTTGTCGAGTAATTGTAATGCGTTGGCATAAAGGATAATAGATTTGTTGAAGAATTAGATTAATAACTTTACACTTCGAAATTCTTTATCAGTGAAAATAGAGACTTTGTTACAGAATTGATGCGTTCATAATATTCTCGAACCTGTAAAATTCAGTGTAGTACAATATTAAGAAAATTATATGGTAATAGTTTCTATAAATTATTCCCATTAAAGTTTATGTCTACATAATAGCTCAGAATCCACTTAGTATTATAACTTCTACACCGTGTTTCATATTTATAAGGCCGTGATATCTAAATTGTTAATTTAAGAATGATCTCCATATCAATTTCAAGTGTCTAATGAATAAAATGTCTCTCTAAAATTGAATACTGAATGTACGGATGTCTATTTTTTGTCATAATGGAATCTACATAACTAAAGTTGCCATGTTAGTACGAAAATCAATCGGTTGAATCCCTTAAAACTTGGCATGTGTCTTCAATAAATCATCCATGTTTATCTGAACCCAATTTCAGATGATGTCGAACAAATTCGATTAATGCAATTTAAAAAACCAATAAAATATTTTCAGAAATACAATAAGTTTTTATATTTTAGATCTTACCTTCCCTTAATAAATATCAAATGACCTTTAAACATGCAAATTGTGAAAATATTTTTGCGAATATTTCGGACATTAAATATTAATCTATCAGATGGACTCTCATCTACATAATTACCACTTTTCTTATTAATAACTTTTTAATAAACAACGATCACCAAGTGAAACCTCCGCGACACTACACAGAGTGATCACCTTAACAATATATTAAAAGATTAGTGAGATCGGAGGTAGGCACCTTCCGCAAATAATTCCTAAGATATCTAAAGTGGGGGGATCGTGTAATTCTTAAATTGCAACACGTCTTACGTTGTCTTCGGTGGAGTTTGACGGGAGTGGAACGACGGCGCGAACCGTCGCGTCGCGTCGGAGAAAGCTGTCCAGATCCAACATAGCCAGAGCACAGTTTAAAAATATAATTACACCGACGGCCGTCGGGCTTATCGCGACAATGAAGTAAATGACTATCGTGTTAATGCTTGGACCACTCGGGGATGGGGAACCAAATCTGCGGTGCCGAGGGGACGAAACGCAGGAGGGTTAATTTCAAAGGCAAGAGACAAAAGTTCCGCGCGATGGCGAACTTTTAAAGCATTTGACATAAAGAGAGGAGATACGTCCTTTACTCGTGACGTTGGCCACGTTGTGGGAGGAACGGAGACGAACAAAGAGACCGGTGGTACGAGTAGATTGGCCCGAAGGTAGTTCGGAACTTCTAAAAGAAAAATTGTAGGAACGACCGCCACGGGAAAAAGGAAATTTCCATATAATAATTAGATCGGCAAATTGCTCTAATAAAAGAGTATGATTAACTCGGATATCTGGCTACCTTCCTTTCCCGTCTATGTCCTGTCCGTTTTACATTTTCGGTTGCGGTTCCAGAGAACGCCGCGCAGCTGAGCAGCCGCCGCCAGTATTTTATGGGTCTTTTTTGGTATAGTTAATTGGTATACTTAAGTGGCATGGCAACATCGTAATAACTTTTAATGAATTAGCGACACTGCACTACGCTGGAATAATTGATACATCGTACCGAATCGAAATGAATGAGTGAGCCGCGTTTTAAATCGTCGAATGTAGTACATCGGAATAAAAAACGAGAACGCGCGTGCACGTGTGTGACGTTCATACTTTATTTAACGACACTGGGATGGGGCTAATGATATACGATAATTGAGACGACGCCATTACTGTCCGGATCGTCAGCATAATTCACCGAGCTAGTGAAAAAAGCTCGACGAAATTATTCGACGGTCGCGTTTCCGTGTTTAATTGATATCCATCAGGCGAATAATCACCCAAATCAGTATAATACACTCGACGTACACCATAGTCCGATTTCCACTAAGAACGCGTTTAACCGTTTCGCGGAATACGGACTACGTTTGCGAAAATACACCGTGTAGTTTCAGTCGCGTGAGCACGACCATCGAGCATATCCCAGCTCGACAGGAATAAAATTCCAGTTGAACGAATATTATTTTTCCTAGAGATTAACGTCACACTACCCAACGACCAGCTGGCATTTGTAATTTATCAACACGCTCGGCGTCTGTTTTAATGTCAGTCTTTAGAGTTGCTTCCGTCGGGTGAGACTGTACAAATTGATACGCGTCAGATGATTCTGTTTTGCATATTCGACGTGTTTGACGTTGTACTATTATTAGACTGCGGATCTTTATGCGAAATAAAAATTTTCTTCGTCAGTTACAAGACACATGAACCGTATAAAAATTTCATCCTACCTTTAACGATTTTAGTAAATTGAAAATAACATATGGACGTTCTTAACTCGTTTAAATATTTTAACTGCTTTAAATTACATCCACCCATTTTTGTCATAAATGCATAAAATCCGCAGTCTAATTTTATTATTGGTGTTACTGAAATGCCCGATCCTATATTTTTTTGCTATAATTAAACTTCATTGTATATGTATACGTGATTTATAAAGTCAAAAGGGACTGTGACCCATCGAATCCCTTTTCACATGACCAATCACCTTTGTATATTTAATTAACATTTATGGATATGTAAGGCTTCTTATGGGACTCTCAAAGACGTCCTTGTGCTATCTGAGTGGTATCTAATACAAACTCTACTGAATTAGAATAGCGACCAGTTTAGAAAGGAAAGGAATTTTAACGTTTAATTGAAAAAGCTAATATTAATTATTACTTTATTATCAGTATATAGTGTTCTTGATTTCCATTAACATTGAAATTGTTTTTCTGTGTTGCACTTTGTGTGATGCTCTGTACTGTATTCTATAACAGCAAAGTGCCCTCTTCAAAAATAATATATGAGAAATTCAACAATGACAATTTGGAGATTCTTTGAATATTACATCGCGCGTTATAATTTTAATTACGGCCTGAGAAGAATTAATTTGGTTTTGCATATGCAGAGACTGTATTCTTTGTGCATATAAAAGCGATGGTAGAGACTGCGTTAATGCTTTGAGTGTATGTTTTCATTATAAAATTTAATCACGACCGAACCGTCTGCGTTCTTTTGACTTTCTATATGCATCGCCCGAATGAGTGTCTTTGTTTCCTATAAATTCAAAAAACTGATCACAACGTTCATTTATTATAACTGATTCATATCATGGGTCGATTTGACCCAGAAAAATTGACAATTTCCATGAATTGTTTTCCGTTCGTTTTAACGTTGTAGTGATCGGATTGCTTAATTCTTTTGACAAACGCTAAAACATATGCTCCAACATTGAAGAAATTCTTTCAGCGGAATACGAAAATGGAGTGCTCTTTACGCACGCTTGCTCTACGTTTCTCGGCAGGTACTTTTTTCAGCCTCGTGCGAGTCGTCACGAGTCGAGTTAATTGGCCGGTATTTTTGCGCAACAACCCGGATTATGTCGGTTCAAACACTGGTCCCATTGCTGAAGTTAAAGCATCCCGCGCGGGCTACAGAATGCTCAAACTCGAATAATGCTACATTCTCAGCGTGTAATTAAAAACTGCGAAACACACAAGCTTCTTGCGGTGAACGTCCGCTTTTAGACCAGAATCATCAGATCTGCAGAAATTAAACTGACAAAATGATAAAATGCTAAAATGAAAAGGTAACCGAGATCTCAGACAATAGTATACGATAATAATATCGGTTAATTATATGCATCCAAAGAATTTATTCCACTACGCCGTGAACTTGGAAAATCGCACTTTTCTATGAATAAAATTAACATTTGTCTTCTTATGAAATTCATATGCTCTCCACATGCAGAATTTAATCGTGGAATCAGCTCTTAAAAAATCGAAACAGGTCTAACAGTGACTTCCGATCCGTCTAAATAACGACTACTGTCTGATTATAATAGAATTTATAAAATATACACGTAATATATAATAATGTTATTATATAATTTTTTAACGTTCACAATTCATACATTATATTATATACACAAGGGATGATATTTATCCTCAAGACTCGAGTACCAAAATATAATCATTCATTCACTTCAGGGACTATGAATTATTATACAGAAAAAAATTGGAAAAGGATTTTTAAAATAGGAGTCAAAAACAAATGCGATGTGGGAAAAACATGTGAAACCTTTTTTATCAATTTTATTTTCATGAAAAATGTTGATTTTATATTTATGAATGCGAATTATTACCAATGCGCTAAACATGAATAAACTAAAAAGTTTTATTTGAAAGATATTGCATGTGCTACATATTCATATTTTACATTTGATAACACCAATTTGCAAATCCGAAGCTGCTATGAATTTTTATATTTCAAAAGATTTACATTGCACATCTGTTTCGATATATTCGCAGAAGATGCAACATTTTTACATGTACGCATATTTTAGATAAAACAATTTGTTAAAAATCTGCTTACATCTGCGAATTTCGCCTGAAAAAACACAGATTCCGGATGGATAAATATTATTTCTGCAATCAACAGTTTCTAAAATAAATGACTAGTAAAATGGATATAACTATATTTAACAGAAGCCTTCGAGACACTGTCTAAAGATTTTCACTATGTTCAAAGAAAAATTAATTTCAGCCAGCAAGAAACAAATTGGAGCTACGAGAACAAAAATTATTTTTACCCCGACCTAATACCATACATCAATTATTTTCTTGGAATATTAGAAGAGAAGATATCCTATCTGTCGACCTGCTATTTTTAAAAGACATACCAAATTTCCCCGAGGACAAACTTTTTAACGAAGATGCTCCTGTGCATGTTGCAAAATTTAACAATTCTCAAGAATTTTTTTAGCGAGTACAGCGAGTTCATCCATCGCACCATCTAACAGCAAATCAATATCATTCTAGATAGTATGGATTTTTCCTTCCTATTTAAATCACAGGAGGAGTACGTTAGTAGAAATTTTGTACAATATAATATTTATAACATTCTGTATAATATGTTCTTTGAGGTTTTGTTATTGGAATTGCAGGCGTTATAATTTTTGTTAGAGAATATTAAAGATGTTCACACACAAAGTGATATCCGTAGCAGAAGGAGACTGCCTTGTCGACGTGACAAACGATCCAGGATCATCGCCATGATCATTCGCAAATCGTTTGATGGATGGCGCATGAAAACACACGTTTCATTAACATGCTCTATAAATAGACCAGATCGCGAAGAGCTCGCTCTCTTCTGTGCCCATTCGCCGCTCTGCAAACATCTCTGTATTCTGTCGCGTCATAAGTACAAGTGTATCGTCGCGAGTTCGTGTGCGAATAATTTTTTACATTCTCAAAAATGTTAAAAAACAATAAGTACTCAATTTTCCATTACACGATCGCGATCTAAAAACAGCCATTTAACGTCCGTAGCCAGAAAACTTTTCAGATACCATTTGTTTAGGGACTATGAAAATCCTTTACTGTTGAATTTCGTCCAGGAGCGTCTAGTCGCTCGCTTTTATCGTCCTGCGAGCCACCGATGGTCCTTTTAGTGTGAACGGGAAGTCACGCAAGAATGCCTGCGCGGGGAACGCATTAAGAGAAAAGTTGAACGAGGGAGGAACAGAAATCCCGCACCTAGGAGGCAAAGTGACGCGAGCGACAGAGGAGCCGTATAAGAAATAATAAATGCCACTGTCTGAATAATGCATCCTTCCGAGGACATTCCACTTCATACCATAACGTTTCCGCCTCAAACGTTTCCCTGCTGAGTGCAATGGGACGGTTAACGTACTTTGTATCTGAGTAAAGGTGCAGGATCTCCCTCTCTCCGGATAGGAAAAGTAAGATTCTTCGTTCTTTGATTGTGCCACGTGTTTGTCAAGGTTTGATGGGTCGAATCATGCGAAGCACACGAAGGTATTCGCGGCAACGGTCGAATCCTGCTAGAAATAAAGGAACCAGGGAACGGAAGTTCTGTAGAACGGTCGTTCGATTTCCGAAACGCATGACTCGAAACGGGATGGGAAGCGCGGTATTTGCTCCGAACTTCCGAGGAGAACGTCGCGCGTAATGGAGCCGAATGGGAGCAGATGTTTTTTCCGCCGTTCCCACGATTCGAAAAGTTCCGCCGTTCGCGCGGCCGCGTTCCAGCGGTTTTCGCTCCGCGTCGCGGCGTTTCCTCTCGATTTACGATCAATGGGTTACGTTGAGATATGAAGGGAATTATTCTTCGTGGTATCTTGATAGCAGATTCCGCGGGGACCACTATTTCTTCGAAACCGCCTTTCTTCTTCGTCCCGACCGGAGTTCCTGGAGAAAGGAGCAGGAGAATGCGGCCGGAGTTCCCTAATAAAAATCAATCGCGCGCGTTCGCATACTAATCGCTTTAATGGCCGAACCGAGTGGCTACATCATCACAAGTAAAATGTAGATTTTTCACGCGTATTATATCATTTACTTTATTTTAAGAAACAATAATTGCCAGAAAATCAAACAATTCTCTGCCCATGCAAAACGAATTACTGCACAGGTCTTTAATTTGGACGCAACTTCCGGCATTCAACTAAAACATTTAACGATTGATAATAAATGAAAAGCGACTACAACGTCGAAGTATTAAACATTGTTTCCATCAAATCTGATCAAGATATCTTTAATATAGAAAAGTTCCAGTCGAGTGAAACTAACTTTATGATTGCTCCTCATACTTACCAGGTTCGTCAAGCTAGCAAAATCCGATCCTCAAAAACTAAATAAGTTCTTACGGTACACTAAACTCGTGTTCAGAGATGAATAGAGGGAACGCTTAAAATTGCTCTCTTCTAGCTTCGTCCCGCGGACCATCGAACAAGAAATTTCTTGATACTGCGATCGTAAACGTGTCTCAAGCGAGCTGGCTCTCGGCTTCGTGCCGCGCTCTGATGCTCGGCAACGTCAAAATTAGCTGTCGTTCACACGTACGATGTTCATGCCGATATTTGAACTGTTATGCTCTGTTTTCCCAGAGCGGAAACTTGAAATACGCAGACAGTCTCGATAGCTGCACTCCTAAATGTCATCAATCTGGAGTGATTGCGAAGGGGTGAACAGCTACTGCGACCAACTGTACATGACTACGAATCTTCGAAGATCGATAAAATACGAAACAAGACCTACCTATAGTAATACAGATTAAGTTCGCATATGTGCTCTATTTTCACCATAAATGTTCCAAGTAGACCATACTACCATACAAATTTTTCCCCCGATCTCGTTCTCATCAATAAAAAGAATTAAATATTGTCTACGATTGTCGCACGAAATAGGAGCAACCTACGAATTTATTTCTTCAAAATATAGATACTCATTTTTGTCAGAAATGCAGAAAATCCGCGGTCATACACATTTATAATTTATACATTTGCTACTTATCTTCGCTTTTTCGCTTTCTTCATCCAATCCTCTGCTTCCCCCAGTACTTTTGCGGTTCGAAAAGGAAGAAAAGCGTAATTCTTCCGGGCAGAGGGATGCTTTCTCTCGGAGCACTCGATGACTGTATGAAAATTGAAAATTCTACTATCGGGACTGCGCTCGGGGATACTATAGCAATGTCCCAGTTTTCGCTCGTTCCATCAGTTGGCGAAGAAATCTGGTCTATCCGGCGGATCGAAGATTCGTCGAAGGCCGTATCGCACGCCGAGCGAAAGTCAACCGTCGATAAGACAAGCTACCCGCTTAAACTCCCGAGCAATTGCTCGGAGCATTGATCCGAAGTTTAAGCCGAGTTCCTTACGAACAGAGAAGCTCAGAGTTCACGCTAGCTCTATCCCTGACTCGAGCGGAAAAGGGCCTGGGCACAGAAGAGAAAGCCGTTCACCGTCCGTCTACTTCCCCAATCCCCTGGCCTTTCACCGGTGAGACCCATACTCCCTTTCGATTCCGCCCGTTGCAAAACGATCGCGTGTGAATATCTGGACCGTTCCCGCCTTTTCAACCTGGCAATGTTCCAGCCAGTTCTCTTTGCTCGGGGTTCGACTGTCCGTCGTTCTTCGACCGATCGAAAATTCGTGCCAACATCGAACTACTTCCAGATTGTGTTCACTCACCTCAAAAATAATCGGTCTAACGCTCCGGCATTGTTTATACTCGCCGCGGGTACTCCTACGTTCGAACCTCTCGACCGACTTTCGGATTTCCTCGAATTCCACGCGTTCCACCGTGGGGGAAAATGCCAATTTAGCGGGTCGAAACTATTTCAGCATTATTTTAAGACTTAAAGCCATAGTAAAGTAGGTCGTTGGATTCGTTTTGACGTTAGCTACAACAATATATAATAAAAAATACATAGTGGCATTGAAAAAACCGCTGTGCGGCGCGCCGCGGCGGTCGCCCTCGACAGTCGTGACAAAACAAAAGGGACACAATGGATCTCATAATATGTCCAACATGCTCTTTAACTTTTCGTATAGCTTATGATTCCAGCTTTCAACTAAGATAAAAATTAACAGTGTATAAAGTGGTACAATGTGTTAAAAGTCTAGTTGAAGTTCGGAATAGGGATAACATTACGTGTTAACTATTATGGAGGTTTAAAAGATTAATGAAGCATAATGTGGGCAAAAGAAATTTGCAAATGTATCTCCAATAGTGGAAAATAACAATACATATTTTATAATACAGAACCACAAGAGTAATCAAAGTGAACTATATTTTTACATATTTTGCAATCATTTTTGTATTTACTGGCTAAATGGACATTCTACTATCGAATTCTACATCTGGTTCGTTCATCATTATCAAAATTGAATTTCGTCCAGCTAGATCGTGGAAATAGTCCACTATGCGTTCCTCATTCGATCCTTCGGTCACTTCTTGTTATTAACATTTTGTTATTAACACAATCTTCTTACCAAACTTGTAAAAAATGTACAATTCGTAATTTTTATAATATATAAAAGTATGTGAACAGTACTTATTAAAAATATGCTGTCTGCCCATTTGCAACTGTTGTTACATCATATCTCTGTTATAATACGAGTTGCATTCAAGTGTAGTCGGGCTCACATATCCAGTTGAATTTTGTTCGCTAAAAGCTTTAATGTTCACCAAACACGGGAGAATACACGTATATATGAGAGATAATGCAAATTTTAATGAATCAAATGTCCGTGATTCAACTAAATGCATGTCCAAATTCTACATAAATTTGATCTTTGCATCGAGTACGAATAACAGTGCTATAAATAATTCGAAGAGAAACAATAACAGAATTTACTAAAATTTCCAAGGCAACGCATCGTAAAAGACGGACATATCATGTATGTCTGGCGACAAAGAAGCAAATCCTTGTAATATTTTCTCAAGCCATAGCATAGACGGGTTTCAAATAAAGTCTTTGTTACGCTCGCAGCACTTTGTTCCTCGCGAGTCGGTTCATGTTGTACGATGCCACTGTCAATAAGTTTCCCTCTTTCCGCTTCAAGAACAGGAGGAGAGCTCCTGCCAGTCGGACAAATAATTTCACAAAGAATGGGAGAAAATGGACAAATAAATGAGGCCTCTTAAAAATACAATTTGCAAGGCAGAAACTGCTTGCCCGTTCCGACGAGCTGCATTAGGACCTCAGCCGTAACTGCCAAACTCAATCTACGTCTGTATTTTAAGCTGCGTTGGCACTGGAAGGTTCGAGGGCGGTGCTGGCTACTGCAAAGTAGAGAACCGTGTAAGCAGAACTATTTCGTTATTTAAATCTATTCTTCTAATAGTCTGACGATAATGCGCTGAATTAATCATAAGGACTGCCGTCGTGCATCTCATTTAGCCATCCCTGGCAAGAAACGAACGAACGATTAAAGTTTTGCAGGCACTTCGCTCTGCCTCGATGAAGTTCGTACCCGCAGTTTCGAACTTCGTTGACAGTTGTCCCTTCGTCGACCAAACATTCTCGTCGATGAACTTCAACAGATGTCGCACAGCGATACTGAATAAGCATGGTAATGTAGACCCTATCAAAAGATTGTAGAATATTTTCTTATTTAGCCTTCATGCTGACAACCAAATGTGTAAATAATTTCAAAGCTTCGCTATGCAAGATTCTTTTCGTTAGTGTTTATTACTAAACGAGAAATTGATGTAATTAATAGTGTCCACAGAATGCGTGTTCAACGTGGTTTCAAAATATTTTCAGAGCATAAAAAATTGTTCAAGGAATTTTTTAATCAATGAACTTGAGTTTCTCCTCATTCTGATTTGCCTAAAATAAACCACGATGTTACCTTAATATTTAACCGTAAAAGCTATATTAATACATAACTGCCACGTAAGCGGTAGTGCAAACTAGAAGTGAGTCATTCTGTGATCTTTCCCAACATTTTATTCGCCAAAAAGGTATTTTATCAAATTATGTCTCCCTTCATATAAATTTTATAACAAAGTTTCATCAATATTTTCAGTCCCTTTCAGATATTTCAGCGAATAATGTTAAAGACGACGCGCATGAGAGTTAAAGATTCAGAACAGTGTGCTTTCTGTTAGCAGAGCCACTTAGCTCCTTGTCCAGGACTGCAACGAAACTAATTGAAACCATACAGACAGCACCTCCGCGAAGATCAATCAAATCACCGTAGTATACCCGTAATCTCCGATTGACTCCGGGAAGCTGCGCGCCGACGAACTCTACTTTAAACAATGCTAATACTGTTGCCGATCAAGTTAGCGAACAGATTTTACCCTGATCCGATATCCTGACCGTGACGAAGTTTCCTGACTGGGTAAGAACTGCCATGAATATTGCATCAGGAGAAAAATAGCCCGGAGGTATTGTTCGTGTTTGATCCAGGAGGTTCGCGGATCGATTGCCTACCGGTTGCATAATCGATAAAAATGAACGGGAGAATGAAGAAGGCCGTGGTTCCTTTCGGGACGTGTCTCGCATTTTCAAGGATGCTATATGTACCCATTATTACGCGGCAGTATGATCGTATCTACTATATGTGTGTGTGTGTGTGCGTGTGTGGAGCGATATTAACACAACCAGCCTTGTACCTCTGCACATATATATTTTATAGTCCTATTACTCGACTGTCTCAGAAATATTCCGCGTTCCCCTTATTTCCATGTTCTCAAACATTCTACGTTCCCATTTCTATAATATTATTCTCTACCTGGTCCGTGTTTCTCAAATATTCGCCGCGGCAGTTCGTGCTTCCCCGACCATTTATCCGACGGCTCCGTTTCCCAACGAGACTCAGATATCAAATAGTTGCTTAACAAACGTGAACGCAGTTACCGCCAACATTATAGTATAATCTTTTCAGGGATACCACTACCGTCTCCGTGCGAAATGCGATTTCTAACCGATCCAAACCTAAACATCGAAAGTGTTTAACTCTCGAGCTAGAAGTCTCGCGGTACGCCACACAGTGGTGCCAAATGGCCAAAAAGCTATCCAACAAATCTGCTTGAAAATTTGTGGGAAGCAGGTCACAGGTACAATGATTATGTGGCAAAAAAATAAATATTTATTTATTTATTACTTAATTTATTTTTTTATTCAAATTTTTTTACTTCGGCCCGTAATGAAAATTCAAAATATGCGTTTTGTAGATCTATGTTAGTTAAACATGTGCTGAATATTTCATCGAAATCGGTTGACGGTGAAAAAACGACACGCATCGAAATATGTACGAATCTGTGGATTTTGAGCAGGAACTGACCAGGAGTTGTGTATATGTACCAAGATTTTCACCACTTTTAACTTTAACCGCTTGTAAGTCGTGTGTATGTTAATCGATTTCGATGAAATTTTCAGTATATATATAACTAACACAGATTTACCAAACGTATATTTTAAATTTTCTTTACGGGGATAAATACAAAAAAATTTTTAAAGTGCCTTTTTTTACGTAATTTCTATTTTTTCAAAAATTTTTTGCATGTTATTTAGATTTAGTTATATAAACAAATGCTTCTAATTGATCACAAAAAATCAGGCCATTTGGTAAAAGTTTAAAAAAGTTATTCTGTTTTAAAGGGCGTACGCGGATACATGCAACTGACTATACATAGTTAGAAAAAAATAGTCTCAGTGCCAAGTTTGCAGGAGTTTGCAGCTGAAACCTGGTGGATATGTACTCTAAAGTGTGTTGCATAATTTGCAATAAATTTTATTTTGACGTTTTTTGACGTAAAAAAGTTATGTCAAATTAAACTTTAATTCTACCGTTCAAAATACCTCCTTTTTCAATTTGTGTTTTAGGTAAATAAATGACACTTACATTAACTATATCTACGTTAAATAAATCATCTATTATAAACATAATCAAATTATAATATTGTTCGTTGAACGTATCTACAATGATTTTCAATCTTCTCGTCTCTTGCGTCCTCGCGAGGACTGTCAATTTTTCTATTAAGTTATTGTTATCCGAAGATTCGACTATTCCCTTATTTCTTTCATTACCTCTCCATGAGGCGTGTTTCCCAGCGGTCCGCTAATCGCAGTTGAGCATTGACAAGACACAACAAGGGTGTATGGAGAATTTCTTCGGCCAACTGTAGATTTGCTTGAACCAATAAGCTCGTTTTCAGCAAACTGTGAACCGCCTGATCTAACAACGACTTCACCTTTTCTGTTTCAGGTATGTAACCCGCTGGCGAACGATGTGCGAACCCTCCTCCCAGGGGGTTAGCGATAATCGTGGCCTAATTGAAGCCATTATCGTCAATCAGGAATGTAATTCGATTAGTGAGCCAGGTCAGTCTGAAATATTCTAATTTCGTCGCTCTTCGATTATCCTCCAGCCGATTATCATTTTTTAATCCGTTTCGATATACTCCCTCGCGCGAACGAACGCACCCTCTCGGCGATACCGTAATGACTAGTTGAACTCGTTACTCGAAACGAGCGGAACGGACGGAGAAAATTGCGATCAAATGGGTCGACTCGCGGTTATTGTACTAATCGTAACGAAGAGCCGAGGAAAATTGAAGGAGGGGAGCCTGGTATCTCTGACGCTACAGAGAAATCGCTAATGAGCGTATGATTACTGGGCCGCAGATTTTATGGACTCATAACGGACACAGTTGTTTAAGATTTTGTGTGATAAAAGCTTGGTACGGTATTGGAAACAGTTATTGCATCATTAACTACCGATTATGCTAAGTCCGATACCCTGGTACTGCAAAGACTGAACATGGAACATCTGATTTCAAACGCTTGTCAAAAGTAGAGGAAGTTGTTCTTTCTACATTGTTCCTGAGTGAGCCGAGAGTTTATGGGTCCCATATATGTATGTAGTAAATTTCAACGACTGAAGGTCTCGTATTTTGTCAAACTTTTTTCACACGAAAATTATAACCCGCTTTCTTCCTACATACGCTAAAATTCGAAACGACTTAATATTATAACAGAGTTAATATCGCAGGAACAAAAATCCCACTTCGAGTTACTGAAATCCGATTAAAAATCAAGGGATCGCGGCGTCGCGCGTCGCCTTAACGTTTATTTGAACAAGGAAATGAAAACTCGAGCTAATTGCCGTGGAATGTTAAAAGTCCGCTCGTATCTCCTCGAAGGGAAATGAAAGGACGAACCGATGTCTCGTCTTCGCGGGGCACCTATAAATATCGATTTTCTATCTTCCGCGAGCGGTGGCAGTAACGTGGATTGCGTTCTTGCTCTCGTCTAGTATTAGGGCGAACGTAAATTCGTTCAGATTACTAAAACTACTCGTTCCTCGAATGTTCTCTAATCTTCGGTAACGCTGCAGCCGGGCTCGCAAAACCTCCGCGATAAGTCGGAACTCCATAATAATCCTCGATAAGTCGGACATGGAATCGCCCCTGCCAGTGTTTATACCGTTCATTTCCGACCGTGGTAAATAGATTTCTGCCCCGTCGCTTTCCATCTGCAAACTTTCGAGTTTCCTCCGGCATTAATATTTTCAATTTCGAATCACATTGTTCAAATATAGAGTATCCCACCTAACTTAAACATCGTCAAGCTTTTCTTTTTTTACCCTAGTAGCACTTACGGTCCGTATTTTGTTGGGCCTTGGTTGCAATATTGGTTGACCAACTGTTAGAAATGTCGTCTTTTTATGCAGGTGGGCCAACGATCATTGCCAACGAAGGGCCAATGTCGTTATTAGACTGCGGATTTTATGCATTTATGACAAAAATGGGTACGTACAATTGAAAGCCGTGGACATGTTAAAAATATTTAAGGGCATCAGTGTATTAGTTTCAGCTTAATAGGATAATTAAAAGAAGAAAGCAATTTTGATTTGCCTCCTGTGTCCTGCAATCAATGCAAACATTTTTCATTTTGCATAAAGATCCGCAGTCTCGTCATTATAATACGAACGGCCAACTGGGCCCGCTAACATATTATTCTGAACTTCTCTTTACGGTTATTTTTACAATATATCATAAATAATATACATATAAAGAATCTATTCCCACGGTAAAAATTGGGTAAGAATCTCGATAACTCAGACCTACATAAGGCAATAATTTAAAAAAGAAACTTGCTTTAAAGGGGCCCATTCACGATCAAGCATTTCGCGCAACAATGCCTATTGCGCAATATGATTGATTGTGAATGATAGTAATTGACTAATTGCGCAACCTGTTGTATAAAATCAGAATTTCCTGATATTTTGTGCACAACAAACGGCTTGCGTTTGTACAGTGTTGTACCGTGAATAACAGTGTTGCACAAATATTGTCAGACGAGTCTCATCACTACGGAGTGAATAAAATTTGGATTTGCGTAGCATCATGCTGCACAATAATTGTTGCGCAACATGCTTGATCTAGAATAGGCCCCTTAACTCGAATCATTCACCACATGTCTAGATGCATTACTTTATCTCTGTAACTCAAATGTAAAGTTAAAAAGTAGAGATTTTTAAAACGCCGCGCCGCCGGCACAAGCGAAGAATGGAATATCGCATGCCGGTTGCGAGTTCCATTGATTAAAGGATCAGCAGAGTGTCGTACGTGTCCTTTAAAATCCGTGCGCGTACGTCAGCATCCAGTAGGTGTTGGGGTACGCGTACGTTACATCAGGATTGTAATATATGCGAAAACTGCATTCGGTATTCGACAGTGGCTGCGTCGTGGCGTCCTATCGTTACTTGGCATTCACCTGCCGCTGGTGGAAGGATTAAATAGGCAGCCTCGTCAAAATTCAACACTCCTGCCTTCTAATTGTGAGCTCTCTGACGAGCTTTTAAGGGTTAGTTCTCGTATAATGATGATTTACGCTGTGATCCTGCCGGGACCCAGGTGCAGCCATCGCCACGGTGTCCTTTATGACTGGGAAGCCCGTTCTTTGTCGTCATCCCGTTAGTCTACCAAGCACGGATATCAGAAGCTTTCCCGTCTATTGTTCTGGCGTGGAACGGTCGCACAAAAGCGTTTCGTCGCGTGTGCTAGCTCGCGTGCACGCACCTTCCGTGCGAATGCATTATCTGGAACGACTGTTTCTATCTCGAGCCGCGAGGAGATCCACGCCGCACGAGAAATTGCTTGGTAACGTGATCGCAATTTGTTACGGGGCACCGCGGAGAGACCAGGATTCCGAAATCTGACAGTTGCCGCTGGCTTATCCTTGCGGTTCGATAGGCTCGTGGAACAATCCTTCTTCCTCTGCATCTCGTGGAAACAACAGACTAATTATCAACGGAAACACGTGACACTATTTTGTAACACAATCTTCGGAGGATGCTATTGAAATTGGATATTTGACGCCTGGATGATAAAGCCTGACAGAGGTGTTGCATCAAGGAACACTAGGAGCTGCGAACTAACCCCCTCCTCTGAAGCCAGGTCTCTGCGAAGACGTTATGAGTGTCGAGTGTTGAAAGAGGTAGTGTTGACAGTTTTAGATATATGGAATTTTTAGGAGTTCTTTTCTCTCTCGGAAAATTGACCTAACCCAGACCTCTTCTTTAAAATAAGTAGCTTACTTATTGGGTGATTGCAGAAGCTTGTGCTTAGTTTTCAGAGACTATCTGTGCGTAAAACGTTCATAAAATAAAAAATCTGTTATTTTCCAATGTAACCGCTTGTATCTTTGCAATCATCTAATACTAACCTAAACATATTAAATTAATTTATTAAATGTAAAACAATGCAAATTATTTTATTTTCCACCGGTATGTATACCGGTATATTCATTAGTCCATTATGAAAATTATTATCCTTTTCATCCCGCTTACCCCCTGCGGCAGTCTTTTAATAACCTTACTACAAGCACAATAAGCGGTATTCAGTATTAAAATAATGAACAAGAAAGTGAGATTGAAGAAATAAGATAATACATTTTAGTGCATATCTTGTAGCAACTGATGGTAGTGCATAAAGATTTATTTGGGATGCCTGTTTCACTGCTCTAGGCAATTCAGAATAGGCACACACACACATATATATATATGTGTGTACATGCCTATTTATTATAATTCAGTAATGGATTCTTTTTACGGTAAAGAGGCTTCTTCTTTGAGATATGTTTCTCGCAGAGACGCGAAGCAATAAGCGGCAAGAATGGTAAGCAAAAAGACGCAAAGAATCTTAACTCGCCCTCTATTTCTACAATTTCACGACGTAAATTTTCTTTAGACTTCCTTATGATCACTGAGAGTAATCTTGAAGGACGCTATTTCGTTCCTCTTTCTCATGATTGAATATGTAGATACATATGTAAATATTATGTGAAACGTCTCACGATTCTAGCTTACAATCCAAACGACCGGTACACCTCGTTATGGTTGTATAAAAGTGTTTGTTCGAATCTACTGCATCTACATGTAGAAGCACCAAATAGATGCTAAAGGATTTACAAAAAAATGTTATTCCTTTTTTTCGACTTGTTTTCACATGTAGTATCACCCTCTGCTCGGTTGTACCACCTGTCCGGCCACACCCTGTATATTGTTAGGTTTAAAATGTATTCAAAAGTGTTGCCTTCCACAATTCGAACTTTATTTCAACTAGGCATTGTTACTCCGTAACCTCGCCAAAGCCCCGAGTATTGTTGCGAACAAGCGAAACGGGATTTACGATCCCGCGAAATTCGGTATACGGATTTGTGGTATTTCGGACGCTTTAAGTTGGTTAAACGTTAAATAAAATACTTCTCATTAAAGTACAAAGTTTTATCCAGAAACAAATCTGTATGTATCAATTTATCGAAATTGCAGGCGAGAAAACTTTTTCCTACTCTATTAGAAGTTCTATAATATTCCAAACAACATGAAAATTTCATTGAACTTTGTTGTTCGTTAGAAGAGTTTTAGAAAATTGAAAATTCTATGAATACATGAAACCTGCAGTTCACTTGTTACGAATTTGCATCTGAAATTCTTCGATAGACAAAAACAGGACAATTGTACTAACTAGTCAAAAACTGACACTCTGCTTAAAAATAAAGTGAAAATTTACCGTAATACACTTTAGTGTTACACAGATTAACAAATCCCAACTACTAAAAGTAGAAGAGATATAATACAAGAAGCAGACATATACAAAGGATTGTCACACCTTAACACGTTGCTTACCACTATTTGTTTCACTTCTTACCCTCATTGTTAAAATAATTTATTAAATGCAATGCAATTTAACAGAAGAAAGTCATGGAATCTTTGAATATTCTGCTGTATATTACAACTTTAAATAGCAAAATGTAAATCAATTCAACTATCCTTGAACATTAAAAAATGTTATTCGTCAGTGACAAGTATGATAAACAAATTTTACAAATAAATTGAAAGCGAGTACCTGGGTACCCAGGTATTGACATATGGGTTACAAAGTTCCACAACTGTTTCAACCCCCAGTTTTTAATCCTGAAAATTAAGGGTTGTTTTCTCCCCCTTAACGTGGACGATGGCTGATAAGAAAAACATTTGTCAAACATGTTTCCACGAACTATCTCACGTAACTTCCATCAAAATCGTTTTGTACCACTTGTATATGTACATATCCCTTGTAAATGAATGTTACCTGCACTTAAAACTAGTGTTATCAGCAGCGGCATATGTCGTTTACCGTCAGCCAGAGATGCATGCATTTCATTTAATGAAAGCGACACGATCATCCGGCACGTTTCGCAGTAGGAATTCGCCGGATTCCGGCCGGTAAACGGTGAGGTATGAAAGGTCCGATGAAAACGTCGTTTGTGATCGCGATCGCGATCGCACGAGCCGCCGTTCGCCTATTAATTATAATTCAACCTGAAAGCGGTCGGTTTCACCGTGCGTGTTCAGATATCGCTGCAGCCCTGCGCCCACGATTAACACATCAGAGTTACTGAAAAGTTTCATCGACTTCCTGATCGTAATTAGCCTCGGGGACCACGGCGTAAAGTTTACACGTACACCCCGTGACAAAACTATAAGACGTATAAGGAAATTGTATAACATATGTAATAAATACAATACAAACGTATAATTTGATGTTTTCTAAAAGTTTTGTCACCACTACAAGACCGTATTTTAACTTATTACATATTGAATTTATTTGAACCGTAACTTTAAGCTTTACTCTACGTTTAGCGGTGTAACCACACCCCAGACTACTAAAGAATGTACATGAAAAGTTTCCGATTGGAACATTTCCAAAATTCTCTTTGGAATGCTATTTGCGGAATATTTCACAAAAAATTGAAATTATTAAAATTATTATTTTTATTTATAGAGAACTTTTATATATTCAATTAAATGCTTTAATCTTTTCATACCTACCGTCATGAAAATCAATAAAATTTCAGAAATACATACTCAAGCAGTCAAGGTTTTTTCTTTACATTTTGCAGTGAAAACATGCAGAGGGTGTGATTCCATCCCAGTACAGGATTAACGTTAGAATGTATGTACGCAGAGTAAAGGTTAATCAAAGTAGATCTGGCTAACTTGCAGCTCACGAGCCACAGAGGACTCTTCTCCCTATTCCTGGGCAGGGTTGCCATCTGCGAGTCCCGTCAGGCCCCTTACCCTTCCGCCCCTCGCCCAGCTGTGCTGCGGAGCCCGCCTTTACTTCCCCCACTCTTCCGCTTGTGGGAGCGGGTAGGGAAAATAACGGTGGTATTTACGCGTCAGTGTTAGTGGGAAGAGTGGGGGAAGCAAAGGCGAGCTCCGCAGCACAGCCTGGCGATTGGCGGAAGGGTAAGGGGCCTGGCGGGACTCGCAGATGGTAACCCTGCTCCTGGGTACTCCTCACCGAACTCTTCTGAAGTGTAGGTGGAAGTCGGCAAGACTAGGAGGTATACGTAGCAGGTCGTAGCCACGATCGCAGTCGCGCGAGGCAAACCACGGTAGGGGAATAATGAAATAGTTGATAGTGGGGGAATTGACACATTGGTAGTGGGAGTCGCGAAGCAATAGCGGGGAAGAAGTTGTCCGTGCCTGATGTAGAGTGTTACTACGCAATGTAAACAATAACATTCGGAATGAAGACAGAAGAAAATTCTTAGTGGAATGTACTTTTCATTCATTTTTTTTTCATACGTCTTCTAGTTTTGTCGCGGGGTTTAGGATCGCGACATGTTTAGCCTCGCGATGTTTTTGTTTATGGGCCACGGAATGCGTTGCGTCGGTGCCTTGTTTACCTCGGTTCCGGAGAGTAATAGGCGTTTCTCGTGTCATAAGAGCACGATTCGGTATGGGGTTCGAGTAAATTGCCGTGATCAATCGCTGCCCGTTAAATTGCCGGGTAATTAATTGGCACGCATACGGGACACTTCGCGGTTAATCGATAGGCTACTCGGCAAACAACGACGTGCGAATATGTAATTTCTGTTCTTCTAATGCCATGAGAACTTGCTCAGCCGATCCGAACGGCATTATTACAAGAATTGATAGCAGTTTCTCTACGTGTTGCGCCCCACCCTGCGCAATCACTGGGCTGGGAAGTGCTTAGAAGGCTGTTGAGTTTGTAGGCTGCTTAAAACAAAGTGTACCTTTGTGCACTAAGAACTCGATCTTTTACCCAGAACATCTCAACATTCCTTGGGAAACGTTTCCTCCTTGCAACGAATCAAAATTAACGCGCATTATTTCTAATTATTACTATTATTCTATAATTATCTAATTATACTATTAACATTAAACTTACCACGGTCAAATGACCGATTTTATGTTCTCCAATTACCGAAATTATAAAAACCCATTTGTGGAAAATAATGGAATAAATTTCCTTGTCCAAGCATCTATTATATCGCAAAATTACAGACGGTCTTAATAAATTTAGCGTTGCCATTTTTATAAGGCAATATTTACCAGATACTTTTAATGATTGGTAGGTTTAGTGTTAATGGAAACCGACAAATGTCAATTTCATTTTCGTATCATCCTTCCTTACAAAAACTACTTTAATCGTAAAAACGGTCAAAGGATCGTTGAAACTTAATAATATCAATAAGGGTGAACGAATCTTACAATTCATCATTCTATAGCTGATTTATTAATCGAATGAATTCGTCATGAATAAATTCGTACTAAAGTAAAGGGTCCTCCAAATGGTGCTGAAGTTCTTTCAGGCATAGCTCAATGAACGTTGTATTTTTTATCGTCCTCTCAATGTTTACATTTCAACTACCTATTCCCCGGAAAGAGAAACTGATCGAGTAATTGAATAATACGCCCGATAAAGCGACCGTTCAATAATCTACATTATAATTGAATAGAACCAATGTTGCTGTTTGAATTAGTATCTACCATTGACATCTGCTTTCTAAAAAGACTGTAATTTCTGAAAGACTGGTTTCTTAAATAAATCAGAGTTTCCCTGCAACATTCGTTACAAAGTACTTTTAATTGCTCGCGGAGAACGTGCTCCGTCTTTGGACAGTGCAATTAACAAGTGAACGAAGATTCTATCGAAGTCATTATAAATTTTCAATGAACACAGAACGTCGATATAGCGTCAACGCAAGTAATGCTGAATGCTGAGCGCGTCTTAAAATCTGAGTGAAACTTCGTCGGGTACGATGCTTATAGCATCCAGATTGAAACACTCGTCCTCGAGAATGGTGTTGCTGTTAAATTTTGATCTAATTCTGACACGCAGATTGACCTTCCGGTTGTGTTTGTCCGCGGGGTTAGTCGTGCTTTGTCCCGCGTTTCACTAACATCATCCAGCCCCGAGTTGACGTGCTCTGTATACTAAAGCGGCTTCGTGTCAGGTTGAATCCGACGGTGTCGTCGACGCGAAGTCCGTCGGGTGTCGCACGCTAGTGAAACTATCGTAGTTCGGTTGCAGTTTGTCGAAAAAGTGTCCGCTACACTCTCAGGCTTCAAGAAAGTTCATCAACTCGCTTGTAGTTCATATTATTTCAACTTGAACTTCAATTCTTCCAGCTTACAGGCGGAAACCTTTTACAGTAAACCTACTAGACGTGCCAAATTGTTGCTGATTTATTAACACTAAACCTACCGACCATTAAAAGTGACTGATGTGTATAGTATTATAAAAATAACAGGATTAAATTTATTAATATTTTGTGCGATTTTTACTATAATATATACTGGAGTCAAAAATTATATTCAATAAATTCCCATGAAAACACCTTTACAATTTCAATATAATTGTCAAATAAAAAATCTAAAATGAGTCATTTGACCCCTCGTAGTAGGTTTAGTGTTAATATTACAAAAATATCTACGATCTTAAATATCTTACGACCCTACTCTTCCTTCCCCTTCTACGACGCCATTCCCCCATGCTGCCGCCGCGGCCCGGTCACCTGACGCGTTTCGTCTCTGTTGTGCATGTGTCACAATATCACGTGACTGATCCGATACTGGAAAAGAGAGGATAACTTTCTCCCCTCAATTTCCCTGATCTGGCGACTCTGGCTAGGACATTCGAACCCGACATTTTTGTTATTCGTTTCTTTTTACTTACTTTTTCAGATAGAATCGCCTGAGACACTCTGCATAGCCATACAATAAATACTTCCTTCATCTTCCAAGAAACATGAACGACAGACAAGTTCCAATCGCGGTAACCCTGAAACGAATCGCAGAGCAAAGGGCAAGAATCCTCGAAATCCGGTGTAGCTCCCTTTTCGTGAATACATACCTGGTCCAGGCCTGTACAAGGAACATCTCGTAAGCGCAGCTGTTTTCCAAGGAAATGGGGAAAAAATGTAATTTTGTCGTTGTCTCCGGAATTCCTTATATCGTCCAGAACCCCGAGGGATCCCTCTATTCATACGGTCTTATCGTCTATTCGCCGGTGAACAATTCCTGGTCAGAGCCGGGCGTCGCGACGCTCGGCACGTTTCTCCAGCTCGCAAGTTCGTTACATTTGGTTTATATTGCGGCTTTTGTTTGGCGCGCGACCACAGCACACGTCCCGTTCTCTCCGCGTTGTGTTTCGCCCGCGGATCTCTTGCGGCCGGAGAAAGTCTCCGCAGAATTCAGCCACCTTGTTCAATTGAAAGCTCGAAAAGGGCACAAAGTGACCGGTAATAATACGCTCCGACGGAGAAACATCAATGCGATAACAAGTTTATCGGGCGGGAGCCTTTGTGTCTGGCAATTTGCGCGAATGCCGTTCTATCGATGCGACGGCGATGGCCATTTTTCAAAGCCGACATTTCGTTAGTGAGTTGTTTGCAAACGGAATAACATCCATAACCGGAAACACAGTTCCACCTTCAAAAAGTTCGGCTCGATCTTTTCCGACGGCGAATGCTATTCAACTAGTAAAAACATACGCATGTGCATGTCACAAAGATTATGAAAATCTACAGCAAAAATATTACCAGATATTGACCTTGAGAGATCAACATAGGATAACATTAGAAGGAGAATGATTCAGATGCATTTCCGTGATCTTGACAAATACTTTATTATCAGTTTAATAGTGTTGCTCAACAATAGATGCGAGGCTGGAAAGTAATTTTTGGGCGGAATCATTTTTCGAAAGAGCTCGGGGACAGACCAGTTGACGAGTAGACGTGGAAAGGTCCTGGAAGTTACCGACAATAAATCATGAATATTAAAGGGGAGAAGACGCTACGAATTCTCCGACTCGTTCCCGATGATAAGATTATATTCAAAGGCAAAAACGGTGCGGAACCCGGAGAACGGATTCAGACTGCGGATAAATTAAAACCCGTCTACGTAGGTAGACGACCTATAATTTAAATGCAAATCAGTTTTTAGTCAATCGGCGAGGTGCCGTTCGTTTAGCGAGCCGCGTCCCGCCGAGACGATTCTTTCGAGACTTGAAGACGGAGACCGTCTTTAGCCTTATTGAAAAGAACGTAAGTCCCCCGTCTAGCTGAGATTTGCATATTACACTTTCAATCGCGGTCGCGTGGAGAATAATTGCAATTGGTGCTGCGATCGAGGCAGCTTGACCGGAGGTGGAAACTCTGCTAGCTTCGAGATAATTAATTACGTTATACAAGGTGTCTGGTAGGTTCCTGTAAAAACTTTGTTGGTGTGTTATATGCATAAAAAGAAGTGATACAGCATTTTAATTTTCTAGAGACTTATATTTCTTTCTGTTATTCATTTGTTTATATCTAATCCTTTGCCTGAAAATGGTGTCTCAGAGAAATGTTATGGCAACCTAACCATTGTACATCATTTTAAAGCAATACAAATTATTTTATTTTCCATCGATGTATATTTACACAGCATCAGGCAAAATGAAATAGTACATTTTAAGGTGAAATCTTCGAAGTAATCGTAAGACAAGGGGTTGAATGCAGGGCCATTTCTTTTTATTTTTGCGTACTGAAACCACCAGTTTATTTTTTAACAATTTAATTCCATTTAATCAGTCCCTTTTAGGCATGCAAAGCGTCCGCTCTTTCGCGCAAGAAGACGAGCATCGATTGATTCGAGTTTAATATTCGCCAAGAAATTCTTCCATATCCGTGCCAGGAAAGTTAGCATGTTCCCCATTTATCGAGCTGCGAATCTCATCCACTGGGTTCAAGGTATGGTAGCCTGGTTCGATCCCTTCGCTGCGAACTGCTTATTTCACTCGAACCTCGATCCACGGGTCGTTTCATGCACTAAGAAAGCTTCTGGCACGTGGCTTGTCGAGATTCACGAAATCGATAAAGAAAAGGGACTTGAAAGGGCTGGGTACATGGAAGAGGAGAAAAAGAGAGAGAGAGCGAGAGAGAGAGAGAGACAGACAGACAGACAAAGAACGAGAGAGAGAACGAAATCTCGGCGTCCAGCGAATTTCCAGACAGCTCGCAATCTTCCGAGATACAGAACACACGGGGCAGGGAATCAAAACGAGTCCTAGGGAGGCGGTCGTCCCGGGTCTCACAACGGTTCTACGGAAATTCTGACGAAACGAGAAAAGGGTGGACGGGCCGACGGAAAAATGGGGATCGCTGGAAAATGGAAATGGAAAATCGAATTGATTGCAGAGCATGCAACCTGTCGCACGCTTTCCCGTTCTTTATCTTACCGATCCTTTTTTTTTGCCACCGTTTGCTATTCCATTTCAGCTTCTTCCCCCAAGTTCTCTGTCTCGGTTCGGCTTCTACCTCGATTAGCAAGCCGCGGCAACTCCTTGTTGGTGGAAGTAGGTACGATTAAGCAAAACGTCGAGTGTACACGCACAGAAGTGACATACAGCTGCCGTGGCTGGTCAATAGCGTTGTCTGTCTTTGCATGCAAAACAAAATAGTTTGCTGTGCCCAGACACGGCAGAGTCACCCCGGGGGCGTTCACTGTGTCGCGTTTAGACGCGATGCACGCTACTTTGGTGTCTCTATCGCGAGTGTTTCTGCTTAATTAAATCGAAGCCGCCGGCAGGAGTCAACCAAGAATATCGGATAAGTGTCGATCATGTTCGCCTTCCAGACATCGATCTCACCACACCTCCGGCTCTTAGCGCCTTGTACTCTAGAAATGTGTCGGCTCATTCACCGCAAAGTCAGCATTCTTAAAACTCGCTGAAAATCTAAGCGGTTTATTAACGGGCTATTGTGATTCTAATGCCTTTTGATTACCAACTTTTAGAAAGCTTTTTCAGAAAAAAAAACTTTTTCCATTTGAGGTAAATACATCAATTATTTCTTTTAAGTAAAAACAACAAAAATTACACGAGTTATAGATTTTGCATTGAATCGCGCTTCGTATGTATTCCATTATTTAACTAAACGATAACAGCTGTATTCGTGGTTAAATACCGTGCAATAACAACTTATTTTTCATTGATCACACAGAAAGTCGTACAAGTTCTCAATGAGAATGCAGAAATTTTATTTACCTGTTGCTGACGACAGCCAAACAAACTGATTGCACATTCGAATGAATGGTTGACAGTGTAACGGGTACGGAAAAGATTAACAATTTGGTTGAAACAGAAACGAAGCAGCGCAACGACCTGTTAGGAAGCGACAAAAAATTTTATAAAAAAATTTAAACCGACTTAGAAAAACGCACTAAAAAAATGCAATAAAACGTATGAAATAATTTCCATTTAATTTATGTGAATACACACGAACTTAAATACAATACAATCTTTTCGGAGGCGGCGCAAAATTGAAAATTTTCGACACTGGAAATTACGAAAATCCTTAAATTCCTCTATATGCTTTCACATATTAATGTATCTTATCTTCCCACCTACTGATTTCCAAGTACCCCATATTCCATTTTCAATTTTGCGCCGCCTCCGAAAAGATTGTATTGTATTTAAGTTCGTGTGTATTCACATAAATTAAATGGAAATTGTTTAATACTTATTAGTGCATATTTTTAGTGCGTTTTTTCGAAGTCGGTTTCATTTTTTTGTATAAAAATTTTTTATTTCACACTTTTTAGTGAAACCAGCAGAATTTGTAGAACATAGGATGGAACGTAAGATGGTTTTTCGGTCTAATTGGTTATTTGCAATAAAAACCGCAAAGAATGAAAAAATGCAAAATTTGTTTTCAAGGGACCACGTCGAGGACATACTCTACAATCTACAGGATGCAAAAGGTTTTGTTCCGATTGGTCCATCCATCTCGGCGTAATTGGTGAACATACATAGTTAAAAAAGCAAAAAAAAGGCACTTACAAATCGAATTGTGTAACCTCCTTCTTTTTCGAAGTCGGTTAAAAATAGTGGCAATTGAAGCTACGCAACAATTTTCTCGTCAGTCGCTGTCTTGCCGCGCCGATTCCATCCAATGAATTTAATTCGCCTTCGAAAAATATATTTCGCAATGTAATGAGCCGAGGGGTGCAAAAGTGATACCGAAATTGTCCCTAAAATTTTGTTCGACTAGATACCAATCGCCGGCAGTTTATTATACGTCGCACACGCATATTTAATTCGTTGGCTGATTACATGTCTGATCTGCATCAATGATTTAATAGGACGTGCTGCAATTCGATAATTTCGGAGCACAAATCGCTTCCGAACGGTTACGACTGATTTTGCACGGTTTGGTCGCATTTATTCGCTGATCTAAGACCGAATTTACTGCACTTAAACCGTATAACGAGCGGCCATAAAAATTTGACAAAATTTTATTCGTATTCGATTTCAGAGAAGCTATTTATTGAACCAACTACTAACTAAAACTATAAATTAAAAAGAATTCTAGGAAAAATGTCTATCAATATACAGGGTGTCTCAAAATTCCTTCAACAGCCGGAAATGGGAGGTTCCTAAGATCATTTGAAGCAACATTTTCCTTTGCAAAAATATTATGCGTGGCTTTGTTTAGGAGTTATTAACGAAAAACACGGACCAATCAGAGCGCGACCTAGACACGAGTTGGCACAGTCGGCCCGGCGCGCCATCTGTCTATTGTTTTTCGTTAATAACTCCTAAACAAAGCCACGCATAACATTTTTGCAAAGGAAAATGTTGCTTCAAATGACGTCAGGAACCTCCCATTTCCGGCTGTTGAAGGAATTTTGGGACACCCTGTATAAATGTACGAAAAATGATTTTTCTTTTTGTCGTTTGAAAGTAAACAAAATTTTTAAATGATTATGAAAATTAGATTGATATTGTTACCGTCAATCATGTTACACTGTTTACACATTGAAGTTCGTCAGAAATTCTGAATTGCATGCGACATCGGTTTGCTTTCCTCCCGAAAATATTCCGTGAACAACAAAACTGCGTTCGTGCTTGTACAAATTGACGGAAACGAAGTGGCCCGTCGAATTGTGTATATTCGCCATTGTGTCAAGTCGAGAATCTAATATTACAGACATTCCTCAGCTAGTTGCAATTTCTGCGTCATAAGATGTGGAACGAGGACCTCTGAGAGGACCTCGTGCTGCCTCAAAGAGTCTCGAGGCTTTGATTCGGGAAAAGTTACATTGTCGCGACATTGCCAACGAAAAATATTAACATTCTGCAGTCGCGTTGGGTTAAAATGAAAGGTCGAACCTTTCTATTCCCATGCACAGCTTATACATCGAGGCTGCGCAGGACTTTCAATTCCACGAACACCAGGCGATTCCCTGGCGAAGGAGCGGACAGGAAATTGAAGGGGAAGCGAGCTCTAATACTTAAATTTATCCCTCCCACGTAATAACCCTGTTTACACAAGACCCGTCTCAATCTTTTAACAAGTTTTTCAATTCCGCTGCCACGGGAACCCGCCACTTTCGGGCTAATGCAACGGAGGGAGCGGGAAGACAACGAGCAGGTCTTCGGTGTTACAAGCCGATACTTAACTCTAATTCTTTGGACCCGCAGGTTACAAGCAAGCACCGACGAAATTTCGGAAAATCTTTCTACCACTGCAAGGAATTCCGTGATTCTTGCTTGTGCGGCGTTTAATTATATTGCGCTGTATTTCCTCTGCACATTTGTGGAAGTTATTTCATCCCTCAACGTCTTTGTTACATTAAAAGCAATATTACAACATTCTTGAATTTTTTAAATCTTTTACTGTTTCATATTTCACCCATCCAATTTAAAAACATAAAGATCCGCAGTCTAGTAATTATTATACAATATGGAATAAGTAAAATTCACATGATTTCAAGTTTTTCTAAATACCCTTTGTTTTGTCATAGAGGCAAGAGGAGCCACGATTGCAGATCCGTTTTCGCGGTCGCATCAACAGCATCGATTTTCGATTAGCTTACCGTCATGATTTCCGTGGATATGCATTTGCAGTTTTTATTCCATCTATACTTGGACAATAGACCACATGATATCGGTGGTACAGCCGCGATTGATAGGTTCAAACGAATCGGGATAGAAAAGCATCACGTTGCCCAGGAAAAGTCAAATATTCTGGTGTTGGGCTTGAATTCGCAAGCGTGCATTCCTTCAAACACATTTCGGAACGTGTCGAAATGGTTCGATGATCGTTGGTTCGTTTGTATTTCCCGTTTATTGATTTTCGTGTCGGTGTATCTCTTTGCCGGACTGAAATTGCATTTCACAAAACGAAACTACTGCCAAAATTCATGGGATCAAATCGGCCGTGTCAGATTGATTACAAAATAAAGCATATGAGAAATTTTAATAAGACGCACGACGGTGTATTCGGACATAAAAAGGGTTAATACATGTTCAACTGACATTCACACTAACTTATTTCAAGTTACTTGGAACAGCAGCTAGTAGCAGCTAATCTTTGTTTCCAATTAAAATTATGGCTTTGCCATCGCAACCACAACTCTGAATTTTTGTGCAAGCAAACTGAACATAAAAAATATAGAATCAAATATAATTGTGGAAATACGAGAGATATTAAAATGAAATTTGATACAATTTATATAAATGCGTAAATAGTACATTTAATCCCATCACATGTAAGTTAAATGAAACGAACAACAGAATTGTAAATAATAATTTCGGTTCTCTGGTATTTCGGGATGGTCCATTTCCAAGCTGTGCAGTGGTGTTCAATATTAATGAAAATGAACAGAGAACATACTACATTATGCTATAAATATTTAATCAACTACCTATAGAAAGATTTGTCAGTGTTGGAACACTTTCAAGAATGAACTTTTTTTTACAGCTTTTTAAAATTAAATACTTCACTGTACGATGGAAGGTCGAGTTTTACGTGCAAATCTATTTTTAATGTTTAACGAAATTATACTGTTTCTGCATTCACACCAATCCTCGTTCATTTTAGTCGGTTGTTAGATCAATTATTACTGTTATAACGCAAAAAGAATTCAAACGTAACGATTTACATTTGTATCTCTTGATGACGACACACAAGAATTTTAAAAATTGGGACCCATACTCGGTTTACGAAGATTTATTAGAAATTCTTAGTCTTACAAGAAGTTCTAACTTATGCGTTGCAGCTAGGATCCCTGCAACCTTAATTAATAATGTTATAGCAATAACATAAACGATTTCCGAGGAACTTAGCATTAACTTACGGTTAAAATCCAGCTAGCTAAATGCACCCCTCTCGAAACGACTGCCACTGGGATTTTATTCGCAGAATTTTTCGTTGGAAACCCAAAAGAATTCTCTGTCCATTATCTTCTTCCTGTTCTTGCGAATCTGTTTCTCTTGCGGTCCGCGAGAGAGCAGAAATATGGCGAGATGAGCTATTATTGCCACTCGGCGATAAGTTTCGTTTTCCCCGAGAGTGGAGCGCGATATTGCTTCACCTGGATCGTTCTGCAGATCCCCGCAAAAATGTGTCCCCGTCGTTTCAAACCACGTCGTCGACTTGACTGACGATAACAGGGGCCGCGGGAGGATCCTACGGGACATCGAGCAGCTATTTCGAGAGTGCAAAACTTTGTAGAGTTCCCGTTCCGGTTACCCCTCGCCGAGGGCTTTTTCCCTCGCGTTTGTTCATCGACCACCAGGACAGGTTCTAAGCTTTCCCGAGCGGTCAAAATCCGCCGGCAGAGAAATATCTGATCAACTTTGTGCTCTTCCCTTTTCCACGAGAACCGCCGCGACGAAAAGTATGGAGTTTAATTAGCTCGCATCGGGCCGCCTACCTTGTTCAAACTGTTTAACGAGAAAAGCGAACAGCATGTGCACAGTGTCCGTTGAATGTTGGTCGGATGTAGCAGAAACTGTGTTACCAGAAGTTGATTGATCCTTCGGGAACCAGCCTTATGATTTTGTGGACCTCGCCGAGCCTTGGGGAGACTATTACCGAGCACTCATTGTCAGCCACCTTTGAGTTGACCACACGAAGACTTAATTTTCTCGCGGCAGGCTCGATGTGTTTAGCAAGTGTCGTTGGTATTATTCGATCTTATCTGTAGATTTTGTAATTGTTAGTTCATGTTTTAGCTCCCACAAGAATTCACGAAATTCAACAATTTTTAATAGCACAGAAACGACACAAAGTAGGGGAAGGGACGTATGATTTTTTGGAAGCTAAGTAAAATTTATTTATGCTTTTATGATTCAATAGATAATTATAACTTAATAATTTACTCTTTGGTACATAGTCGGATAATAATCTATTATTAATCTTGAAAAAGAGTTTCTATGTTACTTACCCACGCAATTTGCTTTTGTAAAAAGCTACTGTGAATTTACATTGTTTAACCTAGACTTGTCTGTTCATATCTGACCGGATCTACTTACTAAATACAAACGCATATTCGGAATATCCTAATATTGTACTTTCTCCAGCTAATTTCCACTGGCTCGTGTCTCTTGATGATGCATTGAAGATTGATGTTAAGGACGATACAACAAGAACAATTTACAGTCATTGACCATTGACATTTGCCTGTCAGTACAGACCTAAGTCTTCGCATCATATTTATTGGGTAAAAATGGGTAAAGTGATTCACTATTCCATCCTGAAGAGTCTCAGAATGTCTTGAACGTCGCCATTATTCTTCGAAGAACAACGTGTTTTTGTCTTTTCAGTGTACTTCATAATTTCCGTGAAAGTTTGTACAAAGGACTGTAATAATTTTCTCCGAACAACGTATAAAGAGATACAGGTATAAATTCTGGAGATTGTAAAGGGCTCGGCTACAACGGTCCCAAGTGTGCAATATATTTAGCTACCATGTGGAGGAACTGTGATGAAAATCAAAGAAAAGTCGTTGGAATGTGTCCCCCTTGCATTCAGTTTCATGAATTTTCGAAATTGCATAACTTTAACGTCATAGTCCGGTTTGCTGGTGGATTGTTTCTTCTGTGTTGGCGACAAACGTAACCGAGAGTACAACAACCTGTTCCTTGGATATATTCTCATTACTGGTATTAACAATAACAACATAATAAAATTAGAAGACGAGGTCAAATACGTGGACACGGGTGATACAAAAGTAATTACTGAACATCTACACTTTGTTTCGCAGTACGTTTCTATTTTCAACAGTGATTCGCATCATTGCATCAAATTCAATGAAACCGTTAATTTTGAGTCGAGGTCCGTCGTTTCTGACTGGATTTTGAATCGCTGGTCAAGTGTTCGTATCTTGGAACAACTGGATTGCGACGGTGATTCACGAGGAGGTATTTATTAAAATGAATAGTCGGCGGGACGGTTGAATGCTTATCGGCATGAGCGCGACAGCAGTGGTTCGTGTGCATGAAAAATCAACGGCGGGACCGGAAATCGCGCCTCGGCACTTGACCCAGATACGTTCGCATAAGCGTCCCAGCTGGACGTAAGCGTCGGCTGAGCTGGGTCGCCGAGCTTTCCAACCGGTTCCTGGAACGTGTTCGCGCGACGTTAATTTTCTGTCCGCGGAGAGGTACGTTACAACGGGAAGCGCGAAGAACGGGGCGCAAGAAAGAAAATATGAAGCTCGGAACGCCGTCCCTGGGCTGAAATTGATGAAGCCGCGTTGCCAGCCTGCTGAAAAAGATAGCTCGCGCGAACCTGACCCTTGTTCTACTCTTTGTCCACCATCGGATCACTTATCTCCACCGCCGCAACCAATGAGGTCGTCGTCGCGTCGTCTCAATCTACCGAGAAGAAGAAGGATTACGACCCCGGGAAGAAAAGTATTTCTATTATCTCGCGGCCAGCTTCTTTTACGACGATGTGCTCTCCCTGTGTATCAGAGACAATCATCGTGCACGCTCGCTGTCTGGTGTTCCGGACCGGTGCTCGCGAAAACTCGCGACAAGTTACCCCGGCTGTCGCGCGCTTATGTCTTCGGGTAAACTTACTCGGAGTTTCTAAAGTGGGTTTTAAGAACGGATACGTGGCACGTGGGCTCCGATGGAACGACATTATACTGAATAGATCGCACGGTATTATCATTTTCATTTACCGTGGTCTCATTACCTGCAGAAACAAAGGAACAGATTTAAAACCGGCGCTGCCGGGACGCGGTGAGTTCCACCCATTTGCGACTGTTTTAGTCTCATTATTTTCGGTAAACGTGGAATGTAGCCAGATTGTTGTTGGTACTATTGTTAACGTATTCGTTCGTACGTATTTATTTTTTATTGTAGTTGACCTTGACTGACCTCCGTGATAGATCATTGTATTCGTCTTGAAACACTGTACCAGTATGTACATAAAAAACCAAACCGTTCCATTAAAAGACGGACTTGACCTTCACGTCTCCTTGATGCCTGCACCTATGAAAAAATTAGTAACATCAGATTACGAGCGCCTCGGTACCGAGTAAGTCTGATGCATTTTCTTTTATATTCAAAAGCAAGCTGTTCAGGTGACCTGTTTACAACGTCCCACACTGTATATGTATGTAGGTATATGAAAAACGTGCGTTACAAAAAATCAAACAATATTTATTTTGCATAAAAATTTACAGTCTACAGATAATTGTTCGTTCGATGTAGAAAATTGTAAGCTGGATATTTTGCGACGTCTACATCAGATAACGGAAAGTGTTGGATCGTCCGCAGGATCGGTTAGACGTCCTGTTACACTCGGTTGAATCAGGTCCCCCTTACTGCCGGTTATATTAATGATTCCTCCAGGATATGCATACATTAGCTTCTCACGACACCGTGTCACTTGCTTTAAATGCAAGAAGGTTTGTTAGCAACGATACGCGGTCACCGTCGGCCGCTTAAGCCGCCGCACGCATTATGCCGTCACGTTTCCAGCGGAAGCCAGAATTTGATTTTCGTGATATTTTGTAAGGCGCGGAGTCGCCGCTCGTCACGTAACCGGATTAAAAAGTGTACCTGAGGGGGTGCAATTGAATTACGTAACGCGTTAATTCGAAATGGAACGCTGAAAATAGAGGCGGAAGGGAACGCAGATTATTCAATTAGCGAAGTTATGGCGGTTCCACGCGGTGAACCTTTGTCGCAACGAATATTTTCGATGAACGATGTTTTATCGTAACTAGGACAGCTCTATTCTAGACGTGTCCCTGCGAAACCTCGCTTGTTCGTAGCCAGCAAACGTCAGAAGGAGGGATTGGACTGATTTTTTTCACGGGACCGAGCTTAATATTTAACAAGCGGAAATGAAATTATCGTGCACCACAATTTTATGCAGTGAAATTCATTTTCTCCCGCTACTTTTTCCTTCTTCGTTCTCGCAATAAAGAAAAACATTATTTTGCGTATAAAATCAGTCCTCATATTATATTAAATATAATGTGGAAATTTGAAACCCCTTGATATATGAATTAAATGAAATTCTATTCATTATTTAAACCTTTCCGGCCAAAGTCCGGGAATCTCCGGGCGAAATCGTCTCTATATTAAGCACTCTATGACCAGTAAAGCGGTTAAATTATTTTTTGTATAAATTTAAAGAAGTTCCTTTGAAAAACTGTAAAATTCTTGATGTTGTAAATATTACGAGCGCAGCGAGTTATTTCCGCTATATACGTTTAACGTCATTCAGCAAATTAATAGGCGGTTAGACGTTTCGGTTTACATTCGTAGGTAAAAAGGGAAATTATTCCGAGTGCTAGCGAGAAAGAAAGAGAGTGCAAGAGCGACGAGAACTCTCGCACACTCTGTGAGGAACCACGCGTTACGTATTTGCACGAAGATAGGGCGAAACGGCATAATTAATCGCGGCAGAACGTAAGAAACGTTCGAGGATCTGTTGCACTCAGATGGAAAATTCAACGGGACAAAAATTCAGTTGCTTTCAATTAACAGTTGGCTTTACGCTCTTCCTGCATTATTCATCGTTCCCGACGTCCGATCGGTTTAGCAGGGTTAGTTACGTTTCAACTTAAAAAACATTCTAGAAAGCTTTTCCAGGCGCACAGAGAGACTAAACGGTCTGGCGAGAATCGAAAATCGTTTCTCGTAACATTGTAAATTAGGAAAAAATTGGTGTTACTTGAGAGAGAATTAATCGTATTATAATATGGTAAACTCCGTTTTCTAGTATTTGCTTTCGTTTTCTTCTACTTAAAGTCTGCAGAAAATCACAGCTGTTGCCAAGAGGTCTTACGATTCCATAAGTTTACTTCATGGTTCTGAGAATTCTTTGGAAGATGTAGCTTAAATTAGTTACATTCTTTAATCAGTCTTTAATAATAGTGTCTAAGTCAAGGGAGTTACGTGTTAATAAAAGCTTCAACTTCATCAAAACTTTTAAAGAGTCCTTACCAAAGAATCAACCCTCGTTTGTTAAAAACGAAAAGAATTGAGTGCAACATCGTACTAGTTTTACAGAAAGATGATAGTTGAAGTAAATTTTCGCAGTCTGGTGTGTCGTATACGTCACTCCCTCATACGTGCAGGTACCTTATTCTCCATCCTATTCGACGGCAGAGAAACTATCCACTATCGTGGAAATATCCTATAGAGATTTTTAGAGCCATAAAGTCGTTTCATCCCACTGTGCGACGTCCTTGATCGAATTGATGCAATGGTGGCACGAATGTAATCGACATGTCGCTTTCTCCTGAAGATACCGGTGCGTTGTATAGATTAATGCTTTTTCAGTAGTCAAAAACGCTAGATAAAAGATCGATCTAGGGATCTATCGCCCTTAAAAGTCCTATTTCTACGTTTACGAGAAATAACTAGCATTATTCTGCACCGAAATTTGCATTATTCGGAAGCATACCCCAGCGCATGTAGCTATTTTCATAAAGCTGCGACAGCTACATGCTGCCGAATAATGCAAATTACGCCTCGTAAACGTAAAAATAGAACTTTTGAGGGCTATCGCGGTCTCGATTGATCTTTTATCTAGCGCTTTTGACTACTAAAAAGCCCCATCTTTGCACTATTGAAAAATGAGAACGCGCATCCTGCACCCTTGCAATCGTGGAAACGAGTCTAGTCTCTTAAATATATCTAATTTGTTGGGAATTTAATGTAGTTTAAGTGTACAAAAGGAATTGTGCACTTATCAAAATGTTAAATCGAAATGTTAATCGAACACCGAGTGGAGCCACCATAAATCCAAAATCCTTTTTTTCATATTTTTTGCCGTTTTGATGGTTTCACCGTTGGTACTTTTGCACAATAGAATCAGCATTCCGATAATCCAGGAAACTTTGAAAGCAGCGTGTATCAGTGTTTAGAGGCGGAACTTGAACAATCCCCCGTTAACGATACAGGCTCTCGCGATAGTCGTTCGTTCTCTGCAAGGTTCGACAAAGACAATACCTGTTGCGAAAAGAGGAAATAGAAAAACGAGAGAAAGAGAAAGAGAAAAGAAGAAAAGGGAAAGAAGAGGAAGGGAAACCGTCTATCGGTGATGCGTCATTAAGGGAACGTTAATGTCCTTCGGGCTCGCTCTTATTTATCGATCCCATTGAATCCGTGTCCCGTTTAATTCCGGACGAACGGTCGTCCGATCGCCTGGCACCACTCAGCGGAAAGTATTATGCAAAAGCTGTGAAGAGTCTCCGCGGAAATTACAAAGATCAGGCCAGACGACCGCGTATTATTTCGTGCCGCGGTATCTTCTCGCCGAACCAATTAAATCACCGTTCGCGCGTACGAAAGAGGAACAAAGTGCGCCGAGCAACATGAAGGTAAGAGATAGAAGGGGAGGGACGAAAATGTGCCGTCGAAGGGTGCACGATCCTTTTAATCGATCCTGAGACAGTCTTGTGAACCTCTGCCGTGTCTAACCGCGGAATACTGAAGCTCGCCGGAGAGAAAAATGGGGTTGGACTGATCACACTGCGACATTATCGTGTACTCTTGCCGAGCCCTCTTCCGTAAATTGAACCTTTTAAGGTCGAATCTCTTGTGATTGTCTGGTGGCCTCTATTATGGTGTGCTGCTTCGTGATCGGGAGACTGCGGATCTTTGTGCAAAAAGAAATTGTCTACCTCGATTTCTTGAAACGTAAATTGAATAGGAATTCGTTTCTTCCTTTAATCGTTTTAAAAAGTTGAAAATAATGTCACAGTTCTCTGACACTCTTCTGTGCTCACTGCTTTGAGCGAAATTTCGAGGTCAATAGACTGCAGAGCAGATGAAACTGACGAAGCTAACGCGAATATTGAAAAAATTGTAAGTTCAGATATTATTTAAAGACACGGATAAAATGAAACGAAGATAAAAGGAAAACGCGTCAGTATTAGTAACAGTTCTAACGAAGCTTCGATTTTTCCTTCTCAAAGGCTCCGTACAATTTCTGTCTTACTTGTACCTCTCCATTGCAAACTTTTATTTTAATTATACAAGAGCCTGTGTAATTGAGATCCTTTAGCCTGATCGCGGATCAGGGAAAGCATACATAGCGAGGAAGCGAGTTGCAAACTTGGATAATCTGTGAAAATTTTCTCGGAGCTACCAATAATGTAATACCTAATTTATTGTCGGATCGCGAAAATCGATGACGTGATTGACGAGCAGTAATAGGCGTTAATTTATAATCATGTTGATGAACGGATGAGTGTTTAAAATGTTACGATACTTTGAAGGCAGGTATACGAGGGCTGATGAACTGTTTAGTGCCATAGAAGAGATACTAAAAATATTTATAAAAGGTATTTATTATTATATCAAAATTATTTTCACTGGAAAAATGGAAATTCAAGTTTTACGAGAAAGCGTACGAAAAAATATTAATATTATTGTTACTTCTGTTTGATGAGCGGATTTGTTATTGACAGATTCAATTACTTCACGTCTTTCGTCGTATTTATTACCATGTACTTCAATTAACTATCCTCGCGTACGCTTAAACGAAACTTGTTTCTATGAAGAACACATTTGAAGTTCCCTCCGCCAAGAGGGTATGGTTCGATGTCACATCTCACACAGTATAGCTTGCACAAAAATGTATGCAACTGTAATTCACGAGCTTTTAATCGTACAAAAAAATTACATGTACCAACTACAAACGATAACTGCAAAAGTGTATAAACTTACAAATATAAATTTGCGGTATATAAGTGCACAGCAAGCGCCATTTTGTGAGATGTTGAGCGTTGTCTTCGTGGACAGAAACTCTTAGCGATCTTTCTAGGTTCTATTGCCTCCACTATCCTCCACACCACGACTCGTTAAATAATTTACATTTAGTAGGGGCACTATATGTGTATGGTCCACCGTGCATCTTCTAATACGGTTTTACATAATATAATATGCAGGGTGCAGGCTTGTCTCGTTAAAATGCATAAGTAAATAAGTCCCCTTGCCAGGACAGACGAAGCGTCCCCGGGCCAAAGGAAGTTCCGGTCGGCCGTAACTTTGGTCTGCCGTCAAATTGGGTCAACGAGAGAAGAGAGCTAGACGGGCCAGCGAGCGAGCGAGCAAGTGTGTACAGAGTACAGAGGCTTGTTCCGCTACCCGCTTTTCTTTGCCGCGATTTTCCGGCGTGTTTCGATCCCTTCGTGGCCGGCCGTTATTGCGTTCATTAGCGCGCCGCTGTAGCTCTGCCACCGAGTTTCGAATCGCGCGTAATTAACTACAGATTACACTGTAATTAATAGTCGCAACCCTGTTCTACTAGATTCGGATGCGCTTCAGTCCCAACAGTTCCCGGAGCGCCTGCTTAAATCTGGTTGCAACAATTAGAACTCGAGAGAACTGGATACGCCATCGGCTACAGAAATCGGCGAAAGAAAAACAAAATAAAAAGACAACTCGTTAAACAAGAATCCTTAGGATGCGGTATAATGATATGGTATCCGACACTGGAGTTGGATTTAACTCATGGACTTAATTTTTCGCGCAGATAATATAGCACTGTGTTCTCTCTATGTGTCGGCATAATTATAGCGTGATTTGATTATAATGACAGAGGAGAATGGAGTTCATTAATATTAAGGCAGATTGATACAAAAGGATTTTTCGATCTTATGCTATGCGTAGTACAACTTGAATGATGTATAGGAGATGATTGTGTGTTGAGAAGTGGCAGTATTCATTTCAATTTTAAAAGTTGTCTAGAGTTGGTAGGTGACACCTTATGCTCTAAAACAAAATTGCAAATTGTCAATCACTGAATTAACATTAATAATGCTAAGTTTAAAGTATCAATGTCATTCAAATTATTTTACTGGACTTATTCAATTGTACTGGCCACAAGTGCATAAAGACCCACCAGTCTAGTCATAACAACTAATCAACTATCTCGAAACAATTTACTCAGCTATCATATCTAAATCGCTCATTGAACAGAATGTCGGCTATAATGACGCCATTAATCAACAAGTTCTCGTTAACGTTTGAAAGGTGCTATATATGATATGAAAGTGCTATTTCATTTCGTCTGGCTCTCTAAATACACAACCATGGAAAATAAAATAATTGGCGTTGCTATAAAATCAGTGTAATTTGGTTAACTTGTGAGTACATATATTAATTTATGATGGACAGGTACAAATAATCAAGTATGGCATTTGAATCTCACGATATTTCTAACAATAAGATGTCATTATCCTACAACTTTCGTTCCAAACATTTTTTCATATCATCGAATATAATTTTCGAGTACAGTAATCGCTCCTTCGTTGTCCTGAATCGTGGGCGCGATCGTTGTCCAGTGCCTACCCACTCCACTGCCTGTCAACGAGAGGATTAGGCCTGCGTGAATCTGGTCGCCAGATGTGTCCTAGGACTGTCTAGACCCGCGCAGAACGGAGAACAATATGAAAGGAATATGGCAAGGAAATAAGGAGTTTTTTAAAGCCAGACAGTTGACTGCTTTTGACTGCGAATGCTTTTCTTTGTCATTTAACTAGCCGTTTCACTAAAGACGCAGTCATAAACCAAAAATAGTGTCCGGGCACGGTCGTTGTCCGCTCAAACCCCCGACCTTTGGACAACGAAGGAGCTTTTACTGTAATAGAATTTTATCCTGAAGACAGGCTTTTCAACTCACTATGCGACGGTCTAACTGGACAGTTTTCTGACGCGATTGTAATTGAGGCAAGCTCAAGGGACATCGTGTGTCAAAGGGAAGCAGGATTCGGCCATTAGCGTTAGTCAAGAGACAAGAGCAACATAGACGGAATCGCGAAAAACGGCCGTAGTCGATGAAGACGCGATGAAAACAACGAGACACAAGGGTGAATCGTGATGGAAAGAGTGTACGGGGGAAATGGGAAGAGGAAGGTAGAGAGAAGAAAGGAAGACATTACGAGATTCGTAGCAAAAAGGCGAATCAAACAGGCCGTGATGATAGCGGGGCTGGTCTAATCGCATTAAATGGACCCCAACGATTCTCGATGCAAGAGCGCGGAGTCCCCTTTTTCCGGGTGGTGCGCCCACTCGAAATGTCTGTAAACGAACGAGCACCGGGCAAATTGTGGGAAACCCGACAGGTGCGTGGAAACCCTCCCCGAACAGTCAACAAACCCCCGTAAGCGCTATCTTCATCGGCGCATCAAGCCGGCAGTTAACGTTACCAAAAGTAATTTAACCTGGCCGGGCTTTCATAATCACCTTAGCGCCATCGTTACGAACAAAAAGAACACCAATGAAAGTAGGAGGGATAGATGAATGGCGGCGAGACAAGAGAAGGTGAAAACGCACCTGGTTGCGCGAGCATATCGTTGGGTATTCGGCATTCGGTCAAAAGGTATAAGCGTTTTCGTGTCATCTTCACACCTCTATCTTCTATCAATCTGACAAGTGAGGACGACGAACTAACTCGTCCGTTATTGCACTCGTGTTGTCTGCTTTCTCTGGTCTCTTCCTCTAATGCAAAAAGTGTCTGGCTCTGGAGTTGCTAAATGATGGAATGCGTCAATGATACGCGGATTAAAGTTTTCGTGCCGGTAATATAGCACTGTGTTTACTCTATGCGACGGTATAATTATAGCGTGATTCGATTATGCTGATAGATGAGAACGGAGTTAATTAATATTAAGGCAGATTGATAAGAAACGATTTTTTAGATCATACGTTATGCGTACTTGAATGATGTATGTATAGGGTATGCTTGCTGAGAAGGGAGTATTCATTTCAATTTTCGAAAGTTGTCTAGAGTCGGTAGGTGACACCTTATGCTCTAAAACAAAATTGCAATTTGTCAATTAATGAATTAATATGATTTAAATCCTCATTTAGAAGTTATATGTTTAACCAACGCATAAAAAAAATTGACAAAAATTGAAGATTCGAAAGCATATTGAATTATCTCACTCCTTTATGTGAATATTCATCCAGAATTCTTTTGTCTAGTAGAACGAATATCACACGAAGGCGACGAAAATTTGTGTAAATTTTCATTTTTTAGAACTTTTTGAAATAGAAACTGGATTGTATTTCGCTGCCCGAAAAATATTCCTGCTAACTCGCTTCTGCTAACTGAAAATATCGAACGTGCGAATGCGATTAAAATTTGTATTTTACTGGACTCATTCACCTGCACTTATCACGAGCGCATAGATATCCTTAGTATAGTCACAATCACATGACAGTGCATCTGGTTACTAGCAAACTATCTCAAAACAATTTACTTAGCTATCATATCGCAATCGCTCATTGGGCAATGTCGGCTGTAATAACGCTATTAATCAACGAGTTCTCGATAATGATTGATTCCGGTAGAACGCAATTTACATCGGAGCGAGATGCTCGGACGTAAACGTGTTAATTGCAAAAGAAGTACAATAGCGGTCCGATGAAACTGGGGGCCTCGGATCGACCGCGAATCTGTGTGTTATCGGCTCGTCTACAGTTTGCATTTGTACCAGCACGTAAATTAACCAAAATTATTGATATATATTACATATATGTATATACATATATGTTTAATATATACATACTTTATATACTATACAGATATATGTATGTATATCAAAGATTTACCAGATAAACCGAGCGGATCGTTCCTGATCGGTTTCCTGCGCAATGTGCAATTAGTTAAAAACAATTAATGCGTCCCCGGAGTATTTTTATAATAGCGTCCGGCAATTAGGCCACTCATAATCGATACGCGGACGGTGTGCAGCCGGCAATTCCCAAAGCGATCGAGAGTGCTCGCGCGGGGGCAAAAAGAAGCGAACTGTGCAAATCGCAGGAAATTGCGGCGCTATCTCTTTTTCCTCATTATTTACATTGGAACATCTAATTAGGCGATCGATCGTATTTAATTACGCGTGGCGGGAGATGTAGGTCATCGTTTCATAACAAGTAATCCTGAAATGTGATGCATGTCAATGTAGAAATTCGCTCGAACAACGTTATTTCCTCTTGTGTCATTTATCGAATGAATGCATTCGTTTCGTTCGATCGAAGTGGACGTTGCTTTACATCACTCGTAAATACTCGAAATGAAATTAGTGTTGCCGAGGATGATGCTATATCGATTTCGGTACGGTGAAAAATTCGGTAACCGCGACCTTATTGGTTTTCTGATTACTTCATCCACTAGAGTGCCCGGACAAAGACATAAAAACCACGATGAAATCAATATAATCTCTTCGCTATATATGATGATCAAACGAACTACAGCATCTTGTTTTTCACAAGATACGTGAAGCATCGTCCCAGGGAGATACTCTTGAAAAAATTTTAAAAATACACAGGTAGATCCTCACGATTTATAATTTATGTTGGAATTCAGCGATACCATAGCCAGAGTTGGGAAAAATTTTGATTTGGATAAAATTTTTGCCCAATTCTGACCATAGCGTCTTAAGTATAAGGGTTTAGGTTAAGGAGCGGTTTTTCTCAAGGACGAAAGGGCCCCGGCGGGGGCATAAAGTCAAGACCGTCGTCAATCTGGTAGAAGTAGTTAGACTGAGCCCTGAGCAGATCGCAACATTCTACAACTTTCACTTTTGCTATTTACACATACATTAAATACGGGATACGTGGAAGACTGTGTCGTTATTTAAAGCAACACCTTTATAATACTAACAAAGTAATAATAATATAATATACGATAAAAAGTAATACAAAGTATACAATATATATACGGTATAAACTGAGAGCACTCAGGTGTTGAAAATATGAAGATGGATTCAGTTGTGGCGCCTACTTTAAAAGAATAAGTAGGCGCAAAGATGCAATGCGCCACTTGTAATCATCCAATGCTCCACGTTTGGCGAATGCGCCACAGGTTACAAAGGAAAGTGTAGTTTATTAGAATAACGTACCCACATAAACCCACTATCCTTGTATCTTTAGAAACAATTTTCCAAAAATAGCTGTGGATATTCCACGAAGTTTGTAGCACCGAATTCGAAGATCGAAATCTATTTCCACCATTTACATATTTAAGTGCGAAATCGACAAGTACACGTGAGACATACAAATGTATAGCACCGCAGACACACGACACTCGATATTCACAAACAACGTTACAGATTCATCTTTTCAAGGGATTCATACTTATCCTGCAAACACTGAAATCCAAGCAACGTATTCTTATGATTTATTTATTGCTTTACACCGAATAAGGTACAAGCAACGCATTCATATTGACAGATTTACGTTCTGCCAGCTCAACATTCAACAAACTTTGCGTTGCAAAAAATATCGTTCAATGTTTCATCATTTTCAATGACCATGAGAGATAGTACAATATGATCAAAGATTGCACTACAAAGTACTACTCAATATAAGTCTTTTCGGAAAATATTCGATCAACGATAAATATGTAACCGGTTCGAGTATGATACAATAAATTTCTCGTAGTAAAGTGACTGAATTTTACAATTATTAAAATGATAAAAACGAAAAATTCGCGGTTACACCGTATAATTGGCGGAAGTCTGCGCGGTCGATAATGTGTTAACACGGAAAATGGTCCACGGGAATAACTTTGAGTCGAGAATGCTTTATTTGGGCAGCAGACTAAACAATGGCTCATCAGCGCGTGAGAACGTAGTTTCGCAGGCTTTCACGTTGATAAGCGTCGCAGGGTGCTTGGGCAACGTTATCGCTTCGTAATTACCAGCGAACTAATCAGAAATTAGTGCTACTGCCCGGGCTCATCTAACTATTTCTACAGTATTATTTCATCGCTGTAATTGCCTTCAAAGCAATAAATGGAATCACGTTTCGCGTTCATTTACCATATAGACAATTCATTATTGCCAGTAACTTAATTCACCGCGGATAATACTAGTTCGGCCGAGCGATGCGATTGCTGTTTATCGATTCCCTTCGCGAGTCACGTTCGCGGACTGCTCAGCTTCCAGGGCGTAAATTTCCTTGCCAAAAAATTGTTGTTCGCGGTATGTCCGCCGAAAAACTACCGCCGGCTATTCTTTAAATCGTCCCCATTCGAGAATATTGGGTCAAACGGCAACCCGACGTTTCGCCAACTCCGCTTTGTGAAACTTCCCGCGCAGAATATATTCATGATGGCCGTTCGACTTAGCGGAGAGGAAAGTTTAATGCATCCCTTAAGAGAAAGCGTGTGTGAAAGTTCGAAATTTCAGAAGGAATAATAGAAGACGGACGAGGGGAGTGGTCGAGAAAGAGAATACACTTTAAAGAACTAATACTGTGCAAATTCGAAGTAATTTCTTACACAAACGCAAAAGAATATGCTAATTCCGGGAGCTATCTAACACGGAATTTACCACTGCTGCACAAATTGCCTTTTTTAGGTTTTCTGTTTTACGATTATTGACAGTGACAAGATTTGAAGAAATCGAACCTTTGAAGAAATATTTATTCCGTATTTTCGACTTTTTCGAGCCCTCCAGGGTTGTACCATCAATACCGGCACACCCTGTATATGTAGTATTGAATTCAGTGAAATATGCATTTATGGATCAGGCTCGTGCACGTGTATGGTTACGCCAATGTGATCGCCAGTCACCGACAAACATGATTTTCCGGCTTGGGAAGTTTTCAACGCGGCGTTTAAAAAATCATAACAATGTGGAGCCAGGCTGTGGGTTTGGAAAAAAGTTTGCTGCGGTATAAATCGCTGATATACCCGGTATATGGCCACGGACAATGATCTCAAATAACTTGAACCCGCAGCGAACTTTGAAATGGCAAGCGAATTGCCGTCCCTTTTTATCAGGCCGAAGCCCCGAGTTCCTTCAATGTACCAGCGAACCGAAGTGCGCGATAAGAAAAGTCTTGCCACAATATGGTGCGGCGCATTCCACTTAAATCCTCGCGATTCTTGCTGCCGCACCGTGTTCGTTCGTTCGTTCGTTCGTTCGCTCGCTTCCTTGACGGTGGCCGCATGAATTCTTTGTCGAAGCCTTTGATCCTCGTTGGCTTATTTATTCGATGTTATTTAGGAACGAACTTTCTTTGCCTGCTTTCTTTCGCTAAATTGCATTGCTGCGATTCAAAATTTCACCCCGGGCGGCCACCTTTTCTTCCCGGACTGTGCTTGCGCCATTTTATCGCAACCCCGCTACCCACCAAATTTCAAAATTCCTGGGACAAGCTTCCTCTTTGCGAAATGACAACATGGAATGCTGTCTTTTGAATTTCCTATTTTGGAAATTGTTCTGTCACTGAAATATTTATTTTGTTGCCTTCGGGGAATTCTTTAAAACATTAATATGTACATCTTGTTGTGTGATGTTCCAGTAAATATCTTAAACCAGAAGGACGTAGCAACCATTTTCCCAAAACTATTTCCGCGAATAAAATATTTTGGAAATTGTTCTGTCACTGAAATATTTATATTGTTGCCTCCGAACGGTTGTAAAATACGGAGAATTTTTTAAAACATTAACATGTACCGTACATACTATTATGTGGTGTTTAAGTGGCATTTGATAATAAATTGCATTGTAATACTAGATTCCATTCTGAGATTCGGCTGAAACAAAATTAGTATATTATAGTCTCACAAATTTTTTTCCTCAATTTTTACAAATTTCAAAATACTCTAGAATCCAGGAGAAAGAAGAAATTTTCTAGCGTGCTTTATATTCGGTGTAGGTACACTTCTTTCTAATAAATATTTTATACAAAATTCATCATAATAACGTCTCGTTAATAAATCGCTGTAGCAGTTTTGCTATTGTTTCGAGTAAATTAGTTCTGTTATGCTCCACCATTAATTTCAGTTTTTGAATCTGGTTTTAAACAGTCACCGGCTCCTGTTCGTCCTCGTGCAAGATTGTATGCACTTTGTATTTGTAATGAGTCTGTCCAACTTTAGCACAATAAAGAACAAGATAATAATAATAATTTAGTAGGATGCGCGAGATCTTCTTCTTCGTCATGTGCAGCAACTGAGCAAACTTCGTCTATGTGACGTGTTCGTTTGTACTAATAAACTTGACGTAATTAAAAGTTACTCTTCCGTTACAAAGCTTGATTACAGTCAACCAACATCGAACATTCGCTGTGTACTAAATACGACTACGCTTTGTCGTAAAAGAGTTATATCGCTTCATCTGTTGACTGATAGTTAAGGCATATAAACTTTTCGTCCACTTTCGTTTCAATCTAACTTTGAATTTTCTAATTGAATTGTAAATTCTATTTATAGTGTAAATAATTTGACAGACTCTCGTATTAATTTATACTGTATCAGCAAAAGCGTAAATTATATTATAATTGTATTCACTTGCGAGATATACCGCTTGAGATTATTATCATGCATCACCCAGTTAACAGTTTAACAATTCCACAGTTGAGCTTCGTATTATAATTTAATTATACTGACATGTTTCTACTTTTAATTTATCCTATATTCATTTCAGATAGCTTTAATAAAAAGTCAATAATTCGTCGAATACGGCAAATATCAAAGGTTACATTTTACGACAAACTCCAAAATGAACTTAACCCTCTTCTACAAAAATAGCATATGAACAGATGATATTCTTTCACGACTATTAATATTCTAACCTCTGCGCACTGAAATATTCAGATGGTTCAGAAATATTTTCAGCTTTACAATAGTCTATATTCAGTGTCTTTTCTAGAATAAATTAGTATGTATTTATATACTGCTGTAGGTGACTCGGGCCATCTATAGTAATGTCTCTATTGACACAAAAGCCTCGGGGGGGGGGGGGGATTCGATTGCGTCGATCGTAGACGGATAGCTATTTTTTTGAGCTTCAAAGGCCGAGCCGAACGTAGAGAAGGACAGCGCGTGTAAAGCGAGACCACGCGCGGGCCTTTGAACTGTGCCGGCGCGGCGACAGAGACTCCTCGCGTCTCTTTCTTTCCCATACGCTATCCCTCCTTGCGCCCGAAACGTTCGTCGTCAATCAAATTTCGAACTGTACCGGCGACTGCGACTCTCCGCGTCTCTTTCTTTCCCGTTCGCTGTCCTTCATTGCGCCCGAAACTTTCTTCGTCAATTAAACCACTAAATACGGTTGAAATTATATTGTGTTTGGTCTTTTTTTAACCAGAAAAATGCCACGAATATATTGAGGAAAGTTTCATAAAAAAATAACTAATAACAAAAAAGATTAAATATTGGTGTTACATTGTGACTGCAACTCTCCGCGTTGTATTAGTAGTGGTTCACAACAGGGTTACCATATTCCGCGCGGGCTAGGCCCCTTTTGCAGAACGATAGACCCCTCTTGCCTCTGTACCCCCCGGGGACCTTCTTGTCAGAACTTAACGATATGTATACCAATATAGAGCGGTACCGCTATACATTTAATAATGTACAGCTAGTTTTTTTAGATCGCGTATATACAGGGTGGGGCATTATCAACAGGTCACATGAATAACTCGCTTGCTTTTCAAGATAGAAGAAAATGCATCAGACCAAACTTACTTGATATGGAGGCGCTCGTAATCTGATGTCATTAATTTTTTTATAGGTGGCGACTATACGCGAATATTAACAATATATTCTGGACAGAGATAGACTTAGGATTAATCATTCTTGTAAGGAATACTTCCACGTACTTTCTTCCGATATCACATGGAAACATACATGTAAAGAAACGTAGGTTATCCTATATCCTGTCCCTGACTGTACATGACTGCGGACTTTTATGCAAAATAGAAATTATCTGTATTCATTACAAGATACAGGAGCTACATATAGATTTATTTCTTTTTTTAATTATTTTAATACGTCGAACATAATACAAGAGTAGTTTTAATTGTTTGACTGAAACTACCCGTACAAATTGGATAATCTCAAAGCGTACGATTTAAAAGGCTGCGCCCGATGTCGAATTACAAAACGTCTGGTCTGTGAGGTTGCGAGAAGCGAAATAGGACGCGGAAGGAGGAGGGTGGATACTGCATGCGAAATTACTCCGGCAAGCCTGCCGTCGAACAGGTTCCAATAAACGCACGTACCTCGTTCACCCGGTCGGACGAATTAACTCGTTTCTCGAGAGAATCGACTGGCTTCGACCGCCGGTTGTGGTTTCGAGGCGCTTTGTATGGTAGCAGGTAACCGTATTCCGGCGTTGCTCCTTCGCGTCTGGCTGTTAGTCTCTCTAGATCGTCTATGGTTCCGTTAACCATGGCCTAGGCAACAGTGCCTTCGCTCGTCTATATACATACTGAGAGGTCGCGACGCCGGACGTGGGGCTCGCAACTTTAGGCCAACTTCGCTAATATGCGATACAGACATGCTCCCGGGGTAAAATGACGAGACACGTGGCTGCTCCACAGGATACCCAGGTCTGAAGAGCCAGCCTTCCAAAAAAACAAAAAGCACCTAGAGACGAAGAAGATACACTCGCAGACTACATATTGTTTGTCGTCGAGGTGGTGGCAGAGTAAGTGCGTAATAGCTCGGCCGGCGCGCTAGCACAAGAAAGAGACGGCCAGTCGTAGGAATATCGTCGACCCGTCTCGGCTTAGCGCCTCGTTTATCTTCGCTTCTGCTCATCTCCTAACTACGGAAAAGAACCACCAGACACTTTTGTGCGACTCGCACAAAAGAACACCCGCCGCTGCGATACGCGCAGACCCTCACAGGAACGGAATGCAGATTCGACGCGACGCGACGCGTCGAGCGACACCCTTGAAAATTCTTGGTGTCTACTGACGTTGCTCTACGACTTGTCCTCTAGCACGTGGAGTTTTAATGGACCACCATCGAGACGCATGAGAAATAGAATATCGATCAACCTAAGAAATTAAGGAACAGCATCATCGTTTGTGTAGAGTACTGTAGAGGCTTGCGTTGGGCGACGTTTTATGGCAGGGACATTGCTATTGTGCATTCGGCCCAGTACGTGACATTTTGTAGTTTCGCTACGGCGTTGGACCTGTCATCGCCACTTAGTTTAATGGGATCTCCGTCCTTACACGGGTACCTTCGATGTAGTCCCTTGCCATGAAACGCATAAAATTGTCGTCCCTTGGGTTCAGCGCAGCTGGGTGCTTGAAGCTACAGCACGTATGGTTTCCAGATGTCTGGAAAAATCCAAGGTTCGGTTGTCAAGCATGTGCGGCCTTGGCGAATCCTTGGGCCCGCTTCAAGCACCTTGTCTTAGTTCCGCTCCCCCTCAAATCTCCGAAAGTAGGGATGAAATCCTGAAGAGGTATGGAGAACCTAGGTGTTGAACTTGCGAACTCGCGATCCTCCGGTTAGAGTGCACCTAAACTCATCTAGACTAGAGCTAGAACGTTATTAGAAGTGTCTCAGCGCACACCTAGACCTACTACACACCACTCTCGTCTGAATAGTTCTTGTGGTTTTTTTGTTTTCTTCCGAGTTGAGAAGGTGATCCTTCGGGTTCAACTTTGTCTTTAGTCGGCACACCCGGTGCAAAAGCAGTCAAGGTCTGAAAGATCATCGAATTTACCGCGGGCAATTAACAGTCTGCATAACAGTTGGTGCAGAACGCGTTCATCTCTTATTCCTACCTTTCGATAACGCAATGAAAAACTTTCTTTGATAAGACATCTTTGATAAGAACTCGCCAGAAGTATGTGCCGGAGATCCAACAGCAGGGCCAATCCTCGGAAAGGGATGGAACTGCAGCTAACACACTGCGTTTCGAGGTACTCCTCGTGTGTAGGCTTCGAGCTGATTGGCCCGATCCGATCGGTCGCGATAGACAAAACTCCGGGAAGAAGTTTCCGAAGTCCCGTGTCCGAAGTACGAACGAGAACCTGGGATTGCTCGGCGATATTCGCGAGTCGAGTTACAAAAGTGTATACCCAGCAAGAATCAGAGCTATCCTCGCAGCTCGAACGCGAGATGCAATGAAACTATTCGACCGAGAGCAGTCGGAAACTGGAACCTCGAAGAGATCTCAGGACTGCAGTTATCAAACCGAAGACCCGGTTTGTACAGCCACGGAAGGTGTATTTGCTCATCCAGCATCGTCAATCAGCGCCGCTCCGCTCTATCTTTATTATTATACAAATTTTACTTGGGAACTTTGTCCCGAGCGCGGTCTTGATCGATGAATCGCCCGTGTATCCACATCCACAGTATTCGAGATTGAATCTACTCCGAAGTTCCTAAAGGAAATTCGAATCAGGAGAACGCAATTTTCTGTAATTTAATTCATCGAGACTTGCTCATATATCCTCTGCAATCTATTATTTCATATCTTATTCCGCTCGCTTCTTGGAACATTAATTTGACTCTCTTCTTTTGTACGTATACTGTGCGAATCTCTGCAAAACTTTGTGCCCGGAGTTAAGTGTTAGCTAGCATTTTTAGTATGTCGCGGATTATTTGAATCGGTTGTATGAAATTAAATCGTACAAGTTACTGTTTAACAGTAACATATAACTTTATTAAACATGTAGAAGGTTCGATGATCGTGAACTAAACGAAACCGAGTGACGTATTGTCTGCACCCGGCAGAAGGCTTTTGTACAGAGTGGCTTAATTGTGCGCTCGGGCAATGGTTCGTCGTCACTGATCGCCAGTGAAAATTAAACGGCATATATTCATATGATTTTTTTCCAGGTAGCGCGCTAATTACAGTTGACGCTTTGGTGGAGGTTTCGTAATTCGCAGGGCGTCCGAGAGAGAGAGAGAGAGAGAGAGAGAGAGAGAGAGAGAGAGAGAGAGAGAGAGAGCGATGGTTCGAGTGGTTTCTTGCCTTGCAGCCCTAATATCTAGTTCGGCTTAGAGAAATGTCGTATTACCTGCTTTAGGCGAAAGATTTTGTGTTGGCTATTTCTAGAATAAAGATCGAAAGAGAAGTTTCGTCCCAGGAAGGAACAGCTTATAAACAACTAAAATATCATTCTAGCCCCTAAAATAGTTAGTGGTCGATTAGATAGTTTAGGGAACTATATAAAAACGATAGTAATTTGAGGCAGAAGAAACGATTAAGCAAAAGAATACTCGATCATTACGTGAACTAATAAGATTGAATCTTCGGTGGTCGCTTTAGTGGTGCCAGCGATAATATTGAAGTGCGCAATTGCATTTGGGGGAACTGAATCAAAGCGACCGCGATTACGAAGTTGTGAGTGCGGGGTACGCATCGACCCTGCTGGGGGGGATCAATCTCATTGAATGGCGATGTTCATCGCACGCGTCCTAGGCAGCTGCCATCGGAGAATAGGCGCGATGCCAGAATTCGACAGCGTGTCCATTGCCCGAGGTTTACTTGATTACGTCCTCGTTGATTCATCCGCGTGTATACAACGAACGTCATCACTAGTTACGTGAGACTTGGCACATGAATGGAATCGTGACCGAGTGTCCCGAGCATCAGGAAGCCTGATCGGCTCCGGCCAATCCCGATTCAAGCGTTTCCCGCTGCACCCGGATCGGAATTACCTGAAGACGTCAGATTCACAATTGCTTCATTGTCCCCGGGGGTCTCGTGTGTTTGATAGATTCCTTGCTGCTCTCTCGAAGTGACAAAGACGCGAGCCACAGTCCTTTGTCCATTTGTGTAAATATTAAGCTGACAGAAAATTCGGTGCGATTCTCAGATACCATTGAACGGTAGAGCGCGGCGTTGCTCTCCCGCCAGTTCTGTTGTCCGCGAATAAAATCAGTTTGGGTCTGGTCGGAGGAGACTGTTGTTTTATTTGGAGCACGAATAGCAAGGCATCTAATTGGAGAAACAGCAAAAATAAAATGATAAATGACAGTTGGTATTATGTCAAAGATCATGCCCAGACATGCAGCTATTAAATCGGTAAAATAAGTCAACTGGTGCAAAGTTTACGTCGACTTCGCCTCTACACAGACCCAGAAAGAATCAACGAGCTCGCCTTATTAGAAGTGCTCAAGTAATCAGTGCCAGTGCCGACGGTAATTATTAATTAAACACTAATCACAGATGTTAAATGGTCGGAATGACGGAAATCGCGATAGGAAGGCAGCTGAATCCTCGGTTCGGGTGAATTACAACCCGAAGGAATAGCTAAGTATCCGGGTCAACGCGATAAACTGATTTACTGCAAAACCGGGGCATTATCGTCGGCGACGTGGCGGAAGTTGAACGCCCCCTGCTGTCTCTATTCAATGAGCAATGGGGGTATTTTTCGTGGAAGGAGCTCCCCCGAAGTCCCGTCGTATCGGTGCGAAACTTGCAGGTCCGCGGAGCTAGGAGGAGTGCCACTATCGTGTAGCTAGGATTTAAAATTATTCAGAACGGAACGGAAAACACCTTGACGTCAGATCTGGACGTCGTATGTTTTTGACTTCCGCATAAGAAACAGGCCGGGTTCGGATCCGGGCCAGAGTCGGGCCAGAGTAGTGCCGAGTCGGGCCGAGTCGGGCCGAAATGGAACAGAACGGGCCGGGCCGGCACGGGATGCGGTGGAACTACTGACATTTTTATACGATCGAGCACCGGGAATCGCGTCGACATGCAACGTAGATCCATTATGCATGCCTCCCCCGAATTCGCCTTTGCTCTTTCGTCCGATTTCTTCCCGTGGCTCGAGTACGCCATGTCCGATGCCGCTATTCTTAAGGCGGTCGCGTAACCCAAAATCGAGGAAAAAGCGTGCAGCCCTCCCCTCTTTCTATCTCTGTTCCTTTTGCCGGGGAGATGGGGGCGCATAAAATTTTGAACAGTTTGATGTACAGGATATATTGGAATATTTGATCCCAGCCTTATCGATGAACTCGGAATACTGAGGCACTAAAAGTGGATCGTATCGGAACGTCTTACTCGGGAGTTTCTTCTCTTACTTCACCGTTTTTTCTTCTTCGTTCTTTCATTCAGTATAGGTTTCGGATATACATTCGTATCGTTTTAGTCTAACTGTTTGCATATAGACAGCCGTGTCTGCTGTTCGACTACGATAAAATGTTAGGAACATGATCGATGAATCGAGTGTTCGGGGAAACCCGAGACGGTATGGGTATTTCTGGTATTTTTTAGATTCCATCTGTGTAGCGATATGGGGAATTTGTGTTCCTGTTTTCAAACTGGGTGCCTAGTTTCGAAAAATTATCTACTAATATTGACATTTTATTGTTAAAATTCCCGTGATATCAAAATAATTTAAGTAATGAAACCGAAACTAAAATACTAGTATTTATCACAGTCAGTACTTACTAATAGGAACCCTTTTGCATTCTAAAAATTCTAAGAAACGTCGGTTTGTTCGAACATATCACAATAAAAATAAATCCTGGTCATTTGTGACCGCGATGCGACAGAGCGGCCTATCAGAAAGAGGACGCTTTTCGGTTTGCTTGAAAACCAGCTCGATCCCGGTTTTACGATAGCGTAAAGTCACGGCGGGGCTTTGGAAACGCGGCGAAAGATCTGCGTCCGTGCACTTGGCTTATCTGCACCATAAACCTCCACGCAATCGATACGATCGAACGGCTTACGCTTTGCACTCGCGAAATAATTGGGAATTACCCGCTCATCCCCACGCCGCCCCCTTCAATCCCTGTTCCGGTCCAATTGGGGTCGAGGGAAAAGAGTCGATTCTATTCAGCTGAACTGTGCCTCTGATCACCGCGTTAAAATTACTTGGTTTTTTACTAGGTACTCCGCGGAAAATGTGCTCGAAATGGTAATATAATTGAAATTGAAGATACGCTCTGGAATGAAAGCGAGCACGTGTCATTGTTCACGAAATGACATGGCTTCGTAAGTGTCCTTTTATTCGTTCCATTTTCTTTCGCGACGGGAAGATTTTCATACACTTTTTAGTATTTCTTTTATCTTGGTGTAAATTACTCAAGTAAGTTATGAAGAAAATATAGATTTTTCGATATTATTTTGCCACGTGAGAGGTTTGTGTTCGGTTAATAGAATAATCACTTTAACGATGGTAAATCTCTTACTTAAATGCTAACAGGGTACTGAGATACTTTTGCACTTTTGTTTTAAATCATTCATTTATCACAAGAAACTGCATAAAGCTTCTTCTTAAATTGTAATCAGAATTTATCCGATTAACCCATTTATTTTTAGAAAATATTCTATTTGCGGATATTGGATATTGAAGAAATAAATGTTCGGATGTAGAAGGCTCTGTTTTAATCTTTCTGTGATGAAAAGAATGATTGTATGTATAGTTTCCTCTAATTTAAATGAAATTGTGTTGAAATATTTCTGTTAGAATGCCGTGCTGTTGCATGCCACGTTACAAAGGTGTCTGATTAATGATCGTTCTTTCTACTTCCTGTGTAGATCAGCATATTGAACTCGGGACCGATTTACATATGTATCGAGCCCTTAACAACTTTTTAATAAATCAATGATTAATAAATGAGTGAAGCATCAAATAAATAGTGAACTTAACTTAGTTTTAGAATAATACTAGGAAAAACAGTTGAAGGAACTGACTTGGGATAGTAATAATTCGTCTACATTGAACGCGTTAAGGTTTATATTATATTTTGTGCTTCACAAACTGTTTCCTAATTTCAAACTCGAATGCAGTTACTGTTGAAACTGGATTACGAGAAAGTAATCAACTATAAATACTATTCTGTAGTGAGCAATTGTGACAGACCAGCGAATTTTCAAGTGAATTCAGTCTACATGTAAATTGACCAGTAATTTACTATGTTTTTATATGTATAAGACGGTCGAGAATGAAAAATCAGGGAACTATAAGTTAAACTATAGGTCGGTAATGGGTTTTTTGGATGACGTAATAGGCAGTGGTATTGTCACGTTACCTACCACATCGCGCGACGTCCTCGCAAGACTTCTTTTCGGTGTTTTTCGTGCGACGCCGAGGAAGTCGGGAAAACTACGGCATATTAAAATTGGGGCGAATGAAAAATTCATCTGCGACCGCGATGCATTTTGACTTTCCACGCGGCCGGCTTTTCCGTCAAGATACGGAAGTCATTTGATTTCCCGAAGGCGCGCGAATTTAAAATTAATGATCGACAGGAACTGCGTGGAGCTTTCCGCAGACTACCAGCGGAATATGACTGACACGACAGGGGAATCTTTAGACCTATCTTTAATAGCGGACAGGCAATGCGATCGCTTTACCTCGCTAGGCAAAATGCTTTGGGAATACGCGGCAGGATTTCTACATCGTTGTATCCCGGTCGACTGAAAGAATTCTCCCCCGGGACTCGGGATATAAAGAGGCACTGGATTTTAAGGAAGATCTCTAGGGATTCGGGCGTGCCGTGAAACTATAATAAATAAAGAGAGTTGGGAAGCATTCTTGGTAAAATGGGCCGAATTTCCGGATCGTGGATGATCGAGAGGAAAATTGAAATATTGTGGATAATGCTCGAGTCAGAAGTGGATTGCGAATTTTGTTTGCTGTAAAAAGTGTACGTTGTTAAGTTTGAAAAAATATATGTATACAAAGTATTGACTCAACCAATCGTGTAATTCATTTCTACCAGGCGTTATTGTTAACATCAACTTCGCCAGTGCTCCTCGGTATCGTCGCAAGCAAGCGAGACTATACAGGGTGGACCACGGAGCGTGATCAGCTTAGGTTATTCTACTGTTAGTGGTTCGATCGGAAACTTTTTTAGCTAAAATAACATGGTTCAAGGAGAGCTTTATCGTAATTATAATAAATATTTTGTCAATCCTTTTTCTCCAGAGCGACCGAAGTCACTTTCATTCGTCTATCCCCAATTAGGAGTGCATCCAACAGCAGGCCCTAGGGAGAGATGCACTTTTTCGACCTTTTTTAAACAGTATATCCATATATTAATATAAAAGTTTTACTCATTTAACGTTATATTTTATTTTTATTAAAGAGTTTTAAATAAACAATTCAACTCTCTCTATGCCTGTCTACACTTTCAATTCTTTTTAATAAAATTTTTATAAACAGAAAATAAAATGTGGTGCATCTATCCCGAAATTACCCTGATCTAAGATGATCATGCTTCGTGACTTCCCCGGTATAGACTTCCAAAAATTATGAAATAATCTATAGATAGTGTATTAACCGACCTTGCGTAATAAATGTTGAAATGCGCATTAGACTCAGTATGGTGCGCAGATCAGATCCCTCGTTTCTGAAGGGTAAACCACAAACGGAGTCGCGAGTTTCGATGAAATCGGAAGTGTCAGGGCAAGATTACGAGCACCAGCTGCGAATAGGTGCTCGGAAGTGGGTGGCCGAGCTAAGGCGATGCTTTATTGTCGACGTCCACCGTCGTAGGTTCTATAAGGTCTCAAAAGAAGCGGAGGCCCGGAGCACATCGCGTAACCGCGATGGGCGGAAAGATGGTATCAGGTCGACCTGGCAATGTTTACCCGCAAGCGGACTAAGGACGAGGCGGTGCCTGGACCTTTTCACCGAGATTATCAGCCATTTGCATCGCGGTCGTAACAAGAACGTTTTCCTTCAACGGGGTCCACGCACCCAGTCATTGACACCGACTGATACGTTTTCACCTTCTCTTATCGAGTGATATCTAGAGCCGCGACCCCGGCGTGGCTCGTTTTTGTCAGAGCAGAGCAGAGCCGAGGTAAAAACGCCAGGTGAATGGCTGAGATTTTCCGGATTACACGGACGATAATTATTTTTTTCGACTCGACGCAGCGCGGCACGGTAGCCTGCACGTTAGCCGCGGAATTTAAAACCGCAAACCATTGAATAATATTTAATATTCATCAAGACGTGAAATGAAATGAATATGCAGGCGACTGAACTGGCTGGAAATGTGGGATATTACAGTTGAAAAAAAGAGCAGGTGTATCGGGGTCACGGAGACTCCGTCGTCGCACCGTTACGACTTAAAGATAAATCTCCAACCCTTTGCCGGGCGAGTCTGCTTCTGAGGCGTGCAGAAACGTCGAGCAGTCTCCTCTTTGTCCACACATTTTTGCCCCCTGCCATGTCGTTCCGCAGCTCACTGTCAAATAGCACACGTGCGCGCGGACGTCCTCCGCCTCTTACCATTTTCCACCCTGCTTTTCATTCCGAAGCTATTTCATTACACACGGTACGTGTCCTGATGAACAAGAAATGAAAAAAAACCCGGCTCACGTTGATTGCGGAAAGGGCGAAGAAACCTGTACTAGCTCATTGAAACGGGACTCGTTCGTGCATTTTAATAGAAGGTAGATCAGCCGGACCGACGAATAGAGAGCCGAGAGACCGTCGAATGAAAATAGAGTCGCGGCCCGATTCAGGACGCCGTATTTACGGGATTTAATGGGCGAGAAACACGTGTCTCGGAAATATCAAACCCTTTAGCGTGTTTCTTGACCGCGATTCACCCTGATTCCGAGCGCTGATGGGTTCCAGGAGCGCGGGGCGTTAAATTGTCGTTGAAACTATCAGACACCGTTGGCAGAAAGAACGTCGGAACCCGGTGACACGCTTCCTCTAATAAATTACAGGCCATATACGCTACGACTACGATACAGGGCATTCGCGATAATACGGCTCTTTCTGTCTGACCTCCCTTATTACTGACCTAAAATCTCGACCGTGCGCTAGCCCCTTACACCATTACGGTTGCTCTCCTTCCAAGGTGATATTGCTGTTCGCGGCTCTTTTCGCCTCGTTTCTTTCTCGGTTCCTGACCACTCGGTTCGACTACTCCGATCTGTCCGCCGTTTTACGGTTCCATTTCGAAAAAAGGAAGCGAGCTTCCAGTGGAAAGCTGTCCGCAGGTGTCCTCTTGCGCCGACAACGCTATAAAGAGAACGTGATGGGATACACGCGGTTCAAGGCAGCTGGAATTACGCGGGCAGCTTTGTCGCGGCTGTGTAACCGGTTGAAGGGGAATTAATTACATCGCGTGATGATCGAAATCTCCGGGCAACCGTGTTATTATTTATACCCCGCTGGTCGCCGGCGAGGTCTTATCTGCCGGACGAGGGACGCGCGATACCGAAATCCGTGATAATTGCGAAGTCCTTCGCGGGGGTGGATGACCATCGTGCATCGTGGTAGAAGGAAAGGGGAAAGTCGGCTTTCTTACGTGGAAGTCAAACAAATAAATGTTCTGACGGGCGAACATAAAACTCATAATATATGAGATAGAGAAAATACCAGCGATCTCTCACGTGAATCCTCACGTACCACTCCCATACATCATCCCCCGACCACCGGCCAAGACCCTCTCGGCCTCCACAAACTCAACAACTTTTCCAACACCGTTTCCATTTACATGTACACGCGGTTCCGTCGGGTCGATGCGCGTTGCATTTCATATTCGAACACACGGCCGCCGGATATGTCGGGTTTTTATCCCGACGAGAACGCTCGCAGAGGCGTCCCTTAAAACCTCATAATTCTTAATTTGCCTTTCGAACGACGACCGGGATACGCTGGCTGATTTAAAACGGGATTTCGCTCCTCGCGCCTTGTTTTATCGGAAACGAGATCCATTTCCTGGATTGGTTGCTGTCCTATCTTTCACTTTGTTCAAATAGAAATCAATTTTCAACACGCGTTAACCCTTGTATCGTTATTTATTACGAAACCTATTCGGGTTAATATAAAATTGTTCAAAATTAGACAAAACAATTCCCTAAAATTTTGGCATTCGATCTTTTTGAGAAGAATAAAGATTTTGCTAAACCGTGTACAGCATCCGAGCGTCTAATGGCACGAGGATCGGCGCTGTTCGTGGGAAATAGTACCGACGAAGCAGCGTAAATTGAAATCCCTAGGGGTGTCCCATTGCACGATAAAAACAGTTACGTCGTCTCATTATAACGCCTTGGGACAGTGACGAGGATTTTTGTCTCGTCGTTCCGTTCCGGCGCGGCGCATTCGGTTCACCCGACCCTTAAGCAACCGGTGCAGCGTCACCGTCGCCATTCCGTCCCTAATTCAAGCTCTCGGGCTTAATCCTCCGTTGCCGCTGGACGCGATCATATTTCGCGGATCCCTTGATACGGAAGCAGCCCGGTGGAAGGCTTATCTCGGGGGTCGAATGCGCCGGGGTGGCAGCCCGTTATGAGTTAAGACGGGGAACGGGTTGCATAAAACAGTTTTAGCCAACGTAGTGCTGGTGCGGGAATAGGGGGGAGAAGCGGTGCGGTGGTTCGCACAACACGCTGCTGGTCCCGGCATGTAGTTTCAAAGGTGGGAGCACACCGAGTGGACGGGGAAGGAGATGGCTAAAGTGTGCCAAGATGGGAGAAAATAAAGGCAAGAAGCTTTAGGGAGAAATAGATTAAAGGAAAGAAAGTGGCGGCTGCGCGCGGAGAGGGAATAAAGGGTCTTGGTGCGACGCAGACAGCGGCTCTGGGGGCAATAGAACCATGAAAAAGATAAGGAGAGGAGAAACTTGAAAACTTCTGGGGTCTCAACAGCAATTAAAGTAAAATTATACAAAAGTGCATGCAGAGTGGCGCGTCTCGCGCGCGTCAGGCAGCCGAGAAACAACTGCAAGGGACTTACACTGTTCCCAACCCTCTCCTGGGTTGTTGCGCTATCCACCCTCCACCCTCTTCCTTCTCGTATGCCTTCTTCGCCCACTATCCTGCCTCCCTCGTTTCATTTTTTCCCCTCTCTTTTTTTACGCCACGTGTAGCAGCCCTCGACTGGAGTCTCGGCAACGAGATCTCTCATATTTAATGACCCAGTTGGACTGCCTCCGGCGGCGAGCTGAACACGCTGAATTTTAACACCATTCCCGTGGCTGCCACGAAGAAAAAGGACTCCGGAATCCTCGTATAACGAACTCGTCGACTTTGAACTTGATTCCATCCTACTCTCGCAACAGCTTCCGCTCGCTGCGATCTCGTAAGGGTACTATGCCGGATCAGAAAAGTATTTGCTCATTCAGTTTTCCTGGGGAAAACAGTCTATAAAAAAAGCTACGCGTTAATGTAATGCATGCTATTGTTATGCCCCGTTGTTCACGAAAATGATATGCGAGAAACATTCGGAATGTGCCGTTAGAGAATAATGTGATCTATTGTTCTCTGTCTCGCAGTATTCTTATTTTTACAACGTTCGTGTAAAGTCATTTCTGACGTAGTTTTTGGGAGAATTCGCAAGACGAAGTTACATTACTTCAAAGATACTTTCATGAATTTTTAACCATTTACTACATTCAAATTTTAACCGTCTATTATAAGATATCTGAAAATACGTTGAACCATTTCTAACATTTTATCGATTTCTTTCAAGACAGAGGTTTGAAGAATGTAAAAATTCATATTTATTGTGTTTTTTTGTAGTTCATAATCTAATAATTGTACTTATAACGATGGTTCCATAAAATTGTGACTGAATTAATTTACATGAGGGTTAACATTGATTAACAATTAGGTCTAACTGAAATAAGAGAAACAGGCTAATTTCCGCTTAAGCATGTACGCTCTCACGAAGATCCGAGTAAAGATCGTATTCGTTAACAGCCGAACGCTCGAGACTTCCAGGATCCTCCGTCTAGTTACCATTCCTCGACATTTACTCCGGACGATTCGTCTGTCAGCGTAGAATCTCGAGTGCAGCTGTCGCCTCGAAGTGGCCCGTAGAAGGGATGGGACAAGCTTAAATGAAAGAATCGAGGTGTTTTTCACTGCGTATCGCGACTCTTTCCACGGCGCGGCGCGGCGGCCGTCTCCATTTAGACCGCGCGGCGGATCGAGTGGTCGCATAAAAATCCGTTAAGTGGATGCAACGTCGCGATGCGGCCGGGGAGACTTTAAGACAGTCGACTCGATTTTATTTACGCACCGACACGAACTGGGAAAAATTGTGTGGCGTCTATGGAATCGACGCCCGAAACCGGGCAAGAGAATTCGTGCCCGGAGACTGAGCGTCGCGCGAATAAAAATTCTATTAGCGCGAATGTAATCAATTTACCGCTTTATGGATAGCGGATGCACTAAATCTCGCGGAATTGGCAAAGATTTTAGACCACGCCGCGCCGCTCGCGCTTATACTATATCTCCAACGGTCCGCCCGGGGAAAATGAAAAACTGGCGGCACGTCCGACGACAAACCCTCCTCGCATTGTCGCTCGTATCGCTCCGCTGACTTTTTACATCCCTCCTACCACATTCCTGGATTTTTATCATGCCAGTGTTGATTACGTAGGACGTTGGATAATCAGGGCTCGTTCCAGATTCTGTGTAATACCTCGGTTGTTTTTGACGTTCAATCATCGCGACGTATTTACTGACTATTCTCATTTCGAGTGGTCACAGAATCGATTTTTTTCGTTGCATTTCTTTGGAACACACATCGGGGCCAGCAATGGACAAATGAAATAATTCTGATCAAAGAACACAGATTTTTAAATTTGTCACAATTTTTCAGTCGTTTTGTCACAATTTTCTTCACAGTTACGATAATTAAAACTTCCTTGTCTTTAACCCTTAGCAGTCAAGAGGTGACCCGGGAGTCACTATGAAAAATTGCTGTACCATTATTCACAATATTGTTTACATTATTATAAATGTTGGTATTTAATCAATTACTGCACATTTAGGTATTGTATGAGGTATTATATCAGTTTCATGTCCATAAAATGAAAAAAAATCATATTCAATGGAATTATTTTAGGTTGGAAGAAATGTTTAATTTCCAAGAAGAAAATAAATGATAAATCAATATTTCTTTTTGACGCGACCATTTTGTTCACGTACTTTTTGTGCAATCTTATTATGGATGATGATTAAATTGCACTTGCACTAAGGCTGTATGAATAATTTCCAAGAAGAAAATAAATGATAAATCAATATTTCTTTTTGACGCGACCATTTTGTTCACGTACTTTTTGTGCAATCTTATTATGGATGATGATTAAATTGCACTTGCACTAAGGCTGTATGAATAATGTAGTTAATATGGACGTAACTGCATAATAATGTTTGGGAATCCTTTAAAATCATTCTCAGATGATATATTTATCGGAGTTCTTTCCTGGCCAGTAAATTGCGAGCCGTTCCGCTAGGCTGAAACATTTATCGTTCGAACGATATTCTTTAGCCGATAAATGCTCACGTCTCTTATTAAGCTGTGCTTTTAAATCCGGCGATTTCACTGGCGCTGTGTAAACGATTCAAATTCACCAAAACGGGGATTTCAGGATTTATCTGGAAAATCATAAATTCGAGAACGTCGGGTAAGCGAATTGGATTGGTTATTTATTGAAAGTTTAACCCGAAACGCGACAGTAGTGGAGTGTAGTGATTCTTTCTGAATTGAAACGCTATCTGCAAGGAGGACTTGTGCACAAACATGCTAGTTATGAGAAAACAACGTGCAAGGAATGGTATAACTAGCACTGAGATATTGTAGCATTGTATACTGATTTCGAATCCGATTTATGTGCAACCATTTTCTTTTTAACCTACTGAATTCAAATATTGTGCACCTTTTAAAAATACCATTTATTTGCAGCGATATCGTGAAGACCTGAATAATAAACGAATTTCTTCATTGGCGAGTCTAGAAACGAGTATCATAGTAAACTTAAGCATTGTATTATCTTGCTGTAAACCTATGCATAGTTTTACACTTATATATGGGTGCAGGGTAATTCTACAGAAAGAAGTAAGTTGAAAATATACAGTAAAATTGTTACAAAAATTTTATTCTTGGATTAGGAAATTTAAAATGTTTGTAAATTGATTTTTGTCGGTTTGTTTTATTGTAATAAAAATAAGAATGATATTGCTGCGTTTACTATGAGGAAGCTGATAATGACTGTCGCCCCAACGCAACGGTGCGAATGGAGTGCGAAAGGTTAATAAGTGAACTATTTTTTGGACAGATCCGCAATTTAGTGACTAATACCACGTTAGAGCGAAAATATATAAAAATGAGACTATAAATTCCCGTTAGCAGGAGGCTGTAAAATTAGATAGAGGGTTAACAGCGTCGTTCAGAGGAAACATCAGTTTCCCCCGTCTACGGAAAACTCAGTGGCACAGTTTATGCTGTGAAAACCGGCGACGCGGTATCCCCTCGGAAAACAGGTATTACGCAAACTAAAGAAAAGCGATCGTCCATTAAACGGCGGGTAGGTCGCGCACGGTCGCGGTGGCTGGCCAAAATTCACCGGGGCGGATCCCCGGCGTCGAGTGGTAAATTCACAATAAATTCCGCGTATTTGTAGAGCAATTATCGTCTAGCGAAGGGTGCACTTAATCACACGGATTTCCGGAGCCGGTGCTGGCGGTGGCGCGACGCCCGCAGATTTCATCCCTCGCCGGGCACAATTCCTATAACAAATAAGGCGCATTATTTATTTGGACACTCGAGGTGTCAGCGGTAAAGTTGAAGCCCGCTGGTGTCCTCGGTCCCCAGCACCACCACCGAGCGTTGCTGGGGAAGCCTGGGCTCTTCGCAAGCCGGGCTTCGCTTCGGGGCTGAAACGCGAAACAAGGGGGTGGAAACCTCCCTACCGGATAATATATCTCTTCCCCCGGCATCTTCCCTCCGTGTACCGAATGTACACCGTGTGTCCCGCGAAAAGGACAAACCGGCCCGCGATGCTCGTCACGTTCCGAAGGTAAATTTCGCGCACGCCAGGGGGACAGGGGAAAAAATGCAGCCATTTAATCCCGTGACCGAGCCCCTTGAAAAATGTAGGGCGCTTGATTCCTGTGCAGGACCCCGCCTCCCACGATCCTTGCGTTACGATACCGTGTTTCGACTCCACGGAATGGATCCCGACAATACCTCTTTTTTATCGATCCGAGCCGAACGGCGAATCACATTTTTACGGACGCCTTGTTGAATAGAAATTGCACCGTGCGCCCTATAAATTCCGCGCGAACCAGACGGCTTCGCTCACCAGATTCACTGATCCCAAGCTTAATCGTCGAACATAAGTTTGATAGTTTGATGTGCGCAGAACAATTCGCAAAACTTTTTCTGTAATGTTAAGACATTGGAAGACACATTTATATTGTGAAATAATGGAATATTATATATGTACTAAATAATAATAATAATAACTATATAATAAATTTTGAAACACAGACTTATTTATACTGAAGTATATGTATAGAGGGTTAAGTAATCTCATAAAACCAAAACCGTCAGTGTTGGACACGCATGAGAGCTATTAGGTTTTTTTTCAATTAGTTTATAGATACACGTTCCATCGTTTCGCGTAAGTTAAATAATGATTCAATAAAGATAAATGTTTCAAAATATTTTATGATGCTTTTATGAAGATTATAGATAAACGTTCCATCGTTTCATGTCAGTTAAATAATGCCTCAATAAAGATAAATATTTTAAAAGATTTTATGATGGTGTCAACAACATGATGTATGTCTAGCATAAGTGACAATCCACCGCAGTGCGTTATACAAGTTTTATTTACAATTACTATCACGCTTATTAACGGGCCGAAGTTGAAGAATTAGGGGGGTTTGGCAAACACAAGAATCAAATTTTCATGTTGATTGGTGTTCCGTCCACGAAGGAACAAATGAAAGATTCGCGGTCAGACGAAACAATTTATGCCTGTCGTACTTCGACGAGAGTGATTCAAATATGCGGACGCCATGTGCCGAGAACACACCGAAAAGACAACTGTCGGGTTATAAATCACTACATTGGCAACGCGAAACAATAGAATAAATTTTTTACTAACAAATTCACACTCGATCAGTCAAGACTCTTACCAGCACAACCATAAATCAATAAGAAAATTCGACAACCACCGCTCAGTCGCTCCCACAGCCCGTCATGGCAAAACTAAACCGATGACAGACGCGACGGAACTAGAATTCAACAGAATGCACGAAAACGGGCCAGAACATAGACGAAAATCACGATACAGAACACATCACGATGATGTATTGTAAATCAACATGTAACATATTCAAACAACGAATCCATTGTTTTGTAATGTGTTAAGTTTCAGTACATATACAGCGAATTACAATTCGGACACTTTCGAAAGGACGATAACGTTTTCTACATCGGGCCATATGACTTGGATTTTTTCTTTATTCGATTCCACGAAAAATAAGAGCATTCCTGCTGCTTCAATAGAACACACGATCCCGAATTCACTTCCGGTTAACTGTTTCATTGGTCTGGGAACCAACATATCGTGAAAATGAGATAAATAGAGACACTTTGCAAACTAATGTCATGCCTCAATAAAGTACTATTTTTAAATTTTCCTGTTCGATTTGAACAGTAAAAAATATTTTAAGGCTTAATTCTTGTATTATCGTTTTGGTAGAACTTTACTAAAAAATTAATAGAATACAAGATACATTTGACAAAATTATTCACACTCGTTCTCCTAACGACAACTACGTCTTCTGTTTCCATCAAGCTTCGTTCTCGTTAAACTGGTACAAAAAAGAATTTTTCTTGAAGAAAATAGTTGTACAAATCAATTTATTCTATCTGTTATCAAAATAAAGGAAGAATGAAGTTATATGTACATTATTTGAAACTGATGTTATCCTAAATCATATTTGTACTTTTATGAAGATTATTTTAAAATACAAACAATACGAAATATCATTTCAAAAGGCTTGATTTTTTATTTTCATTGCAAATATCTGTGCAGATGTGTGACGACAAAATTTTCTTTTGTTTTCAGGTAAATCATTATTTTGGGGATTTTTATACGTGTCTGGTGAACGTTCGAACGTGATAAGAGCCTAATCGATCAACTCTACTTTGTAAGGTACTGCAATTGTAGTATTTTTCACATAGTGCTTGAACACTCCTTGCATGCGATAATACAATCTGTGTTTCCTGATGAAATTAAAATTCAGTTTCTGAAGCTGAAACGGAACTCAAATACTATAAGGTGTATCAGAATATGTGAGCACAACTTTGGTGTTGAATTCAGCACACTTAAATGGAAAAGAGAATCGTATAAATATATATCTGATGTAATCGCGTTTCCGGGAAACAGCTGCTCCTGTTTTCCAATAATTCTTTTGAGAAGGTGGGCTCTTTGATTTATGACGCAGCATTAGATAACATTGGCATGAGTGGATAAGAAAGTCGATAGCAAAACGTCTAGACGCTAGACACTATACAGGCTTACATTCAAGCCGAAGGAGGTCATCTCAAACGATTTCTGTGAAGGCAGGTGAACAACCAGTGCAATATAAAATTTACACATCTTTGTTCCTCTTTTTCATGTGCTGAATTTGTCACGGATATCACGCTTGCATATTGTAGCGTATTCTGTAAAATAGAACATCAATAGAACCGATCGAGTCTGCACAGCGCAGTAATTCATCCATATTAAATTGAGATCACAAAATCTTCTTTTTCTGTAATGTTAAACATTTCAACTTCCGTAGTATGTATTAAAATGCCCCATTATATGTAGTCCTTCATCTCCAATAGATAAAAATGTCGGAGGCTTTGAAATTTATTGAAGAACTAGTTAGCAATGTGCCAACTAGAAAATATTGATAAAGTTTAACATATTATTAATATATTATTAACATATGAATAACCATTATTAACCATACCTTCTTTAGATATTTAAAACTAAATCCAAGCTTAAGTTATATGCACCCATTGGAGATGCTATACCCCAATATATTCCAAGTTCCTTGGGATCAACGAGCGAACCAAACGTTGAAATAATTCCCCTAGAACTGTGTGGCTTATTATTGAGAACGAGCAGCTCGAAATGCGGAGACGATATAATTAATCCCGTTAAACGTCTCGGCGCGTACAACGAAACCGCGCGCCGTTTAACGCTACTTTGTAGCATAATTATACGATCGCAAAAGCTGTCGACACGAGAGCGCCCAAAAACAATATAATTAATCGACAATTGTCCCGAGCCTTGCAAAATGTACTCGAACAGCGGACGCGCTCATCAACGGTCCCGAAACAACAGTCCAGGCAAATCACAAACGGGACGCTAGAGAATCGGGGAAAGAGAAAGAGAGAGAGAGAGAGAGAAAGTGCGCGCTTGTGTGTGTGTGGATATGTGTAGGCGAAAGAGAAAGGGGTAGGTAGCGTGGATTCAGCAAAACTCGCGGTGAGTTATTATCTCTCGTCGCAAGTAAACTCGGTGAAGCGTTCCTGTTGGCTGGTGGGCCGCTGACAAAACAGATTAAATTACCTCGTTAAGTTAGCGTGTTTTTTCCCGGGGCTAGCGTACGCATTCGCACGCTCGTTTCCGTTCTTCCCTCTGCTCCGTCTCTTCCGTCCCAGACCGCGTTACATTTGTTACGTCTAACGACGCGTGCGGGCCGATTTCTCGCGACGAACGCGCCGCGCTAAAGTTAAAGGTTGATCTACACTAGGGAGTTCCTACTTGGAGCTCGCGAGTGGTACGCGGTACGCGGCACCTTCCCCGCTTAGGTTCTTCCCCTACTCTTAAAATTTATCGTTATAGATATGTATGGTAGAACACGCATATATTGTAACCATCGAACTTCGTCCCTTCTCCCTCCCGCGCCACCATTGCCACCGCTGTCGCCACTGCGGCCCCACTCACTAACTCTACGGCTGTACGTAGTACAGTAAAAGCTCCTTCGTTGTCCAAAGGCCAGGGGTTTGAGCGGACAACGACCGTGCCCGGACACTATTTTTGATTTATGACTGCATCTTTAGTGAAACGGCTAGTTAAATGACAAAAAAAACATTCGCAGTCAAAAGCAGTCAACTGTCTGGCTTTAAAAAACTCCTTATTTCCTTGCCATATTCCTTTCCTATTGTTCTCCGTTCTGCGCGGGTCGAGACAGTCCTGGGACACATCTGGCGACCAGATCCACGCAGGCCTAATCCTCTCGTTGACAGGCAGTGGAGTGGGTAGGCACTGGACAACGATCGGGCCCACGATTCAGGACAACGAAGGAGCGATTACTGTAGTGGGAAAAGCTTCGAATAGTGGGGATCTTGTGGTTGTCGGAGGGGAATAAGTTGGATCTCCCTGATGTACACTATACTGCACGGACCGCCACGTACCGACAACGGCACGACCGGCACCGGCACGAAAGTGTACACTTGTTTTGGCGACAAACCGTCATGTGACGTAAAACAGTCTAAATGAGTGGAACGGATAGCGGCAAGGAATTGGCACTATTTACCATACATTTAAACAAAGAGGAAGTTGAAGCTGAAATAATGAATAAACGAGGCCGCATTTGGGTGCATATAATTTTGAAGCGAAAAGTCGATGGAGCATATTGGACTTTATTCAAGGAGTTACCTAAATACGACGATAAATTCATAAATACTATCAATATTTCAGAATGCCGTTAGTTCAAATTCTTTGAATTATTAAAACGAGGAAATTTTGAGAAAATTTCAATTGTCGGAATTACAAAGAAAATGCTAATAGTTGTTGTTTACAACTTTTTTATGTGGACCTATATTGTTAATTTAAAAAATGCATTAGTATATTTGTGTCATTTATGTATACGGTAAAAATTTCATCCGAACGAAGAAATTTCGTTCCGAGATGGAACAGCTTACATTCACTCTGCCAACATAGCGTACCATCAAACAGTTCCATTTAAAACGCATGTTTCAATATTTTGTCGTGCCGGTGCCGGTCTATTCCGTTGTCGGTACGTGACGGTCCGTGCCGTGTAGTGTAGATCAACCTTAACTTGACTTTCTTGCCCGCCAACGTGTTTCTTCAGCGAGACCTCGCCCGGATACTCGAAAATCCAGCTCTCCTCGAATGTCTCTTGATCCAACTCCTCGAAAGGAGAAGCAACTTTGGCAGGGGCCACCTTGGAACGTCTCTCGGCACGTCGGCGAATCAGATTTCCCGTCGGTTGCACAATTTTACAGCCCGCTCGACACTCGAAGATGTCCAGGTTTTTCAAACTAATCTTTTTTTTTAACATTACTATAATACTTTCACTTTCTCCAAACATAATTCCGTTTCTCATTTCATCCCTTACAAAGTGATATTTCCTACCAATATACTTACATAAGATTTTAGTTAAATCCACTGAAGAAGAACTGAAAATGATAGAATTTTATAAAAATATTCGGAAAAAGACCATACAATACAATATATTCATGATACAATATTATTAATTTTCATTTCCATCTTATATATTTATTATTTGTTTAACGTCGCATCAACTGCCGTCATTTCCATCTTGTTTTTATATCATGTTATGGAAAAGATAGAGAGGAATACATACTTTTAGCATTAGCATTTCGCTAACAGCGACGATAATTTAGTTCCCGAGCCAAATAATTTCTAACCAGCTGGCCGAGATGTTTACGTCCCGAGCTACACAGTTTGCAGACTTTGCGTTTCTTGTTGAAGATACTTTATGCATCAAAATACTTGGCTATCAAGGTTTACGAACCTGGAGGTTCTAGAAGGGCACAGGCTTCGTCTTTTTTACAACCCTGTTATCATCCCACTGGCAGCATAGTGTTTGACCCCCTTAAAACAACCCGAACCAAGCACCGTATTATCGAAACAGCGTCGCCATCTTTGTCCTATCTTGAACTAAAAGTTCCAAAGATATTAACACATTTACTGTAGCCACTCGCGCTCTGCAATCTCTTTCCATGAATTTCTTGAGTACCTTTATGTAATGACATAAGGTACAAATGATTACCTTTGACCATTTATAGTCCTCTCCGTAACTATCAACTTTCCTTGAACATTAAACAAACCTGAGGAAAGAGGAAATAAAATGCAACTACTCATTCATGAATTGCTTTTCATCACATTCCTTTAATCGCATGAGTCCTTTAACTGTGTATAAAAACAAGTACTCAAATTGTTAGGAAGCAGCTCGCACATCTCATCGATCGATTCTCTTATGAATACATTACGCTTCAATTTCATTACACCTGCTCGCGATCGCTTCCACAAAATCAGAATCAACCGGGGGCCCGATGGAAAATATTATATCCTGAAGGGTTATTTCCACATTCGACATAATCGAAATACCATTTCTCCGTGACTCCCATACATCTTGAAGATCTAAGGCAGAAGTGCGAGTTCGAGACTTCCCGCAGAAGTATGTCCTCCGGATCGACAGTCGTGAAAATTCAACGGGCAAGTAGACCGGCATAGGCGACGTATAGTATTGGAGCATCGGTCTCGTTGAGGGGATAGGGTGTTTCGATTTTTGAGTCTCGGATAAGAGACTCGTCGTGAACCTATGTGACGGATCTAGCCGCGTCTCGGGCAGCCAGCAACGCAAAACGCCGTTACCGCTTGCGAAAGCGCCGGCGAACAGTCTCCTTTATCACGGCTGTCTCGCCGCGCGGGGAAGGCAAACGGCGATGAAAAGAGTTTCGCGGGCGGTTCCGATGAAAAATTGTCGGTTCTCGTGCCTGAAGACACTTACTCCTCTATCCGGCTGGAATCGTTGCGCCGCGCTATCCTGCAACGACGCGCCGCGGCGCGACGCTGGGACAGAATGATCGATTTAATAAACACCGAGGTCGTTACGTTCGTTAGAACGCCTCCCGGCGATACCTCGACACTGCCAGATCCGAGTATTCCTTTTTTCACTTCTGTCAACGACTCCAGAATCTACGCTGTACACCATTGTAAAGGTGGGATCTCCTTTGCGCGTCTGGATGCAGCGTTTTGTTATCCATACTCCATTCGTCGTAGCTCTCTGCTGATAAATTTCTAACCACACATCGGTGATTTAAATTATCTAAAAAACTACTAAATAAGTAGCAAAGGAACAGTTTTTAATTTTATTTCAAGACAACAAAATTTAAAGAATTAATTAAAAAATTATTACAGAAAATATATTTATTACGATAATTATCAGTAGGTAGGAATAATTTTTTAATGAATTTTAGTGGAAATTTCATCCCGATATCTGATATGATCGATGAGTTATAGTAAAATAAAGTTATAGTAAAAGCCCACCGTATTCTTCGCCCGTCCGAGATTGTATGTGATTCTATTGTCCATCTTTTTAAAAAGATGTCCGTAAAGGGGACACCTGGGGCTATATCCCCATTTTTTTTAATTTTGTAAAAGTGGCCCACTATGAAAACACGGCATTTTTTAAATACAATTGCAAAATAAATGGGGAAAAAACATTTTTTTCAAACAACATTTTATGTTTCCGCTATAAGCTCCTAAAAACTCATTTCTATCGGTTTGTCAGTTCTATTCTTACGATTTAATGGAAAAAGGTTGAACGTCTTTTTACACCTCTGCAAAATCATAAATTTTTGAGATATCGAAAAATCCTTTGAGATTCGTTCATAGGTCACTAAAGACTACACATATTTAAATTTATTACCCTTACTATTGTAAGGGATTTGCGTCACCCGGTACACGCTTACTTGAACGCGGATAAGCATGTGTCGGTAAATTGCAACATTTGGAAAGCCACGATTGACAAGAATATTCTAGAATATTCCTCGAAAGGATATTGCGATATTGTATCTTGATGTAGACGCACGCGTCTGGACGCAGTTCTGATGAAGTATGACGCATAAAAGACGCTGAGATAACAAAACGCTGCGTCCAGACGCGCAAAGAAGATCCCACCTTAAGATGCCTTTGGATACCAGCGGGATATGTAAGAGCTTTGTCAAACTGTTTTGTGATAACTAGACTGAGGATTATATGCATTCATAACAAAAATGTGTAGATCTAATGCAAAACAGTAAAAATACTTAGAGAAATTAAAAATAGTGTTGCGTTATCTTCAACTCACTAAAATTCAAGAAAGAAATAAATGCCTATGTCACGTCTGCCGACGTGTTGCCATAGGTTATAAGCATAGTTAATAAGAGTAGGATATTGTAACAATAATTATTAATAATATTCGTTAGATATAAGTAATCATACTCCACTCCGATCACCACATCCGATTCTCACGTCATACCATACCTTCATTCTTATCTTAACCCTTGTATAATAATCATATCTTAATGTATTCCCCGTAGCCGTATCACGTAGCATTCCCCGTAATCATTATCCGCACATCCCATAACATCCGACACATAGCGTAGACCATAAGACACCTATAAATTCGACCCTCCGATCCCAAAACGAGTTCAGTTCAGTTCAGTTGTTCAGTTCGATTCAGACAGTCAGTCTGACACTTTCGTCAAGACTCCAGCGAGGCTCGTCGCCTCCTGGATGTCCCGGTCAGGACTCCACGAGTCCTCGTTCTCATTCACCTTCTTACGCGCTTCTAATTCATTGTAATCTTAATTCGTACGTTACAAATATAATCCCAGTATTAATTTAATAAGTGAGTCTCGCTTAGTTCACCTCCTTACATCCTCGCGGTTGTGATACTCTCCTTTCGATTCACGTTCTACCTGTTTCTGCGTTTCCAACTCGCACGTCTGAGCTTACCCAGGCTCGGTGCATTCCTCTGGTTTCAACGGGAAACGCAGAAGCCTCTCTTTCTCTCAATATATCAGTTCGACGCATTCTCTAACACGAGTATCACACGCCGCGCCGCGCCGGTCGTCATTATCAATCGCGGAAGCTCGCGCGCGTCAACGGACGCGAAACGGAGGACAGCAGCCACGGGGTATTCCCGTCAGTCGAGGACCAGCAGCTACGTGATCTTCCCAGAACGAGTGTGGATCATCGTTTTCCCTACAGCGGCCCAGCCGATTCGATTGCAGCCGTCAACGAGCAACGAGAGCAGTTCTCATCCGATTGTCCGATAAGTCGTTAAACATTTCCCTGCGAAGATTCGCGCCGTCCGAATTGTCTAGCTCTCGTCCGCCGCTTCGGGCGAATCTACTACTTGTAAGCGTTAAGTAGTATCCGCGTGTCCGCGAAAGTCGTGGTTCCCAGTCAGACGCCGGACGTACGTGCCGCGTGGACAAAAGGTTGTATCGCATTTGATCGTCCAGTAAGGGGAATGGGTCGCCGAACGATAATTTCGCGTAAGCCAGACTCCGGGACGTAACATCTATATGTATAGCCCCTGTTGTGTCTTGCAATCCATGCAGACAATTTTGATTTTCCAAATTTGAATTTACAACCAACAGGGAATGTAATTTTGTAACCACCATAAATATGTATCGAAGTATCGTGTGATTTCTATGTACTTTGCAAGCGAAATTCTATTCCTCTACACGTCGCAGCAGCTACTCAGAAGTGCAGACCGCGTGGAATATCGAAAATTACTTCGTGCACCATGCCAGTATGTTTTTCGAATCCTGCAAGATGGAGTGGATGGTGGGAATGGGATCAATATCGCACCGAAACGTCGTAAATACCATTTATCCGGGAAGGTATTTTTCAAAACCTGTTTGTCGTTTCTGGTTTGAATTTCTTGTGCGTTTTTAGTTGGAAAAGGACGAACGAACACTCTCCGAGAGTGAAACGCAATCGATCGCAAAGAGACACAAATCCTATTACAAAATGGAAAGAGCAAAGTAAACTCCGACGCTTAAGGGTGCTGTCTCATGTAAACACTAAACAATCGATCAATTTTCATGAATGGTTTCCAAAGTGATGGTACGTCTTAACGTCTTACGTTAGAATTTGTTTTTTTTTGTAATTGATGTAGTTATTCCTTCGTTATACAGAACAATTTTCTAGTTCTAATTACTTGTAGTTTGACTAAGAATCCATCAATCATAAATCAACAACTCATCCTCAATAACGTAGTCCAATATTTTCGTTTGCGTTTATCATATAGAAGAAGATTTTTATGTTTCCATTTGGTACAGCACAATTATTGAAAAGTCAATTTGTTGTTGTGTTCAGTTTTAAATGATTCCATACCGCTCTCAGTGGTACTTGACGCAGTGTGGGCCCAAACATAGCGACAAGGGCCTGTGTCCCTAAGACTAATTTATGGAGTTAATTTTCATCCCCACGAGGTTTCCTTGTTCATGGACCTTTCAAGGAAGGTCAGTTACAGAGCTTGGAGTCTCAGTCAATCAAGTCAATTTTAACACAGAACTCTATCTCTTGTATGCTATAACTTACTTCTTTTATTAAAATTCTCGATATCCGAAAATTAAACTATTCCTTTATTTCTTTCATTACCTCTCCATGGGGCGTGTTTCCCAGCGACTCGCTAATCGCAATTGAGTAGTAACAAGACAAAACAGAATTTATTGTGTAAAAGAAGATTTTGAAATTTCTGTTGGGTACAGCACAAGTATTGAGAAGCATATTAATAGATGAAGTGTTATGCAATAGCATTCCCAAGATTACAGAACACTCGAACGACGTATTTATCATGCGAAGGCTAATTTACCCGCGACAAAGACGCAAACGCGTATCGTCGGAAAATTGTACAAGAGCCTGGCAACAGCGGGACCGCAGTATGGTTTCGCAAAACCGTGGCACGTTACGTTCCATTTAAACTAGCCGGGGCCGAATTTATCTTGACAAAAGATCGTCCAACATCCATTTGGAACTCTGTGCGCCCACCGGGTTACAAAACTACGCGATAGAGGCTCGCGTCTCCACTCTAATTTCCCCGGGTGTCGAGAATTCCACCGCAACGGTGGTTCATTAAAAATCTGCGCTTCCCCTCGTCGACTGCGCGCCGCCGCACCGCGCCGTTCAACAAAGATAATCAGATTGCGACTAATTCTCCGGCGCGGGGCCCATTAAAAATAATTCCGGTTCGAGTATCTCGGCTGGCATCGCAGGGCCGCCAGCTTGAAAATTTACCACGGGCCAACGTTTATCGCCCGGCGACACGTGCTCCAGCCGCCTCTCAGATATCCTTCTTTCGTTCCCCTGGAACCAGATGAGCCGATCTGGCCACCCACACCATCGCCCCGACCCGGCGAAACTCGCGAGCATACGATTATCTGTCAGCCGTGTAATTTATGATACGCGGGTACAAGGTGTTTCGGGCAGTCGGAGTAGTCGCGGGGTACGGGGTTACGGTGGGGTTAACACCGGGCAGGGGGATTTTCGGCGGTTTCAGGTGGGAGGGTGTGCGCGACGGTAGACAGAGAGAGGACTAGACAACTCATTACCGAGGCTGGCAAACAGAAAACTAGGTTATGCAAGCTCATACGTCATCGGAATTAGAACCGTAGTCCGCCGGCTGTATCTCAAATGTACACTATCGCGTGAAACATGCGCCACGCATCCCTCCACCAAACTATCTAGGGGGGTAGTTAGGGGACCTATCCTCTGTCACGGATACGTTCTTTCTCGCTTTATCTTGTGGCCATTGGTACGTGCCGGTATCAAGGCTGGGACTTAAAACCGATATGATTCTGGTACTGCTATTGCACAAATGAGGCTGTACCAAGTCCGATATAATACCGAAATTGTCACAGTACTGAAATACACCACCAAAACCGAAAGAAATACTGGTACATTTTCGGTTTTCCTGTGTTGCCCCAAACCGTAGGCAAGAAATTATTGTATTAAGCAAAACACTGGTGCACTCTTTTTGTACATTCTATTTTTTAAACAGACGTCCTATAATTTTTTTCGCCATAAGCATGATTTGTCTGGAAAATTTATATTTTTATAGATAAATTCACGCGGAGCAACAACAATTTATATAGTATACAGGGCGAGTCACATAACGTTGCCACCTCAAATATTCTTGTTGTTTTTAAAGCCTAAGTAAGAAGTCTACAAATAAGGGGCTTCGAAAATTAGTGAGTGATTAACGAGTAGACTGCGAATTTGTAATGGTTAATGCAAAATAATAATGTTCTGTGTCTGTTATATGGACTAGGAGCTACTTAGAAAGTTTATACGTGCATGGGTAATTATAGTCACTGAATTCTTAATGAAAGGGACTATCATTGTAGGTGTTTAAAAGGGGTGCTTCCATTAAAAAAAATAAAGGTAACCTTGATATCTCTAAAAAGTAAACATAAAAACAAAAATATTTTTGGTATCATGTGAGCCCCACTGAACCATTCAACTGTGTCCTTCAGACATTTGACGTATCTTTAAAAACAACAAAGATATTTGAGGTGGCAACGTTAGGTGACTCACCCTGTATACAAGCAATTTCCAATATGTTCTCTGTTAAATAAAAATTAACAAATTAATAGAGTCTCCCATTTCTTTGTCACTGACTCTGGAATAACAATATCTATAATAAGAACTAAGGAATGACGTTCTTAAGAAACGACACTCCAGGCGGCCTCTTTGATGTCGCTCGTTCGACTGTCCCTCGAAATTGGTTGTATCGGCAAGTGGGAAGTTTAAATCCACTGGATGTAATGTTCTTATTTCGTGTAAGTGTCTAAAAATCGATTTATTGTAATTTAGAATGTCCTATTTTAAGTTCGTTAAGTTTAACTATTTAAGTTCTATGTTAAATTTTAACTGTAGAAGATATATTTTAAGAATATGCATTACGATGATATTACAAAAATGATTATTAGAAATAAGTTACAAACAAATATGTTACAAATAAATCATCGTAGCATGCATTGAAAACATATTACTTACAAACAATATAAATATATCCATGTGTGTACACAAATATTTATAATTTTAATTTAACTATTATTGCTTACAATTAAATCGATTTATAATTAATAATATGAGTATACATATATACATAATGTAACTTTGCTTATAATAATTTAAATATGTTACGATATATATTATAATAGGTAAGTAAGATTCTTACCGAATGGATCTTTAATTTGGTAGTATAGGTTGTCTCCCTCTAAAAAGTCGTTTTCTTTCTAAGTGTCACCTCTTATTGTATCCATAGTTTGACGCGAGCGTAGATTCCGAGGAAAACGCGGAGTATGTGCAATGTGCAACTGGGCTGGTGCACGTGGTCGGCGCGGCGCGAAGATAATGCGAGGAACCCCGGCCGCAATCGATACGTTGCGGAAATTTTCGCTCTGTCCTTGCCAGACACCGGCTTAGTCCCATGCCGCACCCGGCGGCGATAGTCGCAGCTGGACTTCGCCAGGCGTGTTCCTTCGAAGGCTGTTGCTGGAACACAGTATTCCGAGTAGTTTAATGTTGCCGCGCGCCGGGAACTACCCTTCTCGAGGCAATTACGAGCGCACGGGGTCGGGGATCAGTTCTATGGTTTCTGGTCGGGGAAAACATTCGGAGATAGTGCGATTGTTTTTCTTTTTCCGAGGCGGGACGCGATCGTTTTTTGACGGGGAACTCGCTCCACGATGCTCTTTATAGCAAGAGATAATAGAAAGATCCCAGTTCAGGCTGTCCCGTGGAATATCATTTGGCAACGGAGATGGAAGGAAAATACTAACAGTGTTATGCTTTGGTTTCTTTGAATCTTATATCGTTTCTATGGGGGCTTGATCGTTGAAACTAGAGACGGTTATAAGTGAATATTCACAAAAAGAGAGAATTATGATGATTCTTTTAACACTACCAAACCAGCAATCTGACACATTCCATAGGATCCAAATAGTTTATTTAATGAAATAATAATTGTAAAGTTAAAATGTGTGATAATTTAGATCAGATCTAGATTTAGATTTTGTATGGGTTTGTTTATCCAGGTATTGATATAGGATTTAGCATGTGGACGAGGACATGAAATAAATAATAAACAAGATAAAGATGATTGTATAGTAGTTGGCACAAGGCCAGTGTGACGGTCACTGTATGAAATTGATATTGTTGTGTATATGTATACCAAAATCTTCATCGTTCCCAATTTGGGATACTATCAAGTTCTTTAAAAGTAGTCGTATTGTGGACCTGTTGCTCGATAAGAGAAAGAGAAAACTAAATGGGAAGTAGTATGAAGTAACTGGAAGAGGAAAAGGAATAACGGGAAGAATAAAGAGTAGAAGGAAAGAGAAAGAGGAACAGAGAACAGAGAATAACAGAACAAAATATAAATATGATAATTTAATGGTGATTAAAATTCATTTTCGAATCACTTGAGCACTCCTTCTAAAATGTTATTTAATTATGCACTTGATTTTCAACAGGCAGGTATTGCCTTGCAAGCTCTCTGGTAACAAATACAAGCGGTACGGCTATCACAAGAGACTTCAAGACGTTCAAGAGCCACTTACACAGAAACATGTGACCTCATAATACCGATGAATTGGAACGTATAAATCGACTAATATTATGATCAATTTACAATTATAATAAGATACAAGTTCTAATAAATTTACACTCTAATGAATTTGTACTTTACCTTTCAAAAAGTTCAGAAATTAAGAATGCACAACACAATCTTGAATAATACATTCTTTAATACAATTATTTTTTTTTATTTTTTTATTAAGCATTTCAGATCTCAACTGAGATCTATTTCTGCATACATATTTATACTTACATAGTTTACATAAATTCAAATTAAATTCGTAGTTTACAGTTTTTTAGAAATAAAAAATGAGGAAATAAGCCCTAATATTAAATAGTTTATATTAAATCAAATTAAATTCTTGCTTTACAATTTTTTAAGAAATTAAAAATGAGAAAACAAGCCTTAATATTGCGTCGGGCTACTAATATTTCTAAACTTAAAGGTAATTGAAGTTTAATTTTACATTTAGTCTTTTATGTATATATTCTTGAATATAACAGTAATATATGCTATTCATATCAACACTCTAATGTAATAAGAATTTATCTGTCTATAAAACCAAATGATGCACGTCATTGGAACACACCAGTATCATTTTCGCAGTCTTTGCGTTCTTCCTGGACGAGCTTCGCAGATGTTGCAAGAGTATCTTTTTTCGATCAAAACGGGGCAAAATTATAATAATACAATACCTTCTCGCTACGCATAGCCTAATACTCCGTACACCAGCAACGAACAAAGGTTACGTGTAACACATGGTAGAAGATATATCTATAGTATGTCATGAATATGAATGAAAGGAACGCGCGTGAACGAGAATTTAAATGATCAGCGTGCGAACATTGTTCGAAGCACAAAGGGCAAACCTTCCCGTTGATTACGTACACAAAGTGCTGCTCTTAGCTCCCTCGGATACGTCAAGTATGTTGCTGTGATAAAAACTCACGCGTTTCAAATGAAATTCTGCCTGGAACAGCAGTTGAAACGTTGCTGCGGATGACTTACTAGGATCTGCGAACGCTAATTGCGTTTCATTAACAATAAAACTTGAGAAAGGGATCGCGAAATGACAGGCGCATCGTCGGACGGCATTCAGGTCAGCAGCCTTTTTCGCACAAAGGAACCACTTAGCGTAAACTTGATGACGTTATCGACAATTACTTGTTTATCCCTTGTGCAGCTAGACGAGGGAGAACGGGCCGAGAGCACTGCTGAAATTTATTCGACAAAACGGACATGTTCCAATAATAGGTTGTCGTGCGCATGGCTGACACGTTCCACTGATTTCGTCGAGGAGAAAACCGAGGGACTAGGGTAGACGGCAATTTGCGAGCCCTTTGTGCGGATTCACGCGACTCGCGATAACGAGATGAATTTCCCGGTACTAAAATGCAATTGTCATGTCATAGCGCAGCAGATAATGAGCGTAAGAGTACGAATTCGGCGTGGAGACCTTTCCTCGTCGCCGGGAGACATCGCTGAGCGACGACAGCGCTATATTAAAGCGCGATGTTCTCCGTTTCCTTCGGAGAAATATGCGAGTTCCTTAAAAGCGTTCTGCGAGACAGGTAAATAAGTGGGGCCTCGGAGGGAAACGAGGCTGACTGGCGACAAGGCTTTCCGAAACAGTCGGCTCAAAGCCCCTAATGGGACGCCCGCGTGGCGTTTGATTGATAAAGCGAGGCGGCAAACCTCCAAGCATATTTTTACCATCTAATACCTCGTACAGTGGTCCGGACCAGGGTTGCCATATGACGCCCCTTACGTCTCCGTCCCTCGCCTAGATGCTGCCTACGCTATCCCCACTCTTACCACTACCGGTGGCGCGACCGAGTGCTAGAATGAGAGCGGTAGCATGCTACCGACTCGGTCGCACCAGCGGTAGTGGTAAGAGTGGGGATAGCGGAGGCACGCATCTAGGCGAGGGACGGAGACGTAAGGGGCCTGGCGAGACTCGCATATGGCATCCCTGGACTCCGGACCAGTGTAGCCAGACGGAGCGACTTCCAGGCCCCTTACTATCCCCACTCTTACCACTACCGCTGGCGCGACCGAGTCGGTAGCATGCTACCGCTCTCATTCTAGCACTCGGTCGCGGCAGCGGTAATGGTAAGAGTGGGGATAGCGGCGGCAGCATCTTGGCGAGAGACGGAAAGGTAAGGGGCCTGGAAGCCGCTCCGTCTGGCTACACTGGTCCGGACGGCCGAGCTAGCAGTTCAATAAGATTTTAGCACTATTTGGAAGTTTAAGGGTGTGACAATGTAGGTCGGTGGATGCGTTTTGACATCAGCTGCAATATTATGAAGTCCAAAATATACATTGATTTTTAAAAATTAAAGTTAATTTTTAATTATGAATGAAGCTTTTGTTTTTTTGTCTCATTATCGGAACTACCTGAAAAATCATGTTCAGTTTTAAAATAAACAATAATCCATCATGGTATTCTTTCTAAACGTTTAGAAAGTAATGTAGATGCACAAAATACCGATATGAGACAAGTTATTTTTTATCAAATGAATTGCTAGATCGGTCGCCCGGACCACTGTGCATCGGCCCTCTATTGTTCTGGTAACTAGCGAACACATTTTCATGTAACTGAAGCAAAGTTTTCACCGTAACCTTGTTTAACAGAAAGCTGTAACAGATAAAGTAAAACGGTTATGCAGATCTTCTTGCTGAACGTTGTTCCAAAGTGATCCAGTTACGTCGCGAGTTTTAAGGCTATGTAAGATTCAGGTCTGTCAGACACCTTTCCTTTCACGTTGCTGGAAAAATTGGAGAGTCACTTAATCGATAAACATCTTTGAATAGTATACTTTATAACCGGTGATGAAAGACAGTGATGATTCTTCATGGTGTATCGTCAGAAAAAGTTTTTATAACAGATTCTGGTTTCAGCGAAGACGAGACTTTGAGTGAACGATGGGAAGGGAAAATTTGATTTTTTTAAATCTTGGTTCATGCCGCGAGACAAAATGAAGTTCTATTAAGCTTTGTCATCGAGTTTCGTATTTTATAAATTTTTGGTGATATGCATACGCGATAAAAATACATAATACAATGAAAAACTTCATAGAATTGAATGTATCTTCAGTTTCTTTTTATTTTTAATTTACCTTGGGAAGAGCCTTGACAGAAGATGTCTACCAACCTAAATATTTTCTTTCTCTCCAAGTGCACAGTTGATAAAAATTCAATTACAATAATTGTTATGAGAAAATCGAACTCGGTGGATTTCTTCTTGTGGAAAGAATAGACGAGTGTAGAGAACGGATATTTTTCAGGCTCCCACCTCTCGCGAACGATAACGACAGGATCAAGAGGTATCTTAAAAGTTTCCAAGCCGAATTTATCAAGACAACATCGTGGCGCAGGTCGTGCAGGCTAATTCACTGTCGACATTCTCTCTCTCTCTCGCACGCTCTTTCTTTCTTTCTCTGTGGCCCAGTCTGCCGCCAACACGTTGAAAATTGAAAATCAATGGATCGGTCGTTAGGTATGCTTTATATCCGTCCACGATTTTCTTCCTGGCTGCGCGTCAGCCGGGCCAGACTTTCTTCCCGGCTCATGAAAGTCCGCTTTAACATTCTTGGAACGACGATCGGATTGCCGCGCTCAGCCTGAATGGAAAACTCGTTTCTTTCGGGCACCGATCTTGTCGAGGTCGATCCACACGATGGCAACTGTCACTACGCCCGAGACAAATGAGCGTCGCTATTGAAAATCTATCTGCGCGCGAAAGCCAGAGTTCATCTCCAAACGGCGTCGAAATTAGAACCTGGATCTCCTTTAGACAGCCATCTACGACGAATTTCCCCCGACCACTCGACAGTCGCCAAGCTAAAATCGAAGACTTGTACTTCTCCGTTTTCGATGCATTCGCTGTTAGGCGTTGAGTGAATTTGGATTTAGTGGTTCCACTCTTCTTCCACTTCCTCTCTATTCGTTGTTTGAATACCCAATTCAATTCGCCAACTAGAGGAGATTAAGAAAAGTTCGTACAGGTTAGTACAACGCAATTAGAGTGTATATGTAGCACAATTACGGCTAGATCTCCGAGGTTTGTTAATTTCTCAAAATTATATGTCATAACCGCTCTAGTAATAAACGATAGATTCACCGTGCCGTGGAAAACATTTTTTAATATTCTACTTCATCCTTGAGACAATATGTTTAAACCCAGTTCAAACGAATTTATGGACTGTGTTGTGTACCTCGTTAAGCCGATCTCGCTCTAGCGATTCATCTTTATGGCGAATATAACCGCGTATTTTCTGCGGATAAGAAGTATATAAAACGCTAATTGGAATGTACGTCGAGCATTAGCCGATTTAATCCTAAGAGCATTTCGGTTTTCCTGTTGGCTAAGCTTTGAGATCTGGTTCCCCAAAAATATTTTACAGTCGCTTACTCTGGAATGAATTGATCCTTCTTTTATTGGATTTTCGAAGTCGCTTCAACTAACTAGATTTTAGATATGCTAATCTTACCAGTAATTTTCTTTCCATTAAGAGTTCTATGAAGTTTTCTATTTTCTCTTCTTCGAGGCAATTTATTCTACAACTGTATTTGTCGTAGCATTTGTTCCTGTTCGTTTACATTGAATCGCACGCGTGTATTTATGTTCCACAAGAAAGTCTTTTGAAAGAAGTTCCTATGAAAACGTTGAATACCTCTGAAATATTTGAATATTTTTCTTGAAAAAAACAGATAATCTTGATCAAAGTTACGTGGGCCCTTAATGAATTGGCGAAACGATGTCTCTAATCTAATGAATGGTTAACTTCGCCACAATTCATATTTTCCAGACAGTTAACGATGCAGCGAGTACACGTTGGTCGGCGAGTTACACGAATTCGCCGGGTTACGAAATTATTTCACTCGCTCGGTTTACTAATTTCGCCAGTGTTCCGTGTTCCCGCGCGTCGTCCAATTTGTCACGTTCAAACAGTAAAACATTTCGACGAATTCATTGCTCGCATAATTATCGAGAGCGGAAAAGTAAGTTCGGCGTTTCCTTGGTCGGCGGGCGTTCGATGGAACAACTCAATAATAATACTTCCCATGGAAACTCAAGTTGCTCGATTCTCCGTGGCTTTTAAAGCGTCCAATTACGGCAGCGAAATTTGCTCTCCGCGCTGTATGAAATAATTTCGCATACACAGCCCAGCGAATAGCGCATTCGAGTGTACCCGTCCATATTTCTATGGAGTCCCTCTCAAAAGGCAGCGGGAACAGGAAAATGGCAAGGAGGAGGACGGTCGCGGCCGTTCTTATTAAAAAAAAAACAGAAAGAAAGAAAGAAAATAAAACTCTGACGTTCCACGCGCGTTAACGTTCACAAAAAATGTGCTTCGGTGTCGTAGCCAGTGGAGTGTTTGGTGCTGGAACGGTTGCGATCACGTTTATTCGTCGCGAGGCGACGCATATATGAAAACGCCGCTCTTCCGGGCCTTGGCCGCACGTAATTGTTAAATCGTCCGACGCTACCATTCAAATATTTGTCCG